>CM069136.1:40441998-41641998 GCA_035221665.1 Okamejei kenojei | reverse complement strand
CACTCGTAGTCATGATTGAACCCGGGTCTCCGGCGCTGCATTCGCTGTAAGGCAGCAACTCTACCGCCCGACCACTGTGACAAGTAGTATCTACATGAACAGTTTTCACACATCCTGAGGACATGGTGGGGTGCCAGATATAATTTTAGAAATTAATTTTAGATGCGAGTATTAACCTGCTGAAAGCTTGATGGAAACCTGCTTCTGGGGATGCATTCCCATCAGTGTCCCTCTCCCCTGAATGGGACTCATTTGTCATTTGAAAACTTACATCTTGGACCAAGTGATGTGCTGCTAAAAACCTATATCACTCAACAGCACTAGTGTATCATCATTGTATGGACTGCAGCTGGTCAAGGAGGCCACCCCAACACCATCTTGAGCAGTTGGGAATAGGAAATCAATGGTTGAGCAATCAATGTTTGCTCCTCTTTAGAGGTAAACACTGCAATTTCCTCCAGTGTAATCAGCAGAAATCAATCAACAGCCATGATTTCAACCACTTATTAATTATTCTGATGGTTGAAGACAAACCTCAAAATGTTATGCCTTGCCAAAGGAACTGGATGTGTGTTTTCAATGCCACACTCAGCCATAATTAATGTTCGACAATTTTGCATGTCTAAAATAACATGTGCAAAATTCTGTTTCCTCATAATAATTTAAACACTTTATGATTTCTTAAAAAGTAAATTTGATATAATTCATACTGTTTATTTTATGTCAGGGTCATCGTTATTTGACGCATGTTGAAAACAAAAATGCTTTGTATTTAATAATTTGTTGTTGGTTAGCATTCTTCAATGTGCTTTGCCCCTCAGTCAGGGTAAAGTTATACAAGTGTTGACAATGAAAAGGTGAAATTATATGCCAAAGGATCACTAGTTCTCTGTATCAGCTTTTTTTCCCAGTAAGCAAGGAATTTGCACCATCTTTGTGACACTCTACACAGCGTCTCCAGAAGGATCAAAATATTTAGAGCCAAATTAAGAGCAGAAGGTACAGCAGAAAATAATTCTAGTGCTACATGTTTTCATTTTGCTGCAGCATTGGCCACAGGATTAAAAAGGCATTTTAAGCAAACTGCTTAACTATGGGAAGTCAAGGAAATTTTCAAAGATTATTGGGAAAGAACAAGATTTAAAAGAAAGTTATTTTAAAAACTTGATGCTGGCACTGAAGAAAAAATACCCAGTTTTGCCAAATGTTATAAACATAAGCAATAACGTGCTTGGTAGAAAAATATACAAAGAAACACGTGGACATTGGAAATATTTGATTCATTAAATGTGATACTAATTTAACAAACAATAATGATATATTAAATTAATGTTCACTTTGATTTCAAACTAACTTGAGAAGTCATGTAATGTATTCCACTACTGCAAAATTAAACTGTGAAACTGAGAGCCTTGTTTAAAGACTCATATGGAAGCAGACAATGACGTAGGCTTCAACTCCACCCACAAGGTCACAGCCCAAGGCAACGTCATGCTGGCGTCATCATGGTCTGGTGCGAGATGAGAAGTTGAGGTCCAATGGAATTTATTATTGACTTTCACTCATTTAGAAATTTGAAGATTTGAAAAAGTATTATTTGTTTAGAAACACATCTGATTTTTAAAGTTCCCAGTTCTTTCGGATAACTGCACAATCCAAACATAAAGCACATACAAACAGAATTAAATGCTCTCATTTTTAGAATGCTTGAATAAAAGATGATTCAGGTTGTGATTGCAAACAATTTTACGCAATGACTTGCGAAGTTGTGCAGTAGCAGCACAATGCAAATGAGAATTAATTAATGCAAAGTAAATTCCACTACATGTTGTTACCCGCAGTACCTCAGCAGTTAAGTCCGAAGAGGTAGTTACAAAGAGCTTTTTGAAGCAATCGAAGGGCTTCATTCCAGCTGGCTAACCAGTGAGAGTAAGAACACTCTGAACCTGGACTCTAGCCAGCAGTCGATGAAAGGAGGCTCACTTGTTAAAAAGACGAAAGAGATTTCCCACTCCCTGTTTTGGTGGCTGTTGTTTTCATAGATACGAGAAAAAGAGTGAGAAATTCAGACATATGAGAGACACAAATACACAAGGGATTGTATTTATGAAGACATAAAAAAGCCAAGTAACAAACTACAAACACATGGAATAATTTGGTTCCAATGTTTTTATATTGTTTTCTGGAAGTACATTTCAGACTGCTTGAATTTTGTAAAGAACCAATGTAATCACTGATTCTTACTGATTATCCTGTTTTCAGTAACAACATTTTGTTTCAGGTTCAGAGTGAAGCCACCTACTGGGATCCAACATGGTGTATTATCATCATGTGGAAAATACTCCACTTTTCTTAATATATTTTTTGTCTGCAATGCTTTGAAATGGCAACTCTAACATGTGTGGATCTTTGTAGACGTTTGCTACTTTAAGCCAGGAAAAAAGCAGAATTACTTAGTTGCCATATCTTACTCTCCATTCAATCAGTAGCATTTTCCCGGCAACTAAAATGGGCACATATGTATATGGAAATACAATAAACGTCTGGTTCCAAACAGAATTCCCGGGATGACTTCCCTCACCTTAACAAGAGCCAAAAACAGTCCCCTTATTTGTTATGTGCTATCAGTACATTGGGGATGACACTAACTCCCCCAGCAAGCTGAACTTAATTCCACAGACACAAAAGAATAATGATGCTGGATATCTGGAGCAAAAAACAAACGGCTGGCGGAACTCAATGGGTCAGGCAGCATCCGTGGAGATAAATCGGCCATTGCCATTTCGGGTTAAGACCCTTGCCCTGGACAGAACGAGTGGAGAGTAGATAGCCAGAGATAAACACAGCGGATTTATTGGTGGATCCAGATACAGAGGGGTGGATTCTTGGAAGGAGTCAGAACCAATGCTTTGGAGGTCAAAGTGGTGGAGATATCAACTAAGGCTGTTACCTGACATTAGATAAATTAATGTTCACATTGTCGGGATGTAGACTATTGAGGTGTAATATGAGCAGCTGTTCCTTTAGTTTGCACCCTGGCAGAGATGAAACTAAGGACAAACTGGTCGGTGTGGCACTGGGGAGGGATAAGTGAAATGGCTAGAACTGGAAACTCCAGGTGACCATGGTGGATGGACCTAAATAACTCTGTAGTACAACAGAGCAACCAAAGTAATTGTAGAATAAGTAGGAAGGAACTGCAGATGCGGATTTACACCGAAGATAGGCACAAAAAGCTGGAGTAATTCAGCAGGTCAGGCAGCATCTCTGGAGAAAAGGAATAGGTGACGTTTTGGGGCGAGACCTTTCTCCAGACCAAGAGTCAGGGGAGATAGGAAAGGCAACATAGAGCATGTAAAAAAACAAATCAAAGCCATGATAATCAAGGAAAGGTGGAGGCCTGCAATGATGACCAAGGAAAAAGTGGTTTCCTTGATCATCGTTGCTGGCTGTGATTTGTCCTTTTGCATACCTTTCATCCAATTGTTCTATGTTCCTGTGGCTCCACATGGGGTTGATAATAGACAATGGACAATAGACAATAGGTGCAGGAGTAGGCCATTCGGCCCTCTGAGCCAGCTCCGCCATTCAATGTGATCATGGCTGATCGCTTTGGTATCCAAGGGGCTCTATTCTCTCTCTAATTACCCTCTTTTCCTTAACGTACATAAAACCTATTGGATTTTCCTTAATATTGTCCGCCAGAGCTATCTCCTGCCACCTTAAGCAGGTCATGAGTATGCACTTCATTGCAGCTGCCTATGCCTCCTTTTTCCTAAATGATTTTACTCATCATCCCAGCTTCCTTACTTCCACCTGCCTTGCCCTTCACGCTAACAGGAACTCCTGTTGCTCTGAACTCTTGTCATCACTTTGGAAAACATCCCACTTTCCAGTTGTTCCCTTGCCCGCAAACGACCTACTCCAATCAACTTGAGCAAGTTCCTGTACAATATCATTAAAGTTGGCACTGCCCCAATTCAGACTTTAACTTGTGAAATTTTAACAGACTTTAATTGATTTCTCATCTAACGAACATGGACTTTTGTGCATGGATGATATCCTCCGGCAATTCTGGCAATTGCATTTTGAGTGAGAAACACAGTGAAATGGCCTGAGGTACTGGTTAGTGGTTACTTCAACATGCTTGAAGTTTTTTTTTCCAATTTCTGCAGCACTCTACACATAACTACAAGAGAGCTGATTGGACCCTGGAGAAAGATAATGCTATGAAGCCTGCAGCAACAGTGCTGTGGAGCCTGTAGCATTGGTAAAAACTGGTTCCTCTATTAGTGACACTGCTATTCCTCACTTGTATTGAATGAGTTGATAATCTCCATCTGGGGTTAGGTTGGAGGCGGGCATGGGAACATGAGAAAGAGGGGAGATGGGGGTGCATTACTGGAAATTGGAGGATGTAATGTAAATACCATTGGGTTGCAAGCTACGCAAGCGGAATATGAGGTGCTGTTCTTCCAGTTTGTGTGTGTGACCTCAATCTGACAGTGAAAAAGACCAAGGACAGAAAGTTCTGTCGGGAATGGGAAGGGAATTAAAATGCTTCTCAACCTGGAGTTCCAGCAGGCTTTGGCAGACAGAGGATGTGTTGAGCGAGATGGTTCCCTAGTCTACGCCTGGATTTGCGATGTAAAGGCCGACATATCGGGAATTCCGAAGCAAATAGATGAAGTTGGAAGATCTGCCTTAAAGTTGGAATTTCTGTCTTAAATAGGATGACTGGGTTCCCCTGGATGGAAGTGAGAGAGGAGGTGTATGAATAGGTGTTACATCTCCTGCGGGATGGTGCCTGAGGAGCGGATGGGCTGGATGAAAATGGATGAGCAAACTAAGGTGAGATGGAGAGAGTGGTCTCTGCGGAATGGGGTAGGGATGGGAAGATGTGACTGGTGGTGCGATCATGCTGAAGGTGGCGGAAATGTCAGAGAATGATGTGTTGGATGCAGAAGCTGGTGGGGTGAAAGGTGTCTTCCAGGGGATCTCTATCTTTGTTCTGTCTAAATAGGAGGGAGAGCGAAAGCAGAACTGCGGGACACAGAAAAATCATGGGTAAGAACTCATCCACAACAATGTGCTCCGTCCCCCCCCTCTGCCACTGTAGATGGAGTCTTCAGTGGCTTTCCCCACCCCACCTCCATGGATGGAGCCCTCACCTGTTTTCAACTTGAGCCTTTGTCACCCAATCCAAGCTTCTGCCAATGATCACCCTTCACCAGTATCCACCCATCACTTGCCAGGCTTTGCCCCACCCCACCTTTTTCTTTTCCACCATTCTTTCTCCGACTACATTAATCTGAAGAAGGGTCCCGACCCAAAACATCGTCTGCCCATTCCCTCCACAGATGCTGCCTGACCTGCTGAGCTCCTCCAGCCGTTTGTTTACAACTCCAGATTTCAGTAGCTGCAGTTTCCCGGTTAACGCCACATTAATGTTATCTTTGTCTGCACAACGCCTGTTTGCCACTGCTATGCAGATGAATCTCTGGGCCCCTGAGAGGGTGCACTTTGAGCTAATCGAGGATACAGGGTATTGAGGATTACAAAACTGAATACTGAGGAACAAGAGAAGAAAAACAAGTTAACATACAAATAAAGCGGGAGGGAAAATTTTAAAAGAGAAAATGTAAAAAGAGAAGTTTACACAACCATTCATAGAAAGGAAAACAATGCAAATGAAAAGGAATGATGGGTGATGAAAAGTGTTATTTCTAAGCTGTTAAAAGGTTAAATACACCTTGGCTCTGGTTCAAGAAAGCAGTGTCTCAAAGGTTATTTGCTCAAACACATACATAGATCTCTTCTGTTGATAGGATTATGTACACAGATTACACTCCACATTTCAATCACATATTCTTAAAGAGCTGTCTGAGTTCAATTTAAACAGGAGAAGAGATGATTCTTCCCACAAAGGGTTTGTGCTGAAAATATTGAGTATGTTACTGTACAACTTAAATACCTGGATGGAAAGCAACAAATTCCATTCTGCCGGATCAAAGATAGATGGCATTGCAGGCAATGTTAATATAGAATAAATCGCAACAGGTATGAATAGTTTTAAGTGAACAAAGAAAAACTAACCGATGGAAGACACAAGAGACTGCAGATAAAAATCAACTGGAGGAGCTCAGTGGATCAGGCAGAATCTGTGGTGAGAAATGGACAGATGATGTTTCACATCAGGATCCTTCCATCTGAAGAAGTGGACCTGGTCTGAAACTTTGTCTGTCCAAATAAACAATGGTAAATGAAGATGCCAGAGACTGATAATGTCACCTTCAGCATAATCCAAATACCAGTCACAACTTCCCATTCCCACCTAGTTCCGCTTTCCATTTTTTCCATGCCTACATTTCTATCCCTGGCCTCCCCCACTGTCAAAGGGCACATGCCAACCAGAAGAACAGCACCCTATATTTTGCTTGGGTAGCCTACATCCCAACAGTTTGAATATTACATTCTCCAATTTCATATTAAACCCTCCTCCCCCACACACCAAGGTGTGAACACATTTATCCCGCCACCAGGTTCCTTGTCCTTCCTCCTTAAGTGCATTGGTCATCCCTCCCATCTCTAAGTCCCCTATTTCTCTTCAATGCATATCCCTCCCTTTTGTGTTTCACTTCTCATCTTCTTCCTTTATCCTACACACTATTTGTCTCCTTTTCATCTCTAGCCTTTGTCAGTTACTCCATCTATCTGCCGATCAACTTCTCACCTGTCTCCACCTATCACTTTGCCAAGCTTTGCCCTATTCCTACCTCTCTGGTCCAACTTTAACCCCCCCACCCCATCAGTCTGAAGAAGGATCCCAACCTGAAGTGACGCCTGACAATTTCCTCTTACAGATGCTGTCTGGCCTCCGGAACTTTGTTTTTGCTCTAACTATGGGAAATGTTTGTCTGTCTAGGCACATGTAAGGCTGTTCACTTTGGACCCAATAAAAAGATAGAACAAAATGCTTTATAAATTATGAAAACTTGAAAGTGAAATTTCACAACAACTGACGATCATTCACCCCAAGATTATTAAAATGTCAAGAATAAAAATAAATATTAATAGTCTAATGAAATGCTGGACGACTGCAAGTTAAAAGTCACAACTGTGCAAAACGCTTGTAGCACTGGGAACATTTTAGAACTCCCACTTTCTGAAAACCTAGTGGCACATAGATTTACCAGAATGATACCTCAACGGGGCTAAACTATAACAAGTGACTAAACTGTATTCCTTGGAAATTAGAAGAAAAGGGTTTGAATTAAAACAATTAGACACACAAGGGTGGTGAAAGTACAGAACTCCATTCTGCCAGTCAATTGTTTACTTTAACTCCAAGATTCTATTCCTGAGTATTTAAGGATTGGGATTGGGAGGAAATATTCTTGAGGAATGAAACTTGTTACTTCTTTGGAGGTTAACGTATCAGTGCAGCAAGCAACTAGATGGAAAGCTGGCCTTTATTGCAGGTCAGTTGGCATCTTCCTGTAATTGCAAAGGGCTTTTGTAACATCACACCTGAAACCCTGTAATTGTAGCCAAACAAAGATGCATTTTGGCGGCAGTGCAGCATTAATACGTTATATTCAAAGTTTAAAAAGATTGCTTCAAGAAGAGAAATTGAGTGGGATTAATATCTGAAGAAGGGTCTCGACCCGAAACGTCACCTATCTCCATCGCTCCTTAGATGCTGGAGTTTCTCCAGCCTTTTGTGTACCCTGGGATTGATATAAACTCTACTGAGTGTAAAACAATTAGTGGTTACTTCATTGGTGTATATACAATTCCGAATGTGATTGAATTGGTGGATAATGAAAACACTGTTTCTTCTGGGCAGGGAGTCTGCTTCTAATTGTCTTCGTCTCAGGTTCTATATCAACCACATTAGGCCGAGATTAAGAGAGATTTCTTCATTCAGCTGGTGTTATCTCTGAAATTTTCTACCCTAGTTTATAGATACAGCATGGGAAAAAGGTCTTTGATCCACAACGATCATCACCTCTTAACACTAGTTCTATGTCATCCCACATTCTCCTCCACTCCAGACCATCTGAGGGCAATTTTACAGAGGCCAATTAACCTAAAAACTGGCATGCCTTTGGGGTGTGGGAGGAAACTGGAGCACCCAGAGAAAGCCACTGCAGTCACAGGAAGAATGTTCAAACAGACAGCACCAGAGGACAGGATTGAATCCGGGTCTCTGGCACAGAGAGGCAATGGCTCCAACAGCTGCACCACTGTGCCGCCCACATCTTGAATGTTATAATTGGAAATTTTTTTTTTTTTACAGAGGATGGCAATCCAAAATAAAACCAGAAAATGCTGGAAACACTTAGAAGGTCAGACAGCCTCTGTTGAAAGAGAAACAGAGTAAATGTTTCAGGCCAAAGTATGATTTGCTAAGTGTTTTTCGCATTTTATGTTGATATTCCAGATTGGTGTGGCTGTCAATCCTTTGCGCGTCATCAAAGTAGAGATCAGTATATCTTTGGAAACTAAGGGAATCAATGGATATAGGCGAGAAAGTAGACATGAGTCAATCATCAAGGTACTGAATGGTGAAGCAGGGTGGAAAAATCGCTGCTTCTAATGCATGCAATCTGGGAAGTAAGGCAGCATGCAAGAGCAACACATTTTCTGTATATTGTGAGCCGGGGAGTATCATTAGTGGAGAAAAATCTAGAAGTGACCGGATCATAGACCTTCTGATAATGTTTAGCAGAAAACGTCACTAAGGCTGTATTCTCTCTCTGTTTCTAACAGGCAGCCAGGTGGATTACATCGCCCCCGGAATTCCAACTGACCAGAATTAAATTTAGATAGCTGCCGAAATATCAGATATAGAACTTTGTGTACATGTTCATGTCGATGAGTGATGTGCCTCTCCAGTGTAGGGTTCCTTCCTGTTCTTTGAAACCCACAAAGGTTTAGATTGAAGAATGCAGGTTCTTGGCAGGTTAAGGTTTCACATCTTTAAACATTTAATTCCTCTTCCCAATCCAAAGTCACCCATTGGGTATACATTTCTTGATCATTGATTTATTAACAAGTAACCTGTGAAAGGAACCAGGAATCTACATCAACAACTCAGATTATGCATAAATTTCAACTCATTAGCAAAACAGCTTTAATTAGTCTTGGCCACCCTTGAATGCACATAATCCTTTTGATTGGTAGAGGAGTGCAAAATAAAAAAATGTTCTGTTTCACTGATCAAAAACATAAATGCTGGAATAGTTACTGGGAAACAAAAACTTTGTGAAGAGAAATCCAACAAACCAAGACAATATACAATTAGATAGTTGAGCATTGCAGAATAGGCTGTGTCAAGATTATAAATATCTTGTGCAGCATAAAGGATGTTACAATATTTAAAACCAGCAAAATACTCTCCATTGTATCATCACTTTATTCCATGGGAAAATAAGTGGAAGATGGAAAATAAGTGGAAGATGGAAATGATGGAGAATATTCTGCTTCTCTCCACAAGATACTGGCTCTTGCTACTGCATGATTCCATGAGTTTTGTTATGGGAACCAGCTGGATATTGAAACTAGCTTTCAGCTTGGAACGATGACATTTTTTTGTTGAATACCAGGTTCTCACAAACAGGAAATAACATGAAGTACTCATCTGTGCTGTTAGCTGAACAAAGTCTACTGTCCAGACAGTCAGAAGAACTCTTTACTCTTTCTCCAGGGGGGGACAAACAATTGCTGGAATCTTCTAGAACATGCACACAGGGGGTCGGGGCTCGGCATGCAAACCAGCAGCGGTGAAAGCTGGAATGGTGTTAGATGTTAACCTACTGACAACTACCAACTCTTGATGGCATGACTCGATGAATTACAAAGAACAAAGCACCCAAGAACTGCAGAGACCTGTGGACACAATCCAAGGAACAAACCAGTCCGAGAAGAAGCACTCAGCAAAATTGATTTGTCTAGCTGCAAATTGTTCTCTATTCTCCAGTCATAGTGTGTTAAAGTTATCCCAGGGACATCATCAAGTGGCTAACTTCAGTTTGACTACTCAACTGTAAAGCTTCTGTGAATTGGTCAGTAAAGTCTGCGTCACAATCTGTAAAAGTAATAATTTATAACATTTTGCGACGTGCTGAGTAAGCTTCTAATCTCTAGCTTCTAAAATATGCAGTGAATTCATAACATTGAAAATATGTATTGAAAAAGGGGCAGTCAGAACACAGCAAAAATATAAAACATCTACAAATATGCCACTAAAGTATCCTGATCTCTTGCATCATGGCCTTGTCACACATTCCAACACACAGGAAAACAAACCATTACAGAGAGTGTTGGACTCAATCTGGTCCATCATGGGCACAGCCCTACCCACAATCATGAGCATCTATCTGCATGAGACGCTGCCTCAAGTACACAGCATATATCATTGCTTCCATCAGACAGGAGGTATAGAAATCTAAAGTTGCCTAGTACCAGTTTCGGAAATAGTTATATTCCTATAACTGTGTAGGAAGGAGCTGCAGATGCTAGTTTAAACTGAAAATTGACACTGAAAATGCCAGTTTAGCAAGACAGGCAACATCTCTGGAGAGAAGGAATGGGTGATGTTTCAGGACGCGACCCTTCTTCAGACCCGTCATGACCCGAAACGTCACCCATTCCTTCTCTCCAGAGATGCTGAGTTATGCCAGAATTGTTTGTCTTTCCTGCAACTATCTGGTTCATGATCCAAGCAACACAACCCTAATCCTACAATGAATGCAAGCCACCTCATGTACTAGCATGGACTTGTTTATTTATCTAATTGTGTTTTGCACTAACATATTTTCTTTGCAATGCTTTGTTTTTATTTTTCTGTCTTGTAGAATTGTACATGTAATTTAGGTATAATTAAGGTATAATTTATACTTTTCTGTGTTTGTCTGGGTCTGTGTGCCTGGGATGCTGCTGCAAGCAGGATTTTCACTGCATCAGTACCTCATAATAATAAACTCCACTTCACTTGACTTGAGGTTGAGGCAGGATGTTAAAGGGCTGTTATAGAAAAGGAAGCTAAGCTGTAAAAGGAATGAAAGCACAAGAGCTTTAAATTGGAAGCGCTGTGGATGGGGGAATGGTGTACATCAGTGAAGGCCGGAATAATGCACGAGGGGGACATGCTGGGGTTCAGAGTTTTGGATCATCTGTGTGGAGGATGGTGGAGGATGGGAACCCAACCTGGACAGCATTTGAACATTGGGGGTGGAAGAGACAGAGACCTGAATGAGAGCAGCAGCAGATGGACAGAGGTGGGTTTGAAGACAGGCGGCATGATGAAGGTTGAAGTAGGCAGGTAGTCTTTGTGATGGAGAGGATATAGGGTCAGCAAAACCATGAATCTAATGCCTTACATCAACACATTGATCACTAATCATTAAGCATCAAACTTGCCCCACAATCTACCTTTTCACCCGTTTAAAATTTATTTTTCCAGCCGGGCTATATTTTCTGTGTAGGAAAGAACTGTTTGAAATGGGTGGTGGAACACTTTTATTGTGCACCTTCAAACATTTAAAATGCGTAGAAAGATGAAAACATTCAAAAGTATCCTTGCTGATTTTAACCATGACCCATCCCAGTCTGATTTATCAGTTGATGCCAACAAGGAGCTGGTTCCCTGAACAATGCCCTGACATAGTTTTCAACATTCAATTAAATCTCTGCACTGTATCAAATACATTGTTTGGGCATACGGTCAATGGGGTGGGTACGAAAATATTTGTTAACAAATCTGTTAACAAATTCTTCAAGAGGACTCCAAAGGGTAGGATTACAATAACTGAAGAAACCAGAACATGGAAGTGTGTAGGAAGAAACTGCAGATGCTGGTTTACACCATAGACATAAAATGCTGGAGTAGCTCTGCGGGACAGGCATCCATGGAGAGAAGGAATGGGTGACATTTCAGGATTGAGACATGAAAATCTGAAGGAGGGTCTCGACCTGAAACATCACCCATTCCTTCTCTCCAGAGATGCTGCCTGTCCCGCTGAGTTACTTCAGCATTTTTTTGTCTATCTTGGTTATATTTTCTTCTGTGCAGGCCGGTGCACTATTTTGAGTGGGCTAAAGCTTGGAGTGACCTTTTTGCTTTTCCTGAACATTCTCTTTGACTCCTCACTTCTCCTGAGCCTTTGAATTATGCTGGGAAAGGTAACATAGACCAATGCCGATGCAATACATATGTGAACGGTCCAAATGCACTGTTCCGATACACATTAATTCTTTGTGAGCTGACGGTAGGATATCAGGAGGTACAGGAGGGGTTGGTACGATAGCCAAACCTGATTCTGTTCCCACCCATTCGGAAAGCACGTGGGCATGCAATCTCCTTTTCACCTTCCCCTCTAGGATGCCAAGAATAAAATGGAACAGCGTCATGGGTACACAGGCTGAATAGTTCTAAACTATGATATCTACATCAATCATTTTCAACTGCGTGTCACAGTTGAGACACTTCTGGCCGCCGTGGTTCTGCCCTGTGTTGGGCAATTCTTTACTTCACTGAACCAGCAACCTCCGAAAAGCAAACTGGTGGAGGAACTCAGTGGGAGGAGGCAAGGGAATTGATGATTTAGATGCAGGGTCTTTGACCCTGAATGCCAACAATCCCTTCCCATCTACACATGTTGCTTGACCAACTGACGTCCTCCAGCAGTTTGGTTCTGCAACTGCAGTCTCTCGTATCTTCCTTACATCGGTCCTAATTTAACCGACGATACAAGTTAACGGCTGGATTTAAAGCTTGTTATTTTCTGTTAATTTTCCACAATGGGGTATTGTGGGCATGGCTAGGCATAGCTATTCAACGCTGCTTTATTGTCTCACGTGCAAACGCACAGTGCAATTTATTTATTACAAACAGTCCAGTAAAGTATCGCCATACCTAAGCACAATCCCCGATTAGCAAAGTGTACAGAAAGAGTCCACTGAGCCCCCATGCAAGAGGCACCAGGTTTTTGGCACCATTTTCACAGCCTGATCATTGGAAATTATTCCGAACTGTTCCTAAGAATTTTCCGTGAGCCACCTTCTCAAACTGCTGTCATCCTGATGAAGACACTCCCAGGATATTATCCCAACGTTTTAGACCAAGTCATGATGAAAAAACGATGAATCACTTCCAGGTCAGGAGGGAACTCTGCTGGCAGTGACTTTCTCATGCACTTCTTGTTCTTTTCATGCTTGGTGGTGCAGACGACAGACAGTTAGACACGTAGCTGAGACAAGTAACTCTCTGCTCCAAATAAATTCAGGAACGTACATAATAACCCATCAAACCCATTTAACTCAATTTTTTCCATGATTTCTTTTAAATGGACAACGTCACTGTCATTGGTGACACGTCTGTGACAGATGTTGCGCAAGATGTATTCCAGCAGTCAATTATGACATCAGGTGAATCCAAATCTAAAACAATTTGCTCTAGACACCAAGACTAATATTGCTGGAAAACTTGAACAATTCAATGTCAGCATCCCTTTAAATGCCTTCCATTTGATGTTTCATCCCTGCAGCTCTTTATTCAAAATTATTAGTCTTCTCATCTCCTAATTCACGATTATTATAATTGATTCCAAATATAATTATGGCATTTTGTTTCATAGTGTACAACTATTGTAGAATATATCTACTGCATTTCACTGTGCTTTCTGACATAACAGAAAAATATGCAGGGTATTTGAATTATATCCTCAGTAAGTGCCACAAGAATGAACAAAATTACATTACAAGTGTGAGCGTGTAAGGATGTTGTATCATTCTGTCTTTGAGACAGAGCACTTTTTCACCATAAAGAAACACAATGAGATAGATTGAATTACAGACAGGAAAGGATTGCTCATGAACAATCACACAAAAAACTGTGTCACTTGTCAGGATCACTTCCTCTGAGCCGTGCAAACATCTGCTTCTCCCGTGTACCCGTAAGTGTGTGGCTTTATCAGTAAAGAAAACGACCTCTCAGCAACATTTTCCTCTTTAACATGCAACATTTCCCCCGCATAAACAAAGTTAAGCTTTTAGATTTATTTAAAAGCCAGTTAATTGCTTCCTCTTTGCTGTCTTTTCCACTCAGCTTCACGTTCTGGAACATCTCAAACTGACAAATGGACACTTTCCATCAAAGTAAGCTTGTTCCCCGCCTCTGCCCTGTGGTTTGTGACCAATGGGAACTGCCTGTGCGAGAGTCTCAAGCCAGAATCTGAATGTTCTCCATATTTGGCAGGCACTTCCTGCAAGAGGCAGTCTTTGAGCTGGAAAGAACCAACCATCACACAAGGCAGCTGAGGATAGGGAAGAGTCTGGGGAGGAGCAAGTGAAGGCCAAGTTCTTCTGTGCTTGCAAGAACAAACACTTAGTAAAAGCAGTCACCTGACATAACCGCCAGTCATTTCTCAATAGCCTCAGAGCATTGCTGGGCACTTTTTTGTTAACACACATGTCTCTGAGACAAGCTCAACCTAACAAAAAGCACATTCATAAGCAGACTGTGCCATTAAAGAGCTGCGGTGTTTTTTCAAAACAATTTTATTACTTTGAAAACTTTTCTGAACAATTTGCCTTTCAGACTATAACTTGTTTTCAACTTTTCTGCCATTGAAACAGTCTGTGCTACCAATGAGGTTTCAAAACTGAACCAAAAGCGTAAACCCCTATAGTGTCTGACGGACAGTGGACTGAAGGGTCAGATTAGTGGAAGTAAGTACTCCAGTTTTACTCAAGGTTCTTGCATCTAGGAAGTAAGGATTTTATTTAAATATGTATTTTCTTGGATTCAGTTAGCATCTCATTACATGCAAAATAAAATAAGCCAATGCTCTCTAATACCCGAGATTACCTAAACTGGTTATGCAATTTAACACTAGCCCAATGTAGCCTCCCTGGCCAATACAAAGTTTGTAATGAATGAACTGATTTCACATCAAGTATCGGTTACAAGAACTAGTATTTTTATAGCACTAACATTTCCAAGGTGCTTCACATTAGCACCTTCAAAGAAAGAAGTTCGAAGTCCGGTCACATTAGCGACAACTGAACAAAGTCCAAAGCATTTGTCAAAGAGGTAGGTTTATAAAAAACATTGTAAAGCAGAAAAAGAGAGTTGAGGAGGTGAGAGGTTGAGAAATCAAGATGCAGCTTCCCAAAAGTACACAGGGGCAGGAACGTTCTCCGCTGGAGAAGTTTGACCTGAGGTTACTCTATCTGGAACAGAGGAAATTGTGAAAAGATCTGATCCATCAGTTCCAAAAGTTTCAATTGTGTCAGCATCTGCTAACACAATTATTGGGCAGAGCTTTCAAGCTTCTTGTATATTTCATACAAGAAAATGCTTCCAGATTTTACTCATAATTGTCCTCTAATTCTAAGATTAAATACCCTTGCAGTTATTTATACTGAAGAATTAATTCTGCAATCTATTCTTTTGGGTCCATTTATTATTTTAACCAACAATCTTCAAAACTTGTCAAAGTACAACCAAGTCCTTAAATCCCTTCTCATAATTTAACCCACTTTGCCCATGACCATTTAGGTGAAGCTCACCAGCCAATTTCCAAGTCCAATATTTCAACAAGGAGGCCAATAAACAAATATAAATATTCCATCAGGTGGCATCTGAACAACACTCACTAACCAGCCTTCTACGTGATGCCATTGGGAACCGTGTGATAGGTGGCCACCAACCAGTGAGGGAGTGGGATTATTGGGCCCACAGATGCTGCAATCTGACTTCATGCTGTCTATAATGAGAAAATAAATGTGGAGGATTCAGCAGTTATTATTAAAATAAAATCTCAGCGAGGAACCTTGAATTGATGCTTAAATTGTAGTGTGGGTCGCTGCTTCGCTTGTGAGTGAAAGATGATAGCTGTGGGTCACCTCATTTTCATCCAGATTTTGTGGGAAAGGAATTACTGAGCACTGCTCCACTGATGATGATAGCCAGTGCACCAAGGAGAATGTGGAAGTGCAAGCTACACTCCAGCAAGCCATACCTAAAGAGTGCCTGGTCCAAATTCCTAATGAGTGGGATTTCAATTGGAAATGGATGTAAACACTTCAAAACCTACAAAATGATTTTTACGAGCAATTTCTCTCTCAGTCTAAACCTCTATTCCCTTTCCTAGTTTATGCAGCCTTCCTTTTTGCCTTAGTGACTTTTTGTGGTGACATGTTCCACATTCCTACCTTTCTTTGGGTGTAGAACCTCTGAATTATTCGCTTGCATTTCGTGGTGGTGATTTTGCAAAGAAGATTTCCTTATTCTACTTTTCCCTGAAAGTGGGGACATATTGTGTCCACCCCATCAGCTTTGCCCATGATAGGATGAGCATTCAATGTTGGCAGCATTATGTCCAGCATGATCAACTTTAATCATCCATCGTCAACTTCAATGACATAAATGCCTCCCTAAACAAATGCTTTATTCCAGCCTGGTCAAGGAATAAGGACATAAGGCGAGAGCAAACACTTTAAAGACAGCTTCAAAGCAAACATTGTGACAGAAGCCTTTTGGAAAGTGAGGAATTACTGCAGTCAAAGGCCAAATGGGATCATCTTTGATGGAAGGCACCCTCTCCACTCCTTCATTTTAACGATAAAAATAAAAAGCTTCAAAAACAGCAGATAAAGCAAAGAGAGAGAACTGTGCCTGAAACCATGGTCTGACCCCTATTTGTGGTGTTCACGGACCAGACTTCAGCCACTGACACAGTCAGGTATAATGTTTTAGTTAATCCATGGACAAGATCATTCCTGACTGCGTGGGATTGAAATGCGGCTGACACATAGAATGGGAGAATAAAACTCATTTGGCAATTTTGGTGGTGAGAGGTAGGGGGGAAAAGTGGTGCTAAAAAAAAAAAGAAATTGCAGGATCAGGGTGCAGAGTGAGACTCAGAAGGTCTCATGTATTTTATTTAGCTTGCACATCTCCCACGTTGGTGCCTCTGCATCTCAAAACCTAGCTGTTCTGAGAGAGACCAACAACGGGTGTTCCGAGCACAATGTACCTGTATTGCTCCAAAAAGAACAATATATGAGGAACAATATAATTCTGTGCAGATCTGGCATGGAAATTGCATTAACATGGTGACGGTGACTCACAAAAGGTATACTATTTGTTAGTTTTCCAAATCTTCTTCCTCTTCTTGCGAATGAAACATAAACCAAAGGAAGAGTTAGATCTCAAGCTGGGTGTTGAGCAGCCAGGTTGTTGTCTCTGCGTCAATGTCTGCCTGGCCCTGAGCTCCATTTGGTGGGTGGTAGAGCGGGCGCCCAGAGATGACATGGTTGGCTGGCTGTTGTTCTGCTCCGCATTCACAGGCTGGGCTCTGGCAGAGCCCCCATCTCCA
Organism: Okamejei kenojei; assembly: GCA_035221665.1. NCBI lineage: Eukaryota > Metazoa > Chordata > Chondrichthyes > Rajiformes > Rajidae > Okamejei > Okamejei kenojei. The sequence goes on along the minus strand of CM069136.1, from coordinate 41,624,608 downwards.
CATACTGGCATTGAAACGCCCAACTCCAGTATGAAGTCTGTTGAGCTTCACCCATGCTCCTCTGGGGAGGTCAGACCCTGGACATTTTTCCAAATGACACAATACAACCTGGAAACATATGCATTGGACTTCACTTGTGGACAATAATCAGTTTTGATTTGCCTAATAACAAGAAAAAACTACATTATACTACTGAACCTCTAGGGCCTGATTCCCAATAATTGGGAAACAATAACCCCAAGAGGTGAAAAAGCAGCAAGCCATTCATTGGAGGACATGAGCCCAGGTCCACTCTTGGTGGTTAGTTAGAAAATTGGAGGGCAAGTGTGAGAGGTGGGGGAAGGCAGGGTTGGAATATCTGCTGTTTGGACAAGACATCCAGCATTGAATTGCCATGATTTAGAGATGAAGGAAAACTAATAAATGCAGTACAAACATTGCAAATAGGGATAATTATAAAAGTTAGTCAACTTTAGGGTGGCACAGTAGTAGAGCTGGTGCCTTACAACGTCAGAGATCTGGAATCGATCCTGACTATGAATGCTGTCTGTATGGCGTTTCCACTTTCTCCCTGCAACTGTATGGGTTTTCTGCCATGGATGCTCTGGTTTCCTCCCACATTCCAAAGGTTTGTAGATTAATTGGCTTCTATAAATAGTCCCTAGTGTGTAGGATAGGACTGGGGTACGGGTGATCGGTTGGTGGGTTGAAGAGCCTGTTTCCACGCTGCAGCTCTAAAACTAAAACCTAACAAAAAATAAATCTGTATTAAAATGTTATTCATGAAGAATGTTTAAAACATAGCTTAGTTTTTATTTTGTAAAGGCGCAGGCACGTATTACAGTGTATAGATATTATTCAGCATTGCATTATACATCATGCCACATGCAGATGGGGGATAATTTACTGAATTACATGCCAACAACGTGATTACTGGTTTGTAATAGAATAATATGGTTATTCCAGAAAATTCTGATGTAAACCAAAGATCTGTATACACAGTCAAAGTTTGCAGAGATGGCTGGAGAAAACAGAGACAGAAGAAGATCATGTAGCCTCTTGAGTATGCTTCACAATTTGATGCCTTATAGAGTGTGCTTCTGTGGACAGATGCTGGGGAATTTTCCGTCGAGGTAGTCCCGAGAATTGAATCAAGCTCAGGTTTATCCCTTTTACAAGTCATTGCTAAACAGTAATGTTACAAATAGCAAAATTAAACTTATTTAGAGACTCGTATGAATTAATGCAGTTTTCAGACACAAGCAGTGAAGTATGATACTGCACATCAGTGTCGACAGATAAGACTTGCTTTAATGTTTTGGCCATCACCAGTTTCACTATTAGAAAAATACAAAATAATTTAAAGAAGGTATATGATATCTGGTTGATAGAGGAAGGAATTCTATTCATGCACAAAATGAATGATTCCCCCAATTATATTTGGCAGAACAACAGTGTGCATTAATGTGCTTTTGGTGGCCATTTTGAGGGTGGAATGTTGATCAGGACATATGATGTTCCTTGCACATTTCTGAATAACCACAAAAAATCTTTCATGTCACTTAACAGGAGATTTTTTATTTTGAATCCCCAATTGAAACAAAGCATCCTCAACAAACAACAGCCTGTTCCCCAGTACTCTTCCTGGAGACTCGGTGAATATAATGCAATTCTAAGCAAAATGTGAGTAGTCTGATTCTTGAGGAAATCCAAACAAACTTCTCTCCCATTTGATAAGAACGACCCCCCTGCCCCGCATGGTGCAATACCATAACCGGCTCAATAGATTAGATTAGAGATGTTACATTTGGTGATAAGTACAAGTATTCATCAGACCCTACGCCCAGTTCAAATGAAAAGTCACGCCCCAAAGCGAGACTGTCCATTTCCTTCCGCAGATGCTGCCTGACCTGCTGAGTTCCTCCACAAGCTACTTTTTTTGTTCAAGATTGCAGAATCTGTAGTCTCCTGTGCGTCAGAGTTAATACAAGCTGATTGTATTGGTACAGCACATGAATGCTAGCCTCTCTTTGTTACACTGGTGCCGCAGAACACGTTGTTTGTTGTTGAAGCTAAGGTTGTTGTCAGCAGGGACTTCCAATGCATTGTATACCTGTTCTCATTGCAATTCTGGGTATTAGTCTATTACTATCACAGGTACTAAGATACAGTGAAAAACTCTGTTTTCATGCTGTCCAGACAACCAACACGACACATTTGTACAACCTAACCATTACACAAATACCACAGGTAGTGCAAAGAGAAAAATATTAGAGTGCAGATTATAGTGCTAGAGTGTTTTAGCATTACAGGTATGGAGAAGTGCAGATTTTAAAAACAGTGCAAGGGCTGGAATGAGACAGATTGTGAGATTGGAATTGCATCCATATCTTATGGGAGGACCATTCAGTAGCTTGATAACAGTGGGGAAGAAACTGTTTCTGAATCTAGTGTATATGCTTCCAAGCTTTTGTACCTTCTGTCTGGGAAAGGCGGAGAAGAGGTAGTGACCAAGATGTAAATGATCCTTGATCATGTTGGCTGAATTTCCAAGGCAGCATGAAAGGGGGAGGGGGGGGGGGGGGGGGGACTGGATTCTGTGGTGGACTGGGCTACCTGCCTTTTCAATATATATTTCTCTCAGAATGTTTCAGCAGCTGACTTGTTTGTATTTCACATTTCCTTTGAACAGAGGGTCGACCATCTGAATGAAATACAAAATCTCCCGCACAAATAAAAAATCTTGAGTTATTTAGTACATCCAGACAGAGATCAATAGATTTTTTAATTTTTAATAAATTTGGTGTTTGTGCTCAGGTCAAAATGATTCATGATCTTATTGAATGGTGGCACAGACACAAGAAGCTGAATGGACTGCACCTGCTTCAAAATAGTACCCCTGCTCCCAATGCTGTTCTTATAGCGTTTGCTGGCTGAAAAATCCGAGCACAGCTTTGTTCAAATCCTCAAATGTTGCCATCTTTATTGACTTGCTGTTAGAAGCCACTGGAAGAAGAGCAAATCAAATCAGAAATCAGCTCGACTTTGCTTTTGAGACCATAAAACCGCCCACTCATAAATTCCATTTTCTATTGAGGATTGTTTTTCGCCTTCTCCAGCAATTCTCTTCAATGAACAAGACTAGATGTAAAGTTTTGAAGACATGCTTAGAGCGCAGGACTTTTCAGTGGTCAATATGTAGTTAATGCACTATTACGATTTACTTATGCTCTGGAAGCTCTCTGCAGACCAGCTCTTTGAACTGGGTGTTGATCTTTGAAAGCTGACATGGATAAAATTACAACCTGGTAATATCAGCCACTGAATAAATTACATCCCATTGTACTGACAGTATTTTGTGCAGGAAGGAACTGCAGATGCTGGTTTACACCTAAGATAAGACACAAAACGCTGGAGTAACTCAGCAGGACAGGCAGCATCTCTGGAGAAAAGGAATGGGTGACTTTCTGGGTCAAGACCCTTCTTCAGCCAATGAGTTGGAAGTGTGTCAGAGTATGCGACTTCAACAAACATGTCTCATGCTGTATGAACATTCTCCTCTAACTAGTCTTCATTATTTTTTTAAAAAATTAGCTGATTAACAAACTGTGCTGTTCATTAGCTTTCTCGGAATTGGAAACTGTACATCAAAGACCATATTATTCATCAATCTAACTAAATCATAAGGGATAACACAACTCTCCCATTACATCAGGTGTAATTCAAAAAAATTAATAGCTTTGTTTACAGGAAATGAAGCTGAATGATTCCCATTGAGGATTCTATGCCAACGGGATCTTTCTGCTTAATTTGAAATCTTCACCAGATTTGAGTGTTTATATATCAGTGTTAATCAACCCAATCCATTGCTACATTCAGTCTCCAAATCAGATCCTGGTCTGAAAAATGTGTTTCCCGTTAAGTATGTTAAGATATTTCAATGACAATAATCTATTTACATTCCCAGTTGCCTTAAGTAAAACTCATTACATCTCCAGTGTGTGTTAGTGTGTGTGTGTTTTCTACAGATGCACAGGGCATGGAAAATATTTCTTGCACTTCTGGTATCTCCTCCACCTGGAATTATCTCACTGGGAGAAAGGGGGAATTTAATACAGAGAAGTGTGCATTTTGGGACGTCAAATGATGGCAGGACCTACACGATAAATGGTAGGCCTCTGCGGAGTATTGTAGAGCAGAGGGATCTCGGAGTGCAGGTGCATGGTTCCTTGAACGTCAAGTAGATAAGAAGGTCAAAAAGGCTTTTGGCACATTGGCCTTCATCAGTCAGAGTATTGAGTATAGAAGTTGGGAGGTCACGTTGCAGTTGTATAGGACATTGTTGAGATCGCATTTAGAATATTGTGTTCAGTTCTGGGCACCATGTTATAAGAAAGGGTTAAAAAAAGATTTACAAGGATGTTTCCAGAACTAGAGGGTGTGAGCTATAGGGAAAGGTTGAGTAGGCTGGGTCTCTACTCCATGGAGTGCAGGAGGAGAAGGGGTGATCTTATAGAGGTGTACAAAATCATGAGAGGAATAGATTGGGTAGATGCACAGTCTCTTTCCCAGAGTAGGGAAATTGAGGATCAGAGGACAAAGGTTCAAGGTGATGGGGACAAGATTTAGTAGGTGTATGATAAAGCTGCCGGAGGAGGTAGTTGAGGGTGGGACTATTCCATTGCATAAGAAGCAGTTGGACAGGTACATGGATAGGACAGGTTTGGAGGGATATGGACCAGACACAGGCAGGTGGGACTAGTGTAGCTGGGACTTGTTGGCCAGTGTGGGCAAGTTGGGGCGAAGGGCCTGTTTCCACACTGTATCACTATGACTATATTCAAGAAGCAGCCATTTTTAGTTTTATTATACATGTTCTCTTTTTTCCTGCTGATTTAATTTTCTCATAATTCTACTACCTCTTAGAGGGAAATTGTTTCACAAGCAACATTTGTCTTCTGGCATTCAACCAGGGAGGTATTTGGGAGCATTTATCCTTTTGCACTGCAGGGAACAAAGGGTGAGAGGTGATGAAGCTGAGATCACAACTAAGCCCGATGTTAATGTTACCCCTAGTGTGTTTCCTGCAGGAATTATTGCATAGAATAAGCAAGCTGAAATAATTAGAGGGACCCACAGTTGTCTGTAACTTTCTCATTGGCATAACTCTATCAGAGCATAAGAAACAGGAGTAGAAGGCTGCCTTTTAGTTATTAAGTTCCTTCACAATTCAACAAAATTAAAGCAAATATGATCCTCGCTTTAACTCCACTTTGCTGCCTGTTCCAGATTACTCAGCCTACACAGTGATCTCGATTAGAGAACTCCATTTATGACCCAGTCAGAGAAGAAATACGTCTTCATCTCCTTTTTAAATGAGAATCCTGAAACCAAGGTCCATGTTGTGTAGGAAGGAACTGCAGATGCTGGTTTAAAGCAAAGATAGACACAAAATGCTGGTGTAACCCAGCGGAACAGGTAGCATCTCTGGAGAGAAGGAATGAGCGACGTTTCGGGTCGAGACCCTTCTTCAGACATATTCTTCTTATGGACCCTTCTTGAGGTCCATATTCCTCGATTCCCCCTCAACGGAAAACATCGTGGACCTAGTCATCAACCTCAGAATCCTGTATCTGTCAATAAAATAATTTCTCATTTTACAAAGTATATAGGGAATCCATGCACTACCTGCTTAATCATTCCTTAAAAAACTGTCCTGCAATCCCAGGAATCAACCTCTTTATTGTCTCCAATATGTATAAAATGGTGACTCCCTGATTCGCTTGTTCAACTACCTTGATGAACTAAGCCACAAAGTAGCAATTTAATCACATTAGATACAGAATTCTCAAATGATCAACCTCTTTGTGTTACCAATTTAAAGTAATTTAGCAGTCTTAGTTAAGGTTCCAATGTCTATAGATATAATTGCTTGGAGTTTCATTACGATGCAACATTAAATATCATAAGAAACTAAATAAAGTGGGTAGGACAGTGATGCAGCAGAGCCATTGTCGCAGAGCAGCAGAGGCTCCAGGTTCAATCACAAACTTGGGTCTTGTCTGTGTGGAGTTTGCATGTTCTCCCTATGACCATGTGGTCAGTCCATGTGACACATGTTCTTCCTGTGTTGTCTGGCATCTCCTGTTTCCATCTACATTCCAACGATGTGCAGGTTGGTCACTTTAGGTTCTCCCTGGTGTGGAGGTAAGTGCAGCAATATGCGGAGAGGGGGAGTTCATGAGCATGTGAATACATTTCTAAAAAATTAGATGAATGGAGCATTAGAATAAATGAGTGATTAATGACTGGCGTGGACTTGGTGGGCCACAGACCAGACTCAATGTTATATGACTCCACGACAACCTAAAAGAAGCTCACAGCATCTCAAGCCAACAATTGGCCTATCAGGATGCCCCTTACCCAAAGTCTCCTGTTGCTAGCCCTGATTTGTCCTAGTTTTCTTGCCTCCAGTTTCTGCCCTCCCCCTCACTAGAATCAGTCTGAAGCAAGGATGCTATAGCGAGCAAGATAGTCCACTCGACGAAAAAGACGTAGTACGGTCATGGGCCGATTCATGGGTAATTTAAGGTCCCATTTCCATAACCGGCTTCCGTCTCCACACCAAGATCCCATAGAATAATCGTGCGGAGACGGAAGCCGGTTATGGAAACATCCTCGTAAAAATAAAAGTTATTTGGTAAAATTCTTCTCCTCATGTTCAGAATTTTAATTTATTAACACAAACTGTTCCCCCGCACCGTTAATTACATTGCGAGTCGGGTCGGGTCGGGTCCGGTCCGGTTACGGAAATGGATGAAAAAAAGGCCCATGTTCCGTTCCATTGCATACTACACGTCAGCCCATTGCATTTAGCAGGAGTGATCTATCTTGCTCCTCTATAGGATCTTTGGTCTGAAGAAGGATCCTGAAATGTCGCCTATCCAGTTTCACCCAGACATACTGCCTGACCCGCAGAGTTAATCTAATATTTTGGTATAAACCAGCATCTGCAGTTCATTTTAATTACATTAAAAGCACAGGTTTCACTGAGAAGAGAAGTTCCCACCACAATGCATCGCACTACACTGTTGCACAATTTGCAGCACACAATGATTCTGAATGATGTTGCCCAAATTTGTAGTGACTTCCTGGTCTCAAGAGAAGGACTACAAGGTACTACCGGGAAATGTCTAAATTAATTTCAATTTAAAGTTACTCTCCTAACGGATACCAAAAACAGCACAGGGTGAACAAATAGCCTTGAAAGAACAACACTTTACACTAAGAAAGGCAAACCTGAGATTTCAATAGAAATTGCAGATAGCTTTTAAAAATTAAAACTAAGGATTATTGGAGTGCAAGTCAGCTGCATTACCTTGTATGTGGGTGCTACCTAGAATGTGCAAAAGCGCAAAAAGCTTCTTGTTCAAAAAGCAAAAACTGTTCGAGAAGCAGCAAAAGCTTCATGTTCTTGAGGATCTTGCAGTCAGAAAAGTTGCAAGAATCCTGCATAGAAGTCAAATGTGTCTGTCTAAAAAAAAGTCATCATTGATAAATGGTGAAAAGTACTTTCCACTGCAGAGGACATTAATGATCATAAAGTGAACAGTTAAATCTTTTTAAAAAGTGAGCGCTTGGAGGCGGCAGGATCTGGTGTGAATGTAATCTAACTGCATGATCCTGCAGCCCTGTGGAGATCTGAGGAGCAAAACAATGTGAAGGAAGAGAGTGTAATAATAGAAAAAACTTCCTGACTTCCAATCTGTCACTGGCAGGGAGGGGCTTGCTGTGCAACTACAAAGCCATTCATCAGCTCTGTACAAACGCCGCTACTGGCAACAGCATGCAGCAGATGACGTGTGCAAATTACAAACAGTTTAGCTGCCCTTTGTCTTCCTATCTTCTTTTAGGTGGATGCAGAATAAAATAATTGATTACCTCGGAATTTAGGGAAATCTTTTCTCCCAGGCTCGCCACACTTTCCTTGGGCACAGCCTCATCACCAGTGAGTTAATGGGATTTGTTCCTATCTTACTTTATAGCTGGTTGGAGGCGAGTAATCTCAAAGTGCTTTCCCACGCTACAGAACCACAAGCCATCATTGAACATAGTATTACAGGGAGTGGCATATTTTCTTTCCATTTAGTTATACAGTTCTGCAAATACAAAAGAGAAACTCTTAACCATTGCTGACAGTGACAAAGGAAGTGGAATCAGCCAGAAAGTTGACCTTCATTCATCACTGCAGATGGTACGAACTAGCAAATTCCGAAACATAATTAGAAATAATGTGAGCATTGATGGAGTGCACTTCACCCCAGTACAGAGCTGTATGAAAGTATCTGGCTTACTATACTGAAGGGATCATAAATTGCCCCTGTTGTCACACACTTTGCTGCAGAACCAAAATATATCAGTACAACATATTACTACTAATTCCCATCTCTACCACAATCCAAGTAAACAAAGGAAGCAGCTATGTGGGAACATTATCACCTTCAGGTTACTCTTACAAGTTACACACCGTCCTGACTGGGGACATGTCTCTTACTGTGCCGTCGCTTAGGAGTGCCGTAAGTCACATTCCTGAAACCGGAATACCTTATGTATTTCAAAAGACTTCATGGCACGCAACTGAAAATGGAAACCTAACCAAAGAAAATGGGCGGCACAGTGGTGGAGCAGCTGCCTCACAGCAACCGAAGCCCAGGTTCGATCCTGACTGCGGGTGCTGACCGTATATGTTCTCCCTGTGACCTTGTGGGTTTACTCCAGGTGCTCCAGTTTCCTTTCACATTCCACAGGCGTGCAGGTTTGTAAGCTAATTGGCTTCTGCAAATTGTCCCTGGTGTGAAGGGCATTGAACTAGTGTACGGGTGCTTGATGGTCAGCGTAGACTCGGCGGGCCGAAGAGTCTGTTTCCATGCTGTATCTCTAAACTAATATATTAAGAGGGGTGCCCTTATTTTTGATTAGAGGTTTATTTTGAGAAAGAGTATTTTTCGCACTTCATATTTTCTCATCACAGAAGACTACTCAGCCCATTATTCTCACAGTAAAACCTTCAATCCGGTCTCTCAATTATTTCCCTGTGACCTATTCTCATAAACACTCATCTGCTCATCTCTCTCATGGGCAACACGGTGACACAGCAGTAGAGTTGCTGCCTTACAGCACAAGAGACACGTTTTCAATCCTGACCACGGGTGCTGTCTGTACAGATTTGTACAGATGACCTTACTCCATGAGCTCCGGTTTCGTCCCACACTCCAAAGATGTACAGGTTTGTAGATTAATTGGATTCATAAAATTGTAAATTGTCCCTAGCATGTTTAGGATAGTGTTAGTGTGCGGGGATCGCTGGTCGGCATGGAATCAGTGGGCTGAAGGGCCTGTTTCCACACTGTAGCTCTTAACTAAACTAAACTAAATCATTGGCAGATGTGACCACCTGCAGTTGTTGTCCCAAAGTCAAAGCCTCATATGCACCATCACTGAAACTGATCCTCAACGCCAGACCTGATTCTCCTCCTATCCACTCCTACCTGGGATTAAATTGCAATAGCCATCAACCAATACATTATTGACAGGTGAGATCCGGCTTCCACCACTGAAGCAGGCTTCAACCAACTAGTTGCTAGCTTCAGTTTGCGAAGCTTCTGACAGTCACTTGCCTGGATATTAAAATATGCAGTGCATGCCTTGTAGTGACAATATGCATTCCCAGCATCAATCCTTGAACAAAGGATTTACATGTAGAGATTTGGATCAAATTAATCTCACAGCATTGTGCGATGCATCAGATTTCTGGGCCATTATATAAAGGACTGTGTCACAGACAATTCTCTGGATATCTAATAAAGATGCTATCTATTAATTTTCAAGGATGATTTATTTTTTCAATCATATATGTGAATTTGTCCCATTTGTTCAAACATTAAATCTATTAACAAAATGTTGTTGAAAAGTTATTCTGTAAATGAGAGACTAATCTACATCCCAGGGTTCATGTTACTTAAATAGAACAACAGTGACTGATAAAACAGCTTCTTTAAAAAAAAAAAGTTAAACATGGACACTGTACCCATTTAACAAAAAAGAACTTGGAGTGATTTCAATTATTTTTTCCACAAGAAGCCCTTGTTTTCAGGCCTAAATATAAACTCAGTGTATGTGTTTGATAATTGGCCATCGTAAGGCCAGAAAAATAGAACTTTTTGAAACAATTAAAAATATTTGCCTGTGGCACAAAACACTTCTACTCTGAATTACGTCAAATCCACCTACCTGGAGAAAGTAAGCGCACAGGTTCGGCCAACAGGTTAGAATTAATTTATTCAAATTAAAATCAGATTGATTCATCCAAAGGTCGCATTTTGAGTTACAGCACATTACGATTTAACAATAACAGTTTTTCAGAGTCACATGCTTGGCAGGCAACTTAAGATCTCCAGTGCCAAGACTGGGACTGTGATGCAAGGTCGACAAGTGCCCCCTGTTTAGGTGCAGGAGACACACAAAATTCATGCCGAGTGCTTATTAAGATGATTACATTGACCAATTACCAGTGCCAATTATGCTGTTGTTGACCTTATTGCATATGCATAAAGCCCAATTTTGTCAGTGACTCAAGAAATTCGCCCAGTGCTTCTCCGCACCCAGTGGCTGTTATCTCTTTGGACACGGAGAAGGCATTTGATCGAGTGGAGTGGCCATATTTGTTCAGAGTCATGGAGAGATTTGGATTTGGCAAAATATTTGTAGCCTGGGTTAAGCTATTATATCATTCACCCTTAGCATGTATACAGACCAATTATTTGCAATCTGATTATTTTCAATTAACACGTGGCACTCGACAAGGCTGCCCACTGTCTCCACTTCTTTTTGCCATTGCAATTGAGCCTCTCTCTATCACACTTAGGTCAACAGCATTATTCCAGGGCATTAGGAGAGGAAACAGGGAACATCGTGTGTCTCTATATGCTGATGACCTCCTTCTTTATGTGAGCGACCCTATAGCCAGTAGCCCTGCAATTGTGTCCTTGTTGGATCAATTTGGGACTTTTTCTGGTTATAAAATAAACCTCCAAAAAAGCAAATGCTCTCCCATCAACTTAGCCCTACAGATCCAACAGGAAACCCTGCCCTTTCCCATATCTCAAGAAGGGTTTGTATATTTAGGAATACACATCACCCGCTTTTTCACATCCCTGTTTGCAGCTAACTACATGCCTCAAGTTAGCCAAATGAAGGCTGACTTTGAGAGATGGTGTAGTCTGCCACTCATTATGGCTGGGAGAGTGCAGTCAGTGAAGATGACTGTACTTCCCAGATTTCTTTACTTGTTCCAATGTTTGCCGGTTTTCCTACCCAAGTCATTTTTTAACTCAGTTAACCAATCTATAACCTCCTTTATATGGGGTAACAAGGTTCCAAGGGTCAATAAGTGTACTCTCCAAAGAGATCGTGAAATAGGTGGACTGGGCCTTCCTAGCTTTATTAATTATTACTGGGCATCCAATATCCAAAAGATATTACTCTGGCTCCACCGACCAGATACAGACTGGTGGCTGCTTGATTCACAATCCTGTTACTCCTCGTCTCTCCCAGCTTTAAAATATTCCTCCCTGTCATTGAAACCCTCTAGATTTACATCCAACCCTGTCGTACCATCAAAATTTTTTAACCAATATCGTTGCCATTATAAGCTTACATCAGCTTCAGTTCTGGGTCCCATTCACAGTAACCATTTATTCCCCCCCTCTACACTTGACTCAACTTTCGACAATGGGGTTTGAATGCTCTTATGTCCATTAAGGATTTATACACTAACAACATATTTGATAGTTTCGACTACCTACACAAAAAAACATGGTCCTCCACATAATCATTTCTTTAAATATCTTCAGGTTTGCCCACTTTGTCATGAAACAATTTCCTTCTTTTCCTGATCTCCCTCCTGTCACAGTGTTGGATAAACTCACTCTTACCTTTGCAAATAAAGGACTGATCTCTGCAGTATATTCTCGATTGATGCATTTAGGAGATCAAAACCTGAACAAAGTTAAAGCTAGGTGGGAGGATGACCTTGGTATGAATCTGTCTGAGGAATGCTGGACAGAAGCGCTGAAAAAAGTCCACTCCTCATCATCATGTGCTAGATTGGGGCTCATACAATTTAAAGTTTTACACAGGGTTCATTTAAGCAAAGGCAGGCTTGCTAACATATATCCAGGGAAGGACGCTGGCTGTGACAGGTGCTCGTTCTCTCCAGCCAATCTAGCTCATGCATTCTGGTCTTGCCCCAAACTTGTTAACTACTGGGCAGTGGTTTTTAAAACCATCAGTGAGGTCCTTGGGATGACAGTGAGACCTTGCCCGCTTGTAGCTGTATTTGGTGTAGCAGATAAAACCTTGGGTTTAAAACAACCCAGTCTGATATCATTACATTTACATCACTTTTGGCCCGTAGGAGAATCTTGCTGGTCTGGAAATCTAACACTCCTCCATCTGCCGCTGCTTGGCTGGAAGACGTCATGTTTTTTTAAGGTTAGAAAAGATTAAATTCACATTGAGGGGGTCTGTGAAAATGTTTTATTTGAAATGGGAACCCTTTTTATCATACTTTGAGGGTCTATTTGTTGACAGAGGGCACTTGACATTAAGTGGGGATCTGCCTTTATTCTGTTTTGTTACTTTATTATTGTTAAAAAGTGCATTTGATTTTGTGATATATTTGGATTGTGAAAAAATAAGCTGCCAAGGGGCATTTAGGGAGGGTGGGTTAGGATTATTTTGTTTATATTATTATTATTATTATTTATAAAAAACAAAATGGAGGAAAATGTAATGCTATACATCAGATGTACTGTGATTTTTTTTTCCCCTCCAATAAAAAACCATTAATTTAAAAAATAAAAAAAGAAAACATGCTACATTTAAGTTGGCCAGCACCTGTAAAAGGGAAAGGATCTCATGACTGCAACTGGTGGTCAAATTTATCACCGGTTTGCTGGCAGGCATGGTCCATGGGTAAGAACTGCACTGAGATGCTGAAGGAAGGCCATGAACACATTGTGGTTGAGGTGGGATAGTCCTAGATAGAGTGGATGTGGAGAGGATGGTTCCAGTAGTCTAGGACCAGAGGGCACAGCCTCAGAATAAAAGGATGTACCTTTGGAGTGGAGATGCGGAGGAATTACTTTAGCCATAAGGTGGTGAATCTGTGGAATTCATTGCCACAGACGGTGGTGGAGGTCAAGTCATTGGGCATTTTTGAAGCAGAGATTGACAGATTCTTGATTAGTTAGTTTGTCTAAGTTTATGGGAGAGGGCAGGAGAATGGAGTTGAGAATAGAAAATAGATGAGCCATGATTGAATGGTGGAGCTGATTCGATGAGCCAAATGGACTAATTCTGCTCCGATGTCTTATGGTCAAGTGGGATGAAAAGTCCTCCACTACCAGCATTTAAAAAGACCTTCTGAAGCAAATTAATGTGCGGAGCAGGAGAGGCAGCATTTGAATGGAACTCAATTAGTCAAGTCCCATGGAGGCAGATGCAGTCCGCAAGAAGGCTGATGATCATGTGCATGCAAAGGTTGCATTAGTTAGTTTAGAGATACAGCATGAGACAGACCTTTCAGCCTACCAAGTCCAACCGGTGATCATCTGTCCATACTAGTCCCATGTTATCCCACTTTCACACCCACTCCCTACACACCAAGGGTACAGTTAATTAACCTACAAACCCGCACATGTTTGGGTTGCGAGAGAAAACCAGAATACCCCAAGGACAGCATGTGCACCTGGAGGAAACACACATAGTCACAGGTAGAACGTGCAAACTCCACACCAATAGCACTGGAGGTCATAATTAAACCCAGGTCCCCGGTGCTATGAGGTATGTTATGAGATATGCTATGTAGCTCTACCAGCCACACCATTCATATAGTTGCCAGTGTGTGAATGGTGTGGGGTTTGGTAGCTAGCTGAGAGGATTGGTGAATTTGCAAAAGTCTCATCGAGGAGATTGCCGTTGGGTTCCAATTATGAATTATGGAGTTTGTCGGTGAGTGAGTGTCGACGATCAAATCCATGTGTTCAACACCAGTGAATATATCAAATCCCCTCTCCCAATCAGCGTCAGATATTCTCAAAGGGCCACACCACTAACACTCGCTCACCAGCAATCTCCATCAGTCATTGGGGAATCCAACTTTCATATGTTGTATGGGAGCTCTGCAAACTTACAATTTCTCTCTAATAAGCCTCACATATTTCACACACTGCCACCTATGCTACCATGGCAGGCACATTCCTTAAACTCATCATTGTCACTCACATCTCTCTCTCCCTCTCCCCCTCCTCTCGGCCTCTTTATCTCCTCCTCCATCCCTTTCTCTCCCTCTCTGTCTATCTCTTGCAGGAGATGTTGATAAACAATTGGTGCCAGCAACAGAAACCTATGGGAGATAGGTACAGTTCTAATAACTATCCACCCAAAAGACTGATCCTATGTCTTATGGTTATATGGGGTGAGAAGTCCTCCACTACCAGCATTTAAAAAAAACTAGTGAAGCATTTGTCAAAGGACTTCAATCCAATGATGGAACAGAGATCTGAGAGGTTGATTGTGCACTCATGACAATACTGCCTACATTCCAAGTCCCTCTTACCCACAGAATCTCTGATGTATGTGTTGTGTAAGTGCACAGCTCTTATTTGTATCCCTTCTCTGCTTCTTTACACTACCCTTATCTGCCTGATGGCTGAGGAGACGCCAGCCACAGGGCAATAGACAATAGGTGCAGGAGTAGGCCATTCGGCCGTTTAAGCCAGCATGACCAAAACAAATGGTCGGCACGGACTGGAAGGGCCGAGAGGGCCTGTTTCCGTGCTGTAATTGTTATATGGTTTATATGGTTATATGGTTTATATGTGTGAATCAATTTGACATTAAGAAAGCATGTGTGACTCAATGTGACATCCAGAGTCACTAGCACTGGTGAACTGGAGGCAGGTCAAAATGGAAGGGCAGTCCGGGTGCCAGCTTCCTGCAGCGAGTGGTCACACCTGGCTCCTGTTACAGAGGATGTGGAGGAGAATTTGTATGGGGCAGTAAATTGGAAGGCAGCAGATGGAGACAGACATCTGCAAAGATGTGCAATGTAGTTTGGAATGTTGGTTAGGTGTGGTCTGACATTCTGTCATTGTGATTCAGCGTATGTTAAAATGATCAGCAATAAAGGGAAGGAATTGCAGTAGATTGGGAAATTGGATTTGTGGCAAGTTGCTTCCTGAATATCCTGACGGAAAGAGGCTTCTGGTGGAGTCCACTTTTTTCTTCCTCATGCTCTTTGGCTGCTGCCCAATGCCACGGCCCTAGTATTATCAGACTGTGCACAATTCCAAACAAATGGAGGCTCTTTCTATAAGACTGCTCCAGAATACTCCGTGCAGAGGAAGCGTTGCTGCAGAATACTGAAGCCTTGTTCAAGCAGATTCAGGAGGCTGCAGAGCTCTTGTTCTTGCCTTCTGCTTCAGAGAATCCATCATCTTCAGAACAGAGCCAGGTCCAAGATATCGCAGAAGCTTAAAAAAATGGACCTTCCTTGATGCTTGAGCCTCAGTAATCATGTCATGCCTAACTTGGTTCAAAAATCAAATAATGTCTGCTATCACCATGAGCCAAGAGCTCAGACTGACTCATTACTCCCCTGCCAGCCCGGCGACCCTGCAGCCAATTATTCATGTTCTATTGAAAACCCAGATTCTTTGCACTAATAATGAATTAATTGTGGGCCCCTCCTAGTCTCTATAGTTAAGAAGCATATCAGTCTGAACAGCAACCCTTGTTGGGACTGGACTGCAAGCATTTGTGACATTTTGGAATGAAGTGACTAAAAATGCATTTCAAGGCTAGGCAATACATGGTGCAGTTTTACATTTGCATTATATGTTAATGCTACATTCCTCAAGTGATGAAAATAGGTTACCAGTACTGTACTGCAGAGTGCTGGAAACATCCTGGTCAAGGTTAAGTATCCACAACAATGCAATCCATATTAGATTTTGCACCATGGGTTTAAGAATATTGAACAAACCAAATTACTTCACATTAAAGCAGAGAAGGACGTAGTATTATACACTCCAGATTTGGCATGCCAATGACTTTCTGTTATTTAGATTATGAAGGAAACAGAGATCACTTCCTCTTCTCCAGTCAATAACATGTTTTGCAAAAATCCTCTCCATCTCCCAGACCAAAGCACCATAAAGATCAACGCAAGAAAATACAGTAAATAATCCCTCCTCCCCACAGGAAAAGAACGGAACTCGACAACAATAAAGCTCATGCTCAGATTTAAATTGGTCCATTTTTCATTCCCACCTCTTCGTGTGATCCTGCAATGATAACTGATCAATCAAATATCTACCCTTCTGAAAGTAACTTAGCAGCAAATGTCCCTTTTTCCAAAACAGTTGTTTTTCAACTTTGTGTTCTTTGAAATTGACTCACCCAGATTCTTCCAGAATTACACAGAAACGTTTACTGGATAATATTTAAGTACCGGGTTACCAAGGATTAAAATGCAGCAAGACATTTTAAGAGTAGACATATCCTCGCTAATGGCAATGATGTGGACCTGCACTAACCTCAATGAAAACCCACACTGTTAAATTCCTTGGTTGGAGAACAAACCTGCAGTACCTCTATAAGCATATGAACATACAGGACTTTCAGTTAACATTTCACATGGAAAAACATTCCAATAGGTTGCTTTGAAAATAAATATTCCAATAGGTTGCTTTAAAAAATGTTTGCCTTCATCTTGCACCATATACACCTTCAAGAAATTGATATTCAAATTGAAATAATATTTTAGTCTGTTGATCTGCTTATCAACTTCAGATACATGTAAGCCCACAGTATTGCTGCTCTACATGAAGCAATATGCTTAAACACTAATGAGATGAATGCACAGTTCATCTGTTTTCAGTGACAATGCTCTTTTTCAATGTTGCCATGGGTTCCCACACATTCACCTGAACCATGAGAACAGGCAGATGGGGCCTCGATTTAATCAGAGGATAACCCTCCAACAATCCAACACTTAGGACTACCTAAGAAGAAACTGACTCTTTTTTTGAGTCTTGACAGCATGCTCTAAAATTCTGAAGGCCACAAAAGAATATGCCCCAACCTGCATATTTTATGTACTTTTTTTTAATGCAATACCTATCACAGAAAATGAAGGCATGGAATTACCATTGTTTCCGTCTGTAGTGCCAGACATAAATAGGGTTTGGAAATGGCCCTGTTTTTCAAAGGAAATAGAGCAGTTACCAATCAGCTACAATTAATTATAGTTTTAAAATGTACCAGCCAATATCTTTGTTTAAGAAGGAACTGAAGATGCTGGAAAATCGAAGGTAGACAAAAATGCTGGAGAAACCCAGCAGGTGAGGTAGCATCTATGGAACAAAGGAAATAGGCAACGTTTCAGTCTGAAGAAGGGTTTCGACCCGAAACGTTGCCTATTTCCTTCGCTCCATAGATGCTGCTTCACCCGCTGATTTTCTCCAGCATTTTTTGTCTACCAGCCAATATCTGGTCTTTCACACGCCCTGTTTTCCAAGCCCCAAAGAAGTAGCCCAGAATATTTAACTTTGAAGCCATGCAAACACTTGGTGCACACAAGATTGTTATTCTGTAATTTTGTTATTCTATTGTCAAACCTAAATTACTGCCCCTCCAGAGTGTCATATCATCCAAGCCCATCTTGTGAAAATTGACTAAATTTTTTTTGTTCTCGATCTTTGAAACTCTAGCCCCTCCCTCACTTGTCCATGGTATGAAAATTGTTCACTACATCACAAAAAAGTTTCCATGCTTGGGAGATCCAAAGTCATCAACCCACATCTGCAGGATGTGGAAATCTATGTCTGACAGGAAAGTCTTTGCAGTGCATGAACAATTGTGAAATATCAGGGCCACAATCATACTCATGAAGCACCAAAACAGGCCTTTCAAATCCATCATGTTCATGCCAAACATGCGACATGTTCAGAAGGTCAAAACCCCATCAAGGGCTATGTGGCAGAATACCGAATCACCCAACGCGGTCACTGAAACAAATAGTTAGAAACCCAAAGTTACAATGGTAACCCTGTGTGTTCATGTCATCAGCTCAGCCATTAACACAAAACACACATTTCTCAAACTCCTGCAACTTCTAAATAGACAGTATATGTCTATACTAATCCTATTTGCCAGCACTTGGTCCGCAGCCTTCTATACCTTGGCAACTCAAGTACTCGTCTCAATGGTTTTTTTTAAAGTTGTGAAAGTACCTGCAGCTACCACCCACTCAAGCAGTGTGTTCCAGATTTAACCACCATCTGGATGAAAATATTCATCTTGGAATCTCTCTAGTTTTGGCCACCACCGCTGGGGGAAAGTTTCATAATCTATATTATTTAGATCCTTCATTGTAGGACTATGCATCAGAATCTGGTGTGGAAGACTACAGAAGTGACAATTAATCACAGAAAACAAATATCAAATAGCTTTTTTTTAAATAAATATATGCAATGACCATAATGATGTAGGCAAGTAGCATCATTAATTTGGATACAACAAATCACACAAATAGCAATGAGATAATAACCAGTTTTTTTTAAAGTTGCTCAGAAATAAATGTTGGGCAGACAACAGAATGATTCTGTAGGAAGGTTTAAAACGAAGATAGACACAAAATGCTGGAGTAACTCAGCAGGACAGGCAGCATCTCTGGAGAGAAGGAATGGGTAACGTTTCGGGTCGAGAGCTTACTTCAGACAAAATAATTCCTCTGTTCTTCCTGAAAAGTGCAGTGAAACATTAAATATCTACTTTAACATGCACGCAAAGCCCAGGTTTAAGGTCTCCGTCAAAACACATTGCAGCTGTTTCTCAGTATTGCACAATGGCCAAATGTATAACCTCGTTTCTCAGCATGCAGCTTTCAAGCTCCAAGTTAAGAATTCTACCAGCGCCTCAGATTGACAAGTAAAGATTCAAGTAAAGAGAGGATCGACAGGGCTTATATTCACTGGACTTTAGAAGGATGTGAGGGGATCTTACAGAAACATGTAACATTTTTAAGGGATTGGAAAGGCTAGATGCAGGAAAAATGTTCCCGATGTTGGGGGAGCAGAACCAGGGGTCATAGTTTAAGACCATTGAGGATTGATATGAGGAAAAAAAATTTCACCCAGAGAGTTGTGAATCTGTGGAATTCGCTGCCACAGAAGGCTAACGGAATCGAGGGATATGGGAAAAATGCAGGAACGGGGTAGTGATTTTGGATGATCAGCCATGATCATATTGAATGGCAGTGCTAGTTCAAAGGGTCGAATGGCCTACTTCTGCACCTATTTTCTATGTTTCTATGTAATCGCAACTGAATGAATAGCATAGACATTCACATCCCTTATTTAAAAATGAGCAAATGCAAGTTTCCTGAAACTTTACATTCAAGTAATTCACAAATTATTTGCATTTATTTGGTGTAATCTACACTGTAAAGGGGAAGGAAACACTAGGAGCAAATCTATGACTGGGAAGCATTGACCTCCAAATGTATTTGAAAACCTAACAGTTCATAATTAAATTTACTTAGTTACATATTCCACTTCAGCAACCAAGAATTTAAAGGGGCAAAGGGAAGTAGCACGAAATTGGAGAATCCCTTTGCAACATTTCCATTTCCTAACAACTTACACCCATGTTAGTGTGATAAATCAAATCAATTAATTATCCTTCAGTTTCTGTTGATTTATATTACAAGGAGCTATTTAACTTGTTTTTAAAATTGGTGATAAAACTATTTGGTTATCAGAAACAATGACACAGAAACAAATCTGCAGATAAATATCAGATTGTGTTGTTCTAAAGATATAAAATGATCGTAAGAAAATTAGGAAAGAGTGGAGCCACTGTGTCAATTTCCAGCTATTGTGCCAAAGTGCCAATGGTACCAGACATATTAATGGTGACCAGATCCACAAACTGACAGCTTTCATTGTATTGGCCGAAGGACACTCAGAATACTGCTCCATTGTTCATCAGCTTTACTGCTAAAGCTACCAAGTCTAAAAATAATCTCGTCATAATAGCCACTTGTACTGCAACTCTCGCATTTAAAAAAATAGTTAAACATTTGTTAAAATTCATAGCATACTAATAACTTTAAAAAAAATACATTTTATAGTTACTTCCTTGAGGTGATTAATATGCAAGTATCTTGTCAATAACTGAGATGAAATGCCTTGCTAGTCCTAGAAAGCCTAAAAATACATTTATTTAATGGAGAGATTGGATGCAATTTTGACGGGGCATTAGCGTAAAATAGGCAATTTTGATTTAGCAATTCATTCTAAATTTCTCCAAAATTTCATTTGTATTTAAATTAATGTCAATGGTCAATTAAGCAACAAGTGGTCTGTTCAAAATAAAACACCAAAACACTAACGTGATGGTGTGGTTGATACAATAAGAATGGACTTGATTGACTATCTACCCAACTATTTAAAGTGTGAAGATATACATAAAATTCTGGAGCAACTCAGTGGGACAAGCAGCATCTCTGGAGAGAAGGAATGGGTGACGTTTCGGGACGAGACCCTTCTTCAGACTCAAATTAACTGATTTAAAGTGTGACACTGTATTTTAGAAAACTTCCGCTTCCATTGATAATCTGTATGTTTAGAAAGCCGCAATCTGTAGTGCAAACATACGACATGTTCAGAAGGCCAAAAACCCATCAAGGGCTGTGTGGCAGAATACTGAATCAACTTGGCCGCTGAAACAACTAGTTATACACCCAAAGTTCGCAAGTAGTAAAAGTTATATACTGGTAACCCTGTGTGTTCATATCACCGGCTCAGCCATTAGCACAAAAGAAAACATTTTTAAAACTCCTATAACTTCTAAATGCAGCACTTCCCAGGTCTGAACTGTTGGCGGCATAAATCCATACTTTTGGAAAAGATTGGATGGGAAATGCCAAAAGATATTGACAATGTGATGAATCACAACAAGGTCTGATCGTGCCCTTAACCTACACCTGTCTAGGTACACTTTACGCCTGGGATTTCTGGAGACTAGCCTCACAAACTAGGTGCCTCTCCCCTAACCCTACCAAAGCTAACCAAACATCTGAAGAAGGGTTTGACCCGAAACGTCACCCATTCCATCTCTCCAGAGATGCTGAGGTACTCCAGCATTTTGTGTCTATCTTTGTCTTAAACCAGCATCTGCAGTTCCTTCCTACATACTGCATTCACAACTAATCCAGCACAGAATATGAATGTACACTTCACGGATTAGTACCACAAAATTCAGTGTACTTTCACAATATTCCATCAGGAGGATCCCATTGACTATTTTTGGCTCTGACTATGCTTTGATTCAAAAGCACCTCATTGGCTATAAAGTGCAAGGGAATCTCCCAGCGGTGTGAACAGCGCCATAAAAAATTATTATGGCACAGGATGAGGTCATGTGGCTAATTGAGTAGGCTAGAATAAATACAAGACTATTCTGACAATCTCCCTTTTCTAGTTGTGATCACCATCTACAACTGCACCTGTGTAAATGAAGGCGTTGTCCTGTGTGTGATGATTTTGTTGCAGAGTTTTAAATAATGCATGCAAATGGCAGTAAACTCTGCTTATAACAAGTGAGACATTTGGGATATTTGTAACACATTTGTTACAAATTAAACGAGAGCAATACTGAAACCTTACTGAGAAATCACAGAACAGTTTATTTGTCCATTCAAGAGGATTGGTGCATGGGATACAAACCCCACGCAGTTTACCAAAGAATGAATGCATCAATAACCACGGGAATAGTTCATGCACTGATCAGTAGCTTCTTAGACAAACCATTATTCAAGTCTGCTTAAGCATAGCTTGAGAATTTGACAACATACATCAGACTAATGAGTCATTCTGATTATTTGGCACACAACGTTAAAAAAACCTAATGATTTGTGCAAACAAATGTCATTATTTCAGTCTGATATTCATTACACTGGAATAGCTTGGGAATACCTTTTTATCCCATTTTAAACATTTTTTTCCTGTATAAAAGCCAATTTTTGCCCAATATCTTCAACGAGATGTCGCCTCTTAAAAGTTAATAAAGCCTGAGACACATGTGTAAGCTATGAATGGTCACTATCCATTACATTTATGTTCTGGACAGCTTGAGTTAAACGGTTGCTTTGTATTTTTTAAATTAGGCATCCACCTTTGCTCCATAGTGAAAGGCTGACTGTGGCATGGAGAATAGGATGTTCATGTTGCAAACACTTCCTGCAAAACAGAGTAAGTCTTGTTGCAATGATTTACAATGCTATTCGGTCAGTCATACAGAGAAAAACAATTCAAAAAGCTTACAGAATTCAATTCTACAGCTCTGGATGCTTGTTCCCAGATGTGTTTACAAAAAACTACTTCCTGTCTTTAGTTATATCATCCTGTAACAGAAAGACATGCTGTTAATGGCGATGAGCTGGTAACCGAAGCATAACATATGATGTGCCGGATATTTGAGGAATCATTTGGTTGAGCAGGAACCAAATGAGGGCGGGAAGATCTTGGAGGAATTTCGGAGCGAAATGGGGCAAAGTAGGGGTTAAGTGCTCGATAGGAAGGGAATATTTAATAGATTTTCAGCTGTGTATGTGCTGGCCGAAATACACTTACAAGAAGAGGGAATCAGTCCTTTGACCCCCAGACGGCATTGACATTTGCAGAGTTGGGAAGGCAGCAACAATGCATATTTAGCTTCACTATTTTGGGCTCAGAAGATGGATTGGATTCAGGCATCATCTTCACTTCAAATTGTTTGTAATGAGTGGAAATGTGCACTGTAGTAAATTGCTACAGGTCTGGCTGTGATACACTCTGTGACATCATTAATTGAGTAGATATTTACATGTTACTTAGGTGACTTAACCCCTTCAGAAACGCAAGACCCATACCAGGAGCACAAGCCAAAAACTACACCATCCAGCTGTGATCTCCAGGGTAAACCTGCCAAGATATACTGACATTGATGCATTAATTACCCAGAAAGAGGATTTTGTAAGCCATGCAGCCATTCTAGTGTTTACACATGATCTTTAACTCCGGAACTGAACATGTTGGCATTGCTCTTGTATAATGTAAGAGAAGCCTCATGTGCAAGATTAGTTTTCAGTGTACTGACAACAACTCTCTTGTTTTCCTGCAAGGGATTTCTTATAAAAGTGTATTTCTAGAGCCAGCTCTTCATTGTATCTCCTTTGCACTGATGGTTAACAATTTCTACCAAACAAATCTGTAGACTTCCCTTCTTCACTCATGTACACTCCAGCAACATTTTATTTGTTCGGTTACTCCCTTGCCTTCACGTCGATGCTCGCATCGTAAGCAAATCGAACAGGCGCTGTCACGGCTCTCTCTTTTGTTCAAGGGGCACCAACCAATCTAGCCAACCAATGACAGATCAGAATCAAGCACATCAAGTTGGAGTTTCTCTCCAGCCAAAACAACCCCATTATTCTAGATACACCAAAGAGAAATTGTGGTATATTTTCTTCCTTCTAGCCTCTGCCCACCATCCTCACTTTGGTTATAAAAAGGAATAACATTTCCATTTACATCATCAATATTGCATTCATATTTTTAGCGGCTTCAGAGGCACCCTCTTCTCAAGTGCTTTCCTCCTACCCCAGCCATCAACTCGCAAACATTCCCCCATGTTTGCTCTTTCCTTGAGGTAAATAAACTCTCTTCTGACTCCATTGTAATTCAAATTCCCTTTTGGAAACTAACGCCAACTAATATTGTGAATGGTTCCATCCCATCATGCACTCTCCCCTCCCTTTAAAAACCTTCACATTAAAAAAAACCCAATACGTCACAATACTTTCTTAACTTTTTGATATCCTATCTCGTTTTGTATCTGTCTTCGGTGTAAACCAGCATCTGCAGTTCCCTCCTATACATTCCACTTCCCTTTCCTCTTCAAGGTCCCTGAATGAAACACCAGCTCTCTGTACCTCAGACTAACTTTCTGCAGCTTCATAGAGCCCCTGCCCAACCCTCTCTCCTCTCTTGTCTGAACTGAAGCTGCACTCCTTTGATTTTTTCTCTTCATTGTATGTGCATACAGACAGCTCTTAATGCCTTTCCTTCCAACCTCCATCATTAAATCAGCATCTCTGCAAGGAACATTTTTGCCAATGCTCATGTACTGGCAATCCCTTGCAAATACTGGGTTAGATTCCACGCTGTTCTTAACTGTTACAATGTCTTTTATACTGTGCGTCCAACTTTTAGTCTTGAATGATCCACATTTCATCCATTTAGCACTTAAAAAACAATCCCATGGCCTTACTGGGGCCCTTAAAATACACAACATCCTTAGCCATGCCTCAACTCTCATCCTTTCCCTTATCATGGGCTGGAACTGATCATCCTGTCAGCATCCAAATTCAAAATTATTGTCAGTTCAAATAGTTTGTTACCCCATAATCGCCTCATTCCATCTCTCTCTGTGCCTCTTACTGAAATCCCCATTAGTTCCTTTATTGCCCCAATTACTGCACTGTTTATACTGTGTTTCATAGCAAGTCCCATCCAATGTTTATCCCATCGCTGCTGATGCACAATGCTTCACAGTGTCTCGATTTTAAAATGAACCCCAGGCATTTACATCCCTGCAGGGTCTCTTCACCAAAACAGACAGTCGTGCCTTCAGATCCCCATGCTCTGTGATTCTTTCTATAAACCCTGACAATTTTCCATTCCCCTTACTCTCGACAACATCCAATTTAAAGCTACCACTTTGATGGCACTTCTGATAACTCCTACTAAACTTTCCATCTTTGACTCAGCAGCAAACATTTCAGCAAAGTATACTTCAGCAATATACTTTGGAGTGTCCATTTGCATTAAGAGACGCCCTAATGAGCACAAGCTGCAGTTCCTGCAGCAAAGCCCACTGCTGACAAATAAGATGCTGGAGGGGGATGGCGAAAACAGAGTGAGAGAGAGATGCAGAGTCAAATTTCCACCCACAACTGAATCGTGATCATGGTTGGTGAATGACATAAAATCTTAATGAGGTTTAAGCTTACTTCAGTGCAAATACTTTTACATTTAAAACAACTTGTGAGATTCGGTAAATTAAACACACAGTGAGTGAATCCAGATTCACCGTGTCTTTGTTCAAATAAACCAAATGGGCTTATTTTTGATTCACTATAAACGAGTCTCTATAAACAGTGCGTGTCATAGTGGAGACCCGTGAAATCTCTTCCAGCAGAAACATTATCTCCGTGGCATATGAACTAAGCAACACCAAAAAAGGGACAAAAACATCCTTTGATGCCGGATGTGAGGAAATACACAAAGTGTAAAAAGGGAAACAGGAAGGAAGTTCAAGAACCTCACAAAATGAGTGGGAGTGAGAAAGGAACGCCGTCCACTGTTCTCAAAAGCTTCCACAGCTGTTTGTGTGAAAGGTGCAGAGCCTCAGGGCACACTTCCACATCCCCTTATGAATTTAAATTATGCAAGAAATGTTAAAAGGGTAACAGAGGTTCAATGGAGCTGCAAAATAACAATCAATGCAACAAATCCTATACTGAGCAGTTAGAGCACATCATCTCACGTATGTGTAATGAAGCAATAAAGAATAAACATAGCATACTCAAGCTTGTATACCATAATTTCTATCTCACAAAAACATTTTAACAAGTGTCAAGTGCGTTTAATTGTCACATGTACTGACAACAGAACAATTCTTACGTACAACAGTTTAACAGGCAAGGCACAGACAATATTATCATTTAAAAAAATTCAACAACTTAATAACTGTGACACTAGTGCAAAAACTAATGCTCTCAATGCAATAATAGATGGTCCATAGAAGTTTGTACTCGCTGAGATTAGTGTTGTGTCGTGTTTACGAGTAAGATGGTTTTTGGGAAAAAGCTATTCTTGAATCTGGTGATCACGGTTTTCAAGCTCCTCTACCTTCTTCCCTATGGTCGGAGTGAAATGAGAGCATGTCCAGGGTGATGTAGATCTTGGATGGTATGGGTTGCCCTTTTGGAAGCAGTGCCTCCGACAGATCCTTTCTGTGGTGGGGAGGTCAGTATCTGTGATGGACTGGGCAGTGTTTATCATTCTCTTTAAATAAAAAGTGGGTGATTTTTTGCCAAACAATTCACTCGTAGACGTGCACAATAAACTTTTTTGTAGTGAGAAAGATACTCAGATGCTGGTTTAAATCGAAGGTAGACACAAAAAGCTGGAGTAACTCAGCGGGTGAGGCAACATCTCTGGAGAAACGGAATGGGTGACCTTTCGGGTCGAGACTGAAAAAGGCTCTCAACCTGAAACGTCGCCCATTTCTTCTCTCCAGAGATGCTGCCTCACCCGCTGAGTTATGTCAAACTTTATTGAAGTTCAGGCTTTGGCTGTAATTGAGGGATTATGGACTCCTTGACTGTTTTTCTTCCCCACCCCCTCCAGTTTTGCTCCCCTTTATTCACTTTTTTCATTCAATTGAAATGAAAAACGTTTAAATTTCTTGCCAATCGTGCGAATGGACCGGATAGTTGCTGCGGAGAGATTCAATAAGTAAGTCATGGATGGGAGGTTCTCTGGGTGTAACTGTTATAAAGGGTGCACCTGGTTTGAAGGGGAATGGCACAGTAGGTCACCCTCCTACTCTCTCTCTGTGTCGTAGACACGACCACCTCCTGTCTATGAAGCTCTCATTCTCCCGGATGATCCCGAGGCCGTCCAGTCGCAACTCCAGTTCCCTAATGCAGTCTGTTAGGAGTTGCACCTGGACACAATTCCCGTAGGTGTAGCCATCAGTGACACAATCAGTTTCCATGACATCACAAATCCTACAGGAGGAACATCGCACCATTCTCCCTTGTGAAGTGTCTTCCTCTTCACTGAAAACTGTATGCCATTCCATGGGCTTGATCAGAGGCAGTTCTTCTTTAAGGTCACTCAGGATAAATTGCTTCCACGCTGGTTTGCTTTTACTGAGATAACTAAGAGGCCAAGATAGGAACTGGGTCAGGAGACAGCTGATGAAGAGGTTGTGAGTTGGTCCTTTCCGTTCGCTGCTGGGTTTCTATGTGCTACCAATGCACAGGCTTAAGGTTCTCAAAACCAGCTTCATTGCTTCACGTTGAACAGTTGTTGCAAATTTTGAAAATTATAAGGAAGATGAGTAGGTTTATAGTCTGCTGATCCTTAGAGCTCACATGCTTGGGAAGCATGATCGGAAAAATAGCCACTATTGAATGTTAGGACTGTAATAAATAGTTGTGTCAATGTATTTAGACTTCACAGCACAGCTTAATTAAAATAGCTAAAACTAATACTCTGCTGAAAAAACAGGCCTCCTTATCAATTGGTGGGGGGGGGGGGGGGGGGAGTGGTTCGTAGTTCTGTCTAGGTTCTTAACCGTTGCAACCTTGAGATTGCAGCTGTTGTTTGTCACTGTGTTTAACAGGCAAATCTCCCTGAAGTTAACAAATAGCCTTTTTTAATAGGTAGACCCCATCAATTCTCCATACAGAGATATCTACATCTATGGTATCTAATTGTTAGATGTTTGGAATGGAGATTTTCAAAATACAGGAAATGTAAGGTTAAAGATAAAACTTTGGGGGAAGACAAAGATGAAACGTTACAGATACATTGATCAATGATAATTTATTTGAAATCCACAACTAACCATTGTGACATGAAAATATAAAAATGCTGTAGGTACTGTGAATCCTTGAAACACTTTGGGTTCCCGCACAGTGTTTATTGGTGCGCACTGTTATGACCTTCAAGAAACCGACTTGTTATTCATGCCTACTATATTCTGTCGTGCTGAAGCAAAGCAAGAATTTCATTGTCCTATCTGGGACACATGACAATAAACTCTCTTGAATCTTGAATCTTGCTAGACTCACCACTGATCTATGAGCAGTTTTATTTTGTGTTTGCCCCTTTCTGAGTAAAACCAGATACAGGGTACAGGCGTAACACTAAATTCCCTCCTCCAACAGTCATGAGCCAGAGATTCCAAAGAATCAGTGAACATCCTGCGCTCCTTTGAGCTTTAAGCACATCCTTGCATCTTGTTCTCTCATCACCTGATAATCAACTCATGACGGAGTTCACAAAATAGTGGGTGTTTCTGAAGTTTGATGTCAGCCATGCAAATGACGTGGACTGCTCTAAATATTCAACCGAAAGTAACTAGGGCATGAATGGCGGTTGCAACTTAGTGTAGTTGAACAAATTGTTTCAATCAATGACTAGCTTCTGGGCATCAGATGTACATCAAAACCTTTAAAGATTTATTTCCACAAGATCATGCTGAAATGTCAATATATATTAAATTCCACTGTTTACTTTTATCCTCCAAGATGTTTTGTAAGTGGCGTGTGCCTGTTTCTCAAAATAGCTATGATTAGCATGTACATGAATTTGCATGTCCACACTTATGTAATGAAAGAGAGGGAGAGCGAGGTAGAGAGAGAGAGGTAGAGAGAGGGAGAGGGAGAGAGAGAGAGGAGAGGTGGAGAGAGAGAGAGAGAGAGAGAGAGAGAGAGAGAGAGAGAGAGAGAGAGAGAGAGAGAGAGAGAGAGAGAGAGAGAGAGAGAGGAGAGAGAGAGAGAGAGAGAGAGAGAGAGGGGAGAGAGCGGGGGAGAGAGAGGGAGGCAGAGAGGGCGGAGAGAGGGAGGTGGAGAGAGAAGCGGAGAGAGCGAGGCAGAGAGAGTGAGAGGTGGAGAGGGAGAGAGAGAGAGAGAGAGACAGAGACAGAGAGAAAGAGAGAGAGAGAGAGGGGGAGAGAGAGAGCGGAGAGAGAGGGAGGCGGAGAGGGCAGAGAGAGGGAGGTGGAGAGAGAGGGAGGCAGTGAGTGGAAGGTGGAGAGAGAGGGAGGGAGCGAGAGGTAGGCGGAGAGAGAGAGAGAGACAGAGAGAGAGAGGCGGAGAGCAAGAAAGGCAGAGATAAAGAGGCAGAGAGAGAGAGAGAGAGAGGCGGAGAGAGAGGCAGGGAGGGAGGGTGAGCGGAGAGAGAGAGAGGCGGAGGGAGAGGTGGAGAGAGAGGCGGAGAGAGAGAGAGGCGGAGGGAGAGGTGGAGAGAGAGGTGGAGAGAAAGAGGCAGAGAGAGAGGCGGAGAGAGAGGTGGAGAGAGAGGCGGAGAGAGGGGTGGAGAGAGTTGGAGAGAGAGGCGGAGAGAGAGAGACAGAGAAGTAGAGAATGCTAGAGGTAGAAACAGATAGAGAGGGAGAGACAGATAGAGAGGTGGAGGCAGATAGAGACGTGGAGACAAGAGTCAACAGTGTTTTATTGTCATATGCCAGATAGAACAATGACATTCGTGAAAATGAGATAGTGCCAGAGGGGTAGAGAGAGTTCGAGGCAGTTAGAGGTGGAGCATTAAAGGGAGCGTTAGAGGCATAGAGAAAGCAGTTTATTGTTAAACATATACATATGCATGTGTCTTTTTTGAATTTTATGCAAGTTGACAATATTAAAGACTTAAGTATTTCTGGAATAATGAAGAACAAAACATGTTTATCATGAGCTTCCGTGCAAAGCAATGCCAATTTTAATAAGAAGGAACTGCAAATGCTGGTTTAAACCTAAGATAGACACAAAAAGCTGGAGTAACTCAGCGGGACAGGCAGCATCCCTGGAGAGAAGGAATGGGTGATGTTTCGGGCCGAGACCCTTCTTCAGACTGGTTAGGGACAAGGGAAACAAGAGATGTAGACTGTGATGTGGAGTGATAAAGAACAATGAATGAAAGATATGCAAATAAGTACCGATGCTAAAGTTCGACATTAGGGGAGAGTCAGAGAGAAAATTAATGACGGGGCTACCTGAAGTGAGAGAAATCAATATTCATACCACTGGGCTGTAAGCTACCCAAGCAAAATATGACATGCTGTTCCTCCAATTTGCATTTAGCCTCACTCTGACAATGGAGGAGAACGAGGACAGAAAGGTCTGTGTAGGTATGGGAAGGAGATTTAAAGTGTCCAGCAACCGGGAGATCAGGTTCGTTCACGCGGGCTGAGCGAAGGTGTTCCGCGAAACGATCGGCCAGTCTGTATTTGCTCTCGCCGATGTATAAGAGTCCACATCTTGAACAACTGATACAGTAGATGAGGTTGGAGGAGGTGCAAGTGAACCTCTGCCTAACCTGAAAGGACTGTCGTGGTCCCTGGGCAGAGTCAATGGAGGAGGTATAGCGACAGGTGTTGCATCTTCTGCAGTTGCAGGGGAAGGTACCTGGGGAGGGGATGGGTTGGGTGGGAAGGGATGAGTTAACCAGGGAGTTGTGGAGGGAACGGTCTCTGCAGAAGGCGGAAAGGGGTGGAGATGGGTAAATGTGGCTTGTGGTGGGATCCTGTTGGAGGTGGCGGAAATTTGAGAACTATGTGTTGTATACGACGGCTGATGGGGTGGAAGGTAAGGAGTAGGGGGTATCTGTCTCTGTTGCGACCAGGGAGAGGGGGAGCAAGAGCGGAGCTGCAGGGTACTGAGGAGACACGAGTGAGGGCCACATCTATGATGGGAGGGGGGAACCCCCGTTCCCTAAAGAATGAGGACATCTTGGATGTTCTAGTATGGAACACCTCATTTTGGGCGCAGATGTGGCATAGACGGAGGAATTGGGAATAGGGGATAGAGTCTTTGCAGGAAGCAGGGTGGGAAGAAGTGTAGTCGAGCTAGTTGTGGGGGTCTGAGTGGTTTGTAATAGACGTCAGTTAATAGTGTATTTCTTGTGATGGAGACGGTGAGGTCAAGAAAGGGGAGGGAGGTATCGGAGATGGTCCAAGTAAATTTGAGTGCAGGATGAATAGTGGTGGTGAAGTCCATGAGTTCTGCATGAGTGCAGGAGGCAGCACCGATGCAGTTATCAATGTAACGGAGATAGTGTTCGGGATAGGGCCAGTGTACGCCTGGAACAGGGATTGTTCAACGTACCCTTTACCCAGGCATAGCTGGGGCCCATGCGGGAGCCCATAGCTACGCCTTGGACTATGGGAGGAGTCAAAGGAGAAATTGTTGAGGGTGAGGACCAGCTCTGCTAGGCGGAGTAGAGTGTTCGTAGAGGGAAATTGGATGGTTCTGCGGTCGAGGAAGAATCCGAGGACTTTACGGCCTTCCTGGTGGGGGATGGAGGTGCAGAGTGGCTGCACGTGCAAAGTAAAGATGAGATTGTGGGGGCTCGGAAAGCAGGTCATTAAAGAGATGAAGGGCATGTGAGGTATCTTGGACATAGGTCGGGAGAGATTGGACCAGGAGGGATAGGATGGAGTTGAGGTACGTGGAAATCTTCTTTAGCTGTTGGAGTTACTCCAGCTTTTTATGTATATCTCCAATTTTAATATAGCTGATGCAACTGATGCTGTGAATTTACATTTTATTGCTATGATTTAATTCAGAAATATTTGTAAAGCTTAAAACTATTTGTAAAACCATTTTATGTCATTTCAAAATCCAAAGCAGAATATAACAAGAGAAATAGTTGATGTATGTATCTCAGGTTCAAAATCAGAGGTGAACTTAAAAATGTGGTGCCATTTGTCAGACTATATCATCTACTGTGGGAACTGCCTAAGAGTGCAGATGGATATAGATGTTCTTATGCATGAAGTACTGAAAATTTAGCAAGTAATTAAGAAAGCTAACAGTATTTTAGTCTCCATTGCAACTGTTTGGAATTTAAATTGGGTACAATCAGGGGCGCACATTTTTCTCACACTTCCCCACACATCCACATTTCACTCCCGTTCGCCCCTTTCCTGACATCCTTGTCTACTTTGCATCTATAGCCTTTGTTGCTTACGCCACCCATTTGCCAACCTAACCCCTCCTCATATCTATCTATCTATCTATCTATCTATCTATCTATCTATCTCTTGTCAGGTTTTGTTCCACCCCACCTCTTTTCCAGCATTCTCCCCCCCCCCACTACAATCAGTTTGAAAAAGTGTTCTGACCCAAAACGCCACCTACTTATTCCCTCCACAGATGCTGCCTGACCTGCTGAGTTACTCCGGCACTTTGTGTTTATTTCAAGATTCCAGCACTGCAGTGCCTTGTGTCTCCCTGATCAAACCCTGTCTTTCCAAATCTATGTATATATTATCCCTCAGAACCCTCACCAGTAACATTCCGACCCCATTCCTTCAGAAGAATGGTAAGAGATTTTATTCAAACAAGGATCGAAAGGGGACATGACCAGGTAGATGTTGATGTATTTCCAGTCATAGGAAAGTCATGAATGAGCGACATAATAACATGAAGGGGTGGTCATTTAAAAATGACGTGCATAGGAATTTCTTCTTGCAGTGGATGGTGAATCTCTGGAATTCTCTACTAAAGCAGGATGTAGAAGCTGGACAACCGAAGGTATTTAAAAGAGGAGGTCTTTAGATCATTCATAAGGAGTAGAATTCATTAGACAATTCAGCCCATCAAGTCTACTCCACAATTCAGCCCATCAAGTCTACTCCACAATTCAATCATGGTTGATCTATCCCTCCCTCCCATTCTCCTGCCTTATCCCCATAACATCTGACAGGTATGGAGAATTTTAAATTATGTTGAATTGCCACCGAAAAGGAATTGAGGTCTAGGGCACAACTATTCTAGTCGTGAAAGGTGGAGCTACAGGAGTCAGGTAGCCTATTCCTGCTCCTACTTTCTTGTGCTTTATTGTGATAGTTTTTACTATAAACTCTCTCAGGCTTAGGCAACTCTACCTCATAAACGAGCCTCTCCCATCCTAACAATTTACCCACCCCCGAATCTCTCTCCAGTCATCCAATCCCCCAAAACTTTAAATCTTCACCAACAAACACCACCACATCCATGTTTCCATTGCAATTTGTTTCCGATTCACTTCCTCTGCTTTAACTATCAGCATAAGGGAATGAGGAGCAATTATTTTGACATAGTCCCGTACACACTGTATTGGACATTATTGGTACTTCCCTCATGGCACATGTTTTCTGCAAACTCGGCTAACTTTCTGAAGACACACCTCAACAGCTGTCATGTGTAGGAAGGAACTGCAGATGTTGGTTAATACCGAAGATAGACACACAATGCTCCCGGAGTAACTCAGCGAGTCAGGCAGCATCACTGGAGAAAAAGTATAGGTGACGTTTCAGGTTGGAACCCGCCTTCCATAGCCGTCAGAAACAATCCATGGAATTATTGTCGGTTTCCTAATAGAATAATCTTCACTCGGTGAGGTATTTTCAAGCAATTTTCAATTTCATTTTACTGTCCCTAACATAGATTATACCTTTCAGTAAATATCTTTTTCTGTCTGAGTAAATTAGGTAATAGCAAACAAGAATGTGCTTGCTCAGTGTTTTTCTCTGTGTAGCAGCAATCAAACAGGCCTGGGACAAGACCCGGTGTGAAATCTAGTTAAATATATATGTATATATATATATGCATGTTATATATATGCATTCCTGTTTGTTAGATTATGACATGGACCAGGCAGTTTAGCATTTATCTCTAAATGTTTTCACATTGCTATTGCTAATTGTGATACTCTTGCGTTTGTAGTGACAGCTCTGCAGCAGGCCATTGCAATGTCAGTCAAGCTGTGAGTCACTGTTGCATCTAAATACAATTCCAGCCTTTTACAGGGGTTGAATTTTCCGATTTGTTATATTACGATACCAAACTCTCTTCCTGTGGCAACCCAGCTCTCCACGCAGCCCTAGTCAGCTTCAAACACCGAGCGGGGCAGGGTGGCGCAGCGGTAGAGTTGCTGCCTTACAGCGCTTGCAGCGCCGGAGACCCAGGTTCGATCCAACTACAGGTGCTGTCTGTACGGAGATTGTACTTCTCCCCGAGATCTGTATGGGTTTTCTCCGAGATCTTCAGTTTCCTCCCACACTCCAAAGATGTACATGGATGTACGTAAATTGGCTTGGTAAATGTACGAATTGGCCCTAATGCGTGTAGGGTGGTGTTAATATACGGGGATCGCTGGTCGACGCAAAGGACCTGTTTCCGCACAGTCTCTCTAAACTAAACAAAACTTGATTATCCAGCCTTTTTTTTTAAAGAAGGAACTGCAGATGCAAGAATTGAGGGTACACAAAAAGCTGGAGAAACTCAGCGGGTGCAGCAGCATCTAAGGAGCGAAGGAGATAGGCGACGTTTCGGGTCGAGACCCTTCTTCAGACTGGTTATCCAGCCCTTTCATCCACCACCCACATGCTATGTGGCTCACTCACTTAGCCAGAGAAAACTAATCCACATCTATGGAGAAAATGTCCAAACAAGATCACTCGCCTTCATTATTTAAAATACATCAACAGCATTGATTTTATTACACCTGTGAATGCCACTGGCTCAGTCGCAACATTTCACCACCATAAATGTTCAATGTCCTCATATATGTGTTTGTTTAGTGTGCAGTCTGATGTAAGCAGCCCTTCATGATGCCACCTGAACTGAGTATATCGGCAAGGGACAACTTCCTTTAACCTGTGTTTGCTACAAGAAGCTTGTAAATTGATGGGGAATGATGGGCCTATTGGATAAGTTGGGAGTTGGGGAGAGATAAATGGATGGAAATGTTTGTAAATCCAAGCTGCAATAATACCTTGACACTACATTATCAACTATTTCATTTTCCACCTGAGTGTGAAAAATAATGCTTTTTTTTGGTGTTCCTCTTTCTAAAACTTCTCCTGTCATGTGCTTACACCCACACATAAAACATGTCTCAACATTTGTAAAAAAACGTCATGAGATGCCATTTTACCTGTTCGCTGGGGTGAAATAACCGAATTGCTAGTTGCTCATTGCTACCTCTTTTGATTGCAATGCACATATGACAATCTCCTGTGCATCTCAATATTGGTGCCAGGCCTTGCATTAACACGATGTAATGAACATAAACATGAAGAGCGTAGTGTCCCTATGTGGCCGTAGGATTTTTACCTGCGCAATGTATGCCGTGTTCTCTTAAGCCTCAAGCAAGTTCAGTTGGTAGTCTGAAAAGGTGAAGCTAGTTTGTTATCGGTGATTAAAGTTAATTCTCACATCTTGCTTAACAATAAACAAAGAACAAATGGTTTAGATTGTAAGCAATTTCAGTTTTAGTGAGATGCGATACAAATCAGAGTGCATACATCTGAGTACAAATGTGTGTGTTTTGCTGTTGCTAAAAGGACGAAACAGTCTGGAAGAGAAACTCCTGGCCATTGGCATGTTTTTGTCCCTCAAGTTCACAGAAGATAATTCTGCAGCAACAATAAATAAAGATAAACAGCTTGCATCTGGCAGAAGAAATGCTGTTAATGGGAATGTGATTCCAGATTATTTGTTTCTTTTATGGCACATAGTTTAAGATTATGACTGGAAATGCCATGATGTTTGCCTAGCTGGTAGTAAAAAGTTATTATCTATCAATTACCACTTCCTCAAATGATTATTCAATGGTATCACAAATACTTTTATTCCATCTGCCTTATTGGTCAGTTTATTATATGCATCTACTCCTCCCTGCGTAAAGTGCTCAAGTCTTAATTGTATGCGAGTGGAATGGTTTATATTTAAATTGTTTTTGATAAGGCAAAAAGTTTTTATATTATTTAGCTTGATGACATCCTTGCACCATTGTCATCAGGTAGACTTGTATTGATAAATCTTGCTCCATGCAAGAAAAGTTGATTCTGCAACTTCCAATTGTTCATTCGGGAAACAGTTTCACTTTAAATAGCAGGAATTGTATTTCTTTTCATTGACGTCAGTCAGTGTGTAGCTGGCCCAAGAAAACACTGGATGGCTGAGTGATCTGAGCAGTCAACAATAAGAACAGTGAACAGCATACTGTGTCGTTATCAGTCGTTATCAGTGCACTAAGAAAATGTTCACGACCTCTAGGAACAGCAATAGGTAAGATTAAACTAGTTAGTGTTTTATTAGTAGGTTACTTGACCTCTCAATATAGAATTGCAGCAAGGAACAGCAAATCCTCAGAGAATTGCATTTTCCAAACCTACTTTCTTTTGCAGAACCAGAAATACAATGCTAACCTGCTTTAATGAAGCTGATCCACCATGCATGAACCTTAGGAGAGTTTAGAAATAAAGGTATTTGTCCGATTTGATCCTGCAACTTTCAAAATCAAAGTGTTTTCTAACATTTAAACCTGCTATCACATAAATGTTTCCTGAATGCAAGCTTCAACTTGTGGCTCACAGGTTTCACATGATCCATTCATTAATGTATATGAGGAAAATGTAGCATGTTGTTTAAATGTCCTTGTAAAGAACCGTTTGTCAGGATCGGAGGTTTATTTGTTTTTAACTAGTGCAGTAATAATCAGATCAGTGATATGTGTAAATAATTTGGATACAATGGTCTACATTGAGCCGCAAATCCATAATCCTGCTAGTGCAGGTACACAGATGGTGACATTAATGGTGCTGCCACTATCGATGATGTTGTGGAAAACTGGTAACACCAGTGTCCTAGGGGCACTACTTAAGAACACTAGAAATATAAGTGGAACCATATCAGATATTGGGGCAAACAAGAAAGGGGTATGAGACATAAGGAGACAAATGTAAAATATACAACTTGTGATGAATAAGGCGAGAAACAAGGACGTAACTCAGTGGAGCTTTGGTACGGTGACAGTGAGAACATTTTAACAGATGAGGGAAAGGTAGAGAATAGAATTAAACAAGAAAAGAAGACATATAATATGTTTCAGGAGAATTCTTCAGGTGTGAACCAATTGGTTGTGTGGAAAGAAAAGATGAAGATCAGACTGACAAAGAGAAAATATGTGTTGTAAAGTATATAGGACCCGTTTTATTTTTAAAGGATGCAGAGCATCTGGAAGAATAGCAAGAACAGTATATGAGATCTTGGGCTTCAACATAGAGTTATTAAGTACAAAAGTAGATCTTTAAATCTCTGGTCTTCTGGATAGGCAAAAACTCGATAATAGCGCCCCATATTTTAGGAACAGTGTGAATGTTCCTGAGAGGTTGAGGCAGTGGTTTACTAGAATGGTTCTAAGCATGAAGTTTAGTTTAGAGATACAGCGCGGAAACAGGCCCTTCAGCCCACTGAGTCCACGCCGACCAGTGATCCTCGTACACTAACACTATCTTACACACACTAGGGACAATTAACACTTATACCAAGCCAATTAACCTACAAACCTGTATGTCTTTGGAGTGTGGGAGGAAACTGAAGATTTTTGAGAAAATTCACGCAGTCACGGGGAGAATGTTCAAACTCCGTAAAGACAGCACCCGCAGTCAGGATCGAACCCGGGACTGCGGCGCTGCAAGGCAGCAACTCTACCTCTGTGCCACCGTGCCACACGGTTTTTAATGAAAAGTTTAGGTTGGAGGTGGTTAATTTGATCTCTTAATACTAAGAGGAGATTGAGGAGAGATTTGATAAAATTATAAGTTAAGATTAGATAGACAAAGAAAGATTGCTCCCATTAGCCGATGGGTCCAGGGTTGGAGGACCGAGGGTTAGATTTGGGCAATAACTAGAGTGGGTGTATGAGGAAGAATTATTTTATGCATCAAAAAATGACTTGGAACCCCCTGCCTATGAGACATTGGAAATCACAAACATGTTGAATAAATACTTGATGGCCAAAAAAAAACACATGAGATAGTGTCTCCTGAGCCTTATTGACTCCATGATCTTGATCACGAGTTCATTGTAATCAGGAGAGATCAAATTGGTTTTAAATTAACTCTTCAGAGCAATCTTTTGCTAACGTTAATGCCTAGTCTTATGTTTCTAGTCAAGCCTAATACCTTTACTCTCATTTCCCTCCATGTATGTTCTTCCTCAGTAAAATAAACTAAGGTAGACTGATCCATGCATGTCCACTGATTTGCTCATAATCAGAACATTATGACAATCACTCACTGAGCAAGTGTTGATATTTTTGGGTGTGACTCTCCACCCGAGGGATTAAGCTTTGGTGGTTTCCGTCCAACAAAGTGGGCGTGGATTGTG
Organism: Okamejei kenojei; assembly: GCA_035221665.1. Classification (NCBI taxonomy): domain Eukaryota; kingdom Metazoa; phylum Chordata; class Chondrichthyes; order Rajiformes; family Rajidae; genus Okamejei; species Okamejei kenojei. The sequence goes on along the minus strand of CM069136.1, from coordinate 41,586,480 downwards.
CTGGTATACGGTTCGTGCATGGGAGATTTTTAGCCCCAGGCAACTCGATTCATGTACAGTGTAGGAAGGAACTGCAGATGCTGGTTTAAACCGAAGATAGACACAAAAAGCTGGAGTAATTCAGTGGGACATGCAGCATCTCTGGAGAGAAGGAATGGGTGACATTTAGGGTCGAGACCCTTCATCAGAGACCCGATACGTCACCCATTCCTTCTCTCCAGAGATGCTGCCTGTCCCACTGAGTTACTCCGGCTTTGTGTCTATCTTCTATTCATGTACAGATTTGCTTTGTTATTATATTGGTGATATTTCACAGCTATGCGTTCATATACATGGAAATAGAATGTCTCTGCAAACTTAGACCTATATCAGATAAAATAAACCTTAGTGGCATGAGGTGATGACAATGATTTGATTTCCACCTACAATAACTGGAAAATTGATATTTCATTTAGTTTATTTGCATAATCTCTGGCACACAGACTGTATGCTATTATTCCACCACTGTTTATTTAAGTGGGCAAGAGTTTCTGAATGTTGAAGAGATTTTATCTGGACTTCAAAATAAAATCCCCAGCACAAATATTTTAACTATTCCTTAGATGAAGTTATCTTAATTTATGCTGTGGTACCAACCCAGTCATTGTGTAAGTGATTTACTTTTTGTCCCCATTGATTTTTCTGTTCTTCTTGCCTGAAGGCTTCCTGGCAACATTTGCATGGGCACTTATAAACGAGCACGCACATCCTCCACTCCAGTAACATAACCTGGTGGTCCATCCTTCATCTGTAATCTCAGAGAGAGTGAATGCTGGCCATGAGGCACTTTAGGAGTATAAAGCTAATTCAGCCCTCATTTATTTTATACACTTTATGTTGCCATCATTGAAATGAGGACTAGTCTGTGGCTGAACCTTGCCCTCATTAGCCAAGAGTGTTGAGACCATCATGAACATGATTGGTCCCAATCTGCTTTAATTAGGTTTATTTAGCAGACCATGATTTGAAGCTTTTGCCTCCTGGCCATTATATTAAATACATGTAGTTGAGCACAGGAAGGGGCTTGAAACTTGTTTTGAGTTAATGGGTGATCTGACTGACAACTAAATTCCTGCTGGACAGGGTATGCTTGGAGGATGTGCATTTGGCATTCCCCACATGGTTAAATCACTCTGTAGTCTTCAATATTTAGGTTCTGTGTGTGTGTGCTAATGATATGCAACTTGCTGCCTACAAGGGTTGTGAGTGGGAATACGATAATGAATTCAATATGATAATGAAAATGATAATGAATTCAAAACTACATTTAATAGACCTGAACCTGCATGAACCTAGAACAACCTGCAGATACAAGGGCGAGAGCAAATGGATAGAACTAAATAAATCATTGCAGTACAGAGAGCCAAATGGACATGAAGGGCCGCACAGACGAATCTAAGGATTTAGTGTTCATGGGATCTTCCCTGGCTTCAATCAATGCCTTTTGGTGGGAATTAATTACTCAATGGGAAAAGAAAATCACCCATATAAATAAAGTACAATCATTTTGTTTTCATTTGATTTTCTGTTTTACTCTTTTTCCTGGTTTAGAAACCATTTCCTGGGAAAAATAAATATTTCAACAAATGGAAGTGAAGTATTTCTAGTGCTGTCTAAAGGATTTAAGAGTAGGATAAGGAAAGCTGGACCTAAAATGATTCAACTTGTGAAAATCATCCGCAGAGAGTGGCTGGATGTGCTGGGAAAGAATCATAGAAACATAGAAAATAGGTGCAGGAGGAGGCCATTTGGCCCTTCGAGCCAGCACCGCCATTCATTGTAATCATGGCTGATTGTCCGCTATCAATAACCTGTGCCTGCCTTCTCCCCATATCCCTTGACTCCACTAGCTCCTAGAGCTCTATTCAATCCATCCAGTGATTTGGCCTCCACTGCCCTCTGTGGCAGTAAATTCCATAAATTCACAACTCTCTGGGTAAAAAAGTTTTTTCTCACCTCAGTTTTAAATGACCTCCCCTTTATTCTAAGACTGTGGCCCCTGGTTCTGGACTCACCCAACATTGGGAACATTTTTCCTTCATCTAGCTTGTCCAGTCCTTTTATCATTTTATATGTTTCTATAAGATCCCCCTCACCCTTCTAAACTCCAGTGAATACAAGCTTAGTCTTTTCAATCTTTCCTCATATGACAGTCCCGCCATCCCAGGGATCAATCTCGTGAACCTACACTACACTGCCTCAATCACAAGGATGTCCTTCCTCAAATTAGGAGACCAAAACTGTACACAATACTCCAGATGTGGTCTCACCAGAGTCCTATACAACTGCAGAAGAACCTCTTTACTCCTGTATCCTTTCACCTGCTTCGCAGAGGGGATCCCTTTTATTGTTAAAGTAAAATACCTATCTACTGGGGTGTACCGAGGGGATCTTTCATCAGTGCCTACTCTTTAAAACAATAATTTGTTAAATATATTAATTATACAGTGCTATTGAAAGGATTGCTCACCTACCCTCCAGCAGTCATGAATGATTCGACTGTTAGATTAAATTGTGCATCTCCAATGAAAATCATTTAACCCTTTCTAATCCTCCCTTTGAATTAGTTCGACCTCTATGAAGTGCCTTGCAATGGGTTGCTGCAAGCAGATAAGGGTTGGTATTTTCTCTTGCTATTTTGTACATACCACAAACCTTGGCAGCAGTCAAAGGTTTTGCATAAGTTTATAAAAAAATGATTTGACCATCTGAGGTGCGGCAAATTTGGAGAATGTTAACTTCAAGCGTTGCAATGTACAACTGAGAAAGAGGAGCCTGAATGGAAGACACCAATTATACAAACACAATTGTGTTGAAGGCACCAGACCACATAGGAGAATATTTTTACAATGACCTCAAGTCCTGCGAGGCAAAATGTGAATACCAACAATGCATTTTGTTGGAGGAGGAGTGCATCACAAACCAAGCGTATCCTTGTCTGGAAAGCAAGCCAGACAAGTAAATCTACCAGAAGTAGATTAAGTAAGTCTGAAGAAGGGCCTCGGCCGGAAACCTCACCCATTCCTTCTATCCAGTGATGGTGTCTGTCCCACTGAGTTACTCCAGCATTTCGTGCCTATGGTTTAAACCAGCATCTACAGTTTCCTACAACAAGTAAATCTACCTTATGTCCTGACTGTAAAGTGCCCAAGTTATCAGAAAAAGAAATGTCCAAGAGGTCCATGAGCTACTAAGCACATTAATTTACTTAAATTTCACCGTGTCACCCTCATGTAAACATCAGCCATGTCGAAGGAGACTAGGCATGTATACTCAACAATTGACATTGATCTGAAAGTCCACAACAGAGAATTACAAGACATGCAATCAGGTTTTATCAGCATTTGAGGGTTTCAACAATACTTCTATTACAATAACACATGATTATTTTTAAGTCCAACCACCTTTGGTTGACAGTCCCCCCCCCCCCTTAATTTGGTTTTGCCATTGGACAAAAATGGCAAATTCTTAACTGTTATATTAAAATCGGACTGATGTCAAAGGTTGAGCATTAGTGGTACCCTCACTGGCATTTGTAATTTTTTTTGTCGGAACTTTTGGTTTCTGGGTTGTTTATGAGGAGAGGAGGTTCCTGCTATAGACTTGAACAGACCCTGCAAGACTGTAGCTGGTGCAGAGCTCTTATCTGATCTTTAAAGAAGAGACAAAGATATCTTTGCATATTTGAGAAAAGGATAAAGGGAAAGGAAGGATGGATAGTGTAGTAGTTCAGCAGGATTTATGGGGTTTTTCTTGAATGAAATGGTTGACACATTTTAGAGATAGCGTGGAAACAGGCCCTTAGGTACAATTGATCAACCATACACTAGCGCTGTCAAACACACTGTGGACAATTTACAGAAGCCAATTAACCGACAAACCTCCACGTCTTTGGAATGTGGCAGGAAATGGGAGCACCTAGAGAAACCCCACATGGTCACAGGGAGAACGTAAAAACTTTGTACAGACAGCACCCGTAGTCAGGATTGAACCCAGGTCTCTAGCGCTGTAACGCAGCAGTTTTACCGCCATGCCACTGTGCTGCCCAAACGACATTGAAAAGGGACCCAAATACGGTAATGTTGCCAACATTAGAGTGAAGGTAATTGCAGTTGATATTGTGAAATGGTTATTATTTATATTTGGATACTGTGGGTCTCGAGCATTAATATACTATTTCTAATTGCTCAAGAAGGGGATGTTGAATGGCCACCTGGAGCAGTTGCAGTGAAGGTGCTGTCACCATGCTGTTGATAGAGAAGGACCCCAGCATTCCATTGGTTGATCAAAGTGATCATATTCCGTATCCTATCACAATGATATTCCATTGAGGGGAGAGGGAACAATGGCTGGATAAAGTTAAAGTGGAGAGGATGTTTCCTCAGTGGGAGAGTCTAGGACCAGAGGCCATAAGCTCAGAATAAAAGTCGTACCTTTAGAAAGCAGATGAGGAGGAATTTCTTTCGTCAGAGGGTGGCAAATCTGTGGAATTCATGGCCACAGGCGGCTGTGGAGGCCGAGTCAATTCATATTCTTAGGGAGGAGCTTGAGAGATTCTTGACTAGTGAGGGTGTCAGAGGGATAAGACTGGAGAATGGGGTTAGGAGGGAGAGATAGATCAGCCATGATTGAATGGCAGATTAGACTTGATGGGCCGAATGGCCTGATTCTGCTCCTAGAACTTATGAACGATGGGAATGAATTCCAGGAAGCTTCCAGCTTCGATAATATGCGAAACTAAAGATAATGTATAAAATTATATGTCCACCACACATGTTCTCAGGATGTTCTTCATGCCGAGAGTTACTACTGGTAATATTTGGTTACAATGTTACATAAAACGACATGGTTCTGACTTTTCTTGTGGCCTTCTATAGTCCTTGAGGCTGTTGTTTGATATTGAGGTTTGATACACTAAATAAGCTTTTGCTACCCACACAATTGAAGTGTAGTTTAAGGGATGAAGTGGTGAGTCCTGTGAATTTAATTTTGCATCACTGTATAAAAATCTGTCAAGACCAGAAAATCTGGGACTGCAAAATGTGAGTCAGAAAGTACCTATTGTTTGTTGGAAAATGACATTTCAGCAGTTCCTTTAGCTATTTATAGATTTCTGCTGGGAATCAAATAAGGGAAGGAAAGGAAAACTATTTTGAACATGTTAAGTACATTTGCTAACCTTGTTAACCAGCTGACAAATGAAAGCAATTTTATTCCTTGAATTTATTTATGGCTTTGCTCATACCAAGCAAAGTACAGTGCCCACACTATCCTGGGCCTCATCCACCGCCAGAGTGAGTCCACATGCAAACTGGAGGAACAACACCTCATATCACAATGTATATCACTTGGGTAGCTGACAACCCAATGATATAAACATTCAATTCTCCAATTTTAGGTAACATTTCACAAACCCCTCTTTTCTCTCTCCCCCCCCCCCCCCCCCCCCCCCCCCCCCCCCACCTCAACCCTTCCTCCTCTATGCCCCACCTGGGCTCTCACCTTCTTCTTCCCTCCAACCCCTCCACCTCAGTTTTCCTTTCTCTGGCTTCACAATCTGCAATGCTTCAAACCTGTCTCACACCTTCTGCTCTTATCTCAGGCCTTTATTCCTATTATATGTCCAGCAACCCCTCCTCCCCCCCATTTCATCTCCCCTCCATATTCAGTCTGAATATGGTCTCGACCTGAAAATTCACCATACCCTCCAGAGACGATGCTTGAGTTATGACTATGTGTCCCTCTGTACATAATGTATTAAGGCTCTGCAGAAGACTCCATTCTCCAACTGACCTTTATGTCATGCTCAGGCAAATCTGCACAGTAACTGGAGTGTGACAGTCACTTCACCTTAAAATAAATCATACATTCATATTTACAGCTTCTCTGGATAGAGTGAGAGCAAATCACCCTATATCTCAAGTGAGTCTAAAATAATGGCCCTGTCCCACTGCACGAGTTCATTCAATTGCTCTCCCGAGTTTAAAAAAAAAATCAAACTCATGGTAAGCACGTAGAATGAACGTAGCGGGTACGTTGGAGCTCGGGGACGTATCTTAGCGGCTCATAACGCTAACGGCAGGTACTCGGGAAACGCGGTAAGCTCGGGAAGACTCGTGAAGATTTTTCAACATGTTGAAAAATGTTGAGACATTTTTCTCAACATGTTGAAAAATGTCCACGAGAGCCCCGAGTGCATGCGAGCAGCCATTACCATAAATCTCCGAGTTCGAATCAGGGCAAACTCGGGAGAACTCTTTGAATGAACTCGTCAAGTGGGACATGGCTTTATGAGGAGGAACTTGAGTACTTGAATAGTTAGAGTCTTGTGGTGACCTTGTTAACCAAACAAGTGATCAGTAATACAGGAATTAAACAGACCTCTGTGCATCTAATGGCAGAGAAAAAGATGAACCCCTAGAAATCAGCCAAATATCTTCCCTCTACATCTCAACTATCTGTGTTGGAGCTATTGTCCGCAAACAAATAAAAATGAAGTCAAGCGATCTTTGGATTTAAGAATCTACGAACCGAAAATCAAACATAATGTTTGAAAACAGAAATGCTGGAAATACTTGGCAAACCAGGCATCTGTGGAATGAGAAACAGAGATAATGTTGCAAGTCTTGAGACCCTTTGTTAGAACAGAAAAGGATTACTTTCCACCAGAAACTATTTTGCAGAAAGGATTAAAACAATTCTGTACAGGGTAGGAGACTTATGTGCCTACATGGTTAAAACTAAATCAAGCTAAAGCAAGCAAACGTGATTACAGGCCACTAAATCAGAAGGTAAATGGTTAATACTTGTTTGATTCTCTACCCACTAATTGTAGGGTTACTGCACATGACTTACTGTACCCTGTTTTCATTCTTGAAACTGAGAGTACTATTACAGAATGTTTCATTGCTGCCCTGATGGTTCAGTGAGTTTATCCACTAAACCATCCAGATTAGGGAGAGCCATGGCTTTGATCTGTAGTTTACCTGAGCTCGCTGTTTTCAACTGAACTGGTGGTAAGGCACAATTGACTCCAAAAAGATGATTTAGAGAAGGAAAATCAGCCAGGGTTCCTTCACGTTATGTAAGCATGTGCGTACATGGACCATGCTCTGTTCAAGTCTGTCGTTCTTTTCCCCCCAACTCCCCCCCCCCCCCCTCTCATCTCACCCCCCTCCGATATATTAAATGGGTTGGAGAAAAATGATGGTGGGCTAATTACCAAGTTTGTAGACAACACAAAAATGGGGGAATTGTGGAAAATGTAAAGGACACAGCAGGATACAGAACAATATGAAAAATCGACAGGGAAATAACAGATCCGGACAACGTGAGTATAAAAGTTAGAGAACCATGTTGCAGCTGTACAAAATATGGTTTCGCCATTTCTGGAGTACTACAGTGCCTCCATAATAGAAACATAGAAAATAGGTGCAGGAGTAGGCCATTCGGCCCTTCGAGCCTGCACCGCCATTCAATATGATCATGGCTGATCATCCAACTCAGTATCCTGTACCTGCCTCCTCTCCATACCCCCTGATCCCTTTAGCCACAAGGGCCATATCTAACTTCCTCTTAAATATAATGTTTGGGGCAAAGTCCCATAATTTATTTATTTGCCTCTGTACTCCACAATTTGAGATTTGTAATATTAAAAAAAAATCACATGTGGTTAAAGTACACATTGTCAGATTTTATTAAAGGGTATCTTTACACATTTTGGTTTCACCATGTAGAAATTACAGCTGTGTTTATACATAGTCCCCTCATTTCAGGGCACCATAATGTTTGGGACACATGGCTTCATAGGTGTTTGTATTTGCTCAAGTGTGTTTAAATGCCTCCTTAATGCAGGGTCGGTTGGGGGCGCTGCGAGTCGACTGCCCTGCCAGCAGCGTGTTCGTTATTTTGACGTTTTTGTTTTTTTTGGTACGTCCAAGTGTTTGTTTTAGTGTCTCTCAGTATGTCTTATGTAGGGGGTGGTGGGAGGGGGAAAAGGGGAAACCGTTTTTCAGTCGCTTTCTCGACGGAGTGGCGACTTTTTCCATGTCGCTTCTCTGCCTCCCCTCTCACGGCCTAACAGCTTGGATTTGAGCGGCCTTTCCCGTAGTCGGGCCCAGAGCCTCAACAGCGGGCGCAGCATGGACTTTTCCATCGGGTGTGGGGACAAACCCTTGCCGGGGGTCGCCAGAAAGAAGTGCTCCGATCGCTGGCCTGGTGCCTTTGCCATCATGGGGCTGTGGTCTGCAGAGCTTCTAGCCGCGGGCGTGGCATGGACTTACCATCCGGAGTCTGGGATCCCGTTTTACGGCTGGATGTACATGTTTATGGCCCCGACCACGGATAAGGGAGGAGGACTGACTGAACTTTGTTGCCTTCCACCACAGTGGTGAATGTTTATGTTAAATTCTATTGTGTATTGCGCGTTTTTTTTTCAACTATATCGCTGCTGGCAAATTAATTTCACTGCACCTTGGTTGGTGCATGCGATGAATCAATTTGACTTTGATTTTGTATAAGAGAGCTCTCAGCACCTAATCTTTCATCCAGTCTTTCCATTACCTTTGGAAATTTTTATTGCTGTTTATCAACATGAGGACCGGGGTGGAAGATTGCAACCTTCACGTGGTCCGCCCTGTTTCGACTAATGCAATCAACTCGACATGCACAAACGGAAGATCAAATAGAACAAGTTGTCCAACAACTTTAGGCTGTGCACGCCACACGAAAGAAGAACATGAGGACCAAAGTTGTGCCAATGAAAGTCAAAGAAGCCATTATAAGACTTGGACACAAGAATAAGGTTTCAGCCTCGATAACAATCAGCACGGGAGCACCTCAAGGCTGCGTGCTCAGCCGCCTGCTGTACTCACTCTATACACATGACTGCGTAGCAGGTCATAAAGCGAACTCCCTCATCAAGTTCGCTGATGACACCACTGTTATGGAACGTATCACTGATTGGGATGAGTCAGAGTACAGAAGAGAGATCGACCGACTGACCAAATGGTGCCAGCACAATAACCTGGCCCTCAACACCAGCAAAACCACGGAATTGAATTGTGGACTTTGGAAGGGGTAGGATGGGGACCCACAGTCACGTTTATATCAATGGGTCGATGGTGGAAAGGGTCAAGAGCTTCAAATTCCTGGGCGTGCACATCTCTGAAGATCTTTCCTGGTCCGAGAACACAGATGCAATCATAAAGAAAGCACATCAGCGCCTCTACTTCCTGAGAAAATTACGGAAAGTCGGTTTCTCAAGGAGGACTCTCTCTAACTTCTACAGGTGCACAGTAGAGAGCATGCTGACCGGTTGCATCATGGCTTGGTTCGGCAACTTGAGTGCCCAGGAACGGAAAAGACCTCAAAAAGTAGTAAACACTGCCCAGTCCATCATCGGCTCTGACCTCCCTACCATTGAGGGGATCTATCGCAGTCGCTGCCTCAAAAAGGCTGGAAGCATCATCAAGGACCTACATCATCCTGGCCACACACTCATCTCCCCGCTACCTTCAGGTAGAAGGTACAGGAGCCTGAAGACTGCAACGCCCAGGTTCAGAAACAGCTTCTTCCCCACATCCATCAGGCTATTAAACTCAACTCAAACAAAACTCTGAACTTTAATAGCCCATTAACTGTTTATTTGCACTTTATCTGTTTTATTTATTTGTGTGTGTATATAATTATACAATGGTATATGGACACACTGATCTGTTCTGTATTCATGCCTTCTATATTCTGCTGTGCTGAAGCAAAGCAAGAATTTCATTGCCCTGTCTGGGACACATGACAATAAACTCTCTTGAATCTTGAAAAACTGTTAGAGACATCAGCCAAACCTTAGGCTTACCAACGTCAACTGTTTAAAAAATCATTAAGAAGAAAGAGAGCACTGGTGAGCTTACTAATCGCAAAGGGACTGGCAGGCCAAGGAAGACCACCACAGCTGATGACAGAAAAATTCTCTCTATAATAAAGAAAAATCCCCAAACACCTGTCCAACAGATCAGAAACACTCTTCAGGAATCATACAGGTGTGGATTGTCAATGACCACTGTCTGCAGAAGACTTCACGAACATAAATACAGAGGCTATACTGCAAATACAAACCACTGGTTAGCCCAAACATTATGATGCCCTGAAATGGGAGGGGGGGGGGGGGGGGGAGGGAGGGAACTATGTATAAACACTGCTGTCATTTCTACATGGTGAAACTAAAATGTATAAAAATAGCCTTTATTAAAATATAACAATGTGCACTTTAACCACGTGTGATTTTTTTCTATTACAAATCTCAAATTGTGGAGAACAGAGGCAAATAAATAAATTATGGGTCTTTGTCCCAAACATTATGGAGGGCACTTTATACCCAGTTCACTGCACTTCTGGAAGGATCTGGAGGCTTTGGAGAGGGTGCAGAAGAGGTTCACTTGAATAACAACTGGATTAGGGGGTATTAGTTATAGGGGGAGGATGACAACCTTGGATGGATTACTTTGGAGCATAAGAGACAGCGGGGTCACCTGATATATGTAAAACTCAAGGGCATAGCTTTTAAGTGAGAGGAGGAATTCTTGTGGGAGATTTATGAGAAAGTGTTTTACATAGTGTTAAGAGCCTGGAACGTGCCGAGTTGAGTTTAGTTCATTGTCACGTGTACCGAGGTACAGTGAAAAGCCTTTGTTGCGTGCTAACCATCAGCGGAAAGACAATACATGATTACAATCGGGCCATCCACGATGTACAGATTACATGATAATGGGAATAACGTGAATAACGTTTAGTGCAAGATAAAGCCAGTAAAGTCCAATAAAAGATAGAGATAGTCCGAGGGTCTCCAATGAGGTAGATAGTGGTTTAGGAATGCTCTCTAGTTGTTGGTAGGATGGTTCAGTTGCCTGACAACAGCTGGGAAGAAACTGTCCCTGAATCTTGATGTGTATGTTTACGCACTTCTATATCTTTGCCTAAATGGGAGAAGGGAGAAGCCAGAGTGCAACACATCCTTGATTATGCTGCTGGCCTTGCCAAGGCAGCGTGAGGTTTAAATAGGGTAAATGGACGGGAGGTTAGTTTGTGTGATGGTCTGGGCTGTGCCACAATTCACTGCAATTTCTTGCGGTCTTGGATGGAGCTGTTCCGAAACCAAGCTGTGATGCATCCTGATAAAATGCTTTCTATGGCACATCTGTAGAAGTTGGTGAGAGTTGTTAGGGACATGCTGAACTGCCTTAGCTTTCTACGGATGTAGAGGCATTTGAATGCTTTCTTGGCCATTGTTATAATATGGGTGATCCACGAGAAGTTGTTGGTGATATTTATTCCTCGGAATTTGAAATTTTCAACCATCTCTACTTTGGCGCCGTCAGTGCATATGTGTACCGTTTCACTTCCTGAAGTCGATCACCATCTCATTTGTCTTGCTGACATTGACAGAAAGGTTGTTTTCTCAACATCTGGTCAGTACATGTACTCCGTCTCATCATTGGCATCCAACCCACACCCGTGAGGTCTACGAAGTTGTAAATTGAATTTGATTTGTACATGGCTGCACAGTCATGGGCGTACAAGGAGTAAAGAACGGGGCTGAGAACGCATCCTTGTGGAGCACCAGTGTTGAGGATTATTGTAGAGGATGATTTGCTCCCTATCCTCACTGATTGGGGTCTGTTGGTCATGAAGTTGAGGATCCAGTTGCAGGGATGAGTGCTGACTCAGTACTGTCCCACGAGTTTGGTGATGAGCTTGGATGGGATAATGGCATTAAAGGCAGGACTGTAATTCAATGAATAGGAGTCTGCCAGGGGAAGTGGTGGAAGCAGATAGGAGGAGGGGGAGAGGTGGGCGAGGAAGAGGGGGATAGGGAAAGAGGGAGAGAAAAGATAAGCAATAACAGAAACATGGAAAACCTGTGCTTCATCACTTTTGCACACACACTACTGTCTCAGACCCTTCAGAACATAAACTTAAATATGGGGCCAGTATCTACCATGTTGCAAAATGAGTCTCTCTTTGATGTTGCTGACAAGAATACATAGTAAGAGCAATAGTGTACTGGGAAATATTTTTGCTCTTAGCAAACTGGTTTGATACAGTCACACTCTGCACATGACAGAAATGCACTGGGGATTGAGGAACCTAGAAGAAATAAAGAACTTGATCTTCCTCCCAATTAAGCTAAACGCTAAATCAGGTCTTTCAAATTGTACAAATGCAAATGCAACGGCAAGCAACTGGCCACCATGTTCAAGTTTCAAAGTGAATGAATGATTAAAAACTGGGACAATTCAAATATTCCCTCATTCTCTCTTGCTATAACCTTCAGCTAGAAGCTGCCAGAGTGACACACTCGAATACATATCGGTTCTTCCTGGGATAAAATGACCAGCAGTCCAGGGGAGCAGGATTCATGGGACGAATAACACTTGTGTTAGCAATTCTCACATGCTTTATGAAATGCCTTCAGAGCAACCCGTCCATGTTGAGTGCCAAAACACATTATGATAAATCACAGCATCGTGCAACTCCATGATTCAAAGGTCTCAATCATCACTGCGCGCTAACATAATACACATTTCATTACATACAATTCACAAAACCACTTTATCAGCTAAAATTAAAATGTTCATTTTCACTGGTCGCAATTCCCTGATTTTAAAACGGGAGGTGGAACACTTTTATTCATTCATCTTCAAACATTTAAAATGCGTAGATGAAACAGTCTGTGCAGATTTTAACCATGACCCATCCCAGTTTGATTTATCAGTTGATGCCAACAATGAGCTGGTTCCCTGAACAATGCCCAGACATTGTTTTCAACATTCAATTAAATCTCTGCACTGTATCAAATAAATTGTTTGGGCATACGGTCAATGGGGTGGGTACGAAAATATTTGTTAACAAATCTGTTAACAAATTCTTCAAGAGGACTCCAAAGGGTAGGATTACAATAACTGAAGAAACCAGAACATGGAAGTGTGTAGGAAGAAACTGCAGATGCTGGTTTACACCATAGACATAAAATGCTGGAGTAGCTCTGCGGGATAGACAGCATCTCTGGGGAGGACTGGGTGGCGTTTCGGGTCAGGAAGGGGGAAACTAGAAATATGGAATGGTACAAAGAGTATGTAAGGTGTGAAACGTACAATGGTTCATTGTTGGCTGAGGGGAAGTTGACAACGAGGCATACAAACAGTAAAATTAATCAGGTGAAACTAGTAGGGGAACTAGGGTGGGGGTTGGGGAGGGGGGGCGGAGAGAGAGGGAAAGCAAGATTTACTTGAAGTTAAAGAAATGAAAATTCATACCGCTGGGTTGTAACCTGCCCAAGCAAAATATGAGGTGCTGTTCCTTCAATTTGAGTTTGATCTTACTCTGACAGTAGCGGAGTTGCGGAGGGAATGGTCTCTGCGGAAAGGGGTGGAAATGGGAAGATTTGGCTAGTGGTGGGATCCCGTTGGAGGTGGCGAAAATGTGCTGTACGCGACGGCTGATGGGTGAAAGGTGAGGACTGGGTGGACTCTGTCCCTGTTGAGACTGGGGGGAGGGAGAGGGGGAGCAAGACGGAGCTGCGGGAAACTGAGGTGACCCATGCGAGGGCCTCATCTACGATGGAATAGGAAACCCCCGTTCCCTACAGAATGAGGGCATCGCTTATGTCCTGGTAGCAAACATCTTATACTGGACGCAGATGCAGCGTAGATGGAGGAATTGGGAGTAGGGGATAGATTTTGCAAGAGGCAGGGTGGGAAGAATTATAGTCTAGAGACACTGTGGGAGTCAGTGGGTTTATAATAGATGTCATTCGATAGTCTATCTCCTGTGATGGAGATGGTGAGCGAGAAAGGAAAGGGAGATGTCAGAGATAGTCCATCTCTGAGCGCAGATTGGCAATTGGTGATCCTCCCCGGGGTTCCCACCGCCGCCTACCCTCACCATCTCCCCGAGGCCACCGAGCTGCTGCCACCGACCACTGCCTCCATAGTCGTCCGTTGACAGGGGCCACCAATGTGGTTTCCACCAACCCATACCTTTACTACGGCCCCCAACAATAGGTATGTTGCAATACTTACCTTCAGTGGCACTGCAGTTCTGCCACTGGCCATGTGCGCGACTTTGGCGCCTTTGAGAGGGGGGCGGGTTTAAAATGCGATTTTTCTCCAGCCTATTCAAATCGAATTTGAACAGGCTGTTTAGTTGCTGAAGAAAAATCGCTTTGACTGCCGTTTTATTAAGTTTATTAAAATTAGCGCTGGATAATTTAATAGTAGTAGTAAATTAAAAATCATCTTCTAATGCCGTCAATGCCGACAACGGGACGGATCCCACGTAGGGGACAAGGCAAGGTACACCGTTTATTTTTTTATATAAACTTGCTTCTTAGGATGCCTTTAATCAAAATTTCACAATGCGCAAAAAGTGACTTAGGACCCATACGAACCGGCAGTATTTTTCCTGCCGATATGGAGTTTAAATTCACTGCAACTGCAACGTTCCAATTGATCGCGTTCCACAAAAACCCACTTGTAAGATGATTAAAATGGCCATTAATTTCCGGGAATTAAACACTAAATTCCTTCCATTTGGCCTATAAATTCATGACAATGAGATTTAAAAATCATGTTATATTGTGAATTCTTGTGTGAATGTTATTTGGATACTTAGGCTTTTAAAAAATGTTAACCTTTTCTTAAGAAATGGATAGATGTTTAGATCTAGTAATTGAATTTTGTAATTAGCTACAATTAGGCAACTAACTAATTATATGCTTTAATTTCAGGTCATCCAAGTAAGATTGTTTCAGATTTGTTTCAGAATGCTTCAATCTATAATAACTGAAAATGTCATTCAGTTCTCTTAATGTTTAAGAAAGGTACGGGCTTTTGACTGTCCTTGATCACAGATTTTGTGTTAAGTCAATGGAAAAGCAATAGGGAACAAGATGCTAATTTCTGAGTATGAAAATGGCCATAACTTTTTTAATACTGAAGATATAAAAGTGAATTAGGTGTCAAATTAAACTTCTTTTTATGCTTTATCTGATGGGATAAATTGCAGACATGATTTTTAAAATCTCAAAATTTTGTAACATTGCTACCAACAGACCTCCACCAGTGACTCCGCCTACCCGTGCCTCTCCACCGCCCACCAGCAGTTCCAGGCTCAGCACCAGGCCCACAGCCTTCACACTGCAGGCTCCAACATCACGGGTTGTCTGACTCCCCTGGGTTCTACTGCTCCACTGGGAACCTCAGCAATGAATCAACTGGGTCATCTTCACCCCCCCCCTCCTTTAACTAGGTTACCCCAACTTCTCCTCACCCATGCACTAATCCTCACGCGCCCTTCCTCTCTGAACACCCACCATACCTCGCCTGAATCTCCGTCCACACGCCTGCATCTCTCTGACCCCAAACTCCGCGCATGTCATATCTTCACCATTCCCCCTGACCTCCCCCTTTCCGATATGTAATGGTTTGTCCTCAACAGAGGCCTTAACTCTATTTCTCAACGCGCCAACCTCAACGAGGGCCATGTCCCTGCATCCCTTCTTCAATGAAGGAACAACATTAGTCACCTAACAGTCATCTAGTACCTCACTCATAGACATCCCAATGGGTAGGAGTCACATAGGATGATTAAGCTTCAGCTGGAGTCATGGATATTTCATGAAGCATAAACAGGATGGTTGCGAGAAGGGACTGCTTCACCAGGAAGACTTCAGGAAAAGGATCACTGGTGATGACAGAAAGTCAGAACTGTTCATTTGACACGATAGATATGATCGAGAAATTAAACACATGAAAGCCTACGACTGAAGAGGGCTGGCCTTTTAAGAGCTACAAATAGGGAGCAAAGGATGAACTCCTGGGCACAATAGTGCTGGGAGGACAAGATTGGAAGAAGCAACTGGACACTGCGACAACATTCAGCTTCACTGATACGCACTTTTGTTTTGAACTAGGCCTCAAACTCTCTCTTTGTCAAAGCACTAATAATGAGCCTTCAACAATGACACGCTGCAATTACTGTGGTGATAAGAAAATGCCCCGAGCAGTCAGGCAAAGGGATGGCAAAATGTCCAGAAAGACAAATGACCAAACCCTCAACATCAGAAACAAATTAAACCTTTGCAAACCAAGAGCCTTTATAAAATTTATAAATCATAGATGGCACAATTAGAAGGCTTCAGATGAACTGACAAATAAGTTTAAAACACCAGCTTTCACTGAAAAACAAAACACATTCTTCATCATATTTATTTGAATGCTGTTCATTCAATCCGGGAATGAGTAAACTCTAATTCTATGCACATTTTAATTCTAAATACATAGACACACAATTATTAAATATTAATGGAAAAGCCTTCAATAGATGCTTCTCAGGGTGGATAAAATGTCACCACTGCCGCAACCCATCTATCAATGTGATCAAAGATATGATCAAACCATGTGCCAGTAATTTTCCCTACCTTATGTTGGGCACTGGCTGCACTTTCAAAGATTTGTTAATAATTAGACTGCTGCTTTGCACTGGTTTGTTCAGCAACATTAACTCTGCAAGTGCTAGTTTTGTTGACACAGAAATGGTATAGCAGGATGCTGATGACTTCACAGCACTTAATTAAGAAGATAATTCCATTCCCGCTAGGATCACACTCATTTGCCTTTCATTGTGTGCCTGTTCACTGTATCATCCGTGCAGAAACTCCCACCACAAATCAAACACAAAAAATATCCTCTTATCACACGTTCTTGACACCAAACCTACATGCAAATGGACACCACATGCCAATAAATGACAATCTGATGGAACTGATCAGTGAGTCACCCAAGCAACGGTTTTGGAGTAACCTGCTGAATTTGGCCAAGCAAGTATCAATGCTCATAGTCGTCCGCTGCATACTGCACACACTTGCAACTATAAAGGATCACTCAAAGCATTGGCTTGGACCGATTACCAGGCAAGAGCAAGGTGATGGGTGGACATGCTGAGGTAGAAGTAACATAGAAACATAGAAAATAGGTGCAGGAGGATGTCATTCGGCCCTTCGAGCCAGCACCACCATTCATTGTGATCATGGCTGATCTTCCCCTATCAATAACCCGTGCCTGCCTTCTCCCCATATCCCTTGACTCCACTAGCCCCTAGAGCTCTATTTAACTCTCTCTTAAATCCATCCAGTGACTTGGCCTCCACTGCCCTCTGTGGCAGGGAATGCCATAAATTCACAACTGTCTGAGTGAAAAAGATTTTCTCACCTCAGTCTTAAATGACCTCCCCTTTATTCTATGACTGTGGCCCCTGGTTCTGGACTCGCCCAACATTGGGAACATATTCCCTGCATCTAGCTTGTCCAGTCCTTTTATAATTGTATATGTTTCTATAAGATCCCCCTCATCCTTCTAAACTCCAGTGAATACAAGCCTAATCTTTTCAATCTTTCCTCATATGACAGTCCCGCCATCCCAGGGATCAATCTCGTCCTACGCTGCACTGCCTCAATCACAAGGATGTCCTTCCTCAAATTAGGAGACCAAAACTGTACACAATACTCCAGATGTGATCTCACCAAAGCCCTATACAACTGCAGAAGAACCTCTTTACTCCTATACTGAAATCCTCTTGTTATGAAGGCCAACATTCCATTAGCTTTCTTCACTGCCTGCTGTAACTGTAAGCTAACTTTCAGTGACCGGTGTACAAGTATGCCCCAGGTCTCGCTGCAGCTCCCCTTTACCTAACCTAACCCCATTGAGATAATAATCTACCCCCTTGTTTATGCCGCCAAAGTGGATAACCTCACATTTATCTATATTATACTGCATCTGCCACGCATCTGCCCACTCGCTCAACCCATCCAGGTCACCCTGCAACCTCCTAACATCCTCTTCACAGTTCACACTGCCACCCAGCTTTGTGTCATCCACAAACTTGCTAGTGTTGCTCCTAATTCCCTCTTCCAAATCATTAATATATATGGTAAACAGTTGCGGCCCCAACACCGAGCCTTGCGGCACTCCACTCGCCACTGCCTGCCATTCTGAACAGGGCCCGTTCACTCCTACTCTTTGCTTCCGGTCTGCCAACCAATTTTCTATCCATGTCAACACACTACCCCCAATACCATGTGCTCTAATTTTAGTCACCAGTCTCCTGTCCAGGACCTTATCAAAGGCTTTCTGAAAGTCTAAATACACTCTATCCACTGGCTCCCCTTCATCCATTTTACTTGTCACATCTTCAAAAAAATTCCAGAAGATTAGTCAAGCATGATTTCGCTTTCATAAATCCATGTTGACTTGGACTAATCCTTTTACTTCTATCCAAATGCCAAATTATTACCTCTTTAATAATTGATTCCTGCATTTTTCCCACCACCAAAGTCAGGCTAACTGGTCTGTAATTCCCCATTTTCTCTCTCGCTCCTTTCTTGAAAAGTGGGATAACATTAGCTCTCCTCCAATCCACAGGAACTGATCCTGAATCTGTTGAACATTGGAATATGATCACCAATGCATCCACTATTTCTAGAGCCACCTCCCTGAGGACCCTGGGATGCAGACCATCAGGCCCAAGGGATTTATCATCCTTCAGTCCCATTAGCCTACCCAATACTATTTCTCGCCTAATGAAAATGTATTTCAGTTCTTCTACCCCCTTAGATCCTCTGTCCTCCAGTACATCTGGGAGATTGTGTCTTCTTTAGTGAAGACAGGTCCGAAGTACCTATTCAACTCTTCTGCCATTTCCTTGATGCCCATAATAATTTCACCCATGTCTGCCTTCAAGGGACCCATATTTGACTTTGCTACTCTTTTTCCCTTAACATATCTAAATAAGCTTTCACTGTCCTTCTTTATATTACTGGCGTTCCCTTCGTACTTCATCTTTTCAGCCCGTATTGTCCGTTTTGTTTCCTTCTGTTGTCCTATGAAAGTTTCCCAATCCTCTGGCTTCCGGCTACTCTTTGCTGTGTTATACATCTTTTCTTTTAGTTTTATTCTATCCCTAATTTATCTTGTCAGCCACGGTTGCCACCTACTCCCCTTAGAATCTTTCTTCCTTTTTGGAATGAAATGATCCAGCGTCTTCCGGATTATGCCCAGAAATTTCTGCCATTGCTGTTCCACTGTCATTCCTGCTAGGATCCCTTTCCAGTCTACTTTGGCCAGCTCCCCTCTCATGCCTTCATAGTCCCCTTTGTTCAACTGCATCACTGACACTTCCGATTTAACATTCTCCTTCTGAAATTGCAGATTAAAACTAATCATATTATGATCACTACCTCCAAGCAGTTCCTTTACCTCGAGTTCTCTTATCATATCTGGTTCATTGAACAACACTAAATCCAGAATTGCCTTTTCTCTGGTCGGCTCTAAGCTGCTCTAAGAATCCATCTTGGAAGCATTCTACAAGCTCTCTTTCTTGGGGTCCTGAACCAAGCTGATTTTCCCAGTCTACCTGCATATTGAAATCCCCCATCACCACAGTGGCATTACCTTTGTTACATGCCAGTTTTAACTCCTGCTGCAACTTACACCCTACATCCAGGCTACTATTTGGGGGTCTGTAGATAACACCAATTAGTGTCTTCTTGCCTTTACAATTCCTCAACTCAATCCACAGTGACTCTACCTCGTCAGTCTCTATGTCTTCCCTCGCAAGGGACTGAATTCCATTCCTCACCAACAGAGCTACCCCCCCTCCTCTGCCCACCTGTCTGTCCTTTCTATAGGATGTATAACCCTGAATATTAAGTTCCCAGTCCTGACCCTCCTGCAGCCACGTCTCAGTAATCCCCACAATGTCATATCGACCAACCTCTAACTGAGCCTCAAGCCCATCTACTTTACTTCTTATACTTTGCGCATTCATATACAATACTTTTAATTCCTTACGCAGCTCACCTTTCACAACAATCCCTATTACACTTGGCCATACTCTCCTATCCTTTTGTGAGCTTCCTTTCCCGTTAATTCTGATGTCATTAACCATCCCTTTACTCTCTTTCCCTTTAACTCCGTCCTCGATTATCCCAGTTGACACCCCACCCTTATTCAGTTTAAAACCAACCGTGTAGCAGTGGCAAACCTGCCTGCCAGAATGCTGGTCCTCCACCTGTTAAGATGCAATCCGTTCCTTTTGTACAGTTCCCCCTTACTCCAAAGCAGATCCCAGTGATCTAAGAATCTAAATCCCTGCCCCCTGCACCAGTTCCTCAGCCACACATTTAGGTCCCGTATCTCCCTGATCCAGCTCTCGCCAGCATTAAGTGTGCTGTTATCCTGAGCAATGATGGCAGGGTCATTGTCCATGCTCACCTCCTCTTGGACAGTCAACATTTCATTGTTATCTGAAAGAAACAGGGAAAGGACTGTTCTGAAAGAAAAGGAAAGGCAAGAGGTGTACAGTTGTTTAATTCTCTAATCAAAAATTGGAATTGTTTTTATATGGGGAAAAATGCGTTATGCCGAAATATTACCTATAATAATTGTTTAAACTCCTGCAGTAAGACTTTTGCACATCATCTTCTGACAAAGCATTGAGACAGCTCCACCTCACTTTTTTTTCCCCTCACAATTTCATTTTTACTTTCCTGAAAGCATGGAGTTTTGTTAGGCTACAGTGGCATCAGCACCAGGCATCTTCATTAGCTATTGGGCACTGCAAATCAACAAGCCGAGAGAGTTAGTCATTTCCTCACTGGATGAGAAGAAAGTTAGTGAATTCAGGATGCAGACAAGACAGGACACAAACCATCCTTTATGCATTCATTCAATCCACAAGTATGTGAACAAGGATGGCATTTGGATTGAATATTTTGCTTGAAATGTTGACAAGAAAAAAAGAGCAGTTGACCTGCATATCATTAATAAATGCATAATTAATCTGTTTTCTTATGTGAATTGAAAATGTTGGATCAATAAGATGGCAGGAAAAGAAAAAAACTTGCCACGCACAGATAGTACGGATGCAGAGTTTGAACCCAAAACATCGATCATCCATTCTTCTACCTCCACAAATGCTGAGTTCCACCAGCAGTCTGCTTTTTGCTCCAGATTACAGGATCTGAATCTTCAACGTGCGGAAGTGAACTTTGAGGCACTGACAAACATTGAGGCTGAGTCAATGGAGACCGGAGAAAGTGGACAGGTAAGTGTGATTGTTTCTTTGCCAAACAGCAACAAATCTCACACACAGGCTTTAATAAATCTGTCAGCCTTTTGTTACCTTTGGGGACGTTAATGGGATTCATCATCAGACTTAAGAAAACATTACCTTCACAATAACCTAAGTAAAAGAAGACGAAGAACGTCAAAACAAGAGCCAGTCTGAAGAAGGGCCTCGACCCGAAACGTCATCCATTCCTTCTCTCCAGAGATGCTGCCTGTCCCTCTGAGTTACTCCAGCTATTTGTGTCTATCTTTGGGTTAAACCAGCATCTGCAGTTCCTTCCTACACAGCTTGTATGAATATTTCTTCAAATAAAACACTAAGTTGCCCGAGGTGAGCCCAATAACAGTCTACACGTTACACTTACCAAGGAAGCAATTGACAAATGCATTCAGGGAAAGCTCAGAATGGTTGGTGCAGATGGAGAATAAATCACATTTCTAGATATTAAATTGATTTAACAAGGAAATTAGAGGCTTTACATCAGAGCAGGAAAAATGGCTAAATTTGAAATGACTGCTATTTATAATTTATTTCAAAGACTTAGACATAATTTGCAATGTGATGCGATCAGATTTGCAACTTATGAAATGGGGCAAAGCAACTGGCAGAGATAAAAAAGGTTTCCATTAATGTAGTCCTTTTCGTTAATTCAGGGCTCCCAAACCATCTTACAATGAAAGTTTAAGTGGCCATTGTTGTAACATAGGAAACTTAGCTGTTAATTTGAGCACAATAAATTTCCATAACAACAATGATAAAAACTACATAATCTGTCCGAGTGATGTTTACTGAGGAATAACTATTATCCAGCTACCAGAGATAATTCCATGCTCTTCATTGTAACTGTACTAAGGGTTTTTTTACTTCCACCCAAGAACATTATGTAAACTAAATTGGCAGAGCACCAGAGGAAGAAACTGACTACAGGTAAGTATGAAGGTTTGGACTATGAAAGGAAAATGGGCAAATTAAATATGCCATAAATGATATAGACATTGTATAAAGTTCATGAGATGTGGCAATCAACATATCCAACCAACGTATATTAACAAAAGCAACATCCAGTTAGACTATATATAAATATTGCCTCACAGTTCCAGGGCTGTTTGTGCTGCCCATGGCTGTCTGACTGGATGTCCACCTTCCACATATCAATGATATGCAGCTCAATTACTATGTTACCCATTAGTTTCAATTGAAGGGATAAGAGGAAGTAAGGAGAGATGAAAAGGACTATTTGGATTGCTACTCTGGAAATTGGCAATGGATCCAATCAGCTGAATGATCTTCTTTGGTGTTATAGATTTAAGATAAGGTTTGATATAAGAACACAAGAAAATCACGATAAAAACATACAATGATCTTGTCAGATGACACACTTGAAGGTGTTCATAAAGCCGCAGATTAACCTTGGCGTCAAAGGGTTGACTTCTAAATTCTCACCTGCCATGTGCCACAGATTACAGTGCAGCTTTTGATGTTCACAGCTAAAGATGCTCTCATGGCATTTGTACAGTGCTACGACGAGCCTCTCCATTCGTTGCTCTCCTTCACCAAGTGTAGTATGCAAGCAAATATTTTAACATTTACCTTTACACATTTTAACCATATTTTTAAGCAGTGGATTTATTAAAACAAGTAAATCAATCTGTTTTATATCGTGTCTGTTTTATATCGTGCATCCCCAAAACGATATATTTAATTTGGGCTGTGAGCACCAAGATTCATTTATACACTTACACAAACATTTTCTGTTAAAAATTATTAATGGAATGCCTCTGATGACTCACTGGATTTGAACACTGCCTTGCACAGAAATGGCTGCTAGACCGTAAAAACCCCAGCTCTGATAGCAATCCACTTTAAGCAGGCTGATCTTAATCAATATAACACCAGAGTATTACGTATAATCTCAATAGTATTATGGTGGGGAGCAAGAAAATGTTTGTGCACTCACGTGACTTTATCCTTATATATATTTTGTGTTTACTTCCCCCTCCACTGATTAAACCTGAATAATAATTGATTTACAAGGGCAACTCTAATTATCTTCAAAAAACATAAGTACACCTCGTGTGCTGAGTAATATGAGCCAAGCCTTCCCTGCTCCATGTTATTTTGTAAAATATTAGATGCCTTTTCTTTTGATGCTGTGATGATAAATGTTTTTCATTAACAAGTCATTTTCCACTGTCAGTCTGAGACACAGGAAGCACACTTTACTGCCTGGCGCCATAATTGTGACACTCCAGCCCGTGAAGGGCTAGAAAACATTAACTGCAACCTCTGCTCTCTGTACAGCACCTCAGGAAACAATACTGGTACATTTATATTAACTCAATAAATTGGTATAAGGGATTCATTTCACTTGAAGCCAGTACATACATACTCCTTAAAAAATCTGACCAATGCTTTGGAGCAAGGAGTTACGTTTGAAAAAGCTCCTGCTTTTGTTACACATTAAAATTTTCCTGATCTCGCCGTATCATTCCATGCACCAATCATTAACAAATATGTCATGTTTTAATGCGCAACTCCAACATTGTGCCAAGGTTCAGGCCCAAGCTGGTTAGCAACAGCAATCAGTTTGAAGAATCGATGGTCAGTTAATCGGCTCAATGCGGTGAAGTCATTAAAGGCTCAGTCTGCACACATACAGAGCGACTGGTGGTTTTGAAGCAATGCCATTTTGCTGGATCACACACACGACACAACCTTTGACGTGGGTTTGTGCCACCACAATCCCAAGGTCATAGTAATGCTGCCCTGCGAGACAAATCAAGCTCCTGGGCTTGCTGCTATAGCTGTCCCATGAAGCAGAATGGACTGCAGGAAGTGACTTAGCTTCAAGAAGTGGATTCTGATGCACCTCCCGATGACCTTTTGACAGTATGTTGCCTTTTCAACTGTTTCTAAATGTCTATGATCAAAAGCATTTAAAACAGTTGTAAAAGTAAATTTTCTTAATGTAAAAACAATAGTTATTTAAAACTTAAAACTGTTAGAAATGTATTAAAATATAAAGTTTTAATTGACATTATGAAAATCTTTTCTGCACAGGTTGATGACACCTTTCGAGTACACAGGGTTGGACTACATAAAGCTGATAGGCCAAGTACAGAGGGTGTCCAGCCTCTCTGTTCAATTGGACTGTGCTGCACTGTTGGTTCCACGGTGAAACAAGCAGCAGAGAGGAGGGTTGATTCACCAGCAACTGATGCTAGTGTAGTTCTGACCTCATCTCATAAGGTCATAAGTGATAGGAGTAGAATTAGGCCATTTGGCCCATCAAGTCTGCTCCGCCATTCAATCATGGCTGATCCATCTCTCCCTCCTAACCCCATTTTCCTGTCTTCTCCACATAACCTCTGGCACCTGTACTAATCAAGAATCTATCTATCTATGCCTTAAAAATATCCACTGACTGGGCCTCCATAGCCTTCTGTGGCAAAGAATTCCACAGATTCACCACCTTCTGACTAAAGAAATGTATCTTCATCTCCTTCCTAAAGGAACATCCTTTAATTCTGGGGCTATGACCCCCAGTCCTCTCCACATCCACTTTAGCCAAGCCTTTCACTATTCTGTATGCTTCAATGAGGTCCCCCTCATTCTTCTAAACTCCAGCGAATTCAGGCCCAGTGCCGACAAATGCTCATCATAGGCTAATCTACTCATTCCTGGGATCATTCTTGTAAAACTCCTCTGGACCCTCTCCACAGCCAGCGCATCTGTACTACAATGGCCGATATTGGTGCCAGGAATTAGTGCAGGAATGTCCTCACCCTCAAATGCAGCATCAGGTATGGCCTGAGTATCATTATATGTGTAAAATATAAATCTCACAAGAGCTCCAAGAACACTTGGATATTAAAATTCTATGCCAGTAATCAGACTGAAGCAGGGTTACTGCTTAGGCATGAGTGGAGGTGGAATATACGCGGACCAAGAAAGTGAAATTACTTATCAAAATTATTCAAACTTTTATTATAATGATTCATTATTTTGCCTTTTAAAAGCCTACTATAAAACTTGAATATGTTTGTGAGGCAATTGAGCAATCAACTTCATAACATGATGATTGGTACTGAGGGAGAAGGACAGGATAATTTCCCCGATAAACCATTTATTGGAGCATAGCAGGGAAGCAGAGCTTCTCAAATAGTATGAGTGAGTAAAGGGCCCAGGAAAAATAGTAAGAAGTCAAAACACCTTGCAGCTTTGGGGAGAGAAAGAGTGCATTGGATAAATGGACATTGCTGTTAACTGGCCGAATATGGTAGCAAGAACAAGGCAGCAGATTATTATCTGAATGGTGTCAGTTTAGGAAAAGGGGAGGTGCAAAGAGACCTGGGTGTCCTTGGACATCAGTCGCCGAAAGTAAGCATGCAGGCACAGCAGGCAGTGTAGAAAGCAAATGGCATGTTGGCCTTCACAGCAAGAGGATTTGAGTTTAGGAGCAAGGAGGTCCTACTGCAGTTGTACAGGGCCTTGGGGAGATCACGCCTGGAGTATTGTGTGCAGTCTCGGTCTCCTAATCTTGCTATTGAGGGAGTTCACCAGGTAATTCCCAGAATGGCGGTACTGACATATGATGAAAGTATGGAATGACTGGGCTTATATTCACTGGAATTTAGAAGGATGAGAGAGGATCTTATAGAAACATATAACATTCTTAAGGGACTGGAAAAGGCTAGATGCAGGAAAAATGTTTCCCATGATGGGGGAGTCCAGAATCAGGGGTCACAGTTTAAGAATAAGGGGTAGGCCATTTAAGACGGATGAGGAAAGACTTGTTCACCCAGAGAGTTGTGAATCTGTGGAATTCTCTGCCACAGAAGGCAGTGGGGGCCAATTCATTGGATGTTTTCAAGAGAGAGTTAGATATAGCTCTTAGGGCTAATGGAATCAAGGGATGTGAGGAGAAAGCAGGAACGGGGTACTGATTTTTGATGATCAGCCATGATCATATTGATCGGTGCTGGCTCGAAGGCTCAAATTGCCAACTCCTGCACCTATTTTCTATGTTCCAATGTGGTCAAATGCACCAAGCTCCATCACAATATCTGAGCCAGGAATAGCTGGTGAGACAATGTGGAGGTTCACACAGGAAAACTGCCAATTTAGAAGGACTACAGCAGGGTGAGTGCTTCCCAATGACCTGCTTAAAGCAATAGATATCAAAACTTGCATGGCAGAGGAAGGAAATTAACAAGCAAACCAACTATTAGGACAGCTAGGATGGCATGTCCACATACAATTCTTCTTATCAATAAACCTGGAGAAATAGAAGGAGATGCGATCAAAAAAAATGTTTAACATTTTCAGCTCCCACACTTTCTGTAATTGAAAGTATGTTTGGGATTACAAATAACCCCCTCCCCCCCCATAAATACATATGGATTACTATTAAACTTAGCCATATTAATTTTAAAAAGTCACAATTTACAATCATTCTACCTCTCTCAACAAGAGATAAGTGTCGGGCATAGGAACATGAATATGCTGGATGTCTGAAATGTATTTACTTAATATTCATCCTGATGCAAATCTCAGTGAAAACCAAACAAATCGAATAAACATCCAGGTGTCCAAGTTCTGTTGTTGCTGTTCATGAATAGAAGTTGCTGAAAGAATCATTAAAGCACAGCAGAGAGGGGGACTGAGACACAGAGGAACTATAAATAGTTAATTAGTCTAGACTGGAAAAGTACTACTTTGAAAGGAGTTCTTGTGCTCACTACATCAAAGATCAAAGCACTGCTATTTCCAAGAGCCCATCAAATTATGCCGTTCATTGCTCTGTAAGAGTTGCACATTTTGGCAATTTAATGGGTTGCTTATGCTGATTATGCCAGCTCTAAGTCTTTGCCAGTTACTTTCCCTGCAACTGAATATGAGTGGAAGCTTTCTTTGGACAACAGATTTTCTTTAAATTCTTACCTAATTCTGGAAATACCAGTAATTCTTCTAGCTGTCATTGGTTGTGAAGTACCTAACTCCCATGAATAGAACCACATCTTATTGGTGACCCGGAAAAATCAATTTTAAACAAGACATCGGTAAACAAAAAGACGCCTTAAATATGTACTAACTGCAACCTGTAGTGATATTTCACCAACTTTGAGAAATACTGCAAATCTCTATGTTGGAATGAATAAAATGTCAAAGATCCACGTTGAATTTGTTTACTTTAAATTTTAACCATTAGCAAACTGATCAACTTTTGAATTCTCAACAGCAACAGATATATTTTCTTTTGGTTTGACATCCATCTGTCCATTAGGTGCCTCTTCAAAGTAAAAAAGTGAATCAAAAAGCTTGTAAGTAGTGGTTCCATGCAGCAATCATTAACAAATATGTCATGTTTTAATGAGCAACTGCAACATTGTGCCAAGGTTCAGACCCAAGCTGGTTAGCAACAGCAACCAGTTTGAAGAATAGCCGGCCATTTAATCGGCTCAATGCAGTGAAGTCATTAAGGGCTCAGTCTGCACACATACCGAGCGACTGGTGGTTTTGAAGCAATGCCATTTTGCTAGGTCACACAATGCACAACCTTTGACGTGTTGTGCCCGCATGAACCCAAGGTCATTGTAATCCTGCCCTGCGAGACAAATCAAGCTCCTGGGCTTGCTGCTGTAGCTGTCCCATGAAGCAAAATGGACTGCAGGAAGTGACTTAGCTTCAGGAAGTAGATCCTGATGCACCTCCCTGCTCTGCCCCGACGACCTTTCGACAGTTGCACTCAAAAGCCTTTTCAACTATGTCTAAATGTCTATGATCAAAGGCATTTAAAAACAGTTGACGTAAATGTAACTTTTTTACATTTAAAGTAATAGAATTATTTAAAACATAACTGTAATGTATTAAATCATCAATTTTAATTAAAATTAAGAAAATCCTTTCCACACAGATTGGTGACCCCATTCAAATATTCAGGGTTGCACTACATAAAGCTGATGGGACAAATACTTTTACTATTCAACAGGCTACCATTCATTACTCTGAATTAACTGCAGGAATCTCAGTCCTGCCCTATGAACAATGCAGTCTGAATTCTCATTCAGATGCTCAATTCACCTCATCTGAAAAAGTGATTTCCCTTTTGCAGGACAGTAACTGTAAACAATTGGGTCACTTGCCTCCCTCCCACTGCGAATGGCCGGCAGAAAGTTACAGGTGAGCAATCTCGACCAGACCCATGTCTATAACATTACTGCAAGCCGTGGGAAATTTATATTTAGAATTTTATATTTATTCATTATCTTTAATCAATGCAAATTTTGGTTTTCTTTGCATTACAACAATTTTTCCTTTCCATCATGATAAAGACTTAAACTAGCTCATTTCGTTTGGTTTTAATTAGATCTGTAAATACAATCTGCATCTTTACATTGACTTCTGTTGCTTCGCATTTTTCACTTTCTTTCCAGCAGGACATACAGGCATTGTGACCAGACCTTCAGAGGCAAAAGAAAAGCTTGGCTTTTGGAATCGGGATCTTTTGGTGGAGCACAGTGATGGTGGGACATCTTTATCTTTGGTGTCTGCCTCCACTTGTATTCTTAATGTTTCTGCTCCACTTTCTTATCTCTCTCCTGTTCCCACTTCAGACCTTTCGCACTCCTCATTTTTCTTCTGTACAATAAACTCCAGTTTATCCAGATATTAATTTATCCAGAATTCTCATGCAACCGACAAAACAAAAATGTTTTTTAAGCTTCAACAGTGAATTTTATTTGAAGTGCTATGCAGAATAATGGCCCTGTCCCACAATACAAGTTCATTCCAGGAGCTCTCTCGAGTTAAATGAAAACAAACTCGTGGTAAGCACGGAGAACGAACGTAGCGGGTACGTCGGAGCTTGGGGACGTCTCTTAGCGGCTCATAACGCTAATGGCAGATACTTGGGAAGACTCGCTAACGGCAGGAAAGCACGGGAAGACCCGAGTACCGACGAGTGGCCATTACCGTAAATCTCCGAGTTCGAATCAGGGCAAACTCGGGAGAGCTCTTGGAATGAACTCATACTGTGGGACAGGACCATAAGTGTTGAAAGTCATTTTCCGTGTAGTTACATTTGTACACAAGGGCAGTGCAATTGCAGGCAGATTATCAGCAACGTTCTTTTAGAAGATTGGTATTTGCAATGGTTTATTATTGTCACATGTACCAAGATACAGTGGAAAACATTACTTCAACTATTTTAGTGTCTTCTGTTTTCCATCAACTCTGAAGGTGTGTGTGTGTGCCCGTGTGTGTGGGTCTGCACCTGAAACATTTACTTATCTCTCTGCTTGTAGCTAACCCAAGATAACATGCAAATGACAACCATGGGTACAAGAAGGTTGTGGGGACCACAGGGAGATCCATCCTCACTCTACAGCTATTATTTAATAATCACAGAAATTTAAAAGCATGGAAATGCTACAGCACAGAAGCGACCATTCAGCTTACCTAAATCAGCGCTGGCCTTTTATCGAGCCATCCAGTCAATTCCATTGTCTTGCCCTTTTCCCAAAGCCCTGGGATTTGTTTTAACTTAAGTCCCGGTCCAAATGAATACACATTATACTACTGCATAATTCTGAAGGAAATAACATTTAAATAAAAATGATTATAAAGTTTCGACCAAATCAACCTGATATAAAGTACAATGTGTAAGAAGGAACTGTAGATGCCGCTTTAAACCGAAGATAAACACAAAACACAATCTCTCATTTCCCTTATACCTAACCAATCTGAAGAAGGGTCTCGACCCGAAACGTCGCCCATTCCTTCTCTCCAGAGATGCTGCTGCCTGTCCCGCTGAGTTACTCCAGCATTTTGTGTCTATCTTTGATATAAAGTACATAATGAAGGAGGTAAGATCACTTCAGTTTCACATCTATATTTTCTGGCACAGCATGTTGAAATTTGAAAGAAATTAAAATAAACTTGCAGCTTCCAATACAGACCAGCTAAAGAATGTTATTCATACAGATGAACAGACAGCCACGCTACCCTCTGCTAATAAGTCAAATCTCCTTTAGCGTTGTTGGGTTTCATAAGATGCCATCTGCAGATATTGAAACTTGATTAATAAATAATACATGTAGCCTACCCCTTTGTAATGGAGCCAACACAAAGCACATGACTGCATTTTGATCCGTGCTCAATTTGCTGCAAATCCAACAGGTAAGTGCTACAACTGAGATAGTGTGAGGGGGATAGTCTTTGATTGTGGTAGTCGGCACGGTGGTGCAGCGGTAGAGCTGTAGCACTTGCAGCGCGGGAGACGCGGGTTCGTTGCCGACTACGCGTGCTTGTCTGTACGGAGTTTGTACGTTCTCCCCGTGGCCAGCTTGGGTTTTCTCTGAGATATTCGGTTTCCTCCCACACTCCAAAGGCATGCAGGTATGTAGGTACATTGGCTTGGTATAAATGTAAAATTGTCCCTTGTGTGTGTAGGATAGTGTTAATGTGCGAGGATCGCTGGTCGGCGTGGACTCGGTGGGCCAAAGGGCCTGCTTCCACACTGTATCTCTAAACTAAACTAGTAATTTGCATGCATTCTTTCAATCAATTTCTCACACCTCCTGACACTGCATGGGCCACTAGGCTCAGATATCAGCAGACACTGGTGATGCTTCTGCCTCAGCAACTGGGATAACGTGGATGAAAGCCCCATGAGCTGGCTGAAAGAAAGCAACAGTGAAGATGGGAAGATGGAAGTAGACAAACGGCTCAGGGGAGATATCTAGGAAGTAATTTAAATCCCTTTTTATTAGGAGGAACCCAGGTACTAAACTTGAAGAGGATACTTTCTGATCATGGATGAAAACCAAGACACAATCATAAAAACTTTTACTCGGCACTTGGCACGGATAACCATTCATACTGTGAAGAAAGCTGTAAGTGAAAAGCCAAGCTCCGAGGCACAGATGAAATGCCCTGCTCTGGTACACCATCTCAGCTCAACTAGCTTTGCACAGACCAGAGATCAAGCATGTCTGTAATAATAATATACTTAAAATACTCATGTAATGTACCTGCATGAAACAACAAATAGATTTTATCCCTATGGGCCACAAATGGAAATCTCTCTGAATTAAAAGTTACCCTGTCAGTGGAAGAAAATGACCAACTTTCATTAAACATAGAGACAAAATAACATTGAATTACAAAGGCAATAGTCAAAGTCACAGTCTCAACAGTTTGCCTGTTAACTGGTTTTAGTTATTAAAACTAAGGGGACATTTTAAAAGTGCAACTTTTAAAGACACTTAAGACTTGTTTGGATTCATATTTGTTACCATCTTTAGTTGTATGCAATTATCCTTAAAGGCCTGTCCCACTTCGGCGATTTTTTAGGTGACTGCCGGCGACTGCCATGGTCGTAGCAGGTCGTTGAAAAAACGGTGATTGGACCCCCTACGACAATGTCTAGACAAGCTACAACAACCTACCACCCAGTCAACGTCAAGCTTCGGCAAGCTGCCGACAACCAGCGACCCAATCGTCGCGACTTAGGACATCCACCTACAACCACACCTATGACAAAACCTACCACCACACAGGCGACAATCTACGACAAGCTACGATCCTGTCTGCGACAACTGAAGACAATTCACATCGTTTTGGCCTCCAAAACAATGGAATCTCCCAGTTTTCCTATAAAAGGGATTGTAGGGTAGGGTTTCCAATCATTCTGCATCATGACTACCATGTTGCAACATTGATCTAGGTTGACGTGGGCAGTCGCCAATGGAATTCACCAAAGTCAGCACCGGCGACAGCCTACCTCACCTGGCGACAACCTACGTCAGCACCTAAGTCCAGAGAAGTCAAGCTACGCCCACTGGCGTCAAACCCACTGTTGGCGACTGTCACCAAAAATGTTTGAACATTTTGAAAATCCAGCGGCGACCAGAAGGACGCTACGACTCTTTGGGTGACTGAGGAGACTGCTCACAGCCATACAGGCGACACCCTGGCAACCATGTGGCGACAGCCTAGTCTCCTGTGGTCACCTAAAAAATTGTCAAAGTGGGACAGACCCTTTATTGGTTCCGTGAACTTGATTTATCACCAGCACAGAATGCTTAGTTACCCCTCCCTAAAGTCAATGTCAACACAATCCACACGAGAACACATTTCAACAACTGTACTAAAATAGTTAATTAGCATATTTATTGTGGAGTTTCTGCTCTAACTACCATTATATTGCATATAATTACTTGTTCCTGCAGTACGTACACACTTGCATCACTTTAAAACAAGTACTGGCCCTTTTATATGGCACTTCAATACATTTAAAAAATGCATTTCACTAGTTTATTCATAAACCAATCTTTCTCACTGCATGTGTTGTAAATTGCATTGAATTAATGCCATTTTAACACTGAGTTCAGGAGGCAACTGGAATGGTAACCAAAAAGTCAGATGATGTAGAGTTCTGCACAATTTTACCTTAAATAATTCAGAGCAGAGCAGTGAGCAAAAGATGTGACTGAGCACATGCACGTGTTGAAGTATTTTTACGGAGATCTCTCACTGACAGGAATACTCAAACAACCAAGAACACAGGAAGAAGGGTTTCGACCTGAAACGTCACCCATGCCTTCTCTCCAGAGATGCTGCTTGTCCCGCTGAGTTTTTGTGCCTTTCACAGGTTTGTAAACAAGTCTTTCCACTCAATCCATGCAACTAGCTTACCAAAATATTATTGTGTTGTAACAGAATGGCTGAGGAAAGTAGTCTTTAAACAAACCCTTTGTTTTTGCCACCTCCATCGTGATCCCACCACTGGCCACATCTTCCCATCTCCTCCCTGGTCTGCTTTCCACAGAGACCATTCCTTCCATAACCCCCTGGTCAATTCGTCCCTTCCCACCCAAACAACCACCTCTCCGGGCACTTTCGCTTGCAACCGCAAGAAATTCTACACTTGTCTCTTTACCTCCCCCCTTGACTCCGTTCAAGGACCCAAGCAGTCTTTCCAGGTGCGGCAGAGGTTCACTTGCACCTCCTCCAACCTCATCTATTGCATCCGCTGCTCTAAATGTCATTTGCTCTACATAGGTGAGACCAAGCATGGGCTTGGCCATCGCTTCGCCGAACACCTCTGCTCGGTTCGCAATAACCAAGCTGATATCCCGGTGGCTCAGCACCTCAACTCCCCCTCCCATTCCGAATCCGACCTTTCTGTCCTGGGCCTCCTCCATGGCCAGAGTGAGCAACACCGCAAATTGGAGGAACAGCACCTCATATTCCACTTGGGGAATCTGCATCCTCTTGGCATGAACATCCACCCCAGTTGCACCCCAGCGGTATGAACATTGACTTCTCTAATTTCAGGTAGTCCTTACTTTCTCCTCCCCTTCTCAGCTCTTCCTCAGCCCTCTGGCTCCACCTCTTCCTTTCTTCCTTTCTTCCTCCCGCCCTCCCCCCCCCCCACCCCCCTCACATCAGTCTGAAGAAGGGTTTTGACCCGAAATGTTGCCTATTTCCTTTGCTCCATAGATGCAGCCTCACCCGCTGAGTTTCTCCAGCATTTTTGTCTACCTTCATTGTCAGTATAGGGAAATGACTCCATGCATAAAGTGCAAAGGTAGACAAAAAAGCTGGAGAAACTCAGCGGGTGAGGCAGCATCTATGCAGCGAAGGAATAGGCGACGTTTTGGGTCGAGACCCTTCTTCAGACATATGCATAAAGTGCAAAGTTATTTCACCATGTTCAAGCTGGCTGTACAAAGGCTGCCATCACAGTTACTGAACATCTGCTACCTGCAGCCACACCAATTCAGGTGCAGGTGCAATGATATAAATGAAGTGATATTTGTGCATCCACCAGAGGAGTTCCATGTCATTAAGGTCTTGGCTGATAGCTACATTTCATTGCAATTCTTTTTATATCATAGGGAGAGGATTAAAGGCAAATGTATTATTAAGGAGAAGGAAGATACATTTTTGACTAGTGTGGGTGCCAGTGGTTATGGGGAGAAGGCAGGAGAATGGGATTAGATGATCAACCATGATTGAATGACAGAGTAGGCTTGATGGGCCGAATGGCCTAATTCTGCTCCTATCACTTATGACCTAATGACAAACTCGGAGACAATTGTTTTATCATGCTAGCAATTCAATGTAGTCTGTTCCACAACACCAGTCAATAAATGCAGATCCATTTCCATTCAAGCACAAGAGAATGTGACACTGCAGGTCGACTTCTTTCATAACGTTCCTTGTTAATGCTTTGGTGGCAACTACTGGGAAATACTCAACAAGCCAGGCAGCAGGGAGGGAGAAATACTGGAAAATACTCAGCCATTGCTGCTGACCTGCTGAGTACTTTTCAGGTTCACGTTTCAGGTAGACGATCTGCAATCAAAACCTCAAGTGCAGCAGAGCCTCTTCAAGGTGGGCATTCCTGGAAGAGAAAGCCTCTCCACACATGCGGCCTAACCTGCTGAGTACCTCCATCTTTTCCGGTTTTTATACTAGATTTCGAGTGTCAGCAGTTTTTTGTTTGCTTTCAGATTAAATGATATTGAAATGTGCACATTCCAATTAACTTTTAAATTGCCCTCGCAGAGCCCATATTTTGTTACTTTTCCAAATTTCTCTAGCTCAAAAACACTGAGTTTTTCTGACATGATATCAGAAATTCAAAGTACCACTGTGTAACCTTCCCAAGTGGCTCATCAGGTTAACGCTGTGAGGCAGTGAACGCTGGAGGCAATTCCACTGCAGGAGGTTCATAGCCAAGTCCGACCATGTCCTAGCTCACAAGCAAGTAAATCAATTTTCCACCAATGATTTGCATATCTGTACCTTTCATTTTATGGCTATGTTTTACAAGCTGGAAGAGTTGCTTTTATAAAAGATTTTACAAATAATGATGAATAAATGTCTTCTGTACAAGGTTAACAAAATGGTATAAAGCCTTCAAAGCCAATCAACAGCATACGCTTTTACCCTGCGATCTAATATTTTCTGTATTTTGCAATTATTCACTTTTCGTCTTAATAAGAGAATATATTGCTAATCATCTGCACAGCACACCTTATTCCCCAATGTTGTAATTTCTAAACAATGATACTTATGTCAAAAATAAAAATGAACATTGCTATGAAGAATAGGCACAGAATGGCCTTCACATACAATGTCTGCAACTGGACACGGCCATCCCTAGTGCCCCCCATGCTCCATAACAGCCCACTCTGAAGCTGCTTCTCAAACTGTGAAAGTGAAGCAAAGAAAGAAACTGGATGGCTATAGTTTCTGCGTCCTCACCCGTTTCATCGGCACTCTGCTCCTACCTCAGTCCTAAACTAATCAATGCTGCCCTCCTCTTTACATGGTGACCCACTTGGATAGCCATTTTAGTTTAATTTAGTGATGCAGCATGGAAACAGGCCCTTTGGCACTCTTCGCCAACCATCAATCAGCCATCCACATTACTTCTATGCTATCCCACTTTCACATCGACTCCCTCACACCAAGGGCAGTCTACCGAGGCCAATTCACCTACAAAGATGCACATATTTGGGATGTGGGAGTAAACTGGAGCACCTGGAGGAAGCCCATGCAGCCACAGAGAGAATGTGCAAACACCACACAGACAGCACCTAAGGACATTATTGATCCTGAGTTTCTGGTGAGGTGAGTAGCTGCTAATTGCCTCTATAATTAGCCTTTGCCTTTATAGGGAACAAAGTTTTAAATGCTTTGTTCTTTATAGAGAACAGGTTGATACTGTCCATATCACCCATCTCACGAGTGGTGCTTTCTCAAAGTATTAACGTGTAACCAACACTGACTTGCTTCATAATGGGGAATTCCACAACAGGAAAAAACCTGCTTTTCTCACAATGTACGAGAAATTAGTTGCAACCCAAGCATCAAAGGCAGTGGATTACACTGCTAACTATTGCAGGATTGCAGTGACATTCTCCATTAAATTGAAAGAAACAGGATATCATGTTTATAATTGTTCAGATACTTTTCGATTATAGAAGAAGGTTAGTTAAAAATAGCTTTAAAGAATAGATTAGCGCAATAGTAAATCGATCGTTCTTGCTCCTGATACACATGTTTGTATTTATATGTCCTCGGCAGCATTCGATGCCTCCGGCCAAATTGACATAGCATTATAAAATTCACGAAAATCATTGTGGCATTTGCAAGTGAAATTTAAAAATAGAAAATCAATAATTTAATTGTTAATCCAGCAGTCAGCTTTCACACAAAATAAATGGTCCACATTTTTATCGTCAGCCGTTACCTGAAGTGTGTCTAGTCCAAAATCTTTGGTCAAATGCTAATGGTAACTATCTGCAATGAAGGTTTTAAGTACACTTTGTTAGTGTATTTCATTAGTTAGGATGCAGACGTGATCATTACTGGATACGATTTCAACATCATTGGTGTTTCCTGAGCCAAGGTATTTCAGAATTGTTCCCCATGAACGGCAGCACTGAAATAATGAAGATGTAAAGGCACTTAAAAACAAAAAGATTAAAACAAACAGTAAAAAAAGAGAATTGAAGAATTTCTACAAAATCTACTGCTAAAATTTAAAACCGATTTAAAAAAATCTTCACCACGATCTGTCTCTGTTCAAACATAAACTGCTTCCAAGACCGCACTTTCTTCAGCACAGGGACAGTGCAGACTGATTTTTCAAGCTCGAGAAATTGGTCAGTAAATGGCACACATTCTCCTAGGGCATGATTAAAGGTATACACTCTCCTTGGCTGAATTAAATTACCTTTCCCATAACTTGTTTCCCTTTAATAATACTGCAGTCACCACGCTGTAAATCATACCACGGTTGGCATGTTTCCCAAGGAAACACAGCCTCCCTTAAGTCTTGAGCTTTTCCATGACAACATCACATTCATCCAAGTTGCAAACAATTGTTTGACCTACAATGGTTCCATCCGTTCAGCTAAGCAAAGCATTTCAGAGGAGGCTGGTTTGGTGGACTAGCAGTAATTACTCTGTGTCAACCTAGACTGCAGCTAATATCTGCATCGCCTCCTGCTTAATTCTACCTCCTTGCCACTTTGAATACTGCAGGATGACATTAATCTGACAGGCGCCTAAAGAACCTCCTCATTTGTTAAGTACTTGATTGGAGATTACATTGAAAGAAAACTTCTTAATATTTTGGCTGTCATTTTACTCCTGCTTTTCCCAGACCAACCCCCAAGAGGTTGATAAATCATAGTTTTGCCTGGTGCAATATCCTCCAGGAACACCTGGGGATCTACCTTAACATTGTACATTAATTATGTCGAATGATCCAACCACTGCCGATGTTTTATTTCATGTCTTATCCGGAGGGGTCTTGGCAGGGTGGGTTCGGAGCGGATGTTCCCTATTGTGGGGGAGGTTTAGATCTGTGGGGTCATAGTTCAAATAATATGTCTGAAAACAGGAGCGATTCAAATCTTTTCCCGCAATAGGTCATAAGGATAGCTGTAGGATTTGGCTTTTCGGCCAATCATCTGCTCTGCAACTCTGGCAGAGATAGAATGTAGTCGGAGACAGTAAGACTGTTGGGAGAACTGGGAAGGGTTGAGCATGTGTGTGTGCGCTTGTAAATATGTTTATATATATATATATATATATATACACACACACACACACACACTGAACTTTTTTCTTCTTTTTTTCCCCTCTCGTTTATCATATTGTTTACAGTGTACTATGTTTCCATATTCTGTTGTGCTGCAGCAAGTAAGAATTTCATTGTTCTGTCTGGGACATATGACAATTAATTCTTGATCTATCTCTCCCTACTACTGCCTTCTCCCCATAACCTCTGACACCCATAGGGGAAGCAGTCCTTGAATATTTTGAGAGATAAATTCTGAACACACAAGGGGTGAAAGGCTATTTGAGATAGGTGAGAATGGCAAATGACTAAAGGGGTGAGTGATCATAATTCCATGTATATGATCCTCTCTTTCACCCATACTTCGCTGGCTCATCTTATGCACATTACCGTGCAGTCAACATATCTGTAAATGTACACAAAATGCTGGAGAAACTCAGGGGTTGCAGCAGCATCTATAGAGCGAGGGAGACAGGCAACGTTTCGGGCCAAAACCCTTCTTCAGACGGATGGTGGGGCGGGGGGAAGAAAGGAAAAAGGAGGAGGAGCCTGAGGGCTGAGGGAGAGGTAGGAGGGGGCAGAGACAGCAAGGGTCAACAGAATTGAGAGAATTCGATGTATATGCCAAGTGTAGCTTGTCGCTTTACCTCCCCCCTCCACTCCATTCAAGGACCTAAGCAGTCGTTCCAAGTCCGACAGAGGTTCACCTGCATCTCCTCCAACCTCATCTATTGCATCCGCTGCTCTAGATGTCAGCTGATCTATAGCGGTGAGACCAAGCGGAGGCTTGGCGATCGTTTCGCCGAAACACCTCCGCTCAGTCCGCAATAACCAACCTGACCTCCCGGTGGCTCAACACTTCAACTCCCCCTCCCATTCCGTATCCGACCACTCTGTCCTGGGCCTCCTCCACGGCCAGAGTGAGCAGCACCGCAAATTGGAGGAACAGCACCTCATATTCCGCTTGGGGAGTCTGCATCCTCTTGGCATGAACATCGAATTCTCTCAATTCTGTTGACCCTTGCTGTCTCCGCCCATTCCTACCTCTCCCTCAGCCCTCGGGCTCCTCCTCCTCCTTTTTCCTTTCTTCCCCCCCGCCTCCCCCCACCCCCCATCAGTCTGAAGAAGGGTTTTGGCCCAAAAATTTGCCTATCTCCCTCGCTCCATAGATGCTGCTGCACCCACTGAGTTTCTCCTGCATTTTGTGTACACTTGATTTTCCAGCATCTGCAGTTCCTTCTTTAACACATATCTGTAAATGTTATGGGCTTGTCCCACTTGGGCGACTTTAGGCGACTGCAGGAGACTATGCAGTCGCCACATGTTTGCAGATGGTTGCCGTGTAGTTGCCTTCATGGTCGTGAGGAGGTCCAGCATTCTGGGAACTAGTCGCAGCCTTATTATGGTCGCCACAAATGTTTCAATATGTTGAAAAATTAGCGGCGACCAGAATGAAGCCGCCCTGGAGAGTAGCGAGAATTCACGTGCCGTAGGTGGGTCGCCAGGAGGTTCTAGGGGATTGCCTGGAGGTCAAAGGTTGTAGCGAGTGCTGACCGGTGAATTTCATTGGGTTATTGGGAAAAAAATACGTAAGCAGTAGTTTTCAGAACCAAAGATAACCAACCAGTAATGTTAATGTCTGCCGAGCCTCACAGCCGTGTATCTCTGACTTCTTAAAAGTTGTCTCCACTCCTCTTTTTAAAGGACTTACGTGACCCTTCCTGTACACTTAATTACAGCGCCAACCTTCCTGTTCATCGTGGTGTGTATCTGATCACATTGGCTTTGCACCATGTGAATTACACTCAGACAGCGCTCCCCCTGCTTGCCCTGTCCCCCGCCTGCATAACAGGCTGGTGAAGGATGCGTGTGGGTGAGTGTGTTTTCTCCGCTGACAGTCGCCGTTCCAGTCGCTGGTTTTTCAGGCGACTGCCGGCGACGTGACAGTCGTGTCGGCAGTTGCCTGAAAAATCGCCTTAGTGGGACAGGCCCATTACTCTCAAGGTGAAATTGTTTTAAACAATTGAAGTTGTTGAACAATTGGGTATTCTTAAGTGAAAATGGCCCTCCACAGACAGTTATTAAATAGAAATGCGTTCAATTCACAATTCAACTCATTTATTTATTTCTGTCCAATTGCATACTATTGCAAGCTACTGAGACTGGCATAATGCTCAGACATGGTCAGTACCTGCACTATCTTAACAAGTAACCATGATTTATGTGATTTGAGACTTTGACATACATTCATTTGTTGGGCTCATTTATTATAGCCCAATACTGTTATCGGCCAATATGATTGAAGCACAGTTCCAGCAGGGCGAACTGGATAGAAATTAGAAATGGAAATCCTCAATGATTCTGCCCCTGCTACATCAGCAGTATCCACACAAATTTAATTTCCAATACAATTAATTTTTACCAAATTTGCTCGATTGGAGATCAAACACTAAGAACCCAATAAAAAGCAGAACTGTGTCAAACAACCGTACAAGTGTGTCTTGCCATTTATCATTTCTGACCCTCAGCCTCCATCTACATTCTTGCAAAATCTCCATATCAACTGATATTATTCTTGAACAAAGGCAAAGATAACATCCACAGCCCACTGTGCTGCAAAATCTGGATGTCACGTGTAGCTCAACAACAGGCAATGCAGACTTACTCAGTAAGGCAATTTGGAGGAGATGGATCAAGGAGCTGTGCTGTTTAACTCGATGACTATAAATTACTACTAAAAAGCATCACTGGAATTTACTGAAAGCAAACAGAAAACAAGGGAGAGAGCAGATCAGGCAGCAACTGTAGAGGGAGAAACAGAGTTAACGTACCAAGTCACTAACATTTCATCAGTTTGATGCTGATCAATACAATATTTTAATTGAGCATTTTGATCTGGGAAATTGATGAACATTCTTTATTGGAAGGAGAAGAGTCTGGTTTTGACATCCACTTCCATTGCAGCGTAGGCCAGACTGTGGGAGAATTTCTTCAAAATGGCAATCGATATAATGCACACATTACTGTACTGTCCATTGGGTCCATGGTCAATCAGGGATGAGGCATAGAGGCTCATCAAGATGCTTTCTTTCCTCTTTTGAGCTGCACTTAAAATCTCTCTCTTGGTGTAAGCTTTTGATCGTCAGTTCTGATCCTCTCCCAGGTTGGCTTTATCTGTGAACATTCTTCAGAAGCGCCTTGGGACCTCTTGCTACATGAAAAATGCTAAACAAATATAATAATGTTGTTGATATTAATGTTAACGTTGTACAATCACTGAATCACAATAAAAGGCTGCACAATTGTTCCTGATAGATGGTATCATGCATGGCCAGCTACATCCTGAAAATAAATCTAAGCAACAAACACATTTCTGGAGAAACTCAGCAGGTCTGGCAGCATCCGTGGAGGGAATTAAGACAGATGATGTTTCAGGTTGGAAACCTTCTTCAAGATAGAGGTGGGATGAGATACTGTATCTGGTAGAAAGACGAGGGCGAGGGGAAGGGGCGGGGCAAGAGCTGGCAAGAGCTGGTGGAACCGGGTGAGGAAGGCTAATGCAGATGAGTCAAGTGGGAGAGAGAAGAATGGAGATAGTAATCAAGGGTGGAAGTAATGAGTGGAGAAGATAAAGGGCTGCAGATGGGAGAATCCGATAAGAAAGAAAGGAAGGTGTGGTGTGAATGGTTCCAGCATCTGCAGCCTTTTGTGTATCCATATCTGTAAAAGTAAACCTGCTGGGACTTAACAAGATTGGCAGCTGGATAGACCCAGTTAAATATGCTCATGCTCTAGCATAACTTCAAATCAACTAAAATCGCAATATTAAATATGATTGTTTTTTGTCCTTCAAACAAATCATATTACAGCACAGTTGTAGGTTGGAACTGTAAGTAGTGCATCCTACAGTGCTGACAGTGAGGTCACACAATCAAACGTTTATTATTGTGATCAGCTTGTCTCGGGTGAATAAAAGAATGACAATCTTTAAGAAGAAGAGATGTACTGTTGAAGAAAAACTGAAATGGATCAAATTAAATGTTGTAGTGTTCCATCTGGTAATATAAATAATGCTCTGGATGGCCTGGAAGACTAGTTTTGGAAGTTTAAAACAGGAGGCTTTCATCGCCATTAATACCTAGAAGCCCTATTTTATTCACCAAATCCCAAACTTGGATGCAATGTCCAAACTTCTGATTACTCAAGTATATCGTTCATATTGGTGGGATTTTTTAGTAAATAGCACAATCTCACAATAGCACAGTAAATAGCACAATCTCAGAAAGGAGATTATTATTTATATAATGTATTATTTGTCAGTTTTTACCTTTGCTGCAAATATCTCATCCTCGCCAGACAACAGTTAGCTCAATCACAAAAACATCCAAACTTTTCAGTCTTTATACTGAAACGTTGCTATATTTAGGTTAGAAGCAGATTTCATTACATGATGTAAGCAATGTGTGGGTTTAAAAAAATACTCTGTCTAAGCTACATCTTTGAAAGCTTTTTGATTTTTTTTTTCACATGCAAGCTTAAAAAGTATGCAGAAGAAGAACACCTAAAAAACACCCCAAGGAAAAACTACAGGAGTTAAATTAAGATTAGATTATACAGAATTCTGGTTAGACCTCCTTGAGGAAAACTGGGCACTTTGAAAGAGGGTCATTAAAATAGAAAGATTAAATGAAAACTTACCGTTTGGTTTGATCTTTATTTTATGAGAAGTTGAAGTGAGGGATTACATGAAGAGCCCACCAGCCTGCATGTGCGTCAATCTTCAGAGCAACTGTATGAAACCACAGACCACTAGCACAAATTTATACTATAGAAAGATTAATAACCGTTGAGTTACCGAATGATCTTTATGAGATTCAGGGTTGGGAGTGGAGGGCACATAATCCCTCACTTCAACTTATCATATAATAAAGATCAAACTTCAAACGGTAAGTTTTCCTTTAATCTTTCTATTTTATATCGAAGTCACGTGAGTGACTACGTGAAGCCTTCAAAGCTTAATGCGTTTCATGCATTAACCCAATCTGTGTGTAAAACACTTAAACAGATAAACCGTAAATGGTAGAAAAGGCATGGGTTATTAACAACATGATGCTAACTTGCATACATGGCCATTGCCCTTAATCGAACCACAGTCCCAATTGGCTTTGAGTTAGACAATAACTCATGCAACACTGTTCAGAATTCTATCTGCAATCATCCAGGCACATTCAACCAAATTTTATAACTTCTGAAAGCGCACTTTGTAAGCCTCCTGCTGTTGCAAGAAGATGATCAAAAGGGAATATCCATTCTATTGGCTGCTAATGAGCCCCCAGCAATCTCTTGAGAAAACTATTAAATAACAATGAAGAAACTATCCTTCATCTCATAGGTACTAGCAAGCTCAGTGTACCTGTATACATAATAACACTCCCAATCTCCGGTCTGGTGGGTATGCTGTCAACTCCAAATTGTACCCAATCGTGCCCATTTTGCTTTATGAGATCATTCCCATAACAAGCTACCCTCATGTCAGTTATGACCCAGAGACTGAGCGAGAGATT
The DNA here is from genome assembly GCA_035221665.1 of Okamejei kenojei. Taxonomy (NCBI): domain Eukaryota; kingdom Metazoa; phylum Chordata; class Chondrichthyes; order Rajiformes; family Rajidae; genus Okamejei; species Okamejei kenojei. The sequence continues at coordinate 41,543,085 of CM069136.1, read as the reverse complement.
GAGTAAAGACTGAGTTCTTTGTGCTGAAATCAGTTGCTAAAAGTATAATCAACTTAAAAGATACTGCTCCCTTTAGGAATGCTGTAGATGAATATATGCATAATAATTTACTGATATACATTCCACACAACTATGAGTCTAGGCTTTTAGAGCGGTCATATAAGACACCTTGCATAGGGTTAGTCAACAACGGGTGAATAACCAATCATTTATTGTCCCACTTATGGTACTATAGAGAATGACAAAGCAGCACAAGCAGTGTCAATTGTGCTGTAACATAATCGCTTCTCCAAACGCAAACTGAAAGAAACACAAACCTCTGATACTTCTGTTTAAAAGTAGCTCACATGTCTACTTCACAAACTCCCCATACAAACGTGTAGAGCTAGCTGCACGAGAAATAGGCTTAGCTAGCCATCACTCGTGACTTCGAGTAAATAGGAGCTTCTTTCAGCCGCCTTTACCATGGACACCCTGAATCAGTAGACAACATTGGCACTATTAAATTTCATGTTGCCTCATCCTTAATATCGTAAGAGGCATCTACTGATAAAACCCGTGAGTCTTATCAGCTGCAAAATGTGCGTGTGGTCTATAAACTCCATGACACAATGCCCTTTTAATCCGAGTAGGGCAGCATTAGCTTTAGAATCTTTGTAAATAGCCTAGGCGTGAAGACAACCCCCAGGTAGAGCCTAAACTTTCCACCGCTGGCTTTGTCATCAAAACACCAGATATATCTGTGCCTGTTGTGCATAGATATGGCAATGTATGCATCTTCCAGATCGATTGAGGCCCTAATCCTCTGAATCAGCTACATTGCTGAAAGACAATTATACATCTTAAACTGGGTAACCAAACACATGATCAGACTAGCCAAATCCTAACCTGATTTGGCATACTCCACTTTTCTGCAAACTTGAGAAATATCAGAAATATATCGCTCTTGTTCTTGGGCAGACTACTCATCCTTTGTGAGACGGCTCTGTTTCCATTTGGATAACCATAATTTCCTCCATTGACCGTAAGGGCAGAAATTTTTGGCTTCTCTTGCCGCGGAAGATGCATTTATCTATTTATTTATTTCGCTCATAGCATATAATCAGATCCTTATGACGAGGTGAAACACAACATCCACTTGATGTGGGAATTCGAGTTGCCTGCCAACTCTTGACTGTCAGAGTCACAACAAATCCTCAGCCTTCTTCCTCAGAGTGGAAAATAGCATAATGCAACCCTGAACCAGGAATTGCTCCGCAGTCCTTTGACTGAAAACCACCTGTCTCAGTCTCCAGTGTGCGCAACACACTCTCTTCGACCAGCCACTCCATCAGGTATACTGGAATTGAGAGCCTACGGATTATTATATATATATTTTCTATTCACATCATGAACCTGCAGGTCAGATAAAAAAATGCTACATGCCAGACCGGCTTTCTGCTAGTAGCTGCCTATCCAGAGAGGATGGCAATGATGTTTTCAATGAACTGGCAACTCTACTGACTGAGCTGAAATAATTAAACATGTGTTGAGGGAAACCACAAACTACCTCACTCTACTGAGCAGCCTGATAACCTCAATCACAGATGTTGAGGCAGTACTTCCCTGGTCAATATGCTACATATGGCCAGCCAGTTCCAAGATGGTCTACCCTGAACCAGGGTATCAAAGCCGTTCCTACTTGGAACTTACAGTGGTTGCTATGCAAGGCACCCTGCCAATGTCTCTGCATCAACCTGATCTTCTCCAGAGACAATGAAAGGTACTAGACAGCCCATGCTGCCAGTGAATCCAAACCTGGGGCGACAGACTGCTCCATTTCAGAGTTTTATGGAGGTTAATAAAGAGACCTTACCTGCCAGCGTCTCTGAGCCCAAGTCAACCTGCTTGTTGGAGCTTCAGCGAAGTTTCATTGCAGACCCTGTCTGACCACATCTTCAGCCCCACGCTTGCCAAACAGCTCGTTCCCGGAGCTCAAAAGCGATATTGCTATGCTAAGCGATATTGAAATGCCAGCATTTCTGAGCCCAATGGGACAGACTACTTCTTCGGCCTACAGCCTCTTTAATGCCTTGCTGGAGCTTTACTGTGCACGCTACCAGTTATTCCCATCCTGGTTTGACAGGCCGCTCCTTCGACCCCTTCTGCTCCTTCGGAGCCTTAGCAGAGTTCACTGAACAGGCCACGTCTGCCATAACTCCGAGCCTGCCTCGGCAGGCTACTCCTGCGGCCTTCTGACTTTTTTGAAGCCTTTGCTGGAGCTGGCTGTGCAGATCGCGCTGCCAGTTTCTCCCAGCCTGGATCGACAGGCTGCTCCTTAGGCCAGCTGCTCCTTCAGAGCCTCAGTGGGGCTCATTGGACAGGTCATGCCTGCCATTACTGCAAGCCTGATTCAACAAGCTGTTCTTGCGAGGCCAGCTATTGACTCCCGACTGCTCCTTTCCGGAGCTTCAATGGCGCTTCCTGCTCCTTGAATACAGGTGAAAACCTGCCGGAATACTGGAGCTTTACCCACATAGAATGGTACTCCACCCCCGCAGCCGCCCTAACCCTGCAAGTCTTCAACTTGCTACATATTCCTCTCTGAAGAGATACTATGCAGGCTGCACATTACTGGCCCTGTAAAAATGAGCCATTTGGGGAATTATCTCATGCCTTATAGCATTTTGCGAAGGCAATAGCCCAACTGTGTATTACAGAGAAGTTTTAATGCAGCTTTTTGCACTTCCGAAGGATGAGACCCATCTACTGACTTGCAAAAGGCCGTAATGACTCCAAAGCGTTTTTTGGACTTGCTGACATAATTCTTTGCATATATCATCAATTGCCGTATGGAACATTCAATCTGGTAGTTATCTGGACTGGCATATTTCCCGGATACTTTTAGCCAGATCTTCCTCCAGTGAATCTCCTATCCCCAAAGGGATGGCAAATATGTGACAAGAGCCGATATCTCCTTCATATGATTAAAAATCTTCTGAGCGGGAAATATCATAACTCAACCCTGAGCCAGGTATTGCTTCCCTTCTTCTGAGCGGGAGATATTATAATGCAACCCTGAGCCAGGTGTTGCTCCCAGTCAACTGACTGACACAGCCTGTAAATGTCTCCTGAGCTTGGAACACATTCCAATTTCCTTTTTATTTATTTATTCATCCATTGTTTTTCTTCATCTATTTGTTTGTCTGCTTATTTATTTATTTATTTTACTCACTAGACAGGAGCTCCTGCTAGTGACTCCGAGTCCTTGCTCCCTTCTGGAGCCTCAACGGAGTTTCTTAGGGGAGGAAATAGAACGCAACCCTGAACCAGGTGTTGCCTCCTCAGATTTTGGCTGACTCCCTTTTGGAGCTCCAATCTGTACAGGCATTGCCTGCTCCAGTGGAGCCCCATTCTGCCATGCCAGTTGCCATCCCGGCCAAGCTGGCAGCTGCTATTCTATTTATTTATTTATTTATTTGTTTTTAAAATTAGAAGTAATGTACAATAGTATAAACCAAAATAACATAATACATTTCATGTACCACTTCTTGATTTAAACTTTAATAATAGGAAAGTAACAGAAGGAAGAAAAAGAGAAATGGAGAAAGTTAGATAAGATAGTGAATACGTGAAAAAATGAAAAGAAAGAGCCCGTAAAGACATAGAGCACGAGGAAGACTAGAAGAAAGAAAAATAAAAATAAAAGGAAAATATAAGAAAATAAATTAAGATAAAAGGGATGTACCTACTTCACATCTTTACACACCCCTCACCAGGTCCTGAAACTATTTCCAGAGTTATGTTGCACCCTATGCTTATAATAAGTCGATAGAGACCAAATCTTTAAGAATTGGTCCGATTTGCCTGCTAGGTCGAATCTCATGTCTTTGAGGTGTAACATTTCGGACATATTTGAAATCCACATTTTTACCGTTGGTGTGGGCGCATTTTCCCAAAATTTAACTATGAGTTTTTTTGCCGTTATTAAGCCAGAATTAAGGAAACTCTTTTGGAACGAAGTCAGCTCAAAGCCGACTTCTTGTTCCAAAAATAATCAATTCTGCGTTAGGTTTCAATTTTATTTTTAATAATTTTGTAAATATTTCAAACATTTCATTCCAAAATTTTTGTATTTTTATGCAAAAAACAAAGGAATGTGCTATAGTTGTATCTTGAGATAAACATGCTCTTGATATAAACATTTATCACAAGTGGGGGAAACATTTGGAAAGATTTCCAAAATTAGATTTTATTTAGTTTAGTTTTCGAATAATATAATCTATGTAGGATTTTGAATTGAATTAAAATATGTCGTACATTGATCGAGCATTTATGCACATATAGCAAGTATTTATCCCAACTCTCTTTATAGATTTTTATAGATAGTTCTTGTTCCCAATCTCTTCTAATTCTATCGTATGATGGCATTTCTATATTTAGGTTGATATTATACAAGTATGATATTAAGTTAATTGAGTCTGCCTTTCTGTTCATAGCTTCATCTAATAGGTCAAAGTTTGGTATTCTTGTGTATGTTTTTTCAAATAATCAAGGATTTGAAGATATTTAAAATATTGATTACTTCTCAGGTTGTATTTGAGTTGTAGATGTTGGAATGATAAAACATTTCCAGTTTCATACATGTCTCCAAGCGTTTTAATTCCTATTCTTTCCCAATGTGTAAATGATTTATCAATAATGGATGGTTTAAATGACTGATTATTAACTATAGGAGAGTGAAGCGAAAATTAAGGTTTCTTAATTTTAGGGTTAATTTTATTTGTTTCCAAATTCTAACAGTACTATGAATAATTGGATTTTTCTTGTATATTGTATTATTCAGTTTTATTGGTGAGAGAAGGATTGCTCCTATATTAAAAGGGGAACAATCCTCTCTCTCCATTACTATCCAATCCATCAGTTGGGCAGAATTGTCCAACAGGTGAATTACATTTTTGACATTTACTGCCCAATAATAATACAAAAAATTAGGGAGTGTTAATCCACCAAATTCGTTAGGTTTACACAAGTCACTTCTTTGAATTCTATGGGATTTATAGTCCCATATAAAATTTGTGATATCAGAATCCATTTTTTGAAAAACTTTTTAGGTAAGTATATTGGTATTGATTGAAATAAATATAAAATTTGTAGTAAGAAGATCATTTTTATGGCATTTATTCTGCCTATTAAAGGCATCGGAAGTGTTTTCCAAAATTTAATCAGGGCATTTAATTTAGTAAGTAAGGGCATATAATTTGCATTAAATATAGATTTATATTTTCTAATTTCGATTCCCAAGTATTTAAATTTTTCTGTAGCACTTTTAAAAGGGAATTTTAAAAGGTGTGTCGAATCTTGAGGTTTTATCGTCATAATTTCACTTGTATTCCAATTTATTCTATATCCTGAAAAGGATCCGAATTCCTCTCTTAGATTTAATATATTTGGTATACTGATTTGCGATTTATTAATATACAATAGTACATCATCTGCATATAGAGATATTTTATTATTTGAGTATTTTGTATTATAACCATGGATATTCGGATGTGTTCTTATGCTTTCACCTAAGGGTTCTATTACAAGAGCAAATAGCAGGGGTGATAGTGAACATCCCGGTCTATTGCCCCTGGATAGTTGAAATTTCGGAGACAGCATGTTATTAGTTAATATTCTAGCCATCGGCTTGTCATATAATAGTTTTACCCATGAGATAAAGTTCTCTCCCATTTGAAATTTTTGCAATACTTTGATGAGGTAATCCCATTCCACTTGATCGAATGCTTTTTCTGCGTCCAATGAAATAATTGATAGGTCTTGCTCTTCAGTTTTGTATGAGTGCATTATATTAATCAGACGTCTCAAATTATTGAATGAATCTCTCTTGGGTATAAACCCCGTTTGATCCACATTTATTAATGGCAGTGCTATTTTAAAAACCGCAAGCTCCTGCTGAGCCTCCGTGGCAGCCACTTTTTATAGCCGTCAGCTCCTTTACAAAGCCTCCGCCGCGGTCGCTGTCCCAGCCAAGCCGGCAGCCGCTATTTTTAAAACGGCAGATCCTGCGGAGCCTCCACTGCGGTCGCTGACCCGGCTGTGCCGGCAGCCGCTATTTAGAGCCGTCAGCTCCTTCTGAGCCTCCACGGCGGTAGCTGTCCCGGCCGCGCCGGCAGCCGCTATTTTTATCCCGCCAGCTCCTTATGGAGTCTCCACGGTGGCAGCTGCACAAGCTGTGCCAGCTTCACCGGGTCCGCTGCCCCTATTTCCGGAGCAGCGGCCCGTTCCTGAAAGAAACATTTTCTCTTACCTGTCAGAGCAGTTTCGAACTGGTCTGATTCTCACGTCATGCGTCGACATATTGACGCGCATGCGGGCTCTTCACGTAGTCACTCACGTGATTTTGATATAAAATCATAGAGATTAGCTATATTTTAAAAGGATGATGGCAGAAGTGGGGGTCTTTAGCTATGAGAGGACCACAGAAAATAAATAGCACAAAACATTCATCTTTTTGGGGAAAATTAGATACGTTAAAAAGCCATTTGGTTTTATTGTTCAGCAAAAATTGATAGTCCCAATGGCCACGTCTGTCCTGTAAATTGAAATTTATTTCCATCTCAGTATAAAATAGATTTTTACAATCTTTGACAGTAATAAAACTTCATGAATCATACATTTTTTGTTTTAGTCACTGCAGACGAGAGGTGAATGGAGGTAGAAACAGAGAAATATAGAAAATAGGTGCAGGAGTAGGAGTAGATCTAATATTTCTGAAAGAATGCCACCAATTTGATCAAGAACAAATGTGGTAGCAAAAGCTGAATGATAACAGACATCCCTGAGCTGATACCACAGTGCTACTCTTGTATTTAAAGCCAGTAGTTGTTTCTCCACTGGTTTCAAATTACCTTGCATTGCAACAATCACTGCACTTCAAGTGAACTTCATTGGTTTTAGAGCGCTTGGGATGTTCATGGTAGCAAAACAATCAACATAAAATGCAAGTCTTTCCTTCTTCTACTGCTGGTTCCCAATAAGTGGCTCTCATATAGAAGGTCAGGTCGGGGGGAGTTCCCCCCCGCCACGGGTACCATGTAATCCCGTGCTACCTGCTCCATGGTCGGATAGTTGGCGACTAAACCGTCTCCCCCAACTGGTTTGCCAGGTGAGGAGGGGGCTGTGGACTCCCAGCAGGACCAAAAACAAGACCTGTCAAAGGACGGATGAGATACTAAGGAATGATGATAAAGCACACACACCAAAATCCTATACTTCCAGCGGCGGAAGTCTACAGGAACTAGAGGACAGAGATGTGTGGTGCGTCTGTCACCGTTCCCATTGGAAACCAGCACCATTGCATCGCTAATGTATTCAACGATGATGAATGATGAATATAGAAGACAGAATCCCAACAGTAAACATACTGCATTTGTTATGCTGATGGTTTACAAGGAGTTTTCAGTTCACCATCCCCTCATCGTCCAGCATTAGTAAATCCATTTTATTCACTGATTTTGTTACTGCCTGTACAAGACTCACATGCTGGGAGCTGGCGACATCAGCATGGCATCATGCCAACACAAACCAAGTGCTAATCTGACAGTACATCAGTTCTCTCACACTGGTAAACTCAATTTGCTGCACATCACCATAAGCTTTTACTGTTGGAAAGTCCTGACTTACCAATATTCATCTGTGATTCTTGACAGTGACTCCTGAGATGGCCATATGATGATGAAATACATCCTTGTATAACTCAATCCTACTCTCACTCTGCCTGTCCCATTCCATCCTCTACAAGCACCACCAGAAAAAGAGGGAGAAAATCCAACACCCACATATTACATCCACCATTAGGACTTCCCTCCTCCCCTGTCAATGAATCAAGAGAATGTGAGAGAAAAAGAAATATGGAGGAGAAAGCAAGAGCAAGATAAGGTTCAAGTGGATGGGAGCTACATATTCTACCATCCAACCGCTGAAAAGAAAGCAGTGCAAAGGAAAGTTGAACATTAACCAAAAAAAAAAAAATACCTGCCATGTTAAGGAAATATTCTGCTATTCCCTATACTTGAAGCTTAGAAATGAGCTTTACAGCTAATCAAACCAAAAAAAAAATTTTAAAAATCCAGCGCTGGAAATCCAACACGAAAATAGAAAATGTTGGAAACACTCAGTACATAAGGCAGAATGTGTGGGAAGAGTTAACATTTCTCCTTTGTCAGAACTCACCCGGTGCTGAATCCAGTTAGATATTTATAGCTCCATGTAAACGGTTATCCGTAACAGGAATAATCGCTATTCCAAAGCCTGCTCCTGAGGAACGGGATCTGAAATGGCTGAGAGTTCAGAATGCTTGTCGACATGTTTCTGTTCCTACCACAACTGGAGCTTCACACAGTGAAAGGATCGCTTGTCAAGGCTAAAGGCTAAGTCCAGAACACGCATTTACCACATTCTGAGAGAAAGTTTCTTTGAAGGATGTTGGACTTAATAGTAAAACAATGTTACTACAAAACCCAAGGGAATTTCACTGAGAAAAGTTTAATATTAATTTACTGTGAATGCACATTTAGGGTGCCTTCAATAAATTGTAATACATCTTTTATAATGGTTTGACACAAAATGCTGGAGTAACTCAGTGGATCAGGTATCATCTCTGGAGAAAATGGATTGGAGACGTTTTGGGTATTTACCGGATGGTTGTATTGTCAGAATAATATTTTTTTTGGTCGACCAATGATCTAAAATTGATAATCTTGGGGTGAATAAACCAACCCCAATGTTTATTGGAAGAAGCAGCAAGCAAATCATGTGCCAGGTTGACAGCTATGCAATGCAAAGGATCTACCATTGTAACATTGTCATTTTAAAAGATGAAAAATGAGGCAGGATGCACCAAGAATGGCATTTCCTGTAGATGTACACAGCGGCATATATTCTTGTCATTTCACTATGCTCCACCATTTATGTCAGTGGACAAGAGAATCATGGCCGCACCAGTACAAATACAAAGATCTGGCTGCACAGTTAACATACAATTGTGTGATCTGCTGTGTTCTCATTGCTGGACCCGATGTTTTCTGGCATTCTCTCAGAATAGACAATTCATTTGATGGTAAAAACAGCCGCCAGGTCTTCATCCAAATTCTTACCAAAGGAAGAAAGTATATTCTGAAAAACTTTAAAAGGATAGCAAGAGGGTAAACATTAGCTTGTCTTGCTGGGATGGAGTAAACAGTTCAGATGTTTTTTCTATTCATGCTTTTGACCGAAATGGGATCTATAATATCACATGTGCCATCGCAGTCTCACAATCTTTTGTACATCCCAGGATGAAATTAACCACTTAACTGTCGTCTAATTATCCATTTCAGTTACCACATTGTGGAGAGAGAGCAAAATAACTGCTTTGAAATTAAGTTCATAATAAGTTAATAGAAGCAGAATTAGCCCATTCGGACCATCGAGTCTACCCCATCATTCAATCATGGTTGATTTATCTTTTCCTCTCAACCCCATTCCCTGCCTTTTCCCTGTAACCTTTGACATGCTTACTAATCAAGAACCTGACAATCTCTGCTTTAAAAATACCCAATGAGAGCCTCCACAGCCATCTGTGGAAATAAATTCTCCACATCCACTCTATCCAGGCCTTTCACTATTTGGTAAGTTTCAATGAGGTCCCCCCTTATCCTTTTAAACTTTGGTGAGTACAGGCCTAGATCTGTCATGCGCTCATCATATATTGATCCAATCACCGCCGGGATCATTCTCGCAAATGTCCTTTGAACCATCTCCAACAGCAGTACATCCCTCCTCAGATATCGGGTCCAAAACTGCTCACATTACTCAAACTACTCATCATTACATGCTTGCTTTTACAGTGGCTTGCAAAAGTATTCATACCCCTTGAACTTTTCCACATTTTGTCACGTTACAACCACAAATGTAAATGTATTTTGTTAGGATTGTATGAGATAGACCAAAACAAAGTGGCGCATAATTGTGAAGTGGAAGAAAAATGATACATGGTTTTCAAATCTTTTTACAAATAAAAAACTGAAAAGTGTGGCGTGCAAATGTATTCAGCCCCCTTTACTCTGATACCCCTAAATAAAATCCAGTGCAACCAATTGCCTTCAGAAGTCACCTAATTAGTAAATAGAGTCCACTTGTGTGTAATCTAATCTCAGTAAAATATACAGCTGTTCTGTGAAGGCCTCAGAGGTTTGTTAGAGAACATTAGTGAACAAACAATGTTCCTTGGGCATCATGAAGCCCAAGGAACACACCAGACAGGTCAGGGATGAAGTTGTGGAGAAGTTTAAAGCAGGGTTAGGTTATAAAAAAATATCCCAAGCTTTGAACATCTCATGGAGCACTGTTCAATCCATCATCCGAAAATGGAAAGAGTATGGCACAACTGCAAACCTACCAAGACATGGCCGTCCACCTAAACTGACAGGCCGGGCAAGGAGAGCATTGATCAGAGAAGCAGCCAAGAGGCCCATGGTAACTCTGGAGGAGCTGCAGAGATCCACAGCTCAGGTGGGAGATTCTGTCCACAGGACAACTATTAGTCAGGCACTCCACAAATCGGGTCTTTATGGAAGAGTGGCAAGAAGAAAGCCATTGTTGAAACAAAGCCATAAGAAGTCCCGATTAGCAGTTTGCCGCAAGCCATGTGGGGGACACAGCAAACATGTGGAGGTGGGTCCTCTGGTCTGATGAGACCAAAATTGATGTTTTTGGCCTAAATGCAAAACGCTATGTGTGGTGGAAAACTAACACTGCACATCACCCTGAACACACCATCCCCACTGTGAAACATGGTGGTGGCAGCATCATGCTGTGGGGATGCTTTTCTTCAGCAGGGACAGGGAAGCTGGTCATAGTTGATGGGAAGATGGATGGAGCCAAATACAGGGCAATCTTGGAAGAAAACCTGTTAGAGTCTGCAAAAGACTTGAGACTGGGGCGGAGGTTCACCTTCCAGCAGGACAACAACCCTAAACATACAGCCAGAGCTACAATGGAATGGTTTAGATCAAAGCATATTCATGTGTTAGAATGGCCCAGTCAAAGTCCAGACCTAAATCCAATTGAGAATCTCTGGCAAGACTTGACAATTGCTGTTCGCAGACGCTCTCCATCCAATCCGACTGAGCTTGAGCTATTTTGCAAATAAGAATGGGCAAAAATTTCAGTCTCTAGATGTGCAAAGCGGGTAGAGACATACCCCAAAAGACTTGCAGCTGTAATTGCTGCGAAAGGTGGTTCTACAAAGTATTGACTCAGGGGGGCTGAATACTTTTGCACGCCACACTTTTCAGTTTTTTATTTGTAATAAAATTTGGAAACCATGTATCATATTCCTTCCACTTCACAATTATGCACCACTTTGTGTTGGTCTATCACATAAAATCCCAATAAAATACATTTACGTTTGTGGTTGTAACGTGACAAAATGTGGAAAAGTTCAAGGGGTATGAATACTTTTGCAAGCCACTGTATATTCTAGTCCTCTTGAAACGAATGCTAACATTGCAGCTGCCTTTCTTAATAACGATTGAACCTGCAAATGAACCTTTTGGGAATTATGCACCAGCACTCCCAAGTTCCTTTGCAACAATTTCTGAATCCTCTCCCCATTTAGAACATTTTCTACACATTTTTGCCTACTACCAAAGTGCATTCCATCTGCCACTTCTTTTCCCACTCCCCCAGTCTATCCGTCTGCAGGCTCCATACTTCCTCTACACTACCTGCCCCTCCACCTATCTTTGTATCATCTGCAAACTTGGCCACAATGCCATCAATTCCATCATCCAAATCATTAAGGAACCAATGTGAAAAGTAGTGGACCCAACACCAATCCCTGAGGAACACCACTGGTCACTGGCAGCCAACCAGAAAAAGCACCCTTTATTCCCACTCTTTGCCTTCTGCCATTCAGCCAATCTTCTATCCTTGTTAGTATCTTCCCTCTAATACGACGGGCTCTCGTCTTCTTTAGCAGCCTCACGTGCGACACTTTATCAAAGGTCTTCTGAAAATCCAAGTAAACAACATCCATTGACTCTCCGAAGATAGACATAAAATGCTGGAATAACTCAGCGGGACAGGCAGCATCTTTTGAGAGAAGGAATGGGTGACGTTTTGGTTGAGACCCTTCTTCAGACACAACCAAAAACATCAACCATTTCCTCTCTCAAGAGATGCTGCCTGTACGCTGAGTTACTCCAGCATTTTGTGTCTATCTTGGGTTTAAACCAGCATCTGCAGTTCCTTCCTACACAGGAACTGCAGATGCTGGTTTAAACTGAAGATAGACACAAAATGCTGGAGTAACTCAGCCTGACAGGCAACATCTCCGGAGAGAAGGAATGGGTGACATTTCGGATCGAGTCTGGTGAAAGGGAAACAAGTAATAGACAGTGATGTAGAGAGATATAGAACTAATTAATTAAATATATGCAAAAAAAGTAATGATGGTAAAGGAAACAGGCCATTGTTAGCTGTTTGCTTTAATTCACATTTCTCATTCCCACGCTGATCTTTCTGTCCTAGGTTTCCTCCATTGTCAGAGGCTAATTGCAAATTGGAAGAACAGCATCTCATGTTTCGCTTGGGCAATTTACAACAGTGGTATGAAGTGTTTAAGAAGGAGCTGCAGATGCTGGAAAATCGAAGGTAGACAAAAGTGCTGGAGAAACTCAGCGGGTGAGGCAGCATCTATGGAGCGAAGGAAATAGGCAACGTTTCGGGCTGAAAACCTGCCCATTTCCTTTGCTCCATAGATTGCTGCCTCACCCACTGAGTTTCTCCAACAGTGGTATGAATATTGATTTCTTTGACCAAGTAATCCCTGCACACCCTCTATCTCCATCCCTCCCCCACCCAAGTCTCACCAGGTTCCTGTTCTCACCTAGCAAACAGCTAACAATGGCCTGTTTCCTTTATCATCGTTACTTTTTTGCATATCTTTAATTTATTTGTTCTATATCTCTCTACATCACTGTCTGGCTCGTAGGGCCTACTCCTGCACCCATTGTCTATATCTTGTTTCCCTTTCCCGTGACTTTCAGTCTGAAGAAGTGTCTCAACCCGAAACCTCACCCATTCCGACTCTCCAGAGATGCTACCTGTCCCGTTGAGTTACTCCAGCACTTTGTGTCTATCTGCAGTTCCTTCCTCCACTGACTCTCCTTTGTATATCCTGCCATTTACTTCCTTGAAGAATTACAATAGATTTGTCAGGCAAGATCTCCCCTTCACAAAACCATGTTGACTTTGTTCTATTTTATCATGTGCTTCTAAGTATTTGGAAACCTCATTCTTAATAATGGACTCTAAAATCTTACCAACCACTGAAGTCAGGACTATGGTTTCCCTTCTTTTGCCTCGCTCCTTTCTTGAACAGTAGAGTAACATTTGCAATTTTCCCGTCCACTGGCACCACATCTAACTTGTGATTCGTGAAACATCACTACCATCGCCTCCACAATCTCTAAAGCTACCTCATTTCAGAACATCAGGATGCAGTCCATCTGGTCCAGGTGACCTATCCACCTCCAGACCACCTTTAAGGTTAGTAGTCTTGATCTATTTTATCAGAGGGAAAGCTATGATGACTTTTAAAACCCCGGAGGAGAAGGGAAGGGGAGATGGTGCAGTACTGCACTCAAATGCATTGATCTTAATTCCCGCCATGAAAAGCAGGCTATCTGCTTTCCCCGGATCAGCTTGCACTTGTCACACAGATACTGTACTGGTGCTTCCTCTCTGACAACCACTTCACCCTGAGTGTTCTGCTTAATCAGCCTACTTTGCCAGCCATTAACAAATAGACTGACCAATCAGATCCTGCCCAATACTGCACTTGTAAAGAGTTGGTGCACTCTTGCTGCAGCAGTCGCCCATGGCCAATTCAACCAGACTAGCACTGATGGAGTTGAAATGTTACTCCAGCAGCCCTGAAGCCATCAATCAAAACTGACAAGCTCTTTGCCAAAATCCCACGGTCAAGGTTTCGTACAGCTGGGAACACGGTGTGATGATTTCATTGATACTGCAGCATGATATTGTTTTGGGTGCAGAAGGCCAATGGTCCATGCAGCCTGACCTTCAAATCTCCAGTCTGGGGTACACAAAAGGCTGGAGAAACTCAGCGGGTGCAGCAGCATCTAAGGAGCGAAGGAGATAGGCGACGTTTCGGGTCGAGACCCTTCTTCAGTCTGGTTCCTTTAACATGATTCAACAACTCGCACTATTGAATCTTCTTGTCATCCAGTCCTTACACTTCTTCTTCTTCTTCTTCTTCTATTTCCGTATGGCATGCACAGCCTAAAGTTGCAGGACAACTTGTTCTATTTGATCTTATTTGATTGTGCATGTTGAGTTGATTGCATTAGTCGAAAACAGAGCAAACCACACGAAGGCTGCAATCTCCTTACTGAAAATCTGCGATGTCATTCTGTTCCACAACAACAGAAGCTTTTCACTACTTCAATACACGTGACAATAAACTAAACTAGACTCTGTCACCCATTTGGTAAAAAATAACCACGTGGATTTTCTTCAATGTCATTCACCTCAAACCTGTTCCTCGTCCTTGAATCCGAGACCTCATAGAATATCATAGCAAATCCCAGAACTGCCTTCTGCTCTCTGTCTAAAATCACAGTACTTGGGGGCAACATCTTAAGTAGAATTATTTCCTTTCAGCTCATTACAAAATTAACTAAGACCAATTTATTAAAATAACTAGACTAAGTGGGACCCGTTGGTTCCCCGCTTCACATGGGAGCGCTGGTCCCCCAACGCAATATTCCACCTCTCCACCCGTTCCAATATACACACACCCACACACCCTCCACCTCACACACACACACACACTCACTCACACACCATATATATGACAGTAAACTTTCTTGAATCTACTCACACGGCTGAGCGCGGCCTCTCCACTGTGGGGCTTCCGCAGTCAGCCGGCACTTCCGCAATCAGTGCGACCTCTGCACTCACCGGAAATTACGCAATCAGCGTGACCTGTCCATTAAGCGGAAGTCACGAAATGAGTGGGACTTTTGGACTAAACACAGTCGGACCTAATAAAGCATTTATTCCTTCCAAACACAGTCAGACCTAATAAAGCATTTACTTCTTCCAAACACAGTCGGACCTAATAAAGCATTTATTCCTTCCAAACACAGTTGGACCTAATAAAGCATTGCAGTTTCAAGCATAGGCAGGGCAGCAGGCCAAACAACTCATGGCATTGTCATTAAGGGCTAACAAATAATTTATTGCAAGTACATTGCAGACTCACAGTTCAGTTGATTCACAGTTCAGAATGACAGTCGTGGCCTCTCCCTCGCGATCTTGCAGAGTGACTGACTCACGTCCAGGAATCCAGGGTTATAAAGTCCTGTCCCCCCAGAAGGGGTGTTACCTTCATCGCGGTGATTGACAGGCGAGAAGACCAATCAGCTGATCTCAAGGTTTTTTTAAATACTCATAACTATTTTTATTTTTCATCGATGGGAAAAATCCTCGGGGCAGGCTCAGCGGAGGAGGACTGTGAGTAAGATGGCCAAAAATCACAGCGATAAAGGGTAGCGTTTTTTTCTAAAATCTATATACAGCACAGACAAGAAGTGGTCAAGATGAGACTTTTAATTATATAGATGTTCATTTTATGGCTAATGTGATTCCAAAACTGCAAGTTTCTTTGCTCACAATTGGAGACTATAAAGGGGCTGTCCTACTTGGGCGACCTAATCTGCGAGTTTACAAGAATTTGCCCTGGACTCAAACTCGCAGCATGGTCGACACAAGTTCCTAGGGCATCCTATGAGGTGGCTGGAACTCTCCTTCATGCTCGAGGGAAGTGCCCGAATACTCGCAGCCTCAGCTAGGTCGCGGACATTTTTTCAGCATATTGAAAACATTTTCACAAGTAAAATGTGGTCGGCATGCGTCTTTTAAACTCGTAGAGCAGTGGAGTGGGGTCGCTATTTACTTACAGGCAGTCGAGGGCAACCATAGACAATCTCCTTTGCTGACCGGGCATTTTGATTGGCTCATTGGAGTTTCAGGACCAAGGAAGACCTTGCGTGTGCGTGTGTGTGTGTGTGTGTGTGTGTGTGTGTGCGCGCGGTCGATGCAGCTCGCAGTTTGGTCGATCCAGCTCGCGGTTTCAACGCGGCCAGTCGATCCAGCTCGAAGCTTTCCAGGAGAGTGCCCTCGAGCTTGAAGGTCGAAGACATTCTTCTGGACTCGCGGATTAGGTCGCACAAGTGGGACAGGCCATTTACTCAATTTCTCTGAGCAGCTAGTTACGATCTATGTGATCATTTAATTAAGGGACTAGATTTCTTTCTGAAAGCATGTTCAGAGATTGTATTCCCAAACGACACAAGGTGAGAGAAAAGATAATATTCACTACTAATGGAAATATCACTAATGCAAAATCTAAATAATATGGAGACTGGAAGATGGAAATCAAACAAAATGCAGAAACAAAGCAGACCAGGGAGCATCTGTGCAATGAGAAACAAAGTAGATTTTTCAGATTGATGAGCTGAACTGGACAACAAAAAAAAGAAACAAGTTTCAGGAAACCAGCAAAAGGAAAAAAAAAACAGTGATAAGGGGGAAGACAAGAGTGATTCAAAGACACAAAGATCAGGGTGCAAGTTAAAAGGGACAATAACAGCACAAAAGAAACAAAAGGGATATCTGCAGAAGTAAATGGGAATCTGAAAGAGGGCACTGGAATTGTACAGAAGGTGGACATAGATCAGAGTGAGAGGCTGAAGGAGGTTGAAAGTAAATTGGTCAGTGGAAACTCAGGATCACTCTGGGGACTAACAGTGGTATTCACAAAGTGGCCATCCAGTGTGAAAACTATCACTCCACTCGCTCAACAGACACAACACATCTTCAGACCCCTTATCTAAAAATGCTCTAATCTCCCCACAAGCATTTTTTATTTGGAATTCTCATACTGCATTGAGAAAAAGGTTTTGCTCGGCTCTCTACTGAAATAATGGCTTTGAATTCTACAAGATATCCACAACCATTTGTGTATTTCAACGGAGAGGTTTGTGAACAGAATGCACTTAGATATCATTACTAGAGGCTGTGACCTTTGACCAGAAGGAACAGAGGACTGTGATAAGACCTATTGTGTCATTTATGGTTTTATCTTTTTATCTGTAATGGGCAAGGCAATGCTTCATAGATTTCACATTCCTTTGTCTAAATTTCTCTATTAATACTCAATGTCCTTTTATTGCCAGGGGCAGTAACACATTAGTTAAATTCAATGGCATTTAGCTTCCTTTAAAAATAGAAATGACTTTTACGACCTACCAGGCATAATATTAGCCATGAAACCTTTTAATTTAAAATAAACAAGCTGATTAGGACAGTAATTATAGAAAGTAATAATATTTGAAGCACCACAGTTAATATTTATCACTGGGAAAACAATATAAAATCAATGATATGGAGGAGAAAGAATTCTGATGAAGTTTGGAGATTTTTTCTGAAGCTCATTAAAACTCTACATTGTACATTATGAAAACCATACAACTTAAATCAGTGTGTGATGTTATCCACATACGTATTTAAAAACACAAACACCCATGTACTTAGCACTATATTATAACAAGGTGCAAAAATAAAGACCCAAAATAAATTTCTACCTCTGCTTGCTTTGGGGCCAACTGCCCCGTTCAATGGTAAATTGATAAAGTGGATTGCACCAGGCTTTCAGTCCACATCAGTGTACACCAAAATATATAGGAAACACATCTGGGTAAATGGAATCTCTTGAAGGGATGAAGTCTGCCATCCTTACCTAGACTGACCTATTTGTGACTCCAGACCCACCAAACAGGTTCCTCAGTTCGATTAGGGATCATATTAAGTGGCAGCATCGCCACCAACATCTGCATCCCATGAATGAACAAGCAAGAACAAAAATCACCGGCAACACCATTTCTCCATCCTCACAGCATAACATTTCTGGTACAAAGCAAACACTTTATCACCTAATATGCAAGGTATCAGCGGCAACCCGGTAGGAATTTGCTGATGACTCTCATCATAACCATAAACTGAGTAAAGGCAAGAGTGAATTAATTTGCCCAGTTCACACAGTGCACAATCTAAGGGATAACATAATCTGCAGAGAGTATCCACGAGTGGATCTACACTTTTTGCTCTGGATAACCGGGCACACAAGCCAACAGGAAAAATGTTCCTGATGTTGGGGGAATCCAGAACCAGGGGTCACAGTTTATGAATAAGGGGTAGGCGATTTAGGACAGAGATGAGGAAAAACTTTTTCAGCCAGAGTTGTGAATCTGTGGAATTTCTGCCACAGAAGGCAGTGGAGGCCAATTCACTGGATGTATTCAAGAGAGAGTTAGATAGAGCTCTTAGGGCTAACGGACTCAAGGAATATGGGGAGAAAGAAGGAACAGGGTACTGATTTTGGATGATCAATCATGATCATATTGAATGGTGGTGCTGGCTCGAAGGTCCAAATGGCCTATTCCTGCACCTAATTTTTATGTTTCTATGTTTCTACATCCTGCCAGCTTTATTTTAACGTCAAAGTAATACGCATAGGTTTTACTTAACTGACAATTTTGATCAAAAGAATCATGGCTGCAGAGATTGAAAAGACAAGATAAAATTAAACACAAACTTGAGTGAATTATGATGTTGGAATGAGCTTTCACACTGGTACTTCAGGACCGCTCTTGCTCACTAATCTGCTCTTGCTGATTCATACTGCTCAACAGCATAACAATAGAATTGCTTCGCCAACAATGTTATCAATATTTATCAAACTATGGGACTTGATGGGGAAAGAGTCACTACAGATTATAATCTATGGAAAGCAGGTCATTTAAAAATTCTGCAATTTATTTAATTTATTTTTTTAAACAAAATGCAGTTACCACAGAACTCAGGAAATGATATGTTGGAGGTTGCCAGACATTCAGGGCTGAAGGAGCCAATCCTTGGTACCAGAGATCAGGCACACTTTCATGCGGACTTAAGTCTTAAACACTTTCATGCTGTTGGGCAGGGAGGAATGGGCAGGGAGCTGAATGCTGCATCCTATTAAAGCCAATTTACTTTGCATGTTCTGTTCTACAGAGACATTAATCTATTAGAGTCATAGAGTGATACATTGTGGAAAGGGGTGGAAGATTGCAACCTTCACGTGGTCCGCCCTGTTTTGACTAATGCAATCAACTCGACGTGCACAAACGGAAGATCAAATAGAACAGTTGTCCAACAACTTTAGGCTGTGCACACCACACGAAAGAAGAGTGTGGAAACAGGCCATTCAGCCCAACATGTCCCAGCTACACTAGTCCCACCTGCCAGCATTTGGTCCATAACCTTCTAAACCTGCCCTCTCCATGTACCGGTCTAACTGTTTCTTAAATGTTGGGAGAGTCCCAGCCTCAACTACCTCCTCTGGCAGCTTGTTCCATACATCCACCACCATTTGTGTGAAAAAGTTACCATTCAGATTCCTATTAAATCTTTTCTCCTTTACCTTAAACCTATGTCCTCTGGTCCTCGATTCACCTACTCTGGGCAGGGGACTCTGTGCATCTACCCGATCTATTCCTCTCATTAACATTCCTTTAAATAAATATTTTAAAATCGTTAACTCAATCACCATCAATAAAAAAACTTAAAAATAATGTAATGTATTTGCAAAAACGTTATTTCCCCAATTCACTCAGGAAAAAAATGAATGCTGAAGTGAGTAGTTCTCTTCTTCTTAGCCAGGACAGACTAACAGATAGTCGGAGAGGCAGATTCCCCTACGATAAAGAATATCCCAGCAAGATCAGGTTCCACAAATGGAGTCCAGGTGCAGTACAGAGACGGAGCACTGTGGTGGATGCAGTGGTATATATCAATCAGTAAGCTCCTAACTTACACAGATCCCTGCGTGTGGGATTTACATGTGTGGAAATGGCTGAACGCCACTAAATGCCGCCGCCGGCACCACAATTTAGACCAGTTTTTTTATTTGATACGGTTGGTGGAAAAGCTACAACAAGACCACCAAGTCTTTCACCCTGTGGGAACTGTGTGAGAAGTTCATCAGATAGGAGAAAGTTAACTCAAACAACATAGAATGTGCAAATAAATAGATTTGCTTGTTTACTGGAAATGTTGTAGAGCTTAAAACAATTCCAAAATATGCATTGTATTTTTTAATAACTTAACAAGCAACTTCTGTGTCTTTCATCCAGGCAGAATTGTTAATTTTGACAGGAGTAACCACACCTAGCACTGTACTCAATATGCTATAAATGACCTGGCCAAGTCAGAACGTCACTTAAGTTCATTTTACAGGTCCTCTCTGCAACATCTGCTGCAAAGAAGAACATGAGCGGAGGTTTTGTAGGATCACCATCACTTTTGCATCAAACATCACCCTGTCACAACTTCCTCGGTCCTGCTGCGTCAGAATCTCCACATTTCCCATATAATAGAACACAATCCATGGTCAAAGATTTGGTAGGTGGATATTAAGCAAGACATTGGGGAGCATTTTCCTCCTTTCATTAGTAGTAAAGCTATAAGGCAGCATTAGGCTAGACGGAGACAACGACTGAAGCTGAAAGGCAGTATCACAAAGAAATAGAGTAAATCTTTCTCAGTATTGCACTGAAGTGGAGCTTTTCTTTGAGGCTCGATGCCAGAATGGTTTTTAAACCAACTTCTGACCTGTGGGCAAGCGTGACATAACTGAGCCACTGCTAATTCTTCAGATAATCCAAAGTAGAATTAAGAAATCTTCACAATCCAGGCATCTAGTTGGGCTGTGCAACCAGTTACTTGCGTTATGCAGAAGATAACTATTGGTACATTTATTTGTTATATCTTGACCAATGGTCATTAACTTTATGATAAATAGAGCACTTTTTGCTTAACCTGCCTCAATCAAATTCCATATTATGTCTCAACATGGATAAAATGTTCTACAAATCCTATAGTTCTGTATTGTGGAATCACACAAATAAAAAAATGCCACCGAAACAATTTCAGAACACTGGTCTAGAGAGATTACATCAGCAAATGTTAACTAGTCTACGGTAGTGGTAACATGGGCACTATTCCACATATAATAGGATGTGTTCTGAGGTTGTGGTGATGACACAACCATAATTCTCAATGAATGTACAGTCCATTGAGAACAAAAGACTCCACAGTCAACAGACCCATCTATGCTTAACTAAAAAGGCTAATGATAGGTTTAAACAAAAAGAGGACTTACCATGCAAACTGAGTATTGGAATATTTTAGAAGCATCTATAGATGACTATAAACATTGGGTGCAAAAGGAGAAATTGAATATATGCAAATAAGAAATGCAAAAAGGGTAAGGAGTTTCTACAAATATATAAAAATAAAATAGCATATTAACAGGTCCCTTAGAAGCATTGGCGAGAAAAATTATTATTATTATTTTTTAAATTAAATTATGTTGTGCCTTCACTGTTGTAGAAAAATATACTCTAAATATTGAAAAATAGAAGATTAAAACAGGAGTAAAAAAAAAACCCAGCACAAATAAACATGTACTTTTCAGCTTGTCAGGCATTAACAAGCAGGGTGCAACAAGGATTGGAGCCCCCAGCTATTTTCAATCTACTTAATGCTACACCTTAGGTATTCCCAGCAGTTTTAGTCTGCCCTCCAACGTAACGGTATACTTGCCTTTGACAAATACTCCGACACAAAGAAATGTATATATGTGGATTATAATTCCCTCATATAAATAATTTAAATACTGATCTCAAAATAATAAAAGCTACTATTTTATGATATTTTACTTTCTTGATGAAATCGTACTGATACATTCTAAAATTTACCCTCTGCTTTAATTTTTTTTTAAGTGTTAACGTAAAATTGTGCCTTTTCTTTCATGGCTTGTGTTCTGGGAGTATTTTTAATGTGACCAACCACACAGTCTTTGGAAATTTTCACTGCAAACTCTGTCAGCAAAGAGGAAGTGCTGCCACAGAGATCGCTAGATCTTTGGGGGCAGTTTTTCTTCGAGGTCACCAATGAACATTAAAGACTGCTACTGACCACAATATCCAAGCTAAAAATCTGTTTGAGAAAGATAGCACGCAGCAGGAGACAGGTCCACAGCTAATTATATATCTATATTTAAATGAGATTGTTTCCTCAGCTGTTATTATTAGTTATTTTATAAACTATTTTAAATGGGAAATGAAAAGCATCTATGAATTAAAAGTTTGTTAATGAATAAAAGATAGGTGGAGGCTCAAATAAATCACAAACACCAGCGTGTACGAGATGGGCTGAATGACCCATTTCTGTGTTTCGGATTCCACATAATTCCAAGTACAATTGCCAGATCTGCAAGACAGTGCATCCATCAGTGGTGCACCAATTACCTGCAGATGACAACTGCAGCCCTGAGTTTTACACCATCAGTTATAAAGAAGCGGCGAGAAGTGAAAGCATTTATCTAGCAAGTTTAGTCGTTCAGAATCAAGCCATTAGCATATGCTACAAAAGGGGCTTGCAACAAATTTTATTCACGACTATCACCCTTAACCAAAATTAAAAGGCAACAGCCTTTTTCCATTTACAACAGATCAGCACCGGATAGCTTTCAAGGTGATGAATAATCAACACTGGGATGATGAAATGAATCAGGTTATATAAAAAAAGTGGAATATCATTCTCAGTCCGAGGATTGCCTTCAGCACAAAGCCTTGCTTTTACACTTACTTCATAAAATGTATAAGAAATAAACAATAATCCCACCCCATACTGTAATAACAGTTAAAGGAATTCTTAAATTAAAATGATTCAAAGTAAAACATTTGCACAAGATCTTTCAGAGTAATATAGCTAGGAGCTAGTTAACAGCAGAAACATAACCTCAGGGGTTCAAGTCATTTCTATGAAACCCTCGAGCTCTGCTCTTGTGGCTTTGTGTTACAAGGCTGGTGTCTCCCTCCTAGCTATCAATTACTGCATTCTGTATATCACATACCACCCTCCATGCTGTCTTCTTTTGTGTCTAGGCAGCACAACTTACACCCAAAGAGACAGAAAAGAGGAGTCGTATGGAGCTGCTGTACTTGTTCACGAAGCTGCCATTCCGTTCTTGCCTCAAAAAGATCTGCACAATGCTGACAATTTAAAGTTCAAGAAGCTATGTAACGGTTGTACAAGATGTTGGCGAGAATGCTTTTGGAGTATTGTGTTCAGATTTGGTCACCCTGCTGTAGGAAGAATGCCTTTAAGCTGGAAAGAGTGCAGATAAGAATTTTGAGGATCTTGCCAGGACTCAGGGGGCTGAGCTATAGGGAGAGATTGGGCAAGCTAGGACTTTATTCCCTGGAGTGGAGGCAGCTGAGAGATGATTTTATAAAGCTTTATAAAATCATGAGGGGAATAGATAGAGTGAATACACAGGTGCACTTTCACAGCGTGGGTGAATCCATCACTAAGGTGAGAGGGGAAATATTTAATAGGAAATTGATCAGCAACTTTTTTTTTAAATGCAGAGGGTGGTGAGTAGGTACTCAACTACTCATCTCTAATCTCCAGGGAATGGTGTACTTTAACTGGAGTCACAGCAGAGAAACAAATACATAAACACGCATAGTAACCAACACACACAAACAAAAAATCTTACAGTATTGAACAGTGCACAATCCACTCACTGCACAACCAACTGACAGCATTTGCTATTTGACCCAGGCCAGGCAGGTGAAAGCTGAGTGGCATCTACCAGATCACTTTGCAGAGGCAAGGAATGGACAGACCAGTGTCTGGGCAATCATTTTGTTATTTTCTAATTGCTGGGCTAGTTTAGAATCTTAACACTCGATTCCACTCATGACATCAACACACAACATCTGGGAAAACTCATGATGGAGGATAAGTTTTTAAATGCTCTAGTTCTCCCCCACGCAGGAGATTAGTGGGCAAAATTAGAACACATGGTATTGGGGGTAGGGTATTGACATGGACAGAGAATTGGTTGGCAGACAGGAAACAAAGAGTAGGAATAAACGGGTCCGTCAGAATGGCAGACAGTGATTAGTGGGGTGCTGCAAAGCTCGGTGCTGGGGCCACAACTATTTACAATATATATTAATGATTTAGATGATGGAATTAAAAGTAACACAAAAGTAAAATATGCAGATGACACAAAGCTGAGTGGCAGGATGAACTGCGAGGAAGATGCTAGGAGATTGCAGGGTGACTTGGACAGTTTGAGTGAGTATGCAGATGCAGTATAATGTTGATAAATGTGAGGTTATCCTCTTTGGCGGCAAGAACAAGGAGGCAGATTATTATCTCAATGGTGTCAGATTAGGAAAAAGGGAAGTGCAACGAGACCTGGGTGTCCTTGTACACCAGTCACTGAAAATAAATATGCAGATACAGCAGGCAGTGAAGAAAGCTAATGGCATGTTGGCCTTCATAATGAGAGGATTTGAGTATAGGAGTAAAGAGGTCCTTCTGCAGTTAGCGAGACCACATTTGGAGTATTGTGTGCAGTTTTGGTATCCTAATTTGAGGAAGGACATCCTTGCCTTGAGGCAGTGCAGCTAAGGTGTACAAGGTTAATCCCCGGGATTGTGGGACTGTCAGATGAGGAAAGATTGGAAAGACTGGGCTTGTATTCACTGGAAGTTCCAAGGATGAGAGGGAATCTTATAGAAACGTATACAACTATAAAAGGACTGGACAAGCTAGATGCAGGGAAACATTTCCCAGTGTTGGAGGATTCCAGGACCAGGGGCCACTGTCTAAGAATAAAGGGGAAGCCATTTAAAACTGAGATGAGGAATTTGTGAATTTGTGGAATTCTCTGTCACAGAAGTTTGTAGAGGCCAATTCACTGGGTGAATTTTAAAGAGAGTTAGATAGAGTTTTTGGGGCTAGTGGAATCAAGGCATATGGGTAGAAGGCAGGCATGGGTTACTGATTGTGGATGAACAGCCATGATCACAATGAATGGCAGTGCTGGCTCGAAGGGCCAAATGGCCTCCTCCTGCTATTTTCTATGTTTCTATGTTATTCAACATTCATAATACAGGTAGCTGAATCAAAGGGAACAATTCCGTTCATTGCTAGGTTAGCTGATCAATGTAAGAGACAAGAAGTGCACTAAAGTCAGGTGTGGGAATATCAAGTGTGTAGGAAGGAACTGCAGATGCTGGTTTAAACAGAAGATAGACACAATATGCTGGAGTAACTCAGCAGGACAGGTAGCATCTCTGGATAGAAGGAATGGGTGATGTTTCGGATCGAGACCCTTCTTCAGACTGAGCTATTTCTCAATATAAACTCAGCACAGATTATAAAGTATAAATTGAGAGCTTTTGATTTTCCATATTTCCTGGTGTGGCTGAGAGACAAATTTTGTCCACTCTCCTTTGATGTGACGCAAGAATGTTGCTCTGTTAAATTTGCTCTCTTGATACAAATTGTTGCTGATATAGCGAGGCATTTTGGCACGTTCCGGTCAGCTCAGTGACACAGGTTAAATCCAGTGGGATCATGGCACTTGTGCAAGAATACTTTGTAAATTGTTATTCTTGTGATTTCATCATTTAGGAGGAAGCCTATTGATTTGACACATTAAAACAGAGTGAAACTAAAACGTATATGAAAATGTACATCCAGATCTAGTTGGTTGGTGGAATCATACCACCCATTCTAACATTCAGCCTAACATCTTAATTAAGTAGCTTATTGCTACTTAAATTGCAAATTAACATTTACAATTTCAGCTAATCTATGATGAATAGATTGGAGAAAATGCAAATGGAAAGCACACCACATTACAAAGACAATACCTCTGCAAAGCATCCAGTACGAAAATGGCAATTAAAATTACTTGTTCATTTTTACAATACTCTCAGAAAAAAGTGCCACTGGACAGTGTGGAATCTGACAATTTTTGCTCAGAATGACACAGTCAACTGGCAAACCTATTTCTCCCGTAAGGAAATTATTTCAAGAGCTCTACTTTGTATTTCTTCTGCTTGTGTTGCAATCAGATCTGTGCTTGTGTTTTCTTGTGCTGCTTTGAGCATTTGATGTGGCATTGTCATCTCAGCCCTGTTTTCTCAATTCAGTAAAATTAGCACGTGATTGTTGTTTAAATTGAAAAGTGCCAGCTGATACCCAATCTCCACTGAATCTTCGTCTTTTTCTTCTTGCGTATGGTGTGCACAGCCTAAACTTGTAGCCCACTGAATTATTTCATCTCAGTCAAATTAGCAGCGTGGTTGCTCTGTCTGACAATGATTTTGGAAGGTCAAATGCATTTGCTAAGTCATTATAGTACTTTCAACAGAGCAGGAAAAATTGGGTAATTGTTGGCGAACATAGAGTACCAGAATCTCTCTTACCACAATATGTACAGAATATATAACAGTGGCAGCCTTGGCTTAGTATTCTTGCCTCCAAGCAGAAGGTCAGATGGCCTGAACTTGCTCTAGGTCCATGCTCAGGAAATGCAGACAAAATGTTACACTTGAGATCATGATTATACATTCAGAATTCAGAGTATATATATTATATAGCATTGCTCAAAAAGCAAACTTCTACATATGTTCTTCCCAACATATATTCATCATTTTGGATTATTATAACCATTTTATCACAATTTATCCTCTACGATATCATATCCTAACCCACACCATCAATCGTGTTCTTTCAGAACATCGTGGTGATGCAATTGGCAGACCCTTCTCTGCATCTTAAAATATCTTTGAATCCTATTTTTTACTGTTCTGCTGAGGGGGGCATTGATGTGAAATGTTAAATCTGTTTCTCTCTCCACAGTTCCGTATCTCCAGCATTTTGTGTTTTTATTTCTGATTTCCAGATTTTTTTCTTTTTCGCTTTTTTAACATTTCTTCATTTAAATAAAACACATCAACCCATGATGAAAATATTGTGGCTGAAAACTAGAACGTTAAGGTTCCTATATGCAATTGCCATGGTTCTACCAACCTGTTTATATTCTTACAGATGTTTTCATATCATTTTTATTTCACTCACTTTTGGTTTGTGGCAAATCAACCTACTTCCTCCTGCATGACTAAATCACAGGAATGATGATTTACAAAGTACCCGTACATAAATGCCGCGATCCCAGTGGCTTTAATCCGTGATGCTGACTTCACTGGAATGGTGTTGGAATGCTTCACTAAACCAACACCAACTTGTACTGTGTAGGAAGAAACTGCAGATGCTGGTTTTAAGCGAAGATAGACACAAAATGCTGGAGTAACGTAACCCAGCGGGACAGGCAGCATCCCTGGAGAGAAGGATTGGGTGATGTTTCCGGTCGAGACACTTCTTCAGACTTAGACTTATACAGCAACTTAAACAAAGCAAAACCCTCGAGTCATTTCAGGGGAGAGCGAACAAAATTTCAGAGCACGCCGCATAAAGATACATTATGAACGAACTTACAATTGGTTAGTTGTAATGAGCATTTAAAAAAAAAAGTGGAAAATGGAAGTGCTTGGTGTTGGAAGGGAGTTGGTAAAATTCCAAAGCATAGCATTTGGTCATTTAAAGAGCAATGCCAAAGGTGCAGCAATTAAATTTGAGGATGAACAAGAGTCGAGAAATTAAAGAGCAAAAATAGATGTTGAGATAAGAATGTTGTGGCACTTGAAGGAGGCAGCATGGGGAAAGATGATTATATAGATTAGAAAACAAGCCTAGTAATTTAAAGTCAATGAGTTTGTTAACCAGCAGAAATTGCAGAATAAAGGTGGAATATCCCTATCACTTCTGGAAAGAGTGCCTATTTGATGCCTCTGCAAAATAAAACAATATTGCTCCATTTCAATATATCTATAAAAAAGCTTGGCAGCTCAACATATCTCCGCTATTCATACCTGGTCTCAGCTATTCATAATGGTTGCCAAAGATCCACCTCAATCAAAATGGTCAGCATCAGCAGTCCCCTCATTGGCTCGGAGCCTATCAACTTTAATGGCATTCTTTGAGTATGCTAATAAATTTGGCATTAGGGCATCGGGTTTCTACTAAATAGAAAGTCATTAAAATATTTTCAACAGGCTCTGTGCATATCATTGTCCCGACTGGGTTTCTCTAATTGATGTCTCCCAACACTAAGACCGTCTTTATTTCGTGCAGTCCATAAATTCTGAACCATATCTTTGAGACAACAAATGCACTAGGGGTCCAGAGGCCAGCCAGTGCAGAGGACGCATAATACGCAGCAAATCAAATTATAAGATGTGGGATTATGAAATAAAATCACCTGGGGAGGAGCAAGGAATCAGCTCAGAGAACGAAAAATAGTTTGGTGGCCTACCCTTCCAATGATAGCCTGCTTTACCCTGTCCATCAGAAGACAGCTGAGGAAAAGAAACAATCACACAAATTTATGACCAGAACCAATGCACACTATGTAGAAGAATAGCAAAGGAAGGAGAACACACAGAATCTGTGCAAACATAATTCACAATAATTTACAGAATTAAAAGTGTGAAGCAACTAGAGCCAACAAATTAGAGCTAAAATTATTTTTTAAGCTTAAAAAGTAAGCTGTGTTTAATTGACGTTAAAGTAATTAACACGGATTTTAAAACTGACCACCAAATTTAGTGGGATGTTAAAGAAACTGTAAGGTGTTTCCTGCATAGCTGCAGGGAGCAGCAGAGGCAAGTGAGAAGTATAGGCAAATATAGAAGATGCACTTCAATCTGGAAAGATGCCAACGTTAATGGAGAAAGGAAACACATCCCGACATGTAAGAGTTTAAATAGAACCGAGCAGAAGGATTTCAAAGAGCAGGCACAAAGCTAGCGGCACAATTTAGAAGAGGTCAAACAAACGTGCAGAAACATTAAACAAAATCAAACAAGGACGTAATATTGAACATTTATTTCGGCAACTGTAAGTGATTCTGTGCAGTTTTGGACACCGTACTACAGTAAATCTGTTAATAGCATTCGCAAAAGAGCAATGTTACATTGATATAATCACAGGGATATAAGTTTACAATTAGAAATAGAAATTTGAGAGCAAAGGGGTTTTATTTCCACAGTGGGTGAAAGATCAGGATTATGAGGCTCGCAGTAGCATTTATTTCACTGATTTGTGAGATAAAAGAACACCAAAATAATCACAATGGGTAATTCAAAAATGAGGTTCTCCCCTGTTTTGAAATAGAACTGTCAAATTATTCTAATCTCTTACCTTGCCGGAGATACGATTGCTTTCCGGACTGTATCGCCGGTCGGTCTGCGCCCCAACACCATGGAGCTGGCGGCCTTGCTCGAGACTGACTTTGAGCCTCACCGCGGGGCTGTGGGCGTACCATCAGAGCCTGCGATCCCTTGCCTGGGATCGACGCTCCAACCACGGCCTGCGGATTTCAGCATCGAGGAGCTCGCAGTCTCGGGTAGAGACTGATGTCGGGAAGCTCCAAAGTCGCAGGAGATTCGACTAGCCCCGACTCGGGGTCCGATCGCCCGGCGCGGGGGATCTGAATCACCCCAATGCCAGAGCTTGAATGCCCCAACGAGGAGGACCCGACCGCCAGCTGCGGGAGCCAAGATCGTCCGGAAGGTTCGAGGCCTCCGACCAAGGAAGGGAAGAGATTGAATTTTTTTTTTCGTCTTCCATCACAGTGAGGAATATGGAGGAGTCACTGTGGTAGATGTTTATGTTAAAATGCATTTTGTGTGTTTTGTTGCTTTTTATTGGTATGACTGTATGGCAATTCAAATTCCTCGTATGTTGCTAAACATACTTGGCTAATAAAGTATGATTATGATGATTATGATTTTAAAAGAGATTCACATTGCCGAAAACGATGTGTTAAAGTCACGGGGAGTATGATGGAAAACAGGATCAAACTAAAGGCTTGTTTGGAGAAGTCATTCATGCATACTCCAAGGGCTGTCTCAGTACTGCATCATAACATGATAGCTCTCTACAGATAAGAGAAACATTAAAATTAGTATTGCTAATGTTTGTGTCCTTCTAGAATTTCAATTATTCATAATAGTGACAGAGCATGGACTAGCACCAAAATTAATAGACTGATCCAGGTTGGTGTAACTGCAAAGCAGTAAATTCATCAACTTTGGCTGCAATGCCGTTCTAAGAAAGAATGACAGCACTACATGGTGTGGTAATAGGTCATAAAGATCAGAAGGTCTGAGGAGAGAGAAAGAGCACAAGAGCAATTGCCTTCCTTTCTGCTAACCAAAGAGGACTGCTGGAAAATGCATCTGCAAAGTTAAGCTGAATATAGAATCCACATGCATTGTGTTTCACTGCCGACCTCAGTATTTAAACTCCACGTGTGAAGAATGGCTTCTCGGGCTGTGTGAGACGTCCGCTAGAAGTTTGGATGCTGGTCATGGAGAAGATTGAGCCCTGCAATAAGGTTCACCCATAGCCTGTTTGCTCAGTTGCGTCCCCAAATGCCAACACTTTTAGAAAGGAGATGAGGAGTAACTTCTTTAGTCAGAGGGTAGTTAATCTGTGGAACTCATTGCCACAGAGGGCTGTGGAGACCGTCAGTGGATATTTTTAAGGCAGAGATAGACTTATTCTTGATTAGAATGGGTGTCAAGGGTTATGGGGAGAAGGCAGGAAATTGGGATTAGGAGGTAAAGATCAGCCATGATTGAATGGCAGAGTAGACTTGGTGGGCCAAATGGCCTAATTTGACCGATAACTTGTGAACTTGTACACTCAATGCCTTAATGACCAGTGCTGGAAAACCACAAGCACCTATGCAACTGAGAATGTGTGTCATTGCCATGGGTCGGGGGACGGGGACGATGGACAGGATTTCACTGCAACTCTTTGTTTTCAAGGTGAAATCTCAAAAAAACAATTCACTGTGGCACAATGCGACAACACATTGGGATTGTTTTCCAAATCATTATGGTTATACTCCTAATATAGATCTATATTAGGAGTATATAACATGATGCAAAACTGTCCAGTTACAGGATAGTTATACTGAGGCACATTATCAACCTACATTGCAAAATGAGAAAGTATTCCTGAAGCAATCATTCGGCAACAATCAGGCCTCAATACCTTTGCTGAGGAATCATTCTAACATACTCCCCAGATTAGGTTCCACTTGTCTATTCATGCCAACAATTCCGAGGGGTCAAGTTTCTAAACTTTGCTCTGGTGTAACTTCACTGTGTGAACGTCTGCCACAATATGAAGGCAACGTTACACCAAAATGGCTTTTGCTTGAACCTGCACAAAGCAAATGAACGACATTCCCTTACAAATCCAAAAACCAGGTTCCTCCGTGTGGCTGTTTATTATACAGTGGCACGGTTTGCTGATTGCCTGATGTCTACAGCTACTAAACAGTTGTTCAATGATGTGAATAAGTTCCATTATGAGACAAACAAACTGAAAGTCGAACTTTCACAGGTGGACACAGTTCATTGCTTGCAATAATCCTGATGGCCATTAATTAGCATGTCACAAGGTATCTACTGACTATGCCTCTGAATTATTTATTACTTTTGTCCAGCATCTGGAGATGTGCAAGTGACAAGACTTGCACTTGCTACAGCAATTTTCATTTTACTTAAAGTAAAATGTTGAACGGGCATAAATTTGACTAATTTCAAATGTATGTGCATTAGGAGAAGACGCATCAATTACTGCAAATGTATCTGAAAAAGAAAACGATGGAAAGACTTTAACGGCTACTAGCTCAGGGGGAGGTTTGAAAATCAGCCCTACACTTACAACATTTAAAAAAAAATCATTAATTTGAATGCTTTTAAATTGCTGGTAAATGAAAATGGTCATGCAATACAGGACAGGGGGAGCGAGGTTAAAGATTCATGCATACAAACAGACAAAAATCACACGTGTGACATGCATTAAATCAATACAGAATAAGGTGACGAGAGAAGCCGAGAATGTCACCAACAGTGTGTGTAGGTATGAATAGATAATAAAGAACATGGGCTATTTAATATAAAATAAAAAAATGAAAGTCCATGTAAATATCTAATTTTGTTATATTCTGGAGCATAATTTTCCAAAAAATATAATTGTAAACTGTAACTGGGTCATTTTCATTTCTTCAAGGATTCTCAGGATGCAAAACATATGTCCAGATGGGGGACTGGATAAGATCACTTTTTATTGTGCAGCCATTATCTTTAGAAGGGGGGGGGGAGATACCCTATGTATAAATCATCAGGAAATACAAATTTACAACATGTGGAACAGCTTTTAAAACAAAAGTGAAAACAAGGGTGACATTTACATTTTTTAAATATTGTAAGTGGAAATAGAAACTTTGATCAGACTAAGTTCACCAAAATCAATTTGGATTTCTAGTGTTGAACCAGTCAACTCTCTATACAACTGTGTTTAAATAACCCATTTTGAATAGATAGCCAGCAACTTCAAAACAATGGATTAAAATGTCCAATTGTGGAAAGCAACTTGTCCTAGATCAAAGATGGACTCAAAATGCTGGAGTAACTTAGCGGGACAGGCAACATCTCTGGAGAGAAGGAAGGGGTGACGTTTCAGGTCGAGACCCTTCTTCAGACCTAGATCCCCCTAGGACAGCTTGTCCCAGATCATTTTGTCCCAAAAGAAGTTGGCAGCACACTTCAACATATCCGATATTAAGCTGCTACCACAGACAATCGGCATCTGAGTCACGCCAGTTCCTTTCACAATGAATCCATCAATTTGATGTATCCTAAAAGAGGAAACTGGTTCACAGGATAAAGTATGTGAATGGATACTGAGCAGAAAGAAAATCAGAGGAAGCTAGTTATTGGAGCAAGTAAGATCATTAAAGTTCCATCTTATTTAGAAGTCTTGTTTTTTGGAAACAAAAAGTACAAAAAGAAGCACCATAAATGGATTTGGGAATGGGGCATCAGTGTGCAATGGATGAAAGAGCAGCCACTGATGATGAATTTTAAATGTTGTGATATGTTGATGTGAGGTAGGCAAATAATCCTTAATTTTAATTCTCTATTTCATACCCACCATGTCTGGATACATCTACAGGAGGTTCAAAAACCAATTATTTGAAGATATTGAAATGAATGTCAACAAATGCAATAGATCAATGTGTTGTAGTCTCCCACCTGGAGAAGTGCAGGAGACAGCTCTTTGAAACAGTGTTTTTTGAGTGAATTGCTCTGGTATTTCATTTGGTGTCAAAAGATCCAAACTAAACAAACAGGCCTTCAGCTTTTCACAGCTTCAAAGCAGTCTGTGTGGATGCAGATGGACAAAGCTACCGTCGGTAGCTTGACGAACAATCAGTGCATGCTACATATGGTGCTTTACTCTCCCCCAACCAAACAAGGCAGTTAAATCATGCTGGATAAGTTGACTCAGAAAACTTACAGCAGTTTTAATAAAAATAACTCAAATGCAAGCACATATGTGTTGGACATAGCAAGGTGAAAGAAATAGCTGAAAGAATAGGTTTGGGCACTAAACAGAGTTAATAGCGGTGTTTGGAGCACAAATATTACAATGCATTATGGCCTGCTATCTTCTCTTTATTTTCACATTAATGAGATATCTATATTGACACGGCCCAAGTCACAAACCTATGGCCAGGCATTTATTTTTCCTGCTTCCAAAAAACATTTGGCAGATAGTCTATAATACAGAAAGAAGTACTTTAGTTCGAAATGACCTTTACCCCAGATTTCCTTTCCTCTGCTTGAATACACTACCACAAATACTGGCAAATCCTCATTATTTCAGTCAAGCAACTATTTCTTATATGAAGATCTAGAAAAAAGTGTCCACATATTAATAGGGGTGGGCTTCAAAATCATTATGCGGCAATCCAACATCAAGTTTAAACATATTCCCACACCATATAGGATCTATCCCAGTCCAGAGACATTTAAGGCAATTGTCATACACATTCAACTATCACTTCAAATGAGACCAGCTGTTTAACATGGACTAGGAATCAAATCTAGGGCCTTTTGGTTATGTGGCTCAGCTACACACTTGCTTTATCAATTGAGTCATTAGGAGGTGTTACAACTGCATTCCTATTCTCATCAAATATGGTGTATCCAGCTGTGGCCTGTGGGAAAAGACAAAACCACCCAAATTAGCCATTTATGTTTGTACATTCAATTAAGAAGATTCATACATAACAGCAAGAATTAGCTCAAAGGGCATATTAGATACTATGAGTTTTTGATTTGATCATGTATCATATCAAAGTATAATCATCAGCAACACTCAGATTATGTCCAACTGTAGAGATAACGCTCCCTCTATTTCAAATATGCTGAATATCAATCTTTTATTTTATTTAAAACTGGCTGTGAGCTGGCTCAACAAATGTAACTAATGTAACAGCCAAGAAGGCCAAAGGGTTTGCAGGTTTGATTGCTTCTCCCTTCTAGTACTGCAGCCGACATACTACAATTGGGCCCAAGGAAAGCCGGACATTCTCAGATACAAAATTACTTATAGGTGGTTGACGAAACCACACCTTGAGAAGATGGCTATGCCTCTCCGGGAGCAGCAACAGTAATCATAACTTATAAGACACTTGGACAAGTGCATGGATAGGAAAGGTTTCTAAGGAGATGGACAAGTGGACAAATGTTTAGCTGAGGAATCTTATCAGTTGGGCAAAGAGCCAGTTTCTATGCTGTGTGATTCTATGACTAGGAATCCAAAAGCAAATAAAACCATAACAATTGAATGATGACTCTCAACCAATCATTTATCTTAGTCAAGCTGTTGGTGGCAATAACTAAGTATTGCCAAAAATTGAAGAAGTAGCAACTCAGAATGAGGCACGTGTAAACCAAAAGCTCTTTATGATTCTGAGAATAAACCTGCAATGTCACACAAACCGCCACATGAGGTCCAATCTATGTTACCTACACAAATACCATGCTGGTGTAACAGATTATTTGTTACAGCATTAAATAATTAGTGTTATATAGCTCTAGACATAAAATGATGGGAAAAGTTGGCATTCGAATATTATTTAAATTTAATGAATTGGCTTTAGAAGATCTGGTGGAAATGCTTTGATTACAAATAGAACTCCAGCACAAATGCCAGCTCTTTGTTTTCAACACAGCATCTAACACCCAGGAGTTCTTCAGGAGAGTATAACATAACTTCAATGTCAACACCTTATTACCCCTACAATGTTCATCTTTACTCTGGATAGATTTACTAAAGAGATACCTATCTGCTTGCAGTACAAGCCAATTGGCTTTATGGTGACCTCCAAATGGAAAACATTTAAACAAAATAAAAATATCATGTAACATTCATTTTAGTCTTAACAGACTTCCATTGATGTCACGTTCTTTACACTGGTGTTGCATCAGTATCAAGGTCAATTTCAAAACTTTTGCTGGCTGATATTTTGAAATAAGAATTGTACCTAGGTGGTTAACTGCTCCATCTTACTCATCATTTACCCCTTTGTAATATATCTAGTTTCTTCAAATAAAATGCACTAATAAAAAACAAATAAACTTGAGGCATTTTATTGAGATTCAACTAGGGGTAAATACAAACATAAGCCCCCCTGAAAATTATCAAACACAACTGAAAAAAGCTTGCAGGACAATAATTTAGAGATATGATTGCCTGGATATGGTGGCCAAAGGGAATTAACAATGCTCACCAATGATGCCAAAATAAATTGCCAATCAAGGAGTATAAACTCATATAGAATGGGCTTTCCTTTTTTCAACATCAAATGCTGCCAAGTGCTACAACAAATGGAGTCATGTTGACCAGCAATTGGGATGTTACTGAGCCAAATGAGCAACCTACCTCGTTGAAGAGGCAGCATCTATGGAGCGAAGGAATAGGTGACATCACCTATTCCTACCCTCCATAGATGCTGCCTCACCCGCTGAGTTTCTCCAGCATTTTTGTCTACCTTCGATTTTTCCAGCATCTGCAGTTCTTTCTTAAATACTGCGTTGAAGAATACTCTTAGAGAATGAAAATGAATAATTTGAATTAATATCGTACACATTTTAATTCTGTGCTAAATAAAAAGATTTGAATATACACATACGATTAAGAAATGCCTCTTTAAAGAATTAAAAAAGTAAAATAATTGCATTACAGGATATTATCTGACGATTCACAAACATAAAATTAGTTTATTTTTAATTGAAGGGCTTTGAAATTTGTTAAGTAGTAATTATTACATAAAATACAGTTATAAACAATTACACCTTATGCAATGAAAGATAATATTGTGAGGATATTTAATAGTGAGAACACTTTGCAAATGCATGAATTATCATTATTTAGCTAATTTCCATTCATTGCAGTGAAGAGACAGCAACTTGGGATTTCCAATTTAGCATAAACATGCGCAAGAATCCTGCAATTGCTGTCAATTTCATGGTGTAAAGATATCCAATGCTTTCAGATTCACTGCCTTTCAACTATACGTTCCAGGCCTATGTGGAACAAAACTAAACATCAAATGTTTGATTCAAGATGATCTCAAATCTAGGTTAATAAATAATTTCTAAATAATAATCTGGTTTCACGCATGGAATAACATTCCAAAGATATTTGGCAAATAAATGATTTTCTATTCTAATTATTCAATAACTTAAAATCAGATTCAACAGGTCGAGAATGTTTTTTTTGCTATATCAAATTTGATAAAAATAGGCATTGTTATAATGGGAAAATTCTTCATGCAACATTTGGTGCAACTAACACAAACAGTAAAACACGTTCTCACATAACATAATCTGGAATATTGCTCGACAAGCCAAGTGAGTGAAAACTTATTTTTTCTTTGTTTGTACTGCAATTTTCCAGCTCATCATGCTTCCATTAAAGATTATTGATTGTATTTGCCAGTGGTACTCTTTTATTTCAGCTCATATTCCCTAAAAAAAATAAGAGATACTAATCGTATTAATATGATATCACTGTAGGGAGAGAGCTAGGTCCAGCTAATATTCATTGTTCATTTTGGGTCAACAGGTAGCAGGCTTTCATTCAAACCTATTGTGTAACCTAAACTATCACTTTACACAGTCTCAAAGTAACACAATGTCTTTCACAGCATTATATTTTGGATTATGTTATAAGCCGCAACGATCAACTTGTTAAAGATATTAGAAGTTACCGCTCTAGAAATTCAGTCCTATTCTGTAGCAACTTAACAGACCAAAGTTCAGTTCCATTATGCAACTGAATTTCAAAAACTATGTCCAACCTGCTGTCATTATCACAGAACACCTTTTAGTAGGACAATAGGAATTCATTTCTAATCACCCGCATTTCAACGTGAAGAGCAGGGAAGTTCTCATGTCAGCATTACTCCTTCAACTAACATAGGTAACTTAGGGTGCAAATTCGTTGTAATGTTATATACAAGTTAATGGCTTCTAAAAGTAGTACAATGAATTAAGTTTTCAAAAACACTGCACCAATACCAGAGATCTCTGTTCTTAATGCTTTCAAGAAATAACAAATACCTTCACCGACGACTCCTATTACTAGAACTAATTTACGAGCTTGCAAAAGTATTTACTTTCTGCCGGATGTCATAATATGTGCAAAATAAGCTATGCATTTTTAGACTGATGCATTTGCTGGAATTTGAGGACTTTGCTAGAATCACACAGTACAACTAAAATGTTCAGCAAGGGATTTGATTTATTTCAGCATAATTAGTACCCTTTGACCCAGACTGATACCATGGCTTAAACAGCTAAATTTGCATAAAAGAAAAGGCTGCACAAATTTGCTTTGCATTAACTTACTATGATAAAGGAGGTGGCCTTTCAGTGCATTGGATCTATGCCAGCTCCTCGCAGAACAATCCCATTCACCTGAAATAGAAGCAACAAACTGGAGTAACTCAGCGGGAAGGCAGCACCTCTGGAGAGAAGAATAGGCGACGTTTCAGGTCGAGGCCCTTCTTCAGATTGTCTGAAGGGTTTCGATCAGATTCAGTCTGAATAAGGGCCTCGACCTGAAATGTCACCCATTCCTTCTCTCCAGAGATGCTGCCTGCCGTGCTGAGTTACTCCAGCTTTTTGAGTCTATCTTCGGTTTAAACCATCATCTGCAGTTACTTCTTACACAATCCCATTCACTTTCTCTTAATTTCCTTGCAATTTACTCACATGTCTACCTATTCCACTCTGAATCTATTAACGCTTACTCTTTTGTTATATTTCCCTACAACACAAACAGACACCATTCAGCCTACATTCTGGCTATCAGAGAAATCCCACCTGCCATTCATCTATTGGCAATGTATCTATCCCATCAACTCTTCCTCTGATTTTCCTGCCATCCATCAACAATAGGAGCAATTAACAGCAGCTAATTTACTGACAAACCTGGACATGTTTGGGAAAGGGAAGGAAACCAGAGCACCCAAGGAAAACTGATGTGGTCATAGGGAGAATATGCACATTTTACAAAAACAGCACTGAAGATCAGAATTGATGCCAGGACTTGAGATGTGTAGCCATATAACTATCTGCTTTGTCTCCTTAAGAGTAAATTCAGGAAACATTCTTCACTTAAAAGGCAAGAGGCAGTATGCATTTTTTTCTTGTCTCAGAGGGTTACGGATACATTCATTTTTTCTTTAAATACCTCAGCTGTTTAATATATTCTTCATATATTTATATTTTGTGTCAGCTTTACAGTCATCAAGACATACTTCTGGATCTGGTAAGATTATTCCAAACACACTTTTCTCCTTTACAGAGAAAGTCCCTCCAAGCTCTCTTTTTCCAATTTGTTATCTGAATGATAATGGTCTAGATTTCCTTAATACTTGTGTCCTCGTGTTCCTTTTACCAGATGCTTCTTACTATAAGTCACACAGAAATAACCACTATCATGACTCGTTATATTGAAAGTTGTCATTACAACTTAAGAGTTGAATGATGTGGATTATATTTTTTTTACTCTTTAGCCACCTAACTAAAATTAAACTGCAGAACATTATTGTTGACTTTTGTTTCTGCTGATTTAACATGCAAAATGCTAAATCAGAGGAAGGAAAGACTGCCTTGTGCAAAAGGAACAAAACCAATGGTCTTTTGGTTACAGGTCTATCACAGGTGGTAGTAGTGGTGACAGCGATTTAGGTGATAAGTTATCGCACAGCTATCCTGTTAAAAGCTCAAAGAATTTTCACTTAAGCATGGTTTATTTTGCGTGAAGTGCTGATCCCATGCCTTAAATAAGCCATGTGTCAACAGTACGTAAACACACAGATACAATTCTTTCTCTTAATGTTTATTTACTTTCTTCTTATTCTCAAATTGTTTTTCTGTTTATAAATTAAAACATATATCTTCTGTGAAAAGTGTAAATAAACAGTTATTTTTAGAAAATGATTAATTACTTAACAATATAGAAGCAAATAACTGTGAACGAGATCAAAGTTGTAATTTAATCAAACATTGAATTACAGTTTATAATGTATGGAAGATTCAATTTCAATCTGAGATGTCTGGATAGCGTATGAATTGTAGCATTGTTTAAATACACACACTTGCGTGTGCACCCAACACACACACCCGCACAAAATCCTAATGGCTCATAAATAAGGCCCGGTGTAAAGTGCAGATGGACTTCAACATTTTAAGTTAGGCAAGAGATTGTCAAAGACGCAAAAGAAAAAGCAGCGATATTTATAGCAGCAACTTCCACATAGCAGGAGGCATATTTGTTTCAGGGAAGGTAATTGAGAGTCAGGGAAATGAGGGAGAGAAACAGCCTAGTGCACATCTTAAAAACATCATCAACCTGCCAATAATAGTGTTTTCTTGTGGGTCATGTTAACAACCAGCCATCCTTCACTGAGCAGGAGAGACTAGCAAGGTGGCATCCACCACTAATGGCCTAGGAGTAGAGGTCAGGTTGTCACTTCTTTGCTTCCTCTCACACTAGGAGAGAATAGCGATGAAATCCAACACTCGGTAGTGTGCAGCCTGGAAGAGGGTTCTGAGTTACCCATCCTGGAATCACACACGCTGGCATGGTGGGCTGACTCTCTGAAACAGACAGTCTGCAATGCCCATCATTTGTTCTGCGCTCTAAATACCATGCACTGATACTGCCAGATACATACTTCTTTCTGCCACTATCCTTCCACTAATTTTTTTTCTCTCTCCACTTTGGGCATCTGGAACAGAGAGTCTTTGTGTGGCTGAGATAAAGTGTGCGAAGAAGTGAAAGGAGCAGCGCTCAGCACTGGCTGTCGACATCAAAGAACTTGCCGAACGCTGTGAATTCCGCAATTTCTACAAAAATCACAATTGAGAAATTCACCCAAAGAGTAGTTATGGCAATGCCAAGTAACAAAAACCCTGGTTTGATCTGTTTTCTTTTCTTAGCCACAAGTTGCCACACAATTGGCCTCAGTTCCTCCACATCATGGAAGGCAAATATACAACTGGGTTACAAATCACTACCTAGTAACCCCTGCTGAAGTGTAAACACAAGGATAAGATGCAAGTGTGTTGCATCCCCGTAGCTGCCAGTTACATATTTGCTGGCACTTGTTGGCAAAGCTCAAATTAATAACCAAAACTGGGTAATACATAGAGAGCAACTGCCACCTATAGAACTATACACCACAGTTAGGATCAATATTCTCACAAGAAGTGGGACACACAAGAAAACAAATGTAGAACGAGATACAGCAATATCTTTCTCACAATAGCATGGCTCAGAGAACAGACACACCATTGTCAACAAGTTTTAGTTCAGGTCAGTCACTAAGCATGCACAAATGTGTACACTGACTCTGACACTTATCTTTCATACACAAACACAAATAGATAATAATAACACAAATGGATAGCTACAAACTATCTGCAAAGCAACAATACTACAATTTTAATTTAGGAAATGCAAATCAGCCCTAACCTAAAATAATATCTTTATTTTCCTAAGTGCTGTTTGTTATTCTGCACAAGAAGCTGTCAGTGACTGTAATTCAAAACTGCAATTGAAAACATTTTCCTAATGGCAATTAACCATTGATATAAGGAAAGGTAACTTCTTAGCCAATTCATAGGTTTTGAGTGAGCAAATTCAATTATTGATCACACGTCTGGTCTGCTATTTCTTCCATTGAGATGCAAGGGTCATTCAGTTCAGCAAAGGCTGGCTTTCTCTGTGCCAAACAGTGAACCCTCCACACAGGTCACAGCGTATTATTTCACAAAAGAGATAAGGGGACCAATAGACCTGGCTTCTTTGATAACACTTGGGGGAACTTTAAATAAGTTAAAATGTAATAACTTAGTTGTGATGCATAAGGCCATTTTTTAAAAAGGGAGCATTTTCAACATTGCTATGAATTTCTCAAGATTAATCCATGGAGACATTTTTGTTCACAATTTCATGCAAATCGTTTTAAGAAAGATCCATCAAAAAGATGGAAAATCAAATCAGTTTTTAGGCACACTTTTCAAAGTCTCATAACACCTTTTGTAAAAAAAAATAGCTGCTGACCACAAACCAAATCCTTCTGAACAAAAACAACAAAGGGAATTCCAAACTCATCACCAAAACGTGTAGCTGTGCCCCCACCAGCAACCCCTCCCCTTTAGAGATAAGGAGGCAAAAGTAAAGCGAATACAAGGAAAGAAACTTACAGCAATCAGAGTGAGGTTCCTGTGCTCGTTGGATGCGTTAGGTCCTGCGGGCTGGTCGCTATCACAGTTTTTGGGGGCCCGGTTGCTGTCGTGCTGCTGCTGCTGATGCTGCTTAGCTTTCGGGGTCTTTTTGCTGCGTGTGTCCAGGTACTTCTGGTGCAGAGCGAGTTTGTTCCTTCGCTCCTGCTCGATGCGCTGCGGCTGGGTCTGCTCGTAGCGAACCTGGCAGACTGCATGGTGCCGGCGACACAGCTCGATCCTCTGCCTCAACCTTTCCACGATTGCGCTGTGCTTCGGGTTTGGGGGCATGTTGTAATCCCCCATCCTAACCTCCGGCCACACTGTGTTGCCAAGTTTCTTGCCTTTCTTATGCTTTGTTTGTTGTTGTGTTAAACCTCGGAGAAATAAATTGCAAGGTTCGTGCAAAAAAGTCTTGGTTCTTGTTTGAATCCAATCAAAATCTCAACAAACACATTTCGGACCCTTGAATGTACTTCCTTCAAGACGACCGAAACCCATTTTCCACTGTGTTACGGTAATATTCCTTCAGACGCTCGCAAATGGCGAGACCGGCCCCTTCAATGCTCGCTCCCACGGATACTTTCTCTCTCACAAGCAGACGGACGGGACAGACAGACACAGATTGTCCGGATCTCCCTCTTCGACCGCACAACGGAGAGAGAGAGAGAGTGGAGGAGGAATGAAAAAAAAAACTACTCGAGAAGGGGGGGGGACGTGAAGGGAGGAGAGAGAGAGAGAGAGGGGAGGGGGTGTGAGAGAGAGAGAAAGAAAGAAAGACACAACAACACACACACACACACACGCACAAAAGTCTTCAGGAAGAACAGACGCCGCGGAAACTTGGCGAGAAGCGCCGGGTGGCTGCGGGGATCGGGCAGGCGATGCCGTCCACGGCCATCCAGAGGTGGGGTGTGCAGGGCTGGCAGTGTCTGCGCTCCCCGGGCTGCTGCCGCTGCCGCCGCTGTCTACAGCTTCCAAACACGGAGCCCGCTCTCCTCTCCTCTCCTCACATCACATCACATTGTGTGTGTGTGTGAGAGAGAGCGAGCAAGCGAGGAGGCGCTTCCCTC
This sequence comes from Okamejei kenojei, assembly GCA_035221665.1. NCBI lineage: Eukaryota > Metazoa > Chordata > Chondrichthyes > Rajiformes > Rajidae > Okamejei > Okamejei kenojei. The sequence goes on along the minus strand of CM069136.1, from coordinate 41,500,247 downwards.
CACACAGACTAGCGGAACGATACCGCCACTGCCTGAGTAAACAAGGGAATGGAAAGGAAAATAAAACCACAGGCTCCAAACGCAAACAAAATGGGCGAAGCGGCAGATTTGTTTATTAATTTTTTTTGGGGGGGTGGGGGTAAAGGCGACTGATTCATTGAAAAGAAAAGTCATCCTATAAATAAAGCGTTAACGCTTCGCTGGCTGCAACTGCACGGAGAGTCTGATCGGCCGGCCGGCCGCTCTCGGGACCCATTCTTCCAGCTTTTCTTCAAGTTTCTCCACAATTTGGCGTGCTTTTTTGTGGATTGAGAAACTTACTGAATGGAAACGCTTCTGTTCCTCTGAAGTGAATCTAATTCCACTAACTGCTCAGGCAAATTAGAGGAAGTTTTGTCTTTGTTAAATGTTTACGTCCTGTGCGATTGGAGAAATGCATGGACACACATGTCTTGAACAGACTGTGTTATAAATGCAGAGTCCAGCAACAGTCTTATGCCTCAGATGCTTCATATTACAATACAGGCCTCTCACTCGGGTGCGTGAGTCCACCCTGGCTTATAGGAATATAATCAAAGAACTCCGTTTAATATGTTTTTTTTGTCGTTGTTTGGTTACTGTTTCACTGTTCATTCGAGTCACAGCCACTGGCAATCCGTGCAGTCGCAGTCAATGAAGAACGTCTGTCAACAACCCAGTGTGATGGATAACCAGTTACCATCGGCGAGGAAGCACCTTACCTCTTAGCACAGCAGCTAAATCTGCATCTGAAATCACCAAGTGGGGAACACTTTTACCCAAGTACAAGCCAGGTATTGTTCACATTACAACCATTAATTTGGAGAACACACGTTACAACAATTCAAAGATAACTTTGGAAGATTAACATCAGTTTGAATTAATAGGCAGTGTAGAACTGGAAGCAGAAAATGAGCTGAACATTTTTTGTTTGGCAAATACAATCGTTGATTGTGCAATAAAGAATGCTTGTAGAAAAAAGTTGCTTATATCACTTCGACGAGGTTGAACAAATAGTTTGAAAACATTTGATACAAGTGCAAGGAAAGTAGATTGGAAAATAGTGTGGACCTATACTTTCCAACAGGATTAAGATCTTCTTTGTTTCTATGATGTGACTCTGAAGTAAAGCAAAGTGGAAGTCACTACATGAGTAGTCACAAATTGATTTGCATTGATACCACGTGGAAGAATCATTCCTGGAGCGCGAAATCCAATTCCAGGCAAAGCTCTGTTTGAAACCAGTTGCCTGACTGCCAAACCAGCATGACTCATTTAGTCAAGGTATTTGGAGCATATTTTGGTGGAAAAGGTGCCTCACTGATGAACAACCAAAGCTGGAATGTTAAAGAACTGGAACTGGACAACCCTCCTAGCTTCCGAATTAATCTCAGCTAGTCTCTGCAATTATGCATTTATCCTTCTGTAACATCACAACAACAGACAATCTTGATGGTTTCAGGTCTTGCCGTGGTTACAGCACCCAGGCCTTATACCTCACAGCTTTTATTGAAGTATGTGCCCAATGCTGGTAGATGAATGGTAGCTTTCATTCTACCTTTATTGTATAATGAAATAATGTCATGAAAGGGACTGATGATTAAAGTGTCCAATACATATAAATATTATACCTCATCACGATTAAGATTTCCCATTATTAATTCCATATCCATCTTATAAGGTCAATGAGGTTAATGAAGTTAATGATCTACAGAGATCGGTGTTGGTCACAGTCATTCTTCCTCATCTTTGTGATTGACACACCCCAGACAAGTTCTGCCATAATCACTGTCGTAGCCATTTAGCTTAACTCAGTATGTTATAAGTATAACCAGTTACCTTTACATTTTATCTGCCTGTAATTATGTGGGTGGGATTTATACATAGTCTGAGGCGTGTTTGCGGCTGGGATTCTCGCGCACTCCCTAGTAGTTAGTTTAGTTTGAAGAAGGGGAGAGGTCACAGCTTTCGACCATGCACGAGTATGACCACAAGTAAGATTAAAATGTACTTATACAAGAAGAAGTTTGGATGAATATCTTACTGTTTTTACTACTACAATAAAGAAACAATTAATCAAGAGACTGTGTTTGGAAGATTTATCGTTCGACGGCTTTGAATGTCTCGTGGAGAGCTTGTGGGTGCGTGTCGATTATCTTCTGATCCCCTATCTTCAATTAGTGACTAAATGACTAATCCTTGAAACTATTTAAATATCTGTCACTACATTCACATGTGCTGATAACATTTGGTTATTTCCATAGGCACTTGCCACCATCTTGCCCTGTATGGCTTGGAACTAAGTCCACAGGAATCTGGAGCAATACTTTGAAATTAAATAGAGTTATACATCAAGGAATCCAGCCCTTCAGTCCAACTTGTCCATGCTGACCAAGATGCCCATCATTGCAAATCCCATTTGCCTGCATTTGACCCATACCTCCCTCAACCTTTCCTATTCATGTACTGAACAAATGTCTTTTAAATGCTGTCATTGTACCTGCCTCAACCACGTTTTCTGGCAGCTTGTTCCATCCTCTGTGTGATAACGTTGCCCCTCGGGTTCCTAATAAATCTTTCCCCTCTTTAAATCTATGGCTTCTAGTTCCTGGTTTCCCAACTCTAATGAATTACATTGTGCAATTACCTTACCAATGCCCCTCATGTTTATACACACCTGTATAGTCTTCTATTGAAAGAATTATGTCCCACACTGAACATTCTCTCCCTATAAAGCCCTCGCGTCCTGGCAACATTCTGTAAATCTTTTATGCACTTTTTCCATTTTAATAGCATCTTTCTTTAACAGGGTTACTAAAACTGAGCGCAATACTCCAAGTGCAGCCTCTTATGCAACTGCAACATAACCTTCAAACGTTGACACTCAATGCCTTACTGATAAAGCCAGTGTGTCTAAAACATTCTTCGTTATCCTGTGCATCTGTGACATCACTTTCAGGGAACTGTGTAGTGATATTTCAAGGCCCCTCTGTTCTACAACACTCCCAAGGCCCCTGCTAATTATTGATAAAGTCCTATCCTAATTTGAGTTCCAAAAGTACAACACCTCGCACTTATCTGAATTAAACTCAATTTTCCAGTGTTCAGCCCACTTACCTAGCTGATCAAGATCCTGCTGTAAATCTTGATAAACAGTGTTTAAAATACCACCTATTTTAGTGTCATCTGCAAATTTACTATCCATGCCTTTGTACATTCACATTCAAATCTTTGAAGTGGATGCCAAACAACAATGGGTTCAACACTGACTCCTAAGGCACAAAACTCCAGTCCGAAAAACAATTTTCCACAAGAATTCTCTGCTTTCTACATCCCAGGTACAAACGTTACTAATAGTGTTCCCCTCAATAAGTTACAATGCATAAACTGGAATCACTTTCTGCAAGCAGATGTCAGGATATGTGAACTCAAGGTAGTACCTGTGAAGAAATCTGGATTGTTTCTGCACCTTGATGCAATATTTGTTGAACAGCAGGAAAAACATGAAGATGTGACCAAACTGCCACATGGGTGACATTGCCACAGCCACCATAACGTAAGTCCAAAGTCTAGACAACAACTTGTACATTCTACCACTATTATATGATGAAGAGATAAAGAATGAAGCCATACACCACTTGAAACTAGCTGCCTAATAAGATTTGCCTTCTGATATTTTTTGTTACCTTGCTTTTCTGCAAAAGAGTGAATATATTCTTGCTGGTTTGTTGCTTCTTTGTCATGTTTTGGTCTGAACAACTACATCCCTGCTATCAGCAGTGCAGACAGTGCTAACCATAGACATTCCATCAGGCCTGTCAATGGATTTTAATTTTAGTTTAGTTTCAAGATTCAAGAGAGTTTATTGTCATGTGTCCCTGATAGGACAATGAAATTCTTGCTTTGCTTCAGCACAACAGAACATAGTAGGCATTGACTACAAAACAGATTAGTGTGTCCATAAACTATTATATATAATATATACACACACGAATAAATAAACTGATAAGGTGCAAATAACAGATAATGGGCTATTAATGTTCAGAGTTTTGTCCGAGCCAAGTTTAACAGCCTGATGGCTGTGGGGAAGTAGCTATTCCTGAACCTGGTCGTTGAAGTCTTCAGGCTCCTGTACCTTCTATCTGAAGGTAGCAGGGAGATGAGTGTGTGGCAAGGATGGTGTGGGTCCTTGATGATACTGTTAGCCTTTTTGAGGCAGCGACTGCGATAAATCCCCTCGATGGAAGGAAGGTCAGAGCCGATGATGGACTGCGCAGCGTTTACTACTTTTTGTAGTCTTTTCCTCTCCAGGGCGCTCAAGTTGCCGAACCAAGCCACGATGCAACCGGTCAACATGCTCTCTACTGTGCACCTGTAGAAGTTAGAGAGAGTCCTCCTTGACAAACCGACTCTCTGTAATCTTCTCAGGAAGTAGAGGCGCTGATGTGCTTTCTTAATAATTGCACCAGTGTTCTCGGACCAGGAAAGATCTTCAGAAATGTGCACGCCCAGGAATTTGAAGCTCTTGACCCTTTCAACCATCGACCCATTGATATAAATGGGACTGTGGGCCCACATCCTACTCCTTCCAAAGTCCACAATCAGTTCCTTGGATTTGCTGGTGTTGAGGGCCAGGTTATTGTGCTGGCACCATGTGGACAGTCGCTCGATCTCTCTTCTGTACTCTGACTCGTCCCCATCAGTGATACGTCCCACAACAGTGGTGTTGTCCAGCGAACCTGATGATGGAGTTCGCACTATGACCGGCTACGTATATACCAGATAAGTATCGAGTGAGTACAACAGGGGGCTGAGCACGTAGCCTTGAGGTGCTCCCCTGCTGATTCTTATCGAGGATGACACATTTCCACCAATACGAACAGACTGTGGTCTGTGAATGAGGAAGTCAAGGATTCAATTGCAGAGGGATGCACAGAGACCCAGTTCTGCGAGGTTGGTAACCAGCTTGGAGGGGATGATTGTGTTAAATGCCAAGCTGTAATCAATGAATAACAGCCTGACATATGAGTTTTTGTCGTCCAAGTGGTCCAGAGCAGAGTGGAGAGCCAGCGAGATCGCATCCACCATTGATCTGTTGTGGCGGTAAGCGAACTGCAGTGGGTCCACGTTTTTGTCGAGGTAGGAGTTGATTTGCGCCATGATCAACCTCTCAAAGCACTTAATCACCACAGGCGTTAGTGCCACTGGTTGATAGTCATTGAGGTACGTCACCTTACTCTTCTTGGGCATTGGCATAATTGATGCCCTTTTAAAGCAGGTGGGAACCTCAGAGCTCAGAAGTGAGAGTTTGAAAATGTCCGTAAAAACTACAGCCAGTTGGTCCACACAGGTTTTTAGAACACAACCAGGTATACCATCAGGCCCAGGCGCTTTTCGAGTGTTCACCCCTCTGAAGGATTTCCTGATGTCGGCCCCTGTGACTGAGACTGAAATACCATCCCAGCGAATGGGGGCTCGGGAAGGCACATCGGTGTTCTCCCCATCAAATCGTGCGTTTTAGAGATACAGCGCGGAAACAGGCCCTTGGCCCCCCGGGTCCGCGCCAACCAGCAATCCCCACACATTAACACTATCCTCCACCCACTAGGTCCAATTTTTACATTAACCAAGCCAATTAACCTACAAACCTACACGTCTTTGAAGTATGGGAGGAAACCGAAGATGTCGGAGAAAACCCACACAGGTCACGGGCAGAATGTACAAACTCCGTAGTCGGGATTGAACCCAGGTCTCCAGCGCTGCATTCGCTGTAAGCCAGTAGGAAGCTAGTACATTCTTCTATAGGAAGAATAGGAATTCCTGTGAATGAAGGACACAAGCACAGTGCCAACTGACCCCTAACCAGGGGGTGCAAATGTTTTATTGTTCGATTTGCATGTCTTCAGAGATTTACCATAGCCATTTAAATCTACTCCAGCAATCCAATCATCAGTGAGTATATTGTTGCCTGATCAACAGTTAACTGATTCTCAGCCATCAGACACCTTTGCTGACTCTGGCAAATATCATGACTGGTTTGAGAAGTAAAACAAATGGGCAGTTTGCTATTGGGAAACCCAGACTAAAACTCATCTCCTCCATCTACACCACTGCAGAACGAAGTGCACCACCCACACTTCCACTTAAATTCTCAAAGGAGTGAATAATCAGCCAGTTGCAAAAGTATGAGGGAAGAATGTGCATTTAGGATGAGTTTTATTCCTCAGCCTGAGAAATTGCTTTGTGTTTTGCAGAAACACTGTTTTTGAAGGAAACTAGTGGCCACAATGTTCTGAAAAGCATGTCTATGATTTTGCCCACAGAGGAGGAAGAAGGGGTGGATGCAAAAAGGGAATTATCCCTCCGATTGATGTAAAACCTGATACGATGACATGGATTTATGGACCACACATAATTTAAAGATATCTGGCAATCCATACTTGACGAGCCCTTTGGGTCTGTCTGTATTCCAATTGCTATGTACTAACATGGCTTGTTAAATCCCCACTGATTTTATTATATCTCTACATTCTTGCCCCTAACACAAACAAATAATTGCTGCACATTCTGTAGAAGGCTTTAAAACCAAACATTGTTTCTCTTTTGCTTCATTGTACAATGTGTGTTTCTTTTTTTTGCTTCTGCACAATATCCGCTGTAGAAGAGTTGGAGAAGTGGAAGAAGGAGTTAGAGGAATGGAATAAGGGGAGATGGGCGGTGGGGTCTGGGGGAATGGGAAGAAAGGCCTGAGTGGGAATGACATGGATAGATCAGTAGGAGAGAGAAGGGGGGATTTATCTGACACTGGAGAATTTAACGTTCATGATATCAGGGATCATAAGATCACATGTACTGATCTTGGGTACTGACTGGGGATGATCAGCAATGATCGCATTGAATGGCGGTGCTGGCTTGGAGGGCTGAATGGCCTCCTCCTGCACCTATTGTCTATTGTCTATAAGATCATGTGATAGGAGCGGAATTAGGCTATTCGGCCTATCAAGTCTACTCCGCCATTCAATCATGGCTGATCTATCTCTCCCTCCTAACCCCATTCTCCTGCCTTCTCCCCATAACCTCTGTCACCTGTACTAATCAACAATCTATCTATCTCTGCCTCCACAGCCTTTTGTGGCAAAGAAATCCACATGGATGATGCCCATGCAAAACAAAGGGTGGGAGGAGCTGTAGTCTAGGCAACTGTAATGCCTTCCTCTCCTCCTCCTCATCCTTCTGTTCATCGCCCAACTCTCACCTCTTTCTACCAGCTATCCTGCCTCTCCTCCCATCTTGAAGAAGGGTCCCAGCCCAAGACGTCGTCGGTCCATTTCCCGCCACAGATACTGCCTGAATTGCTGAATACCTCCAGCAGTTTTTTTTTGCTGTAAACAAATTTGGATTTGCTAGAGCTTCTTTACACCTGCTGCTCTTGTCTTCTAGATAATAGAAGGAACAAGTGTTGAAGACTATAGTCAGAGAATTGTCAACAAGTTGTTGGTCTGTATCTTGTCTATGGCAGAAAAAAATGCTGGAGAAACTCAGCGGATCAGGCAGCATCTGTGGAGCTAAGGAATAGGTGATGTTTCGGGTCGAGACACTTCTTCAGACTGATGTGGGGGCGGGGGGGATGTGGGAAGAAGAAAGGAAGAGGCGGAGACAGTGGGCTGTGGAAGAGCTGGGAAGGGGAGGGGAAGGATGGAGAAAGCAAGGACTACCTGAAATTGGAGAAGTCAATGTTCATACCGCTGGGGTGTAAACTTCCCAAGCAAAATATGAGGTGCTGCTCCTCCAATTTGCGGTGGGACTCACTCTGGCCATGGAGGAGGCCCAGGACAGAAAGGTCAGATTTGGAATGGGAAGAGGAGTTGAGGTGCTGAGCCACCGGGAGATCAGGTTGGTTAATGCGAACAGTGTGGAGGTGTTGGGCAAAGCGATCGCCAAGCCTGCGCTTGGTCTCACCGATGTAGAGCAGTTGATACCTAGAGCAGCGGATGCAAAAGATGAGATTGGAGGAGGTGCAGGTGAACCTCTACCTCACCTGGAAAGACTGCTTGGGTCCTTGGATGGAGTCGAGGGGGGAGGTAAAGCAACAAGTGTAGCATTTCCTATGGTTGCAATGGAAATTACCAGGGGAGGGGATGGTATGGGCGGGAAGGGAAGAATTGACAAGGGAGTTACGGAGGGAGCGGTCTCTGCGGAAAGCCGAAAGGGGAGGAGATGGGAAGATGTGGCCAGTGGTGGGATCCTATTGGAGGCGGCGAAAATGTCGGAGGATTATCTGTGGTATGTGTTGGCTGGTAGGGTGGAAGCTGAGGACAAGGGGGACTCTGTCCTTGTTACGAGTGGGGGGGATGGGGAGTGAGAACGGAGCTACAGGATATAGAAGAGACCCTGGTGAGTGCCTCATCTATAGTCGAAGAGGGGAACCCCCATTCCCTGAAGAATGGGGACATCTCTGATGCCTTGGTTTGGAACACTCATCCTGGGTGCAGATGCGGCGTAGATGGAGGAATTGGGAGTAGGGAATATAATCCTTACAGGAAGCAGGATGGGAAGAAGTGTAGTCCAGATAGCCGTGGCAGTCAGTGGGTTTGTAGTAGATGTCGGTCAGTAGTCTGTTATGTGCGATGGAGATAGTGAGGTCTAGAAACGGTAGGGAGATGTCTATGGCACATACTCTACCCTCACTCAAACTATAGATGTTTGTAATATCTCACAGTTTGCTATCAACTATTGCTCTCTGCATAAGGAGAGATAATTTCCTTCACTTCTCTCTCGTGAGAGAGTAAAAAATGGAATGAGCACATGACTTTACAAGGATTGCATTCTAACCCATATTCTTATATTGAGAGAGGGCAGGCACTTTGTACTCCACAGTGAATGTCACTGACAAACATTCATGTTATATATTAAAAGATACATTGCTACAGGGACACCATGCAGCTTCTATGAACACTCCGATCTGCAAACATAATAGCTGAGTTTGCATTGCAGCAAGCAAAATTTGCTTAACAAATGTTGATTTTCCTTGCAGCTCCCAGGTGCTGGGTGGCTTCTAATTGTGTTGCAATGGAAGCTGAAGCATTGACCATCAGACAGTGTATCATGGTTGGCTTCATAGAGGGTTGGCACCAATTTTGTGTTGCAAGGAAAGAACTCCCAACTCTGTGTAAATTCAGTACCATATTTTTCTAGATCATCAACATTGCAAGGAGATCTGGCAATGAAGCAAGCCACTTTTGTGCATACCCATTACTCTTCTTCCAATCCTTTGAGCATTTTAAGTTCTTTGCAGCAGAATTCACAGGAAAACCTTTCCTCCAGGATCCCAGCCTTTGCATTAACCAAATCCCTGCAGTATTTTAGATGGAAGTGCTCCTATGCAGTACTGTTGGGTAAGGAGTTCGATCCAGTGATGTTAAGGAATAGCAATATATATTTCCACCTCTGCAACATATGTGACTTGAATGCGACCACACAGATGATGGTTGGGATCCGTCTTCAGACTTTGTCAGAGGTCACTTTCAGTCTGAAGAAGGCTCCCAACCATCATCTGCATGGTCCCATTCAAGTCACATATCTTGTCACACCTCACACCACTAGGGGTACCTACACCAGAGCTGTTGCAGTTCAAGAATGTGGCCCATCACCACCTTCTCAATCGTAATTGGGGATGGTTAGTAAATCCTGTCCTCGACAGTGATGCTAAGATCCTAAAATGTGAAGATATTAAGATAAATAATCTATATTCAGCCCCACCACTGGATTTGCCCTTAGCAAAGGTGCTCTAGTGAGAGGGAGCATTATCTACTCCATGGGCTAAGATCATGCAGGCACACTTGTTTCCTGCTGGTTAAACTCTACCATCTGCAGCAGTGCACTCTCCTTGCAAGAATGAGGCATATGTGTTAATGATTGATGTGCAGCATATTTGAGTGATATGCCTCTTGCAGTTGAATATCAGGTAGCGTGTCCAGCTTGTTGGATGTGGATGTATAGCTTAGAATATGCTGTGTGCATGAGGACGAACTTATTTAAGGTGTGTATGCTGCATGAGTGATAGAGCTTGTTTTTGGTGGGTCAAGTTAGTGAAGTGATACAATGTGCAGTGTATACGAATAGTGGTGCAGTTGATAGGATACAGCAATTGCAGGTGTATTCACAGTACTTGACATACGAGAGGTATTGGACATCATGTGATGCCACGTTCAGATCCTTGGGGCTAGACATTACCTCTATTTGGGTCCATGCTTTCCGAGAATTTGTGGACCTCCATATCTATCTGTACATGCTGCATTTACCACTTCCTCTTCATCTCTTCCCCCTTGGAACCTCGCGCAGCATTGGGAAATCTTAAATTCTGCTGTCATCTACATTATGCCACTATTATGTCTTCGTCCATATCAAAATAAATTGTTGGCAGCTCTGTGAAGATTTCCACCACCTGCTTGCAGTCACAATGCACCCATCAATAAGGGATGCGGAATGGCTTCAGGTGGTGTCAGCCAATTACGATATTAGCCCCTGCTAAGATTTGCAGACATTCAGCAGTGTGGTTAGCCCTGGCTATGTGCTGCAATCATACCCTGCAAGCAGTATCAATTTGGTGTACAGCTGCAGTGGATACAACTATTTAATTTAGCCCACCAAACTCTTACGTTTAGGAAACTGCTTAACCATCTACGTATGTGCTAATCCAGCGATGACCAAAGTTTCCTCCGAAATACAGCAATTTAAGTTCAACACTGACTTGAGCCAGGCAGCATAGATGGCATTCTGGCTGGCTGAAATCCACATGGCAGTTCCTCATCGCAGTCAGAAACCTGCAGTGTTAAATGACTGCCAGCCATTACTTGTTGGCTTGGTTAAAAAGCTTGAATAGCAATACTCTTTTAATTCAGATGGCAATACCCTTTAATTCATACAATTCTCACAACAGCATTGAGATCAGTAAGATTGCTAGCCCTGCTAATATTATTATTAGAATTTTTGTTCTCCTTGAAATTTATTTTCTAATATTTATGTTCTCATGAAGTTAATTCCAAAGGGTATGGTTCCGCTGGTGGTGGCAGTCCTCTAGGACCTTTTCCAAATTGTTTTTCTTCATGTCTGAGTCTGGGTGAGTGTCAGCGAACACTCTGATTGTGTGGGCATCACTGCCAAGCCCAATCCTGTTGTTGATGTGAATTTTTCTGATGGCACATTTCACAGTAACAGGTGATGGGCCTTTGTTCAATAGCAATAGCTCAGCCTTGAGTATGAGCGCACAGAAATTTCAAAAGACAAAGGACAAAAGTTAAAATATAAAAAGCTTTGGCCTCAGTGAAACACATTTTGTGCTAATGGGTTTGGTGGTACCGTTATTAAGATACTCACATTGTCAATGACAAAATCTCCGCAAACTTGAATTGATTTTGTTCCTAGTAACTCAGTATTCAGTTGCCATTTTTTTCAATCATTTATTTGGGAGCGAAAATGCACAGGCAGCCCTCAGAAGTTAAAGTGGGAGAGAAGTACAATAGTGTGGCACTTGCTGGGCTCATTTTACCACAGCATGCTTCAGTTATTGGTGTTGAATGACAATTTGTGGTTGTTTTGGATTTCGTCATTTCTTACGTAAAAACTTTACAGACACCGCTCCAGAACAAGTCTGCGCAGGGCTTTGGGTTAAATAATACTGAATGGTATTAATCTATTTATAGATTTCAATGGGTTTGAATGCTATTTACATAACGCTTTAGCATAAAGCACCTGTCACACCAAGTAGCTGCAGCAGGAGCAGCCCTCCAGACCAGTGGGTCAATTAAACAGGACACTTCCCACATGCAGAGTATCAGCCTCTGGGGAAACAAAATGAATTGAACAACTGTGCCCATGAGGAAAATCAAACTCTATTTGCCAGACTGTGATATTAAAAGTATTTCACTGATTAATATTTACTATTCCACTGATAGAAAAGTATATATTAATTTCTGCATTGGGATTGTTTTTTCTAAAAATGCAATATTTAATACAGCTCCAGACTGATTCCCAACCCAGCAGACAATGTTCAGCCTCCTTTCGGTCAGCTGGAGTGATGGAAGTAGCAATAAGTATTTCACATCTGTCATTTATTAGGTTGAGCTGTCAGGGTGGGGGTTGCAGAGGGGAGAGTCAGGCTGCAGGTGGCCAGAGTACACAGGCACGATTCTCTCAAGCCATCCATAATTTAAGCAGATGGAGCTTGGAATGCATGTAAAACAAATAAACATTTTGAATTGGCAGACTTTTGGTGCTTGAAACATTAAGTAAGGTGAATGTCACTACATTAAGCAAACCCTAACAAGATTGATAAAAGGATTGTGAAGTTTTACAAACCAAATTACACAAAAGAAAGTAACAGAATGAAGTGAGAGGGGTGACCTCGACCAGTAGTGCTGTGTTTATATTGTACAACAAATTCCACAGCAGTCAGAAGGGTAGAAAAATACAACGGCACCTGCACAGTGGGTTTTAACTTGTCATTGGTGTTTTTGTTACTGCCCAGCCTAATTCATTGACATTGGATGCAATGGTAGAATAAGACAAAGTCCCTTTGTGGTCATTTGAGGTAGATTTGGTTGCTCAGCCTCCATACAAAGAGAAAATCATTATGGCTACCTCTGCATCTGACTACAAGATGCTTTATGTTTATATTGCATTTGGGTAATCTTGCATCTGGACTCATCAACCAATATCAACGCTGCTAATGAACCAAAGACACTCAGTGGCAGCCACCATTTATTCTCTCCCCACTACCTTCTACCTTATTCCACTATGTTACATCAACTCATTTCTTCCTGGTCCCTGCAAGAACTCACATTCACATCTTTATCACATCCATGCTCAACTCTTCTAACATTCATCCAGTTCAGCTTCATGGATTCATGACCTGAATGAGAGTGTGGAACATCATCCACGAACAGAGTCTCGATAGATGACGGAACAATGGTAATCACTCAGGCAGGAGTATGTGCTGTCCCTACTGTTGACACCGGAACCTGTTAAGACCTGTGGAAACATAGGCAATGAAATCTGCTGCAGATTACCACCCACTGTTACCACCCAGCATTTATTCAATTGTGAAGTATTTATTCTACTGTAGAATGAATCATTGGAGTAGTGCACAGTTGTACGTTTGTATCTGGGTAATTGGACCCAGGCCATTTGACAGTGAATCAAGTGTGACCCAAAGCTTTGTGCTATTGAGTCAAACCTTGGTCTATACTTTGAAGAAATGGTTAATGATGCACTTATATTGATGAATTCTCTAGCACCAGCTTCCTCTCCTGCTGCTGTGGAAACCATGGTCCTGATTCATCTCACTGGAAAATTCTAAGCCAGACACAAACATCATTCTGCCTAAAGATCCTATAGCAAGCAAGATAGCCCACTCAACGAAAAATACATAGTACGGTCATGGGCAGATTCATGGGTAATTTTCGGCCTCGTTTCTGTAACCGGCTTATGTCTCCGCACCAAAGATTCCATAGCGGAGCAATGATACTAGTGCGGAGACTGAAGTTTACGGAAACATCCTCATAAAAATAAAAGTTCTCTTGTAAAAATGTTCTCCTCATTTTCAGAATTATAATTTATTAACACAAACTGTTCCCCCGCAACGTTGATTACACTGCGAGTCGGGTCGGGTCAGGTTACTGAAATCGATGAAAAAAAGGCCCACGTTCCGCTCCGTTGCTTACTACACGTCAGCCCATTGCATTTAGCAGGAGTGGTCTATCTTGCTCCGCTATAGGATAGTTGATTCTGCCAGCTGACATGTCAAGCTGATACACAGGGCTTCACCCATTGTTTCCTGTCCCCAGTGACACCCCCTGCTCCCTTATTTAAAAACACCTCCGTTTATAGGGAGAGGTTAGTGTGTTGTGTGTGGAAAGAGTGAGAGGATAGAGTTGGACATGGAAGGTGAAGAGGGAAGAAGCTAAGAGGGAGGCAGTGTAGAAGTGGGCATTGAGAAGGAAGGAGACTGAGGGAGGCAGATGGGGAAAGGGAGGGAGACAATGAAAGGAGGGAGGCAAATAAGGCATTGGATTAGGGCAGAACATTGAGGATAGGGTGCTGATAAAATGAGTGTGATCCAGTTATTCACTGGAATTTAGAAGGATGAGAAGGGATCTTATAGAAACATATAAAATTCTTAGATTGGACAGGCTAGACGCACAAAAAATGTTCCCCATGTTGGGGGAGTCCAGAACCAGGGGTCAGTTTAAGAATAAGGGATAGACCATTTAGGACTGAGATGAGGAAAAACGTTTTCTCGCAGAGAGTTGTGAATCTGTGGAATTCTCTGCCACAGAGGCAGTGGAGGCCAATTAACTGGATGTTTTCAAGAGAGAGTTAGATTTAGCTCTTAGGGCTAAAGGAATCAAGGGGAAAAGGCAGGAACGGGGTACTGATTTTAGATGATCTGATATGATCATATTGAATGTCGGTGCTGGCTCAAAGGGCAGAATGGTCCACTCCTGCGCCTATTTTTCTATGTTTCTAGATCATACATGTATATCCATTTATTAGCATGTGTCATCAGAGTGCCTTTTTTTTTAATATGTTTTGTGTTCTGTGCATATGTTTGTGTGAGTGTATATGCACACAGACACCCATGCACATTGCCAGGTCTTCAATCTTCTTGAATATATTTGCCATTGGTATCCATACAACAGGTATGGATTGACACCCCACATTATATGAATTCATGCACATATTTTATCCAGTTCTCAGAATTGGTGGAAGCAAGGCATTCTCACTCCTGATGCAGCTTAAGGACAAGGAGATTGACAATCCCCTTCCCAATTCTCTGCTGATGAATCTTGCGCATATTGAGCACTGCTTCAAGAAATACAATATGCAGGAAAGATATAAACTGTTCTTTGGGGATGGATGTTGGGTCTTCAATACCAATACTTTATTCTGAGAACTGTATTCGGAACGCTGTATCCGTCTCTTCAATCTACATTTTATACTTGCGTTTGGCTTGATTGTATTGTCTTGTATAGTATTATCTGATATCACTGGATAGTGCACAAACAAAAGCTTTTCACTGTATCTTGCTACACTTGACAATAATAAATCTAAACCTGAACCTATCATAAATAATAAATCCAATTTTTAGCTGTCTGCCTGTTAAGGGTGTTGGAACATTGCTACGTGTTCTCTGACCTGCACTATTGTTGAGAGAAAGTCCCAGGGATTGTTCAGGAAGAAACTTGAAAATAATTACACATTGTATGAGCTCCTTATTGCCCAGGTGTTTAATTCTGTAGCTTTACAGTGAATTTCAATGAACGCATGTATCTTACAATCACTATGTGGTTCGATAATTTCACTCCCAGCTGGATCTGAAGCACAGAACTGCTGAACTGGGGCTGCAGCAGATGATGGGAGAATCAAGCAAAGGACTTCACCACCAATCTGTGTGCTGTAGATACATCCATCAAAAATGGTATCGGCAAAAATGATCAAAGCATAGCCTCTGTGGAGCAAAGTCTGATTTTTTTTTCTCAAATGGCATTGGCATCAAAATAAACAGGATTGACTCAGGATTCACCTGGTTAGGTGTGGTGAACTGGGGTATACCAGATAGCTTTTCATAGAACTTCATTTTTAAAGAATCTTCAGCATATAGAATTTGGCTTGAGCAATTCAGCTCAGGAAAGATGCTGATTTTGGAGTGTTACAATATATTTCACATACACGAATGCTTGAGGACCAAATCATGAGATAGGCTGCACAAACTTGCCTTCTAATCTCTTGAGTTTGAATGGGATGAGATTGACTAAGAGTTTTAAAGTGATAAAGGGATCTGATGTGGTGGAGAAACAGAAACAATTTTCTTCTGAAGAGGAATTGGCAACATCAGGACATAATCTTAAAACAGTGCTTGGCCAAGACATTTTGGGGTGATGAAAGAAAGTACTTCTGGCCAAGGGAACTGTCGATGATTGAGAGCTGCAAACTCATGCATTTCAAGGACCTGAGATACTGTATGTGACAATATTTGGTCTTCAGCAAGGTGTGGCCTCTGAAAGGGGCCATGAAGAAAGATAGCTGTGTAGGCTGTATTGCTCTTTATATGAGATGTTTGCATTGTTCACGACCAGGAAAGCGTTTTTTGGAAAGACATTTGCTGTAATTTGCATATTGTGTGTATATATGTGCATAATATAAAATGTAAATTGTATCAGGTGGGATCTTAGTAATAAATTAAATGTGAATTAGTCGTCAATCTAGAGCAGAGCAGCATACAGCATACATTCCATCAGAGTGAGTGTGAGTGGATAGGCAAGAAATAGATGGCAAATGTGTTTTTGATTCACTAACAGCATGGATTCCATATTGCTGGTGTTGTGTGGCAGGAGATTGTGACTCGACCACAACAGAATGTTGGACACTAATATAAAAGAATCATGGTCATGAATCAACTAAAGGTGATTAGTTGAAATGGTGTACCATTTATCTGGAATAACATTTAATGCTTGAGAATAAGGTCAAGGGTCAGTATGGAAAATAAGATCTGGAGTGGAATAGGACATAACGTCATCTTGAGCTTACTTCTGGAATATAGGAAAAGAGCACATTGGAAACGTGCTGGCTTCTGTGTGCAGGAACAGTTCTTTGTGATGGCAAAACCAAATAGACGGCAAAGAAAAAAGCTGTGGGCGAATTATGTTGCAGGATGTTGCAGAATGTTACAAACTGGTATCATGTTGCTGGATTAGCATCCGAGCCACTTTTGAAAGTGGCGTAGTGGCGCCAGCTGGCGTACGCAGAGATCGAACCCGGCGTTCGGAACCGCGGTCACGTGACTCGGGAGGGGCCACTTGTTTCGCGCGGTTTTCACTTGCGTGCGTTTAGTTCAGCGCTGACCACCGTTGTGGGCAGACGTGTCTGAAGAACCTGTATACTGGCAATCGAACTTGTGAATAAAGATCTGTTGAAATCTCCAGTAGTTTTCCAATTTTCTCAGACCACTAAATTGGTGACCCCGACTTGTCTAGCCGTCGTTAGACAAGAAGAATGATGCAGGAAGAGAGTGTTCCCGCAGAATAGGCCAGCACAAGGCAGGGCTCACCGGCCTTCAAACTGCCAGCCTTTTGGCCTGATCAACCTCAGGTGTGGTTCGCCCACGTTGAGGCACAGTTCCACCTTCATCGCATCGTGACGGATGACACAATGTATTTCCATGTGGTGGGGGCTTTGCCACAGGACTGCGCCTCGAGGTTGTTGCCCTACATCAGAGACCCTCCGTCCAATGGCAAATATGAAGGGCTGAAGGCCCTGCTGCTCCACGCTTACGGTCTCAGCCGCAGAGACAGGGCAACGAGGCTGCTGCACATGGACAGTATCGTCGACCGGTGGCCATCAACCATCATGGCGAAGATGTTAGCCCTGATGGACGGGCACCACCCATGTCTGCTTTTCGAACAGGTGTTCTTGGAGCAGATGCCCGACGAAGTCCAGCTAATGCTCGCCGGAGCAGATTTCAGCGACCCACAACAACTTGCGGAGAGAGCTGACGAACTGTGGGCGCACAGGCGGCGGGACGTTTTCGCTTTCGCCCGCCTCCTGGTCACACAACGGGTGCAGCCGAACCGACATCGAGGGGAGGAAGAAGAAGCCCAGCCCAGCGTCGAAGAGGAATCGCCGCGGCCAGTAGTCTACGGTCAACGCAGATGGTGCTACTACCACCAACGATACGGACCCGAAGCCCAAAGATGTTCGGAGCCCCTGCTCATTTCCAGGAAATGAGCCCCGGCCGATCGTCCATAGAGGCAAACGCGATCGGACCCAATGAACGACTCTAGATCCGCGGTCGCCATTCCGGCCACCGTTTCCTGGTGAAATCCGGTGCCCATGCCAGTATCCTGCCTCCGAGCGCCCGGGATATTTGGCTGGTAAGGTAGGACCTGTCCTCGTGGCCGTTAACAGGAGTGATATTTGCACTTACAGCACGCGGACCGCGAACCTAAATTTCGACTCCCGCCTGTACAGGTGGAAGTTTATCGTTGCTGACGTCGCCCAACCGATCCTGGGAGCTGATTTCTTGCACGTGTTCTCCCTGTTAGTCGATGTGCGAGGCGGACGCATGGTCCCTGTGTCGGACCTGTGCCCTGCCAAGCCGCGTAATCTGTCCACGCCCCTACAGCAACTCGACGAGGTAGCTGAGATCCAGCAACCTTTCGCAGCCCTGCTCGCTGACTTCCCAGGTTGCTCACGCCCCAGTTCAACGGGTCCGCGCCCCATCATGGCGTGGTCCACTACATTCCCACTGAGGGACCACCGGTACAAACCCGTGCGCGCCGCCTCCCGCCCGATAAACTGCGCATCACACGAGATGAGTTCCAACTTATGGAGGACATAGGGATTGTCCGGCGGTCGGATAAACCCTGGGATTCCCCATTACATATGGTGCGCAAAGCATCCGGGGGTTGGAGACCTTGCGGTGATTACAGGCGTTTGAACGCGGTAACCACAGCTGATCGGTATCCTGTCCAGAACATCCAGGATTTCTCGGCCCATCTGGAAGGTGCGAATTTCTTCTCGAAGGTCGACCTCGTCCGCGGGTATAATCAAATCCCGGTCCACCCGACAACGTCTCTAAAATGGCCACCATTACCCCTTTCGGCCTTTTCGAATGGCTCAGAATGCCTTTTGGCTTGAAGAACTCTGCTCAGGCATTCCAAAGGCTAATAGATCAGGTTGGCCAGGGTTTACCGTTCATTTTCATCTACCTGGATGATATCCTGGTAGCCAGCAGCTCACAGGCGGAGCATGTCAAGCACCTCCGCCTACTTTTCGAACGGCTGCGCAAACACGGGTTGGTGATGAACCTTGCGAAGTGCCAATTCGGATTATGCTCCATTTCATTCTTAGGCCATAGCATCACCTCACATGTGCGAAGCCACTGCCCGAGAAAGTCGACGCTATCCGTCGCTTCCCGAGGCCCCATCCGTCAAGGGTCTACAGGAGTTTATCGGGATGGTTAACCTCTACCACTGTTTCGTCACATTAGCAGCCGCCATCATGCGGCCATTGTTCCAATGCCTGGCTGGTAAGCCCAAAGACCTGGTCTGGTCTAAGGAGGCACAGAAGGCGTTCGTGGGGGCTAAAACCGCAATGGCAATAAAAGTGAAATTATGCCTATAACCGGAATAAAAGTAAACATATTACAACAATTTCCGTTTAAAATAGTTACGGATAAATTTAAATACCTAGGAATTAATGTATCTAAATCTTATAATCTATTATTAAAATTAAATTATCCTCAGTTATTGGATAAACTAAAAAAGAATATTTTATACTGGAAAACACTACCAATATCAATGATTGGCAGAATAAATGCTATAAAAATGTTTTTTTTAACCACAATTATTATATTTATTTCAAGCTATCCCTTTTTATCTCCCAAAATATTTTTTCAAAAAAATTGATTCTATCATTAACAGCTTTATTTAGGATTATAGAAATCACAGAATAAGTAAAAAACATTTATGTAAATCCAACATTTATGTAAATCCAAGATAAATGGAGGATTAGCGTTACCTAATTTTTTATGAATATGAATTTTTGGCTGGTAAAAATGGACCAGGAACCAGCTTGGCTAAAGATGGAAATGGAAGAATGTTTACCATTTGATATAAGTTTGATTCTTCTTGCTCCAAGTGAAGTACAAAAAAAAACTTACGGGGATAACCCTATAATTTATAGCAATATACGTATTTGGAAACAAATAGTTAAGACTTTACATCTGGATAATATGTCACTGTTTACCATTTATGAATAATCCTTTATTTAAACCTTCTATATTGGATAAGGGGTTTAGACTCTGGAAAAATTTAGGAATTATAAGGATAGAACACCTTTACAGGAAAGGAAAATTTCTATAATTTCAAGAATTAAAAGATATCTATGGATTACACCCAAATAACTTGTTTAGGTATTTACAAATTAGAGACTATATCAAGTCAAACATGCAAGACTATAAGAATAGAGAACCAGGATTATTGGATGAGTGGCTTAATAAGCACCCAAGTACAGAAAAATTAATAGCGTGCTTATATAAAACTCTTTCGGATAGGGAAGTCCCAACAACAGAATCATACCAACAGATATGGGAAAATGAAATAGGTCTATCTATAATGAAAGACACTTGGGAAGAAGGTTTACAACGTATACACCGATGCTCATTAAATGCCAGACATACTTCGGTACAATTTAAAGTAATACATGGATTACACTACTCAAAAACGAAATTAAATAGAATTTTTCCTAACATTTCTTCTATTTGCGATAAATGTCAGAATTTAGAAGCCAACTTAACGCATAGTTTTGTAACATGCATAAAACTTAATAGTTATTGGGCTGATATTTTTGGAATCATCTCTGAGGTTCTTAAAACTAAATTGGACCCTGATCTAAAGTTAATAATATTAGGAGTCCCTGACTCAAGCTTAATATTAACAGTGTCAAAGAAATTTTCTTGATTACTGTTTGATAATTGAAAACAAATTAATATTAAAATTCTGGAAGGGAACATTATCCCCCACAATCAAAATGTGGACTGTGGAAATGTCGGAGACGTTGCATTTGGAGAGAATTAGGTTTGTCCTAATGGACAAATATGAACTTTTTGAACAAATATGGTCTCCATTCATTGATTACTTAAAGGGGTAGCTGAGCTCAGCACCGTAACTCAATAAGTACCCTGTAGGATTAGATGAAAAAAGTATTGGGATCTGTATACTTGTCTCAATAGATATTGTTATATGAAACTATTCCATTCAATGTAAAGATTCCTTTTTTTAAATTTTTTATTATATAATAATTGTTTTTATTTTTTTTAATGTTTCTTGTTTATCTTTATTCTTTTTTATTTTTTATTTTTTATTATATAATCATTATTATTTAATCACAACGTCTTGATTATTGATTTATACTTACTTTTTTTTCACTCCCTTACCTTCCCAAAAAAACAAAAAACAGTAGCATATAAAAATTATCCCGTAATATCTGTACAACGTTTGTGATAAGTCTGATTTGTTTTTGAAGTGCTGTTGTACCTTAGATAATATGCAATGCTTCTAATAAAAATATTAAACAAATAAAAATAAAACCGCATTGGCCAATGCCACTATGCTGGAACGCCCTAGGGCGTCAGCCCAAATGGCCCTCACCGTAGACGCTTCCGACGTCGTGGTAGGCTCCGTCCTCGAGCAGCGTGTAGGTAGTCGCTGGGTGCTGCTGGCATTTTTCAGCAGGCAGCTGCGAGCCCCCGAAGTTAAGTATAGCGCTTTCGACCATGAGCTCCTCGCACTTTACCTAGCGATCCGCCATTTCGTTATTTCCTGGAGGGGCACGCATTCACTGCATTCACAGACCACAAGCAACTAACGTTCGCTTTGACCAAGGTGTTTGACCCCTGGTCTGCCAGACAGCAAAGGCACATCGCCTACATTTCCGAATTCACGTCCGATATTCGGCATGTGGCAGGGAAACTGAACGCTGTGGCTGACGCGATGTCCCACCCGAAGTCTCAGTGCTTAGCCTAGGCTTTGATTATGAGGATCTGGCCGCTGCCCAACAGGCAGATGCCGGTATGGAGGTTTAGTGCAATGCTGAATCAGGGCTCAAGTTGGTTAAGGTACCTGCGACGCTGCTGCTGTGCAAGTCCTTTGTGATATCACCACGGGCAGGGCCCGTCCTATTGTCCCGGTCGCTTGGCGGCGTCAGATTTTCGACACTATCCACAGCCTGGCACACCCGTCCATTCGCGCCACCTCTGCCTTGGTCGCGGCGAAGTTCGTCTGGCACGGGCTAAGGAAGCAAGTCGCAGCATGGGCTCGTTCCTGCATCCCATGCCGGACCTCCAAAGTGCAGAGACATGTGCATCCGCCGGTCCAGGATTTCGCCATCCCGGACGGCAGGTTCCTGCACATCCATGTTGACCTCGTGGGTCCCTTGCCGTGTTTGCGCTAGGGGGCTACTCACCTACTGACTATCGTGGACAGGTTCACCAGGTGGGCGGAGGCGATACCGTTAACGGATACCTCAGCTGAGGCATGCGCGAGGGCCATTGTCTCTAATGGGATCGCTCGTTTTGGGGTTCTCTCCGATATCACTACCGATCGTGGGGCCCAGTTCACGTCCTCCCTGTTGTGTGGTAATGGCGCAGCTGTATGGTGCGAAGCTGCATCAGACCACCGCTTGTCACCCAGAGTCCAACGGGTTGGTTGAGATTTTCCACAGACACCTCAAGTCGGCATTAAAAGCTCGACTCAACGGCCCGGATTGGGTCGACCAGTTGCCTTGGGTTCTCCTAGGCATCAGAATTACGCCTAAGGAGGACCACAACGCCTCCTGGGCCGAGTTGGTTTACGGCTCGGTTTTGAGAGTTCGCAGTGATTTCCTGCCTGTCCCCCAGGACCAAGAGATCCCCGCTTCAGCGTTGTTAGCGGACCTTCGCGAGCGGGCGCGTGCTTTGGTCCCAGTTCCCACTTCCCGGCATGGTTCGTCTGCGGTGCATGTGCCTACTATGTTGCGGGATTGTGCTTATGTTTTTCTCCATAGAGATGCTCACCGCTTGCCGTTACAGCGGGTGTACAAGGGTCCGTACAAGGTGCTCAGTACTGGTGTCTCGACGTTCACGTTGGACATGGGTGACAAGGAGGAGTTCATCTCCGTGAACCGCCTTAAGCCAGCACACATCGATGAGGATAGCCCAGTGACAGTGGCTACTCCGCGGCGTAGAGGACGTCCACCAGCTGTTTTACTGCTCTCTGCACCTGTTACCCCCTGGTCGTGTTTCTCAGGTCCCCTTTGTTACGCCCGTCCCTCATTCGCGTTTTTTGCGCCCCTCCAGTCCTGTTTCACCCTACTGTTACGCTCGCCCCGCGACCTCGGACTACGCTTTCCAGTCGAACTGTCCATTTACCCGTGCGTTTCCATACCGTGGATTCTGTGGGGGGGGGGGGGGGCATATAGTGGTTCCTGCTGGCGTATGCAAAGATCGAACCCGGCGTTCGGAAGCCCCGGTCATGTGACTCGGGAGGGGCTGCTTGTTTCGCGCGGTTTTCACTTGCGCGCGTTTAGTTCAGCGCTGACCACTGTTGTGGGCAGACGTGTCTGAAGAACCTGTATACTGGCAATCGAACTTGTGAATAAAGATCTGTTGAAAACTCCAGTAGTCGTTTCTCAGACCACTAAAGTGGAGCTCTGGCCCTTCAGTTTCAATTGGCCTTTACCTGCCTAGTATATGAGTAACTAATAGCAGGACCCAGAAGCCGTAACACATTGCCCTTATCACAACGTTGAGGCTGGATCACTGAGCAATTCCTCAAACCTCTTCACGATGCATTCAATAAACAGACAGAATCTTGGGACAGTGAACTGCCAGGTCATGTTTGATTTTGAATATCGAACCAATATGTGAAACAGCATTTAGCCTAAAGAATTGAATGAGAATAATACAATAAAACTTTGCCACTCTCGAATGTCAAGGACATTTTTACAATATACATTTCACCTTGTAATTGGATCTTAACTGCCAAGATGACAAACTACTGGCATGGAGCTAATTTTTACAGCTTTGATTACGGGAAATCAGCATCTGTAGTATTTTGTTTTGTAGTCTAGATGCTTGACTGGCAGTAGTCGGAACGTATGGGCTAAGCACCGGTGATTTAATATACAACTCTAACTGGAAGAATGGAGACAGGAGCAGGCCACTCGTGATGAGTCTCTTTGAGCCCATTCACCATTATTTGAGGTAAACCACAGCTGATTTGAAATCTTGTAGAGGCACCTGCTGGTGCTCGCAGGTAGCCCAACCCTGCGGTCGGGTGCCTCGGGCATGTGACACTGGGGAGGGGTTGCGTTTCACGAGCTTTTTTGTTGGTTGTGTGAGACCCATCGTCAGTTTAACCATTTTGCGAATAAAACTTAATTTAAATGATCGACTCTCGTCTCTATCCGCCAAATTGGTGACCGCGACGCGTCCATCCGAAGATCGGACGACGACATGCAAGATAATCATCTTCCCGCCGGCGCTTCCAATGCCCATCAGAACGCTGTCAGCCTGAAACTACCCGCGTTTTGGTCCGATTAACATCAGGTGTGGTTCGTCCATGTTGAAGCGCAGCTTCATCAACACCACATCGCGGCAGATGAGCCGAGATACTTCTCATGGTAGGAGCCCCTGCCGTAGGGTTCTGCCTCCCGTCTACTTCCTTACCTTACTGCCAAGTACGACTCCTTTTGCACACCTTCGGACTCAGGCGACGGGACTGTGCCACCTGCATCCTTCACAAGGACGGCGTGGGAGATCAACGGCCGTCCACCCTGATGGCCAGGATGCTCACGCTCATGGTCGGCCACCACCCGTGCTTGTTGTTCGGGCAGGCATTACTAGAACAGATGCCGGTGATATCCGTCTAATGCTCGCCGGTGCGGATTTCAACGATTCCCAGCAGCTTGTGGAGCGGGCTGATGAGCTCTGGATGAGCAGGCATCAGGATATCTGCGCCATTGACCGCGTGCCCGCAACAGCGCGCCTTTCGCTTCGGCGGCTCCGCGAGGAAGACACGCTCTCAGCTTCCACTGAATAGCCGCAGCAGCACCCCGAGACTCGCGGTAGGCACCGTTGGTGCTACTATCACCTCCGCATTAGCACGGAGACTCGTCGCTGCCGCCAGCCCTGCATGTTTCAGGGAAATGCCTCAGCCGATCGTCTGTAGAGGCGATCGCGATCGGTCAGAACGAACGCCTCTACGACCGCGACAGCCATTCCGGCCGCCTTTTCCTGGTGGACTCCAGACTCGCCAGCATACTGCCCCCGACCAGCCGTGATACACATGCTGGTAAGAAGGGCCCCGTCATAACGGGAGCAACATACAAACATATGGTATGTGGACCCTTACCGTCACTTTTGACTCCCGCCCGTACAAATGGAAATTTATTGTCGCGAACGTTGCTCAGCCACTCTTGGGAGCCGATTACCTACGCGCCTTCTCCCTCGTCGTCGATTTACGGGGCGGTCGCATGATTCCGCAGTCGGACATCGGCCCCGCTGCACCGCGCAGCCCACCCCCGCCTGTCTCGCAGCTTGACGCCATCGCCGTGGTCGAGGGCCCATATGCCGCCCTGCTCTCTGATTTTCCTGAGATCCTTACACACCGTTTCAGCGGGGCGGTTCCCTGGCATGGGGTCGTGCATCATATCCCCACCGAGGGCCCCCCGGTGCATGCCCGCCGGACAAGCTGCGCATCGCCCGGGATGAGTTCCAACTGATGGAGGACATGGGCATTGTCCGGCGGTCTGACAGCCCGTGGGCCTCACCGCTACATATGTTTCCGAAAGCATCTGGGGGCTGGAGACTGTGCGGTAATTACAGGCATCTTAACGCAGTAACCACAGCGGACTGTTACCCGGTGCCTCATATCCAGGAATTCTCCACGCACCCCGAGGGAGCCGCGTTCTTCTCTAAGGTGGACCTAGTCCGGGGTTATAACCAAATCCCCGTCCACTCTGATGACGTTCCCAAAACTGCCACCATCACCTCGGCCTGTTTGAATGGCATTGAATGCCTTTCGGCCTGAAGAACCCCATGCAGGCGTTCCAGCGGCTCATGGATCAGGTCGGACGGGGCCTGCCTTTTGTTTTCATTTACCTGGATGACATTCAGGTCGCCAGCGCTTCCCAGGCAGAGCAAGTCGCCCACCTCCGTCTTTTGTTTCAGCGCCTCCGCGATCACGGCCTGGTAATTAACCCCGCGAAGTGTCAGTTTGGCCTGAGTTCCATTTCATTCTTGGGGCACCGGGTTACCCCGCAGGGTGCTACCCTGCTCCCAGCGAAGGTGGCGGCCATCCGGCAGTTCCCCCGTCTGTTCACCGTCAAGTGGCTACAGGAGTTCGTCAGCATGGTGAATTTTTATCACCGGTTCGTGCCGGCGGCTGCTGCCCTCATGCGCCCCCTGCTCCGGTGCCTGGTGGGCAAACCGCAGAACTGCGGACGCGGCGTTTGAAGGTGCCAAGGCAGCTTGGCTGATGCCACTATGCTGGTTCACCACGCCCGCCCACTCACACAGCGCTCACCGTCGACGCCTCGGATGCTGCTGTTGGTGCAGTTCGGGAGCAGCTCGTTGACGGCCACTGGCAGCCGTTGGCATTTTGCAGCCGCCAAGTGCGGGTTCCAGAGTTCAAATACAGCGCTTTTGACCGAGAGCTCCTAGCGCTCTACCTGGCAGTCAGGCATTTCAGGTATTTCCTCGAGGGCCACGCGTTCACCGCGTTCACGGACTACAAACCCCTCACTTTCGCCCTCAGTAAGTTCGCGGATCCGTGGTCCACCCGACAGCAGCGGCACCTTGCCTACGATTCCGAATTCACATCAGATATCCGTCACGTAGCCGGAAAGCTTAACGTTGTGGCCAACGCCTTGTCCCGTCCCGCCATTCCCTCCGTTTTGGCTTTAGACCACGGCTTTGACCACGGCGAGCTGGCAGCAGCGCAGCAGGCTGTTGCCAGTATGGCTGACTACCGCACCGCCAGCACTGGTCGTCGGCTAGCCCAAGTTCCTTGCGGCGCGGCAGGTGTCATGGTCCTGTGCGACGTCTCCACAGGACACGTCAGCCCGGTCGTCAGTTGCGGACGGCGGGTTTTCGACGAGGTTCATGGTTTGGCAGACCAGTCCATATGCACGACGTCTGCTCTTTTGGCTGCCAAGTGTGTCTGGCACGGACTCCGTAAGCAGGTGGCTGCCTGGACCCGCGCCTGCATCTCATGCCAGACCTCCAAGGTCCGGCCTCCGGTGCAGGATTTCGCCATCCCCGAGGGCAGGTTCCTGCACGTGCATATAGACCTCGTTGGTCCCTTGCCACATTCCCGAGGCGCCACACACCTGCTCACCATCATGGACCGTTTCACTCTCGGATACCTCCGCCAAGGCTTGTGCCCAGGCTTTGGCGGCCCACTGGATCGCCCGGTTTGGGGTGCCTTCCGACATCACCACGGACCGAGGGGCCCAGTTCACCTCTTCCTTGTGGTCAGCCCTGGCACAGCTCTACGGCAACCAGCTGCACCAGACGACTTCCTAGCACCCGCAGGCTAACGTGCTGGTCGAAAAGTTCCATCGGCACCTTAAGTTGGTGCTGAAGGCTCGGATTACTGGTCCAGTCTGGACCAGCTGCCCTGGGTCCTCCTGGCTATCTGTACCATACCTAAGGAGGATTTGGCTGCTTCCTCGGCTGAGCTCACGTATGGCTCAACCTTGCGGATGCCTGTGGATTTCCTGCCTGCCGCCCGGGGTCAGGGGGTTTTGGCCCTGGCGTTGCTGGCTGGCCTTCATGAACGGGTGCGCACGTTGGCTGCTATTCCCACTTCTAGGCATGGGTCATCCGCGGTGCATGTGCCCGTGGTGTTACAACAGTGTGCCTCTGTTTTCATCCGCAGGGACGATCACCGCTCGCCACTGCAGCGGGTATATGAAAGGCCTTTTCGGGTGCTGCGGGCTGGAGTCGCCACGTTCACGTTGGACGTGGATGGCCGGCAGGAGTTCGTCTCTGTCGGCCGTCTCAAGCCCGCCCACGTTGATCCACCGCGACGTAGGGGTCATCCGCCAGCCGTTCCGCCCGTGCTGAGCACATCTGTTTCCGGTTTTGTTCCACCGGCCCCCATTGTTACGACCGTCCCACTTTCGCGGCCCTCGCGTCCTACCGGCCCTGTTTTGCCAGCCCCTACTGTTAAGCCTGCCCCGCTTGCGAGGACCACGTGTTCCAGACGTATCATCCGGGTCCCTGCTCGGTTCTGTACCTCAGGTTCTGGGGGGGGTCGGGTGCCAAGGGCATGTAGCGGCACCTGCTGGTGCTCGCAGGTAGTCGAACCCTGCGGTCGGGTGCCTCGGGCATGTGACACTGGGGAGGGGTTGCGTTTCGCTTACTTTCTGGGCGATGCCCCTTCAATCACTCTAGACCATCTTTGTGGCTGGACCTAATTTGTTGGTTGTGTGAGACGCATCATCAGTTTAACCGTTTTGTGAAAAACGATCGACTCTCGTCTCTATCCGCCAAAATCTAACTTCATGCATCCACATCTCTCCCTTGGCCTCTCTACCTCACACTTGATCTTTCTCTTTTCTCCACATCCCATTATATGTTTGGCTAGAAAATATCAGTTGATCTTAGATTTTAAAGTATTAACTGGGCCAGGATCTTCTGTTTCTTACAGAAGGGTGTGCCACAGGTTTATCACCCTTTGTTTGAAAATATCAGGTGCGCATCTGATGATCAGAATGAACAACATGTGTTCTGTCCTTGGCAAACACCTCATATTATTCTGTCATTTGACATTACAGGGAACAAGAAATTTAGCATTGGAGAAGAAAGCGATCATATTTGAGTAAAGAGATAGGAGGATCAAAGTGTTTGCAATTATCTTGCCCTGGAGCTTGGTATTGAAGGAATAGACCGATTTGCTTTGGAGAGAGGATAAGCACATGGGCCTGAAACATAGACTAGTGATGGTTTCACCCCAACTCTGTCCAGCCCACATGAAATCCAGGCACTTAGTTTTGCTGAGCTGAAGTACAGCAATAAGTACCTTGAGCATAATTGCAACAGACAATGTATGAGGTCATACATTTAGGATGACTAACCTTGTGTTTTATAATGCCAAAGTAAAGCAGATACTTTCACCTGAGTGCTGAAGATTGCATCGTTAGACAATTAACTGTATGTTTCATCCCTGAGGACTGCATCATACCTTGAAAGGTTTTTGGCATTTGATCATTAGTTGCAGCAGCTATGTTCTGAGTTGTTTACTGTCTTTTAATAATGGAAGTTCTGTTGATAGGTCTACCACTGTAGTCGGCAGCAATGGTGATGAGCCTGCAGATGTTAGGTTGATGTCAATCTTGAGATGTTGCTGAGGGAACTGCAGTGCAGTGATTCGATGTGCATAGAGAGCGGGTGCTGGACATCATGGATACGTTGGCAAGTTCAAAGGAGGCCAATTGTCTTGCATGTAGAACAGGGGGACATGTTCCTGTAGGTAAATGATGTTGTCAAGATCATGGATGAATACACAAAACAGAGGTGACTAGAAGAAGAGAAGGTGATATTACTGCTGATGGTGGAGCTGGGCGTATGATATGTCGGTAAGTCTGTTAATACCACAAACATTGGGCATTGTGTTATATGAGAATATAGCAAAGACCTTGAAGGGATATTTTAACCCATTGCCATTGGGACATTTTGTACTTTACATTGGAAGGGATGTACAGTAAAGCTGTCAGAATGAAGAAAGCAATTGAAAATATAAGGTAGATATAAGGTAGGTTTGCTCAGGGTGCATATATTATGAAAGGAGGGAAATAGAAATGGCAGCGTGGCTGTCTTCTTATCAAGCCTGAGCCATGTCAATGCTATATGTAGCATCAGTCGAAGCACTAGGTTACTTGTGCAAAAAGCAGGGAGGCTGTTAGCAATGCAGGTGCAAAAGGAGATAGTTGTATGAATCATTGAAGGAATGCCTATTCCAGAGGTCCAATGCTATAATTGTCATAGGGTCATTGAGTTCAGCAGAATATAAATGGTTCTTCAGCCCATCATGTCCAAGCCAACCAAGATATATATGAACTAATCCCATTTTCCACTGTTTGCTCAATATCCCAATAAAACTTTCTTATCCATGTACTTGTTTCAATGTATTTTAAAGGTTGTAATTGTACCAGCCTCTACAGCTTCCTGTGATAGCTCGTTCCATATACCTACACTCTCCGTGTGAAAAGGCTACCCCTTGGGTCCCTTTTAAATCTTTCCCCTTTTAATTTAAGTAAATGGCCTCCAGACTGTACTCATCCACCTTATCTATGCTCCTCATGATTTTATAAACCTCTAAAATGTCTCCTCTCAATCTCCAACACTCCAGAGGATAAAGTCCCAGCTTATCCAGCCTCTCCTCATAACTCTAGCACTCCAGTTCTGGTAACATCTGAATATTTTCTGCATCACTTAGAGCTTAATGGTATCCTCCCTGAACAATCAGAACTGCACATAGTATTCCAAGTGTGGTCTCACCATCAACATGTACAGTTGTAACATGATGTTCCAACTCCTGTACTCAGTGCCCAGCTTGATAAAGGCAAGCATGCCAAGCATCTTCTTCACCACTCTGTCTACATGTAGGGTGGGGAATTTTGGAGGGGGAATTTGGCCTTGAAGAAATTAACTGATGGCACACGAAAACAACACAGTACAAGAGTTTCAGTGAATATAAGCTGCTCTTTCCCGCAAGAGCATGGTGTAGTCATCAATGTACAGGAAGGGATGTGTCAACACTATTACAGATGGAACATAGCGACAATCCACCTGTTAAAGAATGTAAAGCTTGGGTTGTAGGGAGTGTGAACAGTTAAAGAAAAATTTTGACAATCAGGAGAGCTGAGCATTTAAAAATGAAACCTTTTTTCGAAAGAGGTGTTGATGAATCATGCACATGTTTAGTGCAATGGAGATTGAGCAAAGGTTGCTTGATCTTGTGGCAAGATTCTGAATGGGAATGCAATAACCCTGAGTCAGTGGACAAATCAACAACGATATCACCTTGTATGATCGGAAGAGAACGTTGAGGACATTCATCAAGAGTCAGGAGTTTGCACCAGTGATGGAAATGGGTTTTAGGAACTAGGGGTATTCTAAGGTCCGTGAGGCTGAGGTTGGGAAGGAAGGGGGGGCGTGGGATTTTTTTAATGTGCGGTCATACCCACGTTAGAGTACAGGAATGCATAACTTGTTTATCGTGTATTTATAATATAGTTTATTGTGTATTTTACTTCGGAGTCACGTGAGTGACTTCGTGAAGACCCGCCAGGCACGCATGCGCGACATATCGTCGACCGCATGCAACCGACAGGCAGGGAGGAGCGCTGCTCCTCTACTGCAGGTAAGGAAACTAACCTGCAGTCCTTTTTCTTTACAGGTGACTCTGTCAGAGTCTCTAGGCCGCCTTGAAACTGACTGCCGCGGGCAGTCAGCGGCGGCACCTACACTGGAGTCGGCCTGGAGGGTCCGGGCTCACGCACACTCGCCGGCGGAGGACGGCAGAGGCGGCCCGACTCTACACCGCAGCCCGCAGGACATCGCGGCCTGCGGGATGCATACAGGAGTGGGGCTTGCAGGCTCACCATACGGAACAAGCTACGGCAGAGCAGCAGCCCGACTCACTCCACAGCCTGCAGGGATTCTGCGGGCTGTCTACTTAACCAGGTAATGGGGCAGAGCAAAGTGGGAGAGTGCCAGCTGGCTGGGAACTGCCCAAGGGAACTTTACACCTGTTCCAACCTCTTGCCTGCCTGGGAGCCAAGGAGAGGCAAATAAAGGTATTTGATTGTGCAATTGTCATGTTTCTCCTATAGGGGGAAGTAATTAGAAACCCCCTGAGTTTACCATAAAGTTTATTCATAAAGTAGTCTTATCCTTCCAATTCGTTCTAAAGACGCTACCCGGAAGTCGGGTAAGCCTGTGATCCAGGAGGGTCCGGGGTCAAAGACTGCCTTTCGCGGGTAGCGAAGGCAGAGCAGGTGCTCTGGCTCAACGTCGCAGGCCGTAGGAATACCACGGATTGCCGGCTCTGCTACCCTATGGAGGAAGTAGACAGAGCCGGGCCCGACTAACTACAGAGACGGGAGGCTTGCCATTAGCAGCAGTTATGGTCCCGTATGAGTCTGGTCACCATTGGAGCTGAGGGGGGGGGGGGGGGGGGGGGGGGGGGGGGGGGAAGAGTGCCTTCTCCACTGGATGCTTCTTAAAGACCCTCAGGTAAGATACTAACCTTGAGTTGCTGAGCTTCTGTACTAGACTTTACTTACAGAAACAATGGATGGGAGACCAGAATGAAGGCATCGAAACATGCCTCCCAGGGCCATGGGACTTCGGATGGGGGTCAGCGGCCAACATCCCGGAGCTGCTCGTAACACCGGCAGCACCCGTACCACGGCCGGGGAAAAAGGTGCGGAAGTTGGGCCCTACGGTACCAGCGCCCGACTCTTCTCCAGAAAGGACGTCCGCACGGGAGCAGGGCATGTCAGACCCTGACTTCGTGCTACCATCACCCAGAGCAAGGGGTGGTAGCAAGCAGGTACGAGTTAACGTGCCTCGCACACCGGCGGCGGCAACATCCCGCGTTTTACAGGTCCCGCGAGGGCAGAGCCGGGGAAAAGCCACGCCGAAGTCGAGCTCCGCAGCCGCGGCAAGCCTGCCAGAGTGCAGGCCAGCGGCAGCGCTGCTGCAGAGTCGGGCAGCCCTGCCGGAGCAGGAGCTACCGACATCACACCGGGACAGGCTGCCGGAGCGCAGGCCGGTGGCAGCAATATTCGGTCGAGCAGCTTAGCTGAGGCAGCTGCCGACTATGCACCTCCACAGACCCAGGTGGTCAGAAGTGGAGGTAAGCCCGCACGGACATCGGGGAGCCAGGCCCCGGGGGCCGGCGCCGACTCATCTCCGCTGCCTTCGTACCAGGCAGGGGGACCGCCACAGTCCGCTCGAGGGCGGACTAGCAGAATGGCCGCGCGGGAGTTGTACGGGCCTGCTGGAGCGGCTGCCAACGACAACCTGCCAACGGACCCTTGTCAACACCTCACTGAGGTGTGGTCCGCTGGTGGAAACCCCAGAGAATTTGCAGAGCCTGGGGAAGTCGGCTTGCCGTCCGCGTGTAGCGGCGATGGTCGCATGGCCAGGTTGCAGCTCATGGTGGAGCAACCTGTCCAGCGAGATCTGGACCGACAGGAATGGAGCTCTCAGGCATCCACGAGCCACACCAGGAGACCACCAAGCTTCTCGCCTTCCTCAGCCGGCAGAGCCAGAAGCCAGCAGTTGGTTGACTTCGATGAAGAGCCTGAGATGCCAGAGGCCACTGTTCCAGAGGTAGGAGCAGACCTGTTGGATGTGGTTGGAAAATTTGCCACACCAACACGTTCAGGGAAACCGCTGTATCCCAAACTGGCAGGGAGCATTAACTACTTAACCACTCACCAGCTTCAGGATCAAGTCCTTACGGAGGCCATGGAGGAATATAAAGCTCCAGACAACTGTATCAACCTGAACGTCCCCACAGTCAATTCTCAAATCTGGTGACACATGAGTGCCACCATCAAAATACAGGAGTCTCGACTCCCGAAAATCCTCAAGCTCCTGTCGTCGGGTATCACGGCATTTGCCAGGACCCTAGACGGAGGCAATGTGACCAATGAATAGCAGGATGCTCTGGCACTTCTCTGCAATACGCAGTTTGAAATGAACTGCTTTCGTAAGAGCTCCATCCGGCCCACCCGCAACCCAAAATTCGCTGGGTTGTGTCGCACCTCCACCACTCCACCACCACGAAAGCCGTTTGGGGAGGACCTGCCCAAACAGGCCTAGGGCCTGGATTAGGAGGCGAAGGCAGACGGGTTGATGAACCCACCTCCTTCCAGCAGGGCGACAGTGCGCAGGCAAACACCATATGCAAGACCTCAGGTGAAAGACCAGTAAGGACCTACACGCCGGCAGCACCTCAACACAATCCAACAGAACACTAGGAACCAGAATGTCAGGCCTGCCGGCAACCATGGAGGTAAGGGGGTCTGGTTCTCTTGGAAGGGCTTCATGTATAACCCCACAAGTAGGAGAGTGGTTATATACATTCTGGGATGCATGGGAGCTGATTGTCACTATCCCAGGGAACAAAGCTATAGACATAATAGAGGCATGTAACAGCCTTGCTTGTGCCAGGAAACCGACTATTACACATATTGCTAATATAATTGGTAAACTGGTAGCTACATAATTGGGCCGTTACACTATCTAAGCTAGCAAAGAGCAAAATCACGGCATTAAAAGCGAATGCTGGACATTTTACAGACCTATGCAGCCACCAATCTAGGCATAAATTGAGCTACAATGGTGGGTTAGCAATGTTTGTGGTTATTAAATCCCATCATTATATCAAACCAACGCAAGCACCAAGGGCTGGGGAGCCACCAACACCATTGTCAGTTGGGGTGGTAGATGGGATTTGCACGAAAATCTACTTTTCTTCAATCACTAGGTAAACTGTTTCGAAATGCTGGGAGCATGTCACGGGCTACGGGCTTAATGCGCTAATCTGCAGCATACGCATGTCCGTCTTCAATAATACCACTGAGGTGACGTATTTAAACCTTATGGGTGGTATCAAGTCAATATCTGATGATGCATTGGCAAAATTAATTTGGCACTGGTGGATTGAAAGAAATATTTGGATATCAGCTATATACCTTCCAGTCAAGTTCAATACAGTGGCGGACACCAGGTCACAAGTAGTTAATAACGACATCAAGTGGATGTTGAACCTCCAAATATTTGCTAAAACTATAGCCTAATATGGAACACCAGATATCCACCTCCTTGTGTCCAGGTTGAACCATTAGATACATACTTGTGTCTCTTGAGAACCCGATCCTGGGGCAGTGGCGATGGACAAGTTCTCACTACATAGAGGGAAATGGATTTCTATGCTTTCCCCATTCTGCCATCAGTCAGGTGTTGCAGAAAATGCAGCCAGATCCTGGAACACAAAGGACCATGGACGTCATACAGATTGTACAGAGAGAGTCCACTAGGAAGCAGTACCTCATCTACATAAGGATATGGGAGGTTTTCTGCAGTCGGACCAAGACCACCTACATATCTGCTACGATCTCCAATGTGCTGGCATCCTCACGGGTCTTCATTATGATGAGTCCCTCAGTTACAGTGCCGTATACAATGCCAGGAGTGCACTGTCATCCTATCTCAACTTTGGAGTGGGATCTCACCAGCTGGTATCCTAACTATGAGGGATATGTTCTATCCATCCCTCCCCGACCACGATATTATATTACCTGAGAGATAAGGGTGGTGTTGACCCTACTCAGGAGCTGGTCGCCTATGCCGGATTTACCACTGGAATTACTCACCTTTAAGTGGTGATGGCAATGGCACTGAACACACCACAACAGGTCGAGACTCTACAGGAATTAACCTGGATCGAATGATCGACCCATAATAAAGTAACCTCTTTATAAAAGAGTTGCTTAAACTATACGGACCTGCGACTACAGGTCTGAACATGGCCATCAGGAATATGGAGGCGGATCTGTTATCAGCCATGGAAATCCACGTCACAGGGTGACGGTGCAGACTATCTCCAGATGGCTCAAGGTGGTATTCGGTGCAGCAGGTAAGACACTAACATTTTTAAAATGTCATTCTACCAGGGCTGCATCCACATCAGCGACGAGGACCATGGAGGTGTTCATGGATTATGTCCTCGCAATAGCGGGCTGGGCCAGTGAAACTACATTTCAGCGGTTTTATAACAGACCTGTGGCCACTCCCGCAACGTTGGCGGATTCACTTTTAAGTGCTGTTCCCTAAACGTTTGTCCCCGAGTTCAGGGGTTTATTGTTGTATTAACAAATGTTATTATTTTTCAGCTTGTTCAAGTCTGAAATACGCTACCATACTTCCTCCATCAGTATTACGGCAGTGTGTGAGCATGGACGTTGTCCATGGCGTGAAATCACAGAGCTTTGAAATCTTCACAAAGTCACTCACTTACCAAGTTTGAAGTTTGATCTTTATTTTATGAGGAGTTGTGATGAGGGATTTCGTGCTGTCTGCTCCCAACCCTCTATCATAAGGTCAACTGGTAAGTCTATTTTAATCTTACTATCTTCAGTCATTGTTGTCATCTGTGATTCCACACCGCTGCTTTGAAGAATGTCGCGCATGCATGCCTGGCGGTGTCTTAAAGAAATCCCTCATCGCAACCTCTCTCTCTCTCTCTCTCTCTCTCTCTCTCTCTCTCTTCTCTGTGTGTGTGTGTGTGTGTGTGTGTGTGTGTGTGTCTGTCTGCCATCGTTTGCTTCGGTGAGGGAAGCAGGTCGGTGATTGATCAAAAGGCCCCTAGTAGACTGATTGGGAGCCGAGTGACTAGCGCATCATGTGATTGCACATGTCTGAAGAAGGGTCTCGACCCGAAACGTCGCCTATCTCCTTCGCTCCTTAGATGCTGCTGCACCCGCTGAGTTTCTCCAGCTTTTTGTGTACCCATGTGATTGCACACAATGCCCTTGGAGATAGCGGTTGATTGGACGGGAGGAGAATTTTAAGGGAAGTTCGTCGGTGATTGGACGCACCCTCCTTAGAGACAGCGGTTGATTGGCCGCCAAATAATCGTCACAAAAAAAATTGAAAATAGGAAAACAATAAAATCGGAATTACGATTTAAATCGGAAGAATATCATGCCTGATCTGCAGCAAAGTTACTAGTATCCACTCTAATATCTTTGATCTGCAATTCCTTCCTATTGAAGAAGAGCCCTGGCCCGAAACAACACCTAATCCATTCCCTCTACAGATGCCGCCTAGCCCGCTGAGTTCCTCCAGCACTCTGTGTTTTTTATTTAACTCTTGAAATTGAAGTTAGACATAAAGCTGGAGTAACTCAGCGGGACAGGCAGCGACTCTGGAGAGAAGACCCTTCTTCAGACTGAACTGGAACTCTCGTTGGTGAGAGTACTTGTGATTGTTGGCAGAAGGGTCTCGGCCCGAAACGCCACCCACTCCCACCGCCCACCCTGCTGAGCCACCCCGG
This sequence comes from Okamejei kenojei, assembly GCA_035221665.1. NCBI lineage: Eukaryota > Metazoa > Chordata > Chondrichthyes > Rajiformes > Rajidae > Okamejei > Okamejei kenojei. Next base: position 41,463,549 of record CM069136.1, on the reverse strand, counting down.
CCCCCCCCTTGTCCACCTTCAACTCCAGAGCCAAACAAAAAACACAGAGTGATGGAGGAACTCAGTGGGCCAGGCGGCATCCGCAGAGGGAACGGACCAGGAGCCACCACGGGCCAGGGTTCCCCCCACCCACCCCCTTCAAAGGAAGGAACCGCAGATGCAGCCTTCCCCGTAAAACGGCAAATGATTCCGGGAATGCTGAGGCGAGAGGGTGAGAGAGAGGGAGTGAGAGAGCGAGAGACGGATCCAAAGGATGGATTCGGATCCCAACTATGCCTCGCTGAGATATCGGCAGAAGTTTCAACTTACGGCCCCCTCCAGTTCGAGCCATGTGGACCTAGATACCACGTTGTAAACAACCACGCTCGCTACTTTGACTGGGAGTTCGTGTTCCGCTTCAGTCCCACCAACAGTTTACAGCTGTTTGATATCCGCTTCAGGTAGGAGCGGGTGGTCTACGAGTTGTGCATCCATGAGGTGAACTCCGTTTATGGCGGAGAAACGGCAGGTCTGATGAGGGCCAAGTTCTTAGACAGTGCCTGCAAGTTAATGGACCAAACAGATCTGAGCTACATTTTTATATAAAATTGCATACATGTAAGCCTACAAGTAACAAACAAAATGTGTAGATCACCTCTGAAAAGTACATAGGTACGATACTACTTGTCTTAGTGACTGTGAAATGAAAAAAAAAAAATTAACTAGATACTGGAAAACCAATAACTATTGGCGAAAAACCAGTCGAGGCATTACATTTTGGGCTTCAGCCCCACCCCACCTTTGAGCTTCCACCACATCCTAACTTGCGTGTGTGTGTGTGTGTGTGTGTGTGTGTGTGTGTGTGTGTGTGTGTGTGTGTGTGTGTGTGTGTGTGTGTGTGTGTGTGTGTGTGTGTGCGTGTGTGTGTGTGTTGTCTGTGCGCGATGTGTGTGTTAGTTGTCTGTGCGTTATGTGTGTGTGTGTGTGTGTGGGGGTGGTAAGAAGAGAAGGGAGGGTGGGAGAGAAGGGAGTGAGGGGAGTAGAGAAAAAAGGGATGGAGGGAAGGAGAGAAAAAAGGGAGGGAGGGAAGGAGAGATGGGAAAAGAGAGATGAAGGAGGGAAAGGAGGGAGGGAAGGAGAGAGTGGAAAAGAGAGAGAGGAAGGAGGGAAGGAGAGAAGGGAGGGAAGAAGGGAAGGGAGGGATAGAAGGGGAGGAGAGAAGGGAGGGAGAGGACCGGTGGCAGGAGCGGATGCCGGGGTCCGGGCGAACGCGTGTGAGCTGAAGCCGATGTTTGTAAACGTTGCAACAACCCCCTGCCTGGCCCAGCCCGGCCCGGCCCAGCCCGGCCCTCCCTGTATTGTTCACCGTGGGTGGAGCTGCGAAACACTAAGGGGCAGAAAACGCTAGTGAGTGTTGTGTACAGGCCACCTAACAGTAGTAGTGGAGTTGGGGATGGCATCAAACAGGAAATTAGAAATGCGTGCAACGAAAGGTAAAACCGTTATAATGGGTGACTTCAATCTACATATAGATTGGGTGAATCAAATTGGCAGGGGTGCTGAGGAAGAGGATTTCTTGGAATGTATGCGGGATAGTTTTCTAAACCAACATGTGGAGGAACCAACGAGAGAGCAGGCTATTCTAGACTGGATATTGAGTAATGAGGAAGGGTTAGTTAGCAGCCTTGTTGTATGTGGCCCCTTGGGCAAGAGTGACCATAATATGGTTGAGTTCTTCATTAGGATGGAGAGTGACATTGTTAATTCAGAAACACGGGTCCTGAACTTAAAGAAAGGTAACTTTGAGGGTACGAGACGTGAATTGGCCAAGATCGACTGGCAATTGATTCTTAAAGGGTTGACGGTGGATATGCAATGGAAGGCATTTAAAGACTGCATGGATGAACTACAGCAATTGTTCATCCCAGTATGACAAAAGAATAAATCAGGGAACGTGGCGCATCCGGGATAACAAGGCACCTGCACCTAATTTCTATGTTTCTATCTTTCTATGGTTCTTGCCGGCACCAAGAGCAAGCGAACGAGCGGACAGACGGATGAAAGCAACGATCATAGTGCGGAATAGGTGACATTTCGGGTCGAGACCCTTCTTCAGACTGACAGTCAAGGTAAAGGGAAATGAGAGATATAGGCATATCTTCCATTCATATGTCCTTACTACCATCTATATCCCTTGTTCCCCTTTCCCCTGACTCAGTCTGAAGAATGGTATCAATCCGAAATGTCATCTATCTCGCTCTATGATCGTTGCTTTCATCCATCTGTCCGCTCGTTCGCACGCCCTTGGATTAAGTAGTGCAGGATAAAGCTGCAAATTCACTCACAGGATGGAAAGTGGAAACTGAAAAGTAGGGGAACGCCGTCCCCCTACGTACCCGCCCATTTCCATCACTGGTTTGCAGTGAGGTTCGGGCAGTGAGGATTGGGCACAGGTTTATGCTGCTGCACTATATAATAGAAGGGAGATACTGCAGCAGCAAGTCTCAGTTGCAAAAGTACTTGTGACATCAACACAACATTGGGAAACAGATTCATAAGTAACAGGATCAGGTTACACAGCGGGGAAATCATTTAGAGTCTTAGATCACTGAGAAACATTTCAGAATGAAAAAGACCAAATCAAAAGCATCACTTGGACAGTGAGTTGTCAGAACCAAGTAACCATTCAGAAACACTGAGGAAACATTTAATAACCAAAGGCATTATAAGAGTCTGTCGGAACGCTCTTGCTAAGAATCTAAGAATCTTGGATTTCCTCGACGGGATCAGCTGCTACTGGTGACTTGTTCTGCTGCCAGTTTTCTCCACAAACAAACTACTTGCTACAGTCATAGCTTTCACCCACTGTTTCTAGTCAGCCAGTGAAGAGTGAAGGTGAAAAGTTGGTGTCTCTCAGTTTGAATCATGGAGAGCATACCGATGGAAAGAAATAGCTTCAAGAACAGTTACTTTTAGATTTTGGAACAACCTGCCTTTTCAGGAGAAAATTGTTACAGCCTGATGATACAAGAAGAAAAACTGACCATTAGACTTTCTGACCTGTATAAATATTGCCTGACTGAAACACAGAACTGTTGAGATGCCATAGTTTTCAAGGGCATCAGATTGCTTCTTATTTCTGTTTTTTTTTTCTCTCATTATCTTTCTCCTTACCCTTCCTTTATGAATACAGTGACTCATTATGGGGCAGAGTTTCCATAAACACTGCTGGTACTCAGGCAGTCTGCCAAAGTAGCCACCCTTTATTTATAAAATGGAACAGTTGGTATTGATAGGCCAGAGCACTTAATAACATGTTTTAGTCAGAACCAAAGCTCAATAGCCATCAGTCCAGACACATTGTGTGAGAACATGGCTGACCTTAATCATGTTTTCACCCAAAACCCACCCAAACACAAATATTTTCAATTTAAGATCACTGGAAGTGATCAGGAATGGGAACTCCCACCACACCCAAAGGCTGGGATGTAGAGGACTCTTGCAGAACTCCTATATATATCCTGGTTAAGATCAGCTATTTCAGCACAGCACTGACGTCCAGCTGAAGTTCTTTTAATGTGTACACAAAGTCTTTCAATCTTAATCTCTGGAACAAATTTAATTCAAACAGCTAAAAAAGTGCAATTTTTAAAAATCCGGTAAAATAACACTTGTAAACAAAAAGATGGGTGGCAGCATGGGCTACAACACCAATTCTCGAATCAAACCACTGGCATCTTGACACTTAACCAGCAGCACTGTTAAACACAGAAGTTAGGATGATGACCTCCACATCCAAAGGACCAAGTCTATAAGTCCACTATCCCTGGACTCCAAACGGCTTCCTGTTGAGGATCACCATCTTGCTGGGATTTATTTATTTATTTATTTATTTAATTATTTGTTCCGAACAAGTAAAGACATAAATAGGAATAAATAACAACAAGCAAAATCGAAATAGTCAAACAATTGAACATTCCAGGCAATATTTGCAAAGCAATGAAAAGTATAAAGCAAAATTTAAATGTCCAACACTTTTTCTTTACAAGCTCGAAAAGGAATGAGAATAAGAATAATTTATTTAATCTCACCCCTTCTCCCTAAACCCTTCTTCCATATATAATAATTAAATTAATTAAAACTAATAATTATCACCATTATTGATAACATTGCTTATAATAATAATAACAATAATGATAATGTATCAATAGTAATGTAATATGTAACACAATATCCAATATATAATCTACAATAGCTAATTATTCATTTGAGATACAATTTAACCGTAGACGTACCCCAGATAATTTTTAGAGATGCATACAGACATATATATATACATACAACTGATAAACACATACAAGTAATATGTATGAAGTAACCAAAAAACATAAATAAATAATAAATAAATAAACATTAATAAACATTAACCCCTGTTTGTCAACCATCCCCTGCATCCCTGTACCTTATGAAAAAAAGTTTTTTGTATGTCATTTTGAACTGGTTCATGTTTGGACATTGCTTTAACTCCACATTCAAACTGTTCCACAATTCCACTCCACAGACCGAAATACAAAAAGGTTTTCTGGTCGTGCGGACTCTTTGTACCTTAAAATTAAATATTCTTCTTAAATTATAACCCCCCACTCGCTCATTTGATAATTTTTGTATATTTCCAGGTAAGTTTTTATATTTGGCCCTAAACATTATCTGTGCTGTTTTAAATGCAACCAAATCTGCTAATTTTAATAATTTTGAATGTAAGAATAATGTATTAGTGTGATCCAGATACCTGACATTGTGAATAATGCGTATTGCTCTTTTTTGCAGAATAGTTAATAAATGTAGCAAACTTTTATAGTTATTGCCCCAGACTTCTGCACAGTAATTTAAGTAGGGTAAGATTAGTGAACAGTAGAGAATGCGGAGTGATTTGTGATCCAGAACCTGCTTAACTTTGTGTAATACAGAAATGCTTTTTGACGTTTAATGTGTGATTTCCAGCTGATTCTATCACCCATCATGCTAGGGAATTGCATTTTGAATCCAGTACAGACACAAAATGCTGGAGTCACTCAGCAGGACAGGCAGCATCTCTGGAGAGAAGGAATGGGCATCAGATCGAACCAGCCATACGATTCAAGCATTGATTTCATTGGGAATTGTAGGGCAAAGAATTAAAAGGCAGAGAGAAAGTTAAAGCATTTAATCAAATTTATTTTGCTATACTGTAATGCTTTTAATCATTCACAACTCTTTTAGACATTTCTCTTAACTTTTTTTATTTTCAGAATATTGTTAGTATGTCTAATTCAAAGACATTTAAAAAGTATTAAAATATCAAATAGCCTTTACAGTTGGCACATTGAGAGAAGGGCACATATCACACATATCGCACACATGTTTATGTTAAATTCTATTGTGTGTTGTGCTCTTTTTTTATTCGTATGGCTGTATGGTAACCCAAATTTCACTGTACCAATTGGTGCATGTGACAATAAATGTAAACTTGAACTTGGAAACTATCAGAAGTTGTTGGAGCTGTTTTGGGATAGGGCTTTCTCAATGTACTGCTTGAACTGTTGAGGGTACAGACAATTACGAGTTTGCAAGTTATAGTAGTAGAATTAGGCCATTCAGCCCATCGAGTCCACTACGCCAATCAATCATGGCTGATCTCTGCCTCCTAATCCCACTTTCCTGCATTCTCCTCATAACTCTTGACACCCATTCTCATCAAGTATGTGTCTCTCTCTGCCTTAAAAACATCCACTGACAGCCTCCATGACCCTCTGTGGCAATCAGTTCCACAGATTAACTACCCTCTGACTAAAGAAGTTCTTCCTCACCTCCTTTCTAAAAGAGCACCCTTTAATTCTGAGGCTATGACCTCTGGTCCTAGACTCTCCTACCAGTGAAAACATCCTTTCCACATCCACTCCATCTATGCCTTTCATTATTCTGTAAGTTTCAATGCGGTTCCCCCTCAACCTTCTAAACTCCAGCGAGTAGAGGCCCAGTGTTGTCAAATGCTCATCATATACTAACCCACTCATTCCTGGAATCATTCCTGTGAACCTCCTCTGGATCCTCTCCAGAGCCAGCACATCCTCAGATATAGGGCCCAAATTTGCACACAGTACTCCAAATGCGGCTTGACCAGCGCCTTATAGAGCCTCAGCATTACAACTCTGTAATCAACAAGACAGCTCTTCCACCTGTGAACCAGGTAAGCATGAGTGGTGGAGAACATGGCTGGCAATTCCAGGCAGTGGGGGTAGGCTACATACTCACTGCTTACAATGCAAAACTGTGTTTAGAAATAGTGGGAGATGCTAGTTCAATGGTTGACTTTGAGATGTTACCTTCATGGTCTGATGTTTATTTTCCCACATATCAGTGGCCTTGGTTTCATATAATATTTATCATTCCATAGGGCCTGAGCTTTATGTCATACTGGTATCAAAATCACATTTTGAATGCAACAAGGAAAACTTGTCTTTCCAGTTTATTGTTTAATGCTACGTCAGTTGCTGAGTAAGAAGTCAAAGACAGAGAGAAATTGAATGAGAAATCTGCTGGCAATGGAAAAGAAGGAGTAATGCATGTGGCAAGTGATGCCTGTGTTAATGGCATTTCTTTGAAGTGAGCCATTTGGTGTTTATACTTCATTATGTGTGATGTAAGGATTTTTACTGCTTGCTGGCACCTACAAGTGGTGCAGTTTTTGGCGCATGAAATGATTAAAATTAAGTAGAATTGGGAACTGATTAACCTTCAAAATGCGTAGAAAGACCTAAAATTTAGTTATTTAAAGTTGACAGCTGTTTGCGTTGCTGTTTTTATTTTTATGGCCGTGACTCCTACTGGATCTGGGATATGCTTTTGTCATGTCCTTTATGATTAGTCATATGCAGTCAGTCAAGGCACTGCATTTTCGAAATAATTTGATCACCGAGGGTCTCACAGCTGAACCAAACGTTGTTGTCACTCCATATCCACAGGTGCAAATGTTTCCAGAAAGAACCATAAGGTTATGTGCAGAGACGAGAATTGTGTGTAATGTCGAACCACACAGCGCACTGGCTTTGTGGTTAAAGCCATTTGCCAGGCAACCACATTTTTAATACTGCACCTTTTGCAGTACAATGGTGCAGCTAGTAGAACTGCATGTAGAATGGTTCCATGTCCCAGGTTCAATTTGGTACTGCCGGTGTTGCATTTCCACTCTGGCTGCATGGGTTTCTTGAAGGTTTACTACTGCATTACAAAGACATGTGGGTTGGTTGGTTAATTGACAATTGTTTATTGTTACTGGCGTATCAATGAGGGTTGGAATCTTGGGGAGGGTGTTGTACATGTAAAGGTGAAAGATGAGTGTTAATGGGTGATGATAGTTTGCCAACTCAGATTCCCCATGCTGTACAACTCTATGACTCTATTGCCATGACTTTCTTACTCTGCTCTCTGAGCTGAAAGAAGACACTTAAGCCACAGAAAAAGGCCTATTGAAATGAGAGAGGTCAGCTTTGGAGCCCTTCGGCCCAACCTGTACATGCTGAGTAAGATGCCATATTTAAGCTAGTCCCAATTGCAGGCGTTGATATAATATATGCTTTAAATCGTTGATATAACCACAAACAGCAATGGTCCCAGCACCAATCGCTGAGGCACACCATTCGTCACATGTCTCCAGTTCATAAAATAGCCTTTCATCATCATCCTCTGATTCCTTCCATGAAGACAATTCTCCGTTAGCCTCCCTGGATCTAGAGGCGACTGTACAGAACCTTATCACGTGCCTCACTGAAGTCTATATAGACGACGTCTACGACTTTGCTCTTGTCAACCTTTCTAGTTACTTCTTTGAAAAACTCAATCAGATTCATAAGACACAATCTCCCACATACAAAACCAAGCTGACTATCCCTAATTAACCCTTTATAAAAAGACAAATGCATATATATATTATCGCGCAGAATCCTCTCCAGTAACTTGCCTACCACAGGCTCACTGGACTATAGTTCCCAAGCATTTCCCTACAGCACTTCTTAACAAGAAGTTTTAATCTGCAATTTGAGAAGGAGAACGTTAAATCGGAAGTGGCAGTGATGCAGTTGAATAAAGGGGACTATGAAGATATGAGAAGGGAACTGGCCAAAGTAGACTGGAAAGGGATCCTAGCAGGAATGACGGTGGAACAGCAATGGCAGGAATTTCTGGGCATAATCCGGAAGGCGCAGGATCATTTCATTCCAAAAAGGAAGAAAGATTCTAAGGGGAGTAGGAGGCGACCATGGCTGACAAGAGAAGTTAGGGATAGAATAATACTAAAAGAAAAGATGAATAACACAGCAAAGAGTAGCCGGAAGCCAGAGGATTGGAAACATTTCATAGGACAACAGAAGAAAACAAAATGGGCAACACGAGCTGAAAAGATTAAGTATGAGGGGAAGCTGGCCAGGAATATAAAGAAGGAGAGCAAAAGCTTCTTTAGATATGTTAAGGGAAAAAGAGTATCAAAGTCAAATGTGGGTCCCTTAAAGGTAGACACGGGTGAAATAACTATGGGCAAGAAGGAAATGGCAGAAGAGTTGAATAGGTACTTCAGATCTGTCTTTACTAAGGAGGACACAAACAATCTCCCAGATGTACTGGAAGACAGAAGATCTAAGGGGGTAGAGGAACTGAAATAAATTTTCATTAGGTGAGAAATAATATTGGGTAGGCTAAAGGGACTGAAGGATGATAAATCCCCTGGGCCTGATGGTCTGCATCCCAGGGTCCTCAGGGAGGTGGCTCTAGAAATAGTGGACGAATTGGTGATCATTTTCCAATGTTCAATAGATTCAGGATCAGTTCCGGTGGATTGGAGGATAGCTAATGTTATCCCACTTTTCAAGAAAGGAGCGAGAGAGAAAATGGGGAATTACAGACCAGTTAGCCTGACTTCGGTGATGGGAAAGATGCTGGAGTCAATTATTAAAGAGGTTATAATGGAGCATTTGGATAGCAGTAAAAGGATTAGTCCAAGTCAACATGGATTTATGAAAGCGAAATCATGCTTGGCTAATCTTCTGGATATTTTTGAGGATGTGACAAGTAAAATGGATGAAGGGGTACCAGTGGATGTAGTGTATCTAGACTTTCAGAAAGCCTTTGATAAGGTCCCGCACGGGAGACTGGTGACTAAAATTAGAGCACATGGTATTGGGGGTAGGGTGTTGACATGGATAGAAAATTGGTTGGCAGACCGGAAGCAAAGAGTAGGAGTGAACGGGTCCTTTTCAGAATGGTAGGCAGTGGCAAGTGGAGTGCCGCAAGGCTCGGTGTTGGGGCCGCAACTGTTTACCATATATATTAATGATTTGGAAGAGGGAATTAGGAGCAACACTAGCAAGTTTGTGGATGACACAAAGCTGGGTGGCAGTGTGAACTGTGAAGAGGATGTTAGGAGGTTGCAGGGAGACCTGGACAGGTTGAGTGAGTGGGCAGATGCGTGGCAGATGCAGTATAATATAGATAAATGTGAGGTTATCCACTTTGGCGGCAAAAACAAGGGGGCAGATTATTATCTCAATGGGGTTAGGTTAGGTAAGGGGGAGGTACAGCGAGACCTGGGTGTCCTTGTACACCGGTCATTGAAAGTTGGCGTGCAGGTACCGCAGGCAGTGAAGAAAGCTAATGGAATGTTGGCCTTCATAACAAGAGGATTTCAGTATAGGAGTAAAGAGGTTCTTCTGCAGTTGTATAGGGCTCTGGTGAGACAACATCTGGAATATTGTGTACAGTTTTGGACTCCTAATTTGAGGAAGGACATCCTTGTGATTGAGGCAGTGCAGTGTAGGTTCACGAGATTGATCCCTGGGATGGCGGGACTGTCATATGAGGAAAGATTGAAAAGACTAGGCTTGTATTCACTGGAGTTTAGAAGGATGAGGGGGGATCTTATAGAACCATATAAAATTATAAAAGGACTGGACAAGCTAGATGAAGGAAAAATGTTCCCAATGTTGGGTGAGTCCAGAACCAGGGGCCACAAACTCAGAATAAAGGGGAAGTCAATTAAGACTGAGGTGAGAAAAAACTTTTTTACTCAGAGAGTTGTGAATTTATGGAATTCCCTGCCACAGAGGGCAGTGGAGGCCAAATCACTGGATGGATTTAAGAGAGAGTGGATAGAGCTCTAGGGGCTAGTGGAGTCAAGGGATATGGGGAGAAGACAGGCACGGGTTATTGATAGCGGATGATCAGCCATGATCACAATGAATGGCGGTGCTGGCTCGAAGGGCCAAATTGCCTCCTCCTGCACCTATTTGCTATGTTTCTATGTTTCTAAGAGGCACATTATTAGCCACCATCTAGCCTTCCGGATCATGTTTAATGATATTTCGAATTAGTAGGGAGGCACAGTGGCGTGGCGGTAGAGTTGCTGCCTTACAGTACCAGAAGCCCGTGTTTGATCCCGACTGTTTTCATGCTGTATCTCTAAGGTCTAAAGTATAAAGTCTAAATATGTCTCAACTATGTTCTCCTGGAATTTCTTCTCTAGTTTCCCACACTGTCCTTGGATATATCTGATCAGGCTCGGGAGATTTGATTATCTTCATACCCATAGGATATCCATTACGTTCTCGACCGTAATAGGGACTGTCGTCAACACATCTCCATTAACTGCCCCAAGTTTCCCAGTCTTCATGTCTTTCTTCATGGTAAAACCAGAGGAGAAATACTAATTGAGGACCTTGACCAACTCCTGCAGCTCCACTCAGAGATCGATTCTGAGGGGCCCTATTCTTTCCCTAGTTACCCTCTTCCACTTAATTTACATAACATCTCCTAGGATTTTCTTTAATATTATCTGCCAGAGCTATATCCTGGCTGCTTCAGTACCCTCCTTTTCTTTCTGAAGTGTGCTCCTCAGCTCCCAAAACTCCTCCAAGGATATACTTGATCGCAGCTGCCTATCTATCCCATACCTCCTTTTTCCTGACTTTGTTACTTAATTCCCAGACAGATGAAGGACAGCGTGCCAAAAACCATCTTCACCGCCCTATCTACCCATGACATTACTTTCAGTCATCTCTGTACTTGTGTTACTGAATGCCTCTGCTCTACAATACTCTCCTGGGCAATGCCATTCATTGTGACGGTCCTGCCCGGGCTTGACTTCCCAAAATGCAATATCTCACACAATAGCCATGCCTCGACCCACTTGACTAGCTGATCTTGAACTGTAATTCTTGATAACCACCTTCACTGTCCATGACACCACCTATTTTAGTCTCATTTTCAAACATCATGCCTCCATTATTCTCATCCAAATCAAAGATATAGATGGCAAACAGTAATGGGTCCAGCAATGATCTCTGAGGCACTCCATCCCTCATAGGCCTCCAGCCCAAAATGTAATGTTCCACCACCATCTTCTGTTTCCCATCATGAAGCTAATTCTGTATTCCATCACTTACCCTTCAATCAAATGCATACCTTGATCTCTCACTGTCACATTTTTAAAAGCATTCCCACTTTCCAAATGTCACTTTGCTTACAAACAACCTACTCCCATCAACCTTTGCAAGTTCCTGTTACATTCCATCAAAATTGGTCTTGCCCCAGTTTAGAACTTTAACTTGTGGACCAGCCCTGACCTTATCCACAACCATTTAAAAGCTAATATAATTGTGGTCTCTTGTCCCAAAAGGCACTGGCCACACTTACGTTGCCCAAACCTTACTCTCTCCCTTGAAGGACCCTCTACATATTGCTTAAGGAAACCTCCCTGAACACATATGACAAATTCTATCCCATCTAAGCACTCAGCATTATTTTTATTTCTCAACTCTCATATAGATCATTCAGTAACGTCATCTTGGACTATGGTCTTAATCAATAAAGCAATCCCCTCTCTTCTTTTACCCCCACCTCTATTGTACATTAAGAACCTATACACTGGAACATTTAGCTGCCAGATCTACCCCTCCTTTAGTCAGCTTTCTGTAATGGGCATAATGTCCGTTGCATGTACCTTTCTGTGAGGAAAGGGTGAAGAAACAGTCCTTTTTAGTGAAAAGGCCAAAAAAAAAATTTAATGAGATGCTCCATGAAATTTTAAACTAAATACAGATCTTTCCTGCCCTTAAACTATGCTTCTCATATCTTCCATAGGTCCAGGACAACACCCACCACCTATTCACGGTGCAGTGCAGGGGAGCCCAGGTCTGCCCAGGACTTCTTTCCCCAGACCAGCCATGTTGTCACCGATTAGCTTTGAACACTATTGGTACCCTGCCTCAGGTTCATTGGAAGTTAAGGACATCAATGAAAGTAAATATGTCTTTCTGATTTTCAAGCTGCAGCAGGCAAAAAAAAATAATTGTTCCAGTTAATATATAGTATATATGAGAAATAAACACTTATAACTCATGACACTTAAAACAGCCAGTGGCTATTAAAACTAAAAATATTTAAAACAATTGCAGATATAGAAATATTAATAATGCTGAAAGAATTACAAAACTCATACACATCAAGTACATTGAACCCAACTGAATTAAGCCAAATAAAAAGCTTTCTTTGTTGGCTTGTCAGCAGTGATTTCTTACCATTCATGTCAATAGCATATCATACCTGCATCATAGAAGAAGGGGCCTCGACCCGAAACGTCACCTATTCCTTTTCTTCAGAGATGCTGCCTGACCCGCTGAGCTACTCCAATATTTTGTGTCTATCTTCATTGCGAACTATATTACTGATACAAATTCAGTTTAGTTTGCTGTCATGTGTACCGGGGTACAGTGAAAAGCTTTTTGTTGCGTGCTATGCAGTCAGAGGAAAGACAATACATGATCACAATTGAGCCATGACAGTGTATAGATACATGATATGGGAATAACGTTTAGCGCAAGGTAAAGCCAGCAAAGTCCGAATAAGACTAGTCTGAGGGTCACCGAAGAGGTAGATAGTAGTAGTTTACTAGAACACCAGGTTTCCGTGATGATACATTGGTCAGTCTGTCATGAATTCAGGTGTCTGGGTGGAAAACCAGCCCTATTAATTGAAACTCAATTGTGCGTGTAGATAGAATTAAAATTACGGAAAGAAAATATTTGTAGTCTCTACATGTAATAACTCATTATCTCCTGGATTAAGAAGTAATTGTAAAAATCTTGAAATAACAACACAACATTGGATGTAGTGGCGCCTGCTGGTGCACGCAGGTATCGAACCCGGCGTTCGGAAGTCGCTGTCACGTGACTCAGGAAGGGCTGCTTGTTTTCGCGCGGTTTTGCTTTCACGCGGCAATTCAGCACTGACCACCGTTGTGGCCAGACGTGTCAAGAGAGCCTGTATACTGAAGAGTGAATTTTCGTATAAACATTTGTTTAAAATTTCAGCTGTCGTTCTTGCGACCGCCAAATTGGTGACCCCGACCTGTCTAGCTGTCGTTAGACAAGAGAACTATGCAGGAAGACGACGTTCCCGCAGAATCGGCCGGCACGGGGCAGGGCTCACCGGCTTTCAAATTGCCATCGCTTTGGCCTGACCAATCTCAGGCGTGGTTTTCCCACGTTGAGGCACAGTTTCACCTCCATCGCATCGTAGCGGACGATACTATGTACTTCCATGTGGTGGGGGCATTGCCGCAGGATTGTGCCTCGAGGCTGTTGCCCTACATCAGGGACCCGCCGACCATCGGCAAATACGAGAGGTTGAAGGCCCTGCTGCTCCACGCTTACGGTCTCAGCCGCAGAGACAGGGCAGCGAAGCTGCTGCACATGGACAGTGTCGGCAATCGGCGGCCATCCACCATCATGGCCCTGATGGACGGGCACCGCCCGTGTTTGCTCTTTGGACAGGCGTTCCTGGAGCAGATGCCTCACGAAGTCGGAGCTGATTTCAGCGACCCGCAACAACTCGCGGAGAGTGCTGACGAATTGTGGACACACAGATGGCAGGACGTGTGTGCTTTCACCCGCACACTGGTCACGGCGCGGGTGCAACCGAGACGACATCGGGAGGAAGAAGAGGCCCAGCCCAGCGCAGAAGAAGCATCGCCGCTGCCAGTGGTGTACAGTCAACGTCGCTGGTGTTACTACCATCAATGATATGGGCCCGACGCATGAAGATTCCGGAGTCCCTGCTCGTACCAGGGAAATGTCTTGGCCGATCGTCCTTAGAGGCAAAAGCGATCGGCCCAAATGAACGCCTCTACGTCCGCGTTCGCCATTCCGGCCACTGTTTCCTGGTGGACTCCAGTGTCATTGCCAGCATCCTGCCTCCGAGCGCCCGAGATACTTGCGTCGGTACGGTAGGACCCGTTCTCTCGGCTGTAACGGGAGCGACATTCGCATTTACGGTACGTGAACCCAGGACTTAAATTTCGACTCCTGCCCTTACAGGTGGAAGTTTGCTGACGTCTCCCAACCGATCCTGGGGGCCGATTTCTTGCATGCGTTCTCCCTGTTAGTCGATGTGCGAGGCGGACACATGGTCCGTGTCGGACCCGTGCCCTGCCGCGCGTTCCGTCCACACCCCTACAGCAACTCGACGAGGTAGCTGAGATCCAGCAACCTTTTGCAGCCCTGCTCGCCGAATTCCAAGGGTTTCTCACGCCCCGGTTTGATGGAGCCGCGCCGCGTCATGGCGTGGTCCACCACATTCCCACCGAGGGCCCACCGGTACACGCCCGCGCGCGTCGCCTCCCGCCCGATAAACTGCGCATCACACGAGACGAGTTCCAGCTTATGGAGGACATGGGGATTGTCCGGCGGTCGGAAGCCCTTGGGCTTCGCCGCTGCACATGGTGCCCAAAGCGTCCGGGGGTTGGAGACTCTGCGGTGATTACAGGCGTTTGAACGCGGTAACCACAGCAGATCGGTACCCAGTCCCGAACATCCAGGATTTCTTGGCTCATCTGGAAGGCGCAACCTTCTTCTCGAAGGTCGACCTTATTCGCGGGTATAATCAAATTCCGGTCCATCCCGACGACGTCCCTAAGACGGCCACCATCACCCCTTTCGACCTTTTCGAATGGCTCAGAATGCCTTTTAGCCTGAAGAACGCTGCTCAGGCATTGCAAAGGTTAATGGATCAGGTCGGTCGAGGCTTGCCGTTCATATTCATCTACCTCAATGATATTCTGGTGGCCAGCAGCTCGCGGGCAGAGCACTTCAGACACCTCCGCCTGCTTTTCGAATGGCTGTGCACACATGGGTTGGTGATTAACCCCGCAAAGTTCGGATTGCGTTCCATTTCTTTCTTGGGTCACAGCATTATCTGCCACGGCGCGCAGCCGTTGCCCGAGAAGGCCGATGCCATCCGTCGCTTTCCGAGACCCCTATCTGTCAAGGGCCTGCAGGAGTTTATCGGGAGGGTAAATTTCTACCACCAATTCGTCCCGTCAGCAGCCGCCATCATGCGGCCGTTGTTCCAATGCCTGGCCGGTAAGCCTAAGGACCTGGTCTGATCCGAGGAGGTGGAGAAGGCATTCGAGGGGGCTAAGACTGCATTGGCCAACGCCACTATGCTAGAACACCCGAGGGCGTCAGCCCAAATGGCCCTCACCGTGGACACTTCCGACGTCGCGGTAGGCGCCGTCCTCCAGCAAAGTTTAGGTAGTCACTGGGTGCCGCTGGCATCTTTCAGCAGGCAGCTGCGAGCCCCCGAAGTTAAGTACAGCGCTTTTGCCATGCCAGACTTCCAAGGTGCAGAGACATGTCCGCCCGCCTGTGCAGGATTTCGCTGTCCCGGACGGCAGTTTCCTGCACATCCATGTCAACCTGGTGGGTCCCTTGCCATGTTCGCGTGGGGCTACTCACCTATCGTGGACAGGTTTACGAGGTGGGCGAAGCCTATACCATTAATGGATACCTCCACAGAAGCCTGCTTGAGGGCCATTGTGTCGAATTGGATCGCTCGTTTCGGGGTCCCCTCCGATATCACTACCAATCGTGGGGCCCCCGAAATAGTACACATCCTCCCTGTGGAGTGGTATGGCGTACCTGTATGGCGCGATGCTGCACCAGACCACCGCGTATCACCCAGAGTCCAACGGGTTGCTTGAGCATTTCCACAGGGAAGTCGGCGTTGAAAGCTCGGCTCACCGGCCCCGATTGGGTCGACGAGTTGCCTTGGGTCCTCCTAGGCATCAGAACCACGCTTAAGGAGGATCTCAACGCCTCCTCGGCCGAGCTGGTTTAAGGCTATCTCCTAAGTTGTATTATGGATAGTTTATTTTATGTTTCTAAGTGTTTTTTTTTTCTTTTTCTTTATTTTTTCTATCTAGTAAAAACAAAAAATAATAATAATTAGAGTCAATGTTAATATGTAACCGATAAATGTAGACTCCTGCTACATTGGTAGTGGAGTCCTTGGAATCCTGAATATTTAATATGTAACCGTTTAACAAAGTTTGTAATGGTTTGGACTAGGATATGTACATGCCTCTAATAAAAATTAACTATAAAAAAAAAAGAATCCGCGGTCACGTGACTCGGGAGGGGCTGCTGGTTTTCGCGCGGTTTTGCTTTCGCGCGGCAGTTCAGCACTGACCACCGTTGTGGCCGGACGTGTCAAGAGAGCCTGTATACTGAAGAGTGAATTTTCGAATTGTTTAAAGGTTCAGTTGTCGTTCTTGTGACCGCGAAATGGATATTTTAACAGGGGTGATGGTGGGTTTTCTGACTGATTGATATTTGATGGTATTTTTCATTCATGGATACTTTGACATTTTTCTTTGTCCTATGATGATACATGTGATGAAGTGAATTCTATCTCCCCCCCCACATACTCTTTAACTATCTGTACTGATCATGCCGAACACTTGCCTGGTCTTTGTGTTTCAGTTTCACGCAGGATGAACCACTTACCTGCTAAATATGGGGACAGCAGTATAAAACAAACTTTTATCTGACCAATCCAGTAAAATCTATTCATTTATGGGGATTGTTTACTCTTTTGAAGGACATTTTTTTTGTGAAACTGTGTGCTTTTGAAAGTTTATGCATGAACATTCAACGAGCAAAAACAAACACATGTTCACGTATCGTTTTGTGTTTTGTGTTTGATTCAGCCACGTCACAAGAACAAGTTACCTACTAGGAAATACCAAGCTGAAGTGGCAGCACCTAATAGCAAGGACAGACTAACGAGATGGGGCCACAACCAAGATAGTTTCTGTTGTTACTGCAGATTTCAAGTGTTTGGAAGCTACTATCATGAAGGGCAGATTAAAAAAAAAAGAAATGGTGGAAAAATCTGAAAGAATTAATATTATTTCCCTCCCTGTAGAAGTAACTTAAAATACAGAAATATTTTTGTCTCATGCAAGGGAAGAGATAGCATTCCTTATATTTTTGCAAGCAATTCCCACATTTTATTGTTTGCATTCGTGCTGTGAAATGCTTCTGCGAAGTTTTCCATTCCCATCCACTATTGTATGCAATGATATTTGTTATTTTAGTAGGTGAGCTCGCAGACTTGCAGGCCTGGATTTCAACTGCAGAATTTTGAGGGTGCTGTATGGTTTATGCTGCCATGATGTTTCTTTTTATTACAGCTTCACAAGACTATCTTCACCTCACTTATAGATTGACCATAAGTTTCTGAATAGTTGTAGAAAAGAAAATTCTGAAAGTGATATGAATGTTGCATTCGGACAAAGCAAAGGGACCTATTAATCAACATTAATTTAATGGCACCATGGTTCTGCAATACATGTTGAATGTTTAAAAAGCATCAACTTCTTTAACAGCAGCTAACAGAATTATTTTGTTTATCAAAGCACTGCTCTTAAGGAACAAATTACTTTTATTGAAAAACCAAGACATGAAGTGCAATGTGTGCATCATTACAGAGATGGATAACTTTATTCTGTCCAAAATAAATTGGAATAGATCTGGTCTCTTGCTCAGACTAGGGGAGTCACAAACCGAGGACATAGGTTTAAGGTGAGGGGGGAAAGATTTAATAGGAACCTGATGGGTAACTTTCTCACACAAAGAGTGGTGGGTGTGTGGAACAAGCTGCCGGAGGAGGTAGTTGAGGCAGGTACCAATGTAATATTTAAGAAACATTTAGGCAGGTACATGGATAGGACAGGTTTAGAGGGATATGGACCAATGCAGGCAGGTGGGACTAGCGTAGATGGGACATGTTGGTTGGTGTGGGCCATTGGGCCGAAGGGCCTGTTTCCACGCTGCATGACTCTTTGAGCTAATGAAGGTTATATGGTGCTTTATATCCTGTTCTGCCATTTACCAAGAGCATGGTTTATCTTGACTCCACTGTCCTGTTTTACCATAATCTCTTGACTCTTACTGTTTAAATGTCTGTCGATCTCAGCATTAACTGAGCCTCTCAGTAGCAATGACTAACAAACTTTACAGCAATTGAGATTGTTTAAACTTGATTCTTCCCAGGTATTTAGTCCAGAATGAAGTTGGACTCCACAGCGAAATGAGCTAATGAGAGTGTAAAGATATAAGTAGCAATGTCCGTATATATCATGTTTAGCAAGGAAGAGGAAGTCAATTATGTTTCAATAGAAGGTTGAACAGTATCTTCCACAAATTTCAAAAGAACCATTGTAAAGTTCATTGGACGTTACCTTGAATGATAAATTGGCCATCATTCTTTGAGATAGATATGCATGAAAATGTTTTGATGCAAAAGTAATCAAAGAAATGGGAGAGAGCAGTATATCTTGTAAAGCCACATATTTTGAGCACAGTGTAAAGGATAGCCTCAGGGCCAAACATCTTCTTGGAGAACTGAGGATCCATCAGTCATATTGAAACTGAAACCTTGAGTGCTACCATTAAACTTGACATGCTCTGACTGCCCCTTACACTTTTCTCCTTGTATTCATTGAAGTTGTTGAAGGCTGACAAGTGTCTGGATTCTGATGGACTTCATCCTCGGGACTTAAAAGTCGTTGCTACTGAGGGAGCTGATCCATAGGTTTTGGTTCTCCAAACTTTCTTAACTTGTGGAAGGTGCCATTGGATTTGAAAATAGCAAATGCAAAGTACTCCAAAAGGGAGAGAGACGGAATATGAGGTATTAGAGGTCAATTAGGTTTAGATCAGTTACGGAAAAGTTTTAGAAGCTTCCACTGAAGATATTGTAGTGAGCATGTAGAAAAAATACAGTTAATCAAGCATAGTCAATATGGTTTCTGAAAGTCAAGTCAAAGTCAAAGTCAAAAGATTTCATTGTCATGTGTCCCTGACAATGAAATTATTTATTTGCTTAGCACAACAGAACATAGTAGGCATTGACTACAAAAACAGATCTGTGTGTCCATATACCATTATATACGTAAATACACACATGAATGAATAAATTGATAAAGTGCAAATAACAGATAGAGGGGTATTAATGTTCAGAGTTTTGTCCGAGCCAAGTTTAATAGCCTGATGGCTGGGGGGAAGTAGCTATTTCTGAACCTGGTCGTTGCAGTCCTCAGGCTCCTGTACCTTCTACCCGAAGGTAGCAGGCAGATGAGTGTGTGGCCAGGATGGTGTGGGTCCTTGATGATGCTGCCACCCATTTTGAGGCAGCGACTGTGATAGATCCCCTCGATGGAAGGAAGGTCAGAGCCGATGATGGACTGGGCAGTGTTTACTACTTTTTGTAGTCTTTTCCTCTTCAGGGCGCTCAAGTTGCCGAACCAAGCCACGATGCAACCAGTCAGCAAGCTCTCTACTGTACACTGTAGAAGTTAGAGAGAGTCCTCCTTGACAGACCGACTCTCCGTAATCTTCTCAGGAAGTAGAGGCGCTGATGAGCTTTCTTAATAATTGCATCTGTGTTCTCGGACCAGGAAAGATCTTCAGAGATGTGCACGCCCAGGAATTTGAAGCTGTTGACCCTTTCAACCATCGACCCATTGATATAAACAGGACTGTGGGTCCCCATCCTACTCCTTCCAAAGTCCACAATCAGTTCCTTAGTTTTGCTGGTGTTGAGGGCCAGGTTATTGTGCTGGCACCATATGGATAGTCGCTCGATCTCTTCTATACTCTGACTCATCCCCATCAGTGATACGTCCCACAATAGTGGTGTCGTCAGTGAACTTGATGATGGAGTTCGCACTGAGGTGATATCATCCTTGACCAAATTATTGAATGAAGTAATTGAATAATTACTTGGATTAATTGAATAATTACTGGACATCAACCTAGTGGAGGTAAACATTAGACTTTAGACTTTAGACATGCAGCGTGGAAACAGGCCCTTCGGCCCATGAGTGTGCACCATCCAGTGATCACCCCACACACTAACACTATTCTACACACTATGGACAATTTATAATCTTACTGATGCCAGTGGGGTGGGAGATTACAACCTTCACGTGGTCCATCCTGTTTCGACGAATGCAATCAACCTGGCATGCACAAATAGGGAGATTAAACGAGAACGTACCAATTTGAAGTTTGATCTTTATTTTATGAGGAGTTATGTTGAGGGATTACGTGAAGAAGTCCGCCAGCCCGCATGCACATCAACCTTCAAAGCAGCGGTGTGAAATCACAGATAACAGTTGTTGAACTGATTATAGGAAGATTCGAGAAACTAGAACTACCACATGACCTTTATGAGAAAATGGTTGGGAGCGGAGGGCACGTAATCCCTCATCGTAACTCCTCATAAAATAAGATTACTTTGATAACTTCAAACTGGTAAGTTCTCGTTTAATCTTCCTATTTTACTTCGGAGTCACGTGAGTGACTACATGTAGATTTCAAAGCTCTGTCGTGAACACGAGTTCATGCTACACACTGCATCAGTTGACCAGAGATGATTGAAAACTAAAAATGCATTCAGACATGACATAATTTAAAACATGCTGATGCTTTTAATAAACAAATGATATATAAAAAATAATAGTGACCCCTCATATTCGGGAGTAAACTATAGAACAGTATCTAAAATTGAGTTGGCAAACAACCCCATCCTGGCAATGGGTTTATTATAAAAACTTTGGAATGTTCACTCGTTCGACCATCCTGCAGTCGCTAGGATGTGGTCCAGCGGAACCTCCATAACCCTCGTTGCTGATGTTGTTGCAGCCCTGGTGGAGTGAGATTTAAAAACATTAGTGTCCACTCCTGCACAAGCCAATACACGTATAAACCACCTGGAAATGGTTGCACTGATACCCTTTTGTGTGTTTTTTTTAATAACTAACAAACATTGCCAGTTCAGTGCCTCTAAGGTTCTTTGTGGCCTTAAAATACTGTTGAATATGTGTGACCACAAACAATCGAAGGTCCATAGGGTATGCCATAAATTCCAGTTTTAGACCTGACACCCCCAGCCTGCTCTGCTTGACTAGCTCATGAACATAAAATGTTATTTTATTGGTAGATGTAACCATTCTGTCCAGCCATAGCTTATTCAATGACTGGACCCATTGCGTCGAAACCAGCGCCATGAGCATAACCACTTTATATGTGAGCTTGGCCAAAGACAAGGATGTAGCTGGAGCCCACCGGCGAAGCAGCGTTAGCACAATGTTAACATCTCATATCTCCGTGTACCTGGGCCTGGGGGAGATTTGTGTTATAGATACCCTTCATGAATCTGATATCAGTGGGTGAGACCCGACAGAGTGGTGTCCCGATCCCAGCAACAAGTATGACGACAAGGCAACTCTTGGCACAATTAATGGCACTATAACTCAATCTCTCGTCAAAGAACAGTTTTGAGAGAAATTCCAAGACATCAGTTCTTGTCATACGTTATGTTGGACTGCGAACAGAAAACCTCCCATCTCTTGATATAAGATGTACTGCTTCTTGGTGCGATCCCTCCAAGCTGTAGTGATCACGTCCACATTTCGCTCTGACAATCCGAGCCCCAGGAAAGGGCTTCTTAAAGTCTGCAAATCAATAAATTGATCCGATCATGCAGGGGATGACTTTCGCGAGTCACAGGATGAACCAGCAAATTATTGCGTTTGGAAATAACCATATACGGTTCTGTTATCATTTCCAATATCAGTTGGAACCATGGCTGTGTAGGCTAGGCAGGCACTACCAAATCTTGTTGGATTTTTTGCAAACACCGACTGATGAGGCAAAATGGAGGGAATGCATAAATTAACATTCATCTCCAGTGTAGCGAGAATGCATCTATCGTCACTGCCTCTGGGTCTGGATCCCATGCAACATACTTTGGTAACTGGTGATTGAGCCTAGATGCAAACAAATTGATACCCGGTGTCCCATACCGAGCAACAATATCGTTAAACACTTTATGATCCAACATCCATTCTGTGTTGTCATTAAATGTTCGTGACCTGGTGTCCGCCACCATATTAAACCTATCCGGCAAGTAGGTAGCTGAAATCCAAATGCTTCTTTCGATACACCAGTGTCAAATAAGGTTAGCTAAATGATCACAGGATACTGACTTGATTCTACCCATGTGATTAATATATGCCACCGCTGTACTGTTGTCAATCTGTAGTTGAACCTGCAGGTGATGCATATTCCCACAATAAGCTTTCAAGCCATAGAATGCCACCAGCATCTCTAAGTAGTTAATACCACGTAACTGAAGAATTGATGATTCATGCACATCCCATCTGCCACCGCAACTAGAGATGGTATTAGTAGCTCCCCATCCTTGAGCACTAGCATCAGTGTACAATATAACTGAAGGTTTGCTGACCAAAATGTTACTGGAGCAACGCCGAATATTGGTCGTCCACCATTGTAACTCTTATATAGCTTCAGCTGGTAACCACATAGGTCTGTTAAAATGACCTAAATGGTATTTAATTGCTTGCTCCTTTGCACATTGTAAATTTTGATAATGCAAAGGCCCAAATTGTGCAGCTAGAAAAACAGCCACTAATTTGCCAATTACACTGGCTACTTGTCGAATGGATGGTTGCTCCATAACAACAAGGTTATTACAGGCTTCTATTAATTCTAATCTCTTGCCCCAGGGCAGAGTCACAGACATATTAATAGAGTTAATGGTAAATCCCAAATAATCAATAACTCTAGTTGGTATCAACTAGGATTTAACTGGATGGATGAGAAACCCCAATTTCTTAAATGTTAGTTTTGTGGCTGAAACAGCTAATTTTGCTAATTTCAGCGTTTTCCCTATGATTAGGATATCATCCAAGTATGCCCTAACAATGTGATTTTGAGCTCTAAGTAGCCCAAGCAACGGTTTAAATAATTTGGTAAATAATCTGGGGGCTGAAGTTAACCCATTAGGCAACGCTTTAAACTGCCACAGTTTCCTCATCCAGCTAAACTTCAAATATATCCAGTGAGCCCTGTGAATGGGTACCGAATAGTATGCATCTTTGAGATCAATGCATGCCATAAAGCGTGCTTTGGAAATCAGTTGTTTGGCAGTAACGAAGTTTTCCATTTTAAAATGTCTACACTGCACATAAGAGTTAAGTTGAGTTAAATCAAGGATGATTCGGCACCCTCCATGTTTTGTCTGGTAAATATATTAGAAATGAATTGGTGATGTTCATGACTCGACTTCTCGATTACCCCTTTCGTGTATAATGTGTGAATTTCAACGTATATCCAAACCTTCCTGTTGGGAATGAACAAATGTCTGGCTTGGTGTATGCTGTGTGGGTGGCAATGAATTGGGAAGGAATTCAATTTGTAACCATTGTATACTGTGCAGTATAAACGGATCTAATGTTATCCAATGCCATTCATTCAAAAACAAGTGTAATCTACCACCAACTTGGAACCGGTCCACACACCCCATGTTCCGGAAAGAACCAGACCCACCTACCTCCATGGTTACTGGTGGTTTTATGGTAGGCCCAAAGGCCACTGATGCAGGTTCTATTTCTGCCCCCAAGATTTGGGGGGTAGGGTTGCTGGAGTGCGCGGATTATGCATCTTCCACAAGGGCCGGCCTGGGCCTTGGCCTAAAAAAGACCTTTGCCCAGAGAATTCGGCTTTTGAGCTGCCACCAGTTTCAGCGAACCGCTTACTGCTGATGGAAGCGTAGGGGTGCTGCCGTCGAAATGGTGAAGCTTTGCGAGTCATTGGAGCCTTGATCAGCCCGACAGCTTTTGCTTCTTCGTCCAGGTCCTTAACCTGTTTTGATAGATCTTCGCCGAACAGAAGATTCGGCGGCTGGACATTACTGGCCCTGCACAATCCCACAAATTTGGGGTTCAAGGCAGGTCGGATGGCATTCTTCCACAAAACAGCTTATTTTGCAATGTGCATTGCACATCAATGCCAGGGCATCCTGCTGTACACCAGACAAGGGTCCCCCATCACAGACCTGGCGAATGCCGTAATGCCGTAATGCCGTAATGTCTGACGCCAGCAATTTTAGGTTTTTTTGGAGCTTATTCTCCAGGGCTTTGGTGCCCCCTCCAATATATCCCCAGATTGAACTTCACAGCCGGCATGTTCAGTGAAGCACAATTTCCAGGTGTATGGTACTTTGCAGTTGTTTCCACCATCACCTGTTCCTGCAGCTGGTGTGAGGTAACTTATGCTCGCAGCTAGTTCCTCTTGCCGTGGCTCCCCTGTTTGCGAGGGTATCGCAAATTTTGATGCCATAGCAGGTCATTCTTGTGCCTCTCGTATGTCGTGCATTCTGGTATGCTCCCCGGACATACCTCCAAATTCGGAGTCAGTCCAGAACTGACCCCGTATGCTCCCCTCCTCAGAGTGGGAGACATTATGCAGCCCTGGAGCAGGCGCTGCCACAGGCCCCCGAGGAGACCCGCGCTGATATACCTCCATTTCACGGAGCATATCATGATGGAGCATCCTTTCCATAAGGTACTCCATCCAGGATAAACACCCGAAGAAGCTATCCATTGTAAGAGGTGAATCCTCCTGGCCTGACTCGTCTGAGTAAACAGGCCTATCAGACTTCTTCGTGGCTTTCCCCCCTTTCGGGGTTGCCAAGGTGCTTTGGACAAGCACCAAGTCTGAAGCCGCTGACCACACCGTCAGCAACTCGGATGGCGAAATCGACGGCCGCCGGCTACCTGCACTCCCGCGGTCCTCCGTAGCCGGTATCCCCACAGCCCGTCCGGACTTCGCCCTGGATTACTCCATGATTAGTTCAAACTTGAACGCTGTAACAAGATTTTTAACGAATAAAACGACCTCAGAATAAGTTTAAGACTTACCTGTAGGGCTTTTATACTTACCGCTGGAGGAGCGATGCACCTCCCAGCCAGTCGTGCGCCATGCGTTAGACGTATTGACGCGCATGCGGGCTGGCGGGCTTCTTCACGTAGTCACTCACGTGACTCAAAAGTAAAGTGGAAGATCAAACAGAACAAGTTGTCTTAAAACTTTAGGCTGTGCACGCCATACACAAGAAGAAGAAGAAGACTGATGCCAATTAACCGACAAACCTATACATCTTTGGAGTGTGGTTTGAAACCAGAGCACCCAGAGAAAACCCACGCAGTCACAGGGAGGACGTACAAACTCCATACATACAGCACCCATAGTCAGGATCAAACCCAGGTCTCTGGCACTGTAACGCAGCAACTCTACCACTGTGCCACTGTGCCACCCTTCAATAACCTTTGTAGTGTACATGTAGTGTACATAGAAATTCCAAAACGCATTTGATAAGTAGTTACATTAAAGGTCAGCACTGAAAATGAAAGCTCACGGTGTCAGCGGTAACATATTTGTGTGGATAAAAACTATCTGTGCAGCAGGAATTAGAATATCATGACTTGATCTTTATCTGGTTGGCAAGATGTATCAAGTGAAGTATTATTGGGTTTGGTGCTGGAGCCTCAGCTGTTTAAAATTTATGTTAAACAATCAGATTGTGGCACTGAAGGTAAGGAAGCTAAATTTGCTGAGTTACTCCAGCAGTTTTTTTTCCCTCTAGTTTACAACATCTATAATCTCTTGTGTTTCTATTAAAGAAACTGGATGGCAGAGAAATGTATATTCCATTTTACCATTAAAAATGTCAACAGAATGGAGCAAAGGAGAAAGTTATATTTTTCTAAAGATGTAACAGAAAAGAATGAAAGCGCGTGAATCATTCACAATAGCAGCTTGGACAAGGCACAAAAGGAATGCATGGTAATCTCAACGGGTAATATTTCCTTCCAATGAATCCAAGGAAGTTCTGTTTTAAAACTCTGTTCACAGATTCATGGAAATTATGACTAAGGGTACAGTGGTGATGAGTATTCAAATGTCAAAGTGCAATGTCTTCAGGAGAGACAACAAATCACCTGCATTTCCCGTGAAACAGAAAATGAACGTAAATCGGCATGGAGAGAATCTGGAAGAGGCTGATTTTGCTTTTCTTGGAAAAACAAAAGGTGAAAGTAGGGTAATTGGAGTTGAAAATAGACAATATAGTTGTAAATCATACCGAAGAACTGTTCATTGAAACATTGCAGTGTCACTTGTGAGCACTATTACTGCGACATCAGCAATCTGTTCTTTCTGTCTTCTGACGCATATTAAATCATGTCGTGGGGAATCATACAATATTTTGCGAAACCTTTGTTCCTCTACCTTTATTCACGTATAATCTCACATTTATAGTTTAATTTTATTATTAACAAAAATAAAGCTGTTATTGTGTGTAATTTCAATAATATCAGGGCATTTCAATAAAAATATTACTGATTTGATTAAATTCAGTATATACAATTAAACTCAAAATACCATAGAAATATCTTTAAACTCACTCCACTCTACAAAAACAAAATATATAAAATTAACTCTAACCTCAATGATCAGAGCCTGAAGACTAAAACAGGCTCAATAATTGTTAAAAACCCCTCTAGTTTTATGTAGAATTAATCAGTTTAGAGATATTAGATGAACTGGTACAATTGCATATATTTAAACAGATTAGAAATTGTTACTGTCTGAAATGGTAACAATGTGAAATAAAATAAATTCATTTGATTTGGCCACATTTGGCCTGAATTGATTGACATTTGATCTAAATATGCATAAAGACATACACAGTTTTGAATGTCATCAGTAGAGGCATAGAAAAGAAAGGTAGGGAAGTCATTCTGTACTTTCATAAGACACTAGTCCAGTTTGGTTTTTTTTAGTATAATTTAGTTTGGAGATACAGCGCTGAAAAAGGCCCTTCGGCCCACCGAATCTGCACCGACCAGCGATCCCCGCACACTTACACTATCATACACACATTGGGGACAATTTACATTTATACCAAACCAAATAACCTGCAAACCTCTACGTTTTTGGAGTGTGGGAGGAAACCGAAGATCTCAGAGAAAAACCCATGCAGGTCAAGGGGAGAACGTATAAACTCAGTACAGATAAGCTCCCATGGTCAGTATCGAACCTGGGTCTCTGGCACTGTAAGGCAGAAACTCTACTGCTACGCCACCGTGCTCCCTTATTTGAAGAATTATTGGAAGAATGTGAGTGCATTGGTGAGGGTCCAGAAAACCTTTAGGAGAATTGTTCCTGGGAGAAGGTTCTGTAGTTCCAAGGAAGGGTCAGAGAGGCATGGAATGTTTTCTATAGAAGAGAAAGCTGAGGGGAGACTGAGATAGAAGTGGCTGCAGTGTATGAAATAATGAGATGCCAGGATAGAGCAGCGGGCCTGCTTATTTTGGTGCCAGGCTGAAGGACTAGAGGCCACAGGTATAAAACAATGGGGAAGAAAATTAAATGCAATACAAAGAAAACTGTTGTCACACAGCCTGCTGATGTTGGAATCTGGAATTCATTGCCAGCAGATACCGTGGAAGAAAGTTCCATTGTGGCCTTTAAGTGGAAATTAGATGAAGGGTGAAGAACGATGGTGAGGTGGGATGTGAGGAAGGGGATTAGACATGAGAATGTCATCATTACTAAAAGATCGTATCCTTCTCCTAACCATTGACTTTGTTACAATTGGGCCAGCATCTTCAGGTGCTGACTCAGTTGGCTGTGCATGATACTTTGCATAAGCGGGCAATAACTGTGTGCTTGTTTCAACAATAAAAGAATGGATTACATGAAATTCCATCTTCCAGTAACTGAAGTTTGGGTGTTTGTGAAAATTTGCCTTGTGCCGTGCAATGTGCTACAATGGTTTAATAGTTGATAATGTGTGCAAGTGTGTGCTGGACTTGGTAGCGATAAGAGTATGGTGGTCTATGCTATTGTCAGGTTGCAGCCCTGTTTAATAAAGGTTGCTGGTGAATAAGTGATATGGTGTACTAGATACAGCACTGTAAGAGGCTATAGCCCAAGAGCCAAAGCGTTGTACAGAATGAAACAGGCCATTTGGCCCTCTGAATCCTTGCCAACCATCAAATACCCATCTGTATTCATCCTACACTAGTCTCATTTTATTCTCCCATCAACTCCCAACAACCCCTGCAAATTCTACCGCTTACCTACACATCAGGGGCAATTTAGAGGGGCCAAATAACCTAAAATCTTGCATGTCTTTGGAATGTGAAGAAAACTAGGAGACCATGTGGAAACCCAGGTGATCACAGTAAGAATATGCCAGACAGCAACGGAGGTCAGGAGGATGGAATGCGGGTCACTGGAGCTGTGAGGCAGTGACTACTGACTGCACCACTGGGGCACCGATGCCACGGTTGCAAGAAGGTGGGATTTGATGATGCCTTTATTGACCTTGACATGCCTGTGAGATCATTAGATGCCGAGTGAGCTGAAACATTTCCTGCCTCTTCCTACTGCTGTTTAACCATGTGTTGGAGTCACCGGGCCTCTTGGTTCAGAACCTCTCTCCTCCTCTCTAGCTCATTCAGGAAGGCTTCAGGAGATGCTTCTGAATGTTGAGGTGTTCATTCTTGCCATTCCAACCACAAGTGCCTCCTCTCTAACTGGTGAACTGGTGCTAGATCTTCTACATTTTGGGCAATAAAGACTGAGGTTAATATCAGCTGATTACCAAAATTGTGACACTGAAGTCACAACATAAATCTTACATGTTATTGTATTAGCCAACAGATGCAGGTTAATCACGATCCCTGGATTCGAATTTCCAGTATTACCCAAGAGCCCCCAGCTCATCATTTGTTTTTATCCCTTTTCCATGTTAAATTATTTTATTTTGATTTCCGCCAGATGATTCAAACCAATAATCCTTACCATGAAACTGCATGGATAGCTAGCACAGACAGCAGAGATTAAAATAACGCCTTATTTAAATGTCTTGGTGTCCGTGTCTTCGGTCTCGAATCGAAGCGTCACCCATTCCTTCTCTCCAGAGATATTGCCTGTCCCGCAGAGTACTCCAGCTTTTTGTGCCTATCTTTGGTTAAACCAGCATCTGCAGTTCCTTCTTACACATTAACATGCATTGTCTTAATTGACAGATGCTGAATACCACTCTGGCATGTTGATGGAGTACTTGTTATGTGTTGCTCAAGTATGTGTGCATTAACTGTTCAGAAAATCTGCTGCCATAAGGTTGGTGGATTCCAATTACCTCAAGAGATGTTCCAGGTGGTTACCACTTTTGGCATTGTTGTACATTTGATCAGAGTTCAGTTGAAGAATGACTGGCACTTGCTTTTTACTCGAGGCTCTGCATCTAAATGAGTGAATTTGTGTGAATGAGCGAAGTGATACTCAGCTACAGATAAGTCTAGAAGAAGCCAGTGGCAATGAAGCCAGGACATGTGGAAGGCCCAGGTTGTAAGATTGGGTGTATTTGTAACTTTAAAAAAAGTCATAGAGTAACAGGGGATGTTCCCTGAAACCTATATAACCATATAACCATATAACAATTACAGCATGGAAACAGGCCATCTTGGCCCTTCTAGTCCGTGCTGAACACTTACTCTCACCTAGTCCTATCTACCTGCACTCAGACCATAACCCTCCATTCCTTTCCCGTCCATATACCTATCCAATTTATTTTAAAATAATAAAATCGAACCTGCCTCCACCACTTCCACTGGAAGCTCATTACACACAGCTACCACTCTCTGAGTAAAGAAGTTCCCCCTCATGTTACCCCTAAACTTTTGTCCCTTCATTCTCAAATCATGTCCCCTTGATTGAATCTTCCCTACTCTCAATGGAAAAAGCTTATCCACGTCAACTCTGTCTATCAATTGTAAAGACCTCTATCAAGTTCCCCCTTAACCTTCTGCGCTCCAAAGAATAAAGACCTATCTTGTTCAACTTTTCTCTGTAACTTTGGTGCTGAAACCCAGGCAACATTCTAGTAAATCTCCTCTGTACTCTCTCTATTTTACTTCGGACTACGTGAAGAAGCCCCGCCAGGCACATGCGCGTCATTACGTCGATGCATGTCGCATTGAACGGAGCTGCAGAGCGCAGCTCCACCAGTGGTTAAGTAAGAAACCTCGCAGGTACGTTTTTAAAACTTCCAGCAAGATTTAAGCTCCGTAAGGCTGGCTTGTGAGTCAGCAGGAGCCTGTTCAGCGGGAGGCAAGCGTGGGCCACGCAATTTGTGGTCCCATCGCAGCTATCGGCAAAATAGATAAGTGCGGTGCCGGTTCCGATACCGTTGGCCGTTATTCCGTAGGTAATACCCTCCAGCTGCTCTAGAGTCGTTCGGGATGAGGCCACAACGATAGGTAAGCATACAAGGTCTGCTCTGAGTATGTGTTACCAGATGCAGTTCCTTAGTTGATGTATATGATATGTGCATTATTAAAACTTTCACCCCTGCTCTGAGAGTACAAGCAGGTAAATACAAAGGTTGATTCTGGGGCCAGCAGAGGCAGAGAGATGGGTACAAAGTATTATACCCAATACAGCCACATCAACCCTTATATTGGGGAACTGTGTAAAAGTGAGAGTAATATAAATATTCTGCAAGTAGAATGTGCCTGTAATCTATAATTCTAAACATGAACATATATGATTATGCACAAATACAGAAGGAAATGTAAATAAAGTTACTCTCCTCCAAAAAAGGACAAGAATGTGGGGGAGACTAAAAATGGAGAAAATGCTCCACACTTTACTCAGTCAAGGGTCCAAAGACCCAGAGATTCCCAGGCAGACTCCGAAGGAGTTCCATACACTGAGTATGGTGCCTGTTAAGAAAAAAAAAAAAATGGGAATCTGACTCTCCAGTGCCTTGTTTAGGTCTGGATGAGGTCTCCTAGAGCAAGACTCGGGAGTATCAGGGCAGGAGGAGACTGACCCTGAAGCTGGTGTCCCTACTTATGTGTATACACCAGAGCACAAGAGCCACGCTCCGGGTGTTCCCGATGTAGCATCAAGTTTGCTATATCGGTATGGACTGGTGAGGCTATGGATGAGACCTGGCTGCCAACATTATTTGGTTTCTCACCTGCTCCAAGAAACTGTTATGACTGAAACAGTAAATATATTAACACCTGTCTATTGTGCCTCGCTCAGGGTGCCAACAGTAAACTCAGTAATTTGGGCACCCATGAGTGTTACAATGCGAGGGCAGGAAATATGTTTCCAGCATGTCCTCTAGCTGATATTCAGTTGGCATCACTGCATTTGGGGGAAAACATACAAGGGTCGATAAATGTCCAAAACTTATAAGACAGGCTTGCGTTACTCTGCAGTGCCTATTCGAACCTAATTGTATGATGAAAATTGCCATTTGGCCAACATTATACCCAAAAATGCAGGACTATGTAGGACAAACAATAACCAGATTAATTATTGGTGAAAAATTGCCAAAACAATTCTGGTTCAATTACGGAGGTACAGTAACTTTATTCCATCACACATAGAATTCTGGGGTACAACCTCTGGTTGGGTGTAAGATTACAATTGTTTTATAATGAATGATGCTGCATAATATTGATCGGTTTGGTGTTGCTGCACCAGAAACTCGTCAGGTAGAAAATATATCCCAGACAGAAGAAGATGGGGGTTGCAGAATCATTCTGGACCTCACAAACTTAATTCATATGTTCAGTATAGGCATTTAATAAAGTACACCTTCAACACTGTAACGCAGTTGTTATCACAAGGCTGCTATATGGTTTCTATAGACGTAAAAAAAAAAAAAGATACCTTATTATTCAATACCAATGCATCATTATTGCAGGTATTTTAAGTTAATTCGATGGGTCAGCTGAGGCAATTTAAAGAATTACTTAATGGGTTAACTTCAGCTCTCAGGCTGTTCACATAATTATTGAAACTAGCACTGGTGTTACTGAGGGCTCAGAATCACATTGTAATGGCTTATCTAGAGGATGTTAATTGTAAATGTCACTCAGGAGACAGCTGAAGAACTGGTTTCAGCAACCATAAGCCTATTGAAAGTCTAGGGTTCTGCCCATCCAACAACATTTAAGTTACAGCCATCCCAAACAATTGATTATTTGAGGTTTTGTCATTAATTCAGTAATGATATGTCAGTATATTGTTAACAGATGAGGTTGGGAGTATTACTAATGTCTGTACTTGTCTCACTGAGAGACCTTATCCCTCCATCCGAGAAGTAGCTACGGGTATTGGTAAATGGTAGCAGCATTCCTCCTGTTGAGTTTGGACCTCTGCATTATCATAGTCTGCTGAGAGCCAGAGGACAAGCACTTAAAATAAAAAGTCAATAAATAAATAAATAAATAAATAAATAAACAAACAAACAAACAAAGAAACAAACAAATAAATAAATAAATAAAAGTGTGCAGGTCATTGATAGGTCCATGCAGTTACCAACTAAAGCTTTAGCTGAATTGCAATGGTGGATTCTCAATGTTGCACAAGCTACTAGAATATATTTTGGTCAGCAACCGTCAGTGGTATTACAAACTGATGGGAGTGCTCTTGGATGGGGAGGTAAGGACAGCGCCACCAGTTGAGGTGGTGATGGACTGTCCAAGCCGATTAATTCTCCTAACACATAGTATAAATTATTTGGAGTTATTGGGGGCGTTTTATGCATTGATAGCTTATTGTTCTAAATGAATGACTTACATGTTCAACTACAAGTTGACAATACCACAGCTGTGGGAGGGACAATATTGTGGCAGACAACAGATCACGGAAGTTCAATAACAATACAGAATGGATGGTAAATCCAGAAGTTCAAAAAAGATTGTCAGTCGGTATGGGTACCAAATATTGATCTGTTTGCGTCCAGATTAAATCTCCAGTTATCTAAATATGTCATAGGAGCCAGACCCAGGAGCAGTAGCGGTGGATGCATTCTCGCTACATTGGGGAAAGTATAGTCTTCTATGTTTCCCCATTTTGCCTGATTAGGCAATGTCTCACCAAAATAGAGCAAGACTCCGCCACAGGCGTTTGGTGGTTCCCATTGGTGCTCAGAATGATGACTCAGCCATTCATGACAATCCCCAGCTGCAGTAATTGTTGGTACATCCAGTACAGGAGAAGTCACCCATTACATGATCATATTAATTGTTAATCTGCAGGTTCTGATGGAATGTCGGATAGGACAATGGATGTTATAACTGCAGCTTGGAGAGATAGCACTAAGAAACAATATATGTCATATAAGGAAATAGGAAATCTTTGTATACAGTCAGAGATATTTTATCATGCTGCAAACATATCGGATGTATTGGAGTTCCTTGCTATGTTGCACCTGAGATATAGTGCCATTAATAGTGCTCAGGAGTACTTTGTCCTCCTATTTAGGACAATTTCAGAATGACAATCTATCGGGTTCATCCGTTAATATCCCGATTTATGAGAGGAATTTTAATAAAATCCTACCAAACCCAGATATACAGGAATCTGGGATGTCAGTATAATTCTCATATTGCTTCAGCACTGGGCTCCAATTACGTCACTGTCTTTTCAGAACTTAATATTTAAAGTGGTTATGCTCATGTCATTAGTATCAGCACAATGAGTACAAACATTACAAATGTTGCGCTTAGATTGTATGCAGTTGTCTGTAGATGAAATTACGTTTTATGTCTATGATCTAAGCAAGCAAAGCAAGCCAGGGAAGGCTGGAACCAAGGTAATCTTTAAAGCATACCCTGTCGACCAAACATTGTGTGTGGTAAGCATCTGACTCAATATATTAAAGTAACTAAGAGTCTCCGAGATTGTGAGACACCAATGCTCATTACCCACAAAATAAAAAATAAATTAAAAATAAATTAAAAATAAGTGACAGTACAAACTATTCTAGATGGTTAAAACGGGTTCTGTATTTAGCTGGAGTTCACACTCATGTGTTAAATCAACTCCACAAGGGCGGTATCAATGTCCGCGGTGAAGGCGCAGGACATGCCGCTCGACCAAATTCTAGAGGCCGCAGGATGGTCTAAAGAAGTAACTTTCTAGATTTATGATAAACCTGTTGTCACAGTGCCAGGATTTGCACATGCTATGTTGTGTTCTGTTCAATTTGTTTGCTTTGTTTCATCATTGTTTCATATCATTGTTGTAATTTCCCCTGGGATAGAGGGGTTATTACTTTCATTGTTATTATTATTATTAACATAGTTATTGAATAATTCAAGCAATGATCAATAATATTATTTACTCACTACTGTGTCAACTGAAGCAGTGTGTCGTATGGAATGAATCTACAGCATGAAAAACACAGAGCTTCAAAATCTTCATGTATTCACTCACATGACTCCGAAGTAAAATAGTAAGATTAAACGGGAACTTACCTGTTCGAAGTTTGATCTTTATTTTATGAGGAGTTACGATGAGGGATTACGTGCCCTCCGCTCCCGACCCTCATAATCTAAACAATCATCTGGCAGTTCTAGTCTTCTGTAGGCCTTACTATCTTACCTCGGCTATTGGCTTCTGTGTTTTTCATGCCGCTGCTTTGAAGTATGACGTGCATACGCCTGGCGGGGCTTCTTCACGTAATCCCTCATCGTAACTCCTCATAAAATAAAGATCAAACTTCGAACAGGTAAGTTCTCGTTTAATCTTACTATTTTGTTGACATCTTTCCTATAATTTGGCGACCAAAATTGTACACCATACTCCAGAATTGGCCTCACCAATGCCTTGCACAATTTTAACATTACATCCCAACTTCTATACTCTATGCTCTGATTTATAAAGGCCAGCACACCAAAAGCTTTCTTTACCACCCTATCTACATGAGATTCCACCTTCAGGGAACTATGCACAGTTATTCCTAGATCTCTCTGTTCAACTGCATTCCTCAATTTGCTACCATTTACCATGTACATCCTATTTTGATTTGTCCTGCCAAGATGTAGCACCTCACACTTATCAGCATTAAACTCCATCTGCCATCTTTCAGCCCACTCTTCCAAATGGCCTAAATCTCTCTGTAGACTTTGAAAATCTACTTCATTATCCACAACACCACCTATCTTAGTATCATCTGCATACTTACTAATCCAATTTACCACACCATCATCCAGATTATTGATGTATATGACAAACAACAGTGGACCCAACACAGATCCCCGGGGCACCTCACAAGCCACCGGCCTCCAACCTGACAAAGTTATCCACCATTACTCTCTGGTATCTCCCATTCAGCCACTGTTGAATCCATCTTGCTACTCCACTATTAATACCCAACAATTGAACCTGCTTAACTAACCTTCCATGTGGAACCTTGTCAAAGGCCTCACTGAAGTCCATATAGACAACATCCACCACTTTACCCTCATCAATTTCCCTAGTAACCTCTTCAAATAATTCAGGAAGATTAGTCAAACATGACCTTCCAGGCACAAATCCATGTTGACTTTTCCTAATCAGACCCTGTTTAGCCAGATGATTATATACAGTGGCTTGCAAAAGTATTCATACCCCTTGAACTTTTCCACATTTTGTCACGTTACAAACACAAACGTAAATGGATTTTATTAGGATTTTATGTGATAGACCAACACAAAGTGGCGCATAATTGTGAAGTGGAAGGAAAATGATACATGGTTTTCAAATCTTCTTACAAATAAAAAACTGAAAAGTATGGCGTGCAAAAGTATTCAGCCCCCTTTACTCTGATACCCCTAAATAAAATCCAGTGCAACCAATTGCCTTCAGAAGTCACCTAATTAGTAAATAGAGTCCACTTGTGTGTAATCTAATCTCAGTATAAATACAGCTGTCCTATGAAGGCCTCAGAGGTTTGTTAGAGAACATTAGTGAACAAACAATGTTCCTTGGGCATCATGAAGCCCAAGGAACACACCAGACATGTCAGGGATAAAGTTGTGGAGAAGTTTAAAGCAGGGTTAGGTTATAAAAAAATATCCCAAGCTTTGAACATCTCATGGAGCACTGTTCAATCCATCATCTGAAAATGGAAAGAGTATGGCACAACTGCAAACCTACCAAGACATGGCCGTCCACCTAAACTGACAGGCCAGGCAAGGAGAGCATTGATCAGAGAAGCAGCCAAGAGGCCCATGGTAACTCTGGAGGAGCTGCAGAGATCCACAGCTCAGGTGGGAGATTCTGTCCACACGACAACTATTAGTCGTGCACTCCACACATCGAGCCTTTATGGAAGAGAGGCAAGAAGAAAGCCATTGTTGAAACAAAGCCATAAGAAGTCCCGTTTGCAGTTTGCCACAAGCCACGTGGGGGACACAGCAAACATGTGGAGGAAGGTGCTCTGGTCTGATGAGACCAAAATTGAAGTTTTTGGCATAAATGCAAAACGCAATGTGTGGTGGAAAACTAACACTGCACATCACCCTGAACACACCATCCCCACTGTGAAACATGGTGGTGGCAGCATCATGCTATGGTGATGCTTTTGTTCAGCAGGGACAGGGAAGCTGGTCAGAGTTGATGGGAAGATGGATGGAGCCAAATACAGGGCAATCTTGGAAGAAAACCTGTTAGAGTCTGCAAAAGACTTGAGACTGGGGCGGAGGTTCACCTTCCAGCAGGACAACAACCCTAAACATACAGCCAGAGCTACAATGGAATGGTTTAGATCAAAGCATATTCATGTGTTAGAATGGCCCAGTCAATGTCCAGACCTAAATCCAATTGAGAATCTCTGGCAAGACTTGAAAATTGCTGTTCTCAGACTCTCTCCATTCAATCCGACTGAGCTTGAGCTATTTTGCAAAGAAGAATGGGCAAAAATTTCAGTCTCTAGATGTGCAAAGCTGGTGGAGACATACCCCAAAAGACTTGCAGCTGTAATTGCAGCGAAAGGTGGTTCTACAAAGTATTGACTCAGGGGGGCTGAATACTTTTGCACGCCACACTTTTCAGTTTTTTATTTGTAATAAAATTTGGAAATCATGTATCATTTTCCTTCCACTTCACAATTATGCGCCACTTTGTGTTGGTCTATCACATAAAATCCCAATAAAGTACATTTACGTTTGTGGTTGTAACGTGACAAAATGTGGAAAAGTTCAAGAAGTTTAAGCACTTTTGCAAGCCACTGTATATTAGCTCTAAGTATCCTTTCCATTAATTTGCCCACCAATGACGTCAAACTAACAGGTCTATAGTTGCTAGGTATACTCTTAGAACCCTTTTTAAACAATGGAACAACATGCGCAGTATGCCACTCCTCCGGCACCATTCCCGTTTCTAATGACATTTGAAATATTTCTGTCATAGCCCCTGCTATTTCTACACTAACTTCCCTCAATGTCCTAGGGAATATCCTGTCAGGACCTGGAGACTTATCCACTTTTATATTTTTCAAAAGTGTCAGTACTTCATCTTCTTTGATCCTCATAGTTTCCAAAGCGACTCTGCTTGTTTCCCTTACCTCCTTGGTGAATACCAAAGAAAATAAATTGTTCACTCTCTTTTGGCTCTGCAGATAGCTGTCCAGTCTGACTCCAATGGACCAATTTTATCCCTCGTTATCCTTTTGCTATTAATATAGCTGTAGAAACCCTTTGGATTTACTTTCACCTTACTTGCCAAAGCAACCTCATATCTTCTTTTAGCTTTTCTAATTTATTTCTTAAGATTCTTTTTACATTCTTTATACTCCTCAAGCACCTCATTTACTCCATGCTGCCTATAATTATTGTTGATCTCTCTCTTTTTCTGAACCAAGTGTCCAATTTCCCTTGAAAACCATGGCTCTTTCCAATTATTACTCTTTCCTTTCAACCGAACAGGAACATAAAGATTCTGTACTCTTAAAATTTCACCTTTGTCCTCAATTTCTCTACTACATCCTTCCCATAAAACAAAATGTCATAATTCACTCCTTTTAAATCCTTTCGCATCTCCTCAAAGTTAGCCTTTCTCCAATCAAAAATCTCAACCCGTGGTCCAGTTCTGACCTTCTCCATAATTATATTGAAACTAATGGTATTGTGATCACTGGACCCGATGTGCTCCCCAACACATACCTCCACCACCTGACCTGTCTCATTTCCTAACAAGAGGTCCAGCACTGCCCCTTCTCTAGTAGGTACATCTATGTATTGCTGCAAAAACTATCCTGCACACATTTTACAAACTCCAATCCATCCAGTCCTTTTACAGAATGTGTTTCCCAGTCTATGTGTGGAAAATTGAAACCTCCCACAATCACTGCCTTGTGTTTACTACTAATATCTGCTATCTCCTTACATATTTGCTCTTCCAATTCTCGCTCCCCATTAGGCGGTCTATAATACACCCCCATAAGTGTTGCTACACCTTTCCCATTTCTCAGTTCCACCCAAATAGCCTTCCTAGATCGAGCCCTCTAATCTATCCTGCCAAAGCACTGCAGTAATATCTTCCCTGACAAGCAATGCAACACCTCCAAACAAAACTAAAAGTCAAAAGAGTTTATTGTCATGTGTCCCTGACAGGACAATGAAATTATTTCTTTGCTTAGCACAACAGAACATAGTAGCCATTGACTACAAAACAGATCAGTGTGTCCATATACCATTATATACGTAAATACACACATGAATGAATAAATTGATAAAGTGTAAATAACAGATAAAGGGGTATTAATGTTCAGAGTTTTGTCCGAGCCAAGTTTAATAGCCTGATGGCTGTGGGGAAGTAGCTATTCTGTGGGGAAGTAGCTATTCCACCTCTTGCCCCTCCAATTCTATCAAACCTGAAGCAACAAAATCTTGGAATATTTAGTTTCCAATCACAGCCATCCTGCAACCATGTTTCACTAATCACCACAACATTATACTTCCAGGTATCAATCCAGGCTCTAAGCTCTTCCACCTTTCTTACAATGCTCCTAGCATTAAACTATACACATTAAAGAAACCTACCACCTCTTATTCCCTGTTTATTATATGTTTCTTCTTTCTCCCCTACATGTTGGGTCCGAGTGCTTCCCTTCTCTGCCTCCTGCCTCACACACTGTCTACTAGCTTTCTCTATTTGAGTCCCTCCCCCCAACCGTTCTAGTTTAACGTCTCCCCAGTCGCCTTTGCAAATCTCCCCGCCAGGATATTGGTTCCCCTCGGGTTCAAGTGCAACCCGACCTTTTTGTACAGGTCACACCTTCCCCAAAAGAGGTCCCAATGATCCAGAAACTTGAATCCCTGCCCTCTGCACCAGTCCTTCAGCCACGCATTTATCCTCCACCTCACTCCATTCCTACTCTCACTGTCACGTGGCACAGGCAGTAATCCTGAGATTGTTACTTTTGCGATCCTTCTCCTGAACACTCTTCCTAACTCCCTAAATTCTCCTTTCAGGACCTCTGCTCTTTTTCTACCTATGTCATTGGTGCTTATATGTACCACAACCTCAGGCGCCTCTCCCTCCCATTTCAGGATATCCTGGACACGTTCAGACACATCCCAGACCCCGGCACCCGGGAGGCAAACTACCATCCGGGTCTCCTGACTGCGTCCACAGAATCGCCTATCTGACCCCCTAACTATAGAGTCCCCTATTACTATTGCCCTCCTCTTCTTTTCCCTAAATATGAAACCTAAATATGATTAAAACATGGAAAGAAAATGTAGCCTCAGAGATGGCAGAAAAGGCTCAATGGAATTTAGTGGAAGTGTGGGAAATGCCATGAAGTGTAAGAGTATTTATTTGGACTGCACTGGAAACACTCTTCAAGGTGAATAATATTGTTCAGGCTATCATTGGCCCAGTTAAAGAACAAAATGTAGTGATTCAAGAGGAGGAAAAAACACATCATTCGTAGCAGTGGGTTCTGCCGCTTCAGGCAATGGCTAGATATTTGTTATTACTGCAGAGTGCAAGA
Organism: Okamejei kenojei; assembly: GCA_035221665.1. Lineage (NCBI taxonomy): Eukaryota > Metazoa > Chordata > Chondrichthyes > Rajiformes > Rajidae > Okamejei > Okamejei kenojei. The sequence goes on along the minus strand of CM069136.1, from coordinate 41,423,475 downwards.
TATATCCTTATACCTTATACTCCCTGAACATTGCAACATTCTGGTAAAATGCTTCAGTACCCTCCCAAAGTCTCCGCATCCTTCATGCAGGGCTGCCACCTCTCACGCATTGAGCGCGAGACTCATGCATTTCGATAAATTCACACGCTCTCACGATCACAAATTTCTCCCGCTCTGTCGTTTCAAAACTAACATCAACTGCATGGGTCGCGGGTGTTGGAGAGCTAGGGCTGAGGGAGGGATGGAAGCAGAAGCAGCGGCGGGGACACATGCGGACGGGGAGCCGGGGCTGGCGAGTGTTTGCCGAGGCTGGCGAGTGTTTGCCGGGCTGGCGAGTCACTCGCTGCAGCTCTGGCCATGGAGCAGCCTCGGTGCAAGAGTCCCAGGTTGTCGGAGGCATCGGAAGCGTTGTGCCACTGCCGTGAGAGTCTCTGTGCCGAATTTGCCCTGGTGACCGGCATGGATCAGGCAGCGTCTGGTCGTGACGCTTCTAAGGGTCTTAACCCGAAACCTTTAGAATGGTCTCAACCCGAAATGTCACCCATTCCTTCTCTCCAGAGATGCTGCCTGTCCCGCTGAGTTGCTCCAGCATTTTGAGTCTCACCGGTTTAAACCAGCATCTGCAGTTCCTTCTCACACAATGAGACCCAACAAGACGACTTTGAAGCTAGTACCACTCGGGTGGGGGAGGGACAGAGAGGGGATGTTAAAGAAATCGATATTCATACTCGATCGGGGAAATTAGTTGATATCTGTCTTTAAATTTATATTTTGTTCATCTTTAAATGTAAGTCTTGGATTCATGTATCGTGGGAACAAATAAGCAAGCAAGCTGCTCTCAATGTATAGATAAAGGAGAACGGGTGCAACATATATAATCAACATGCTGGCAAGATGGTAAATATAAACTACAAATTAACTTCAGAAAATGAAACTTGTAGAGGTGAACTTTGCCCTTCACTTAACAAAGAATAACCTCAGGGATTATGCAGTAAATGCCATTCCAAAACTCAGCAACCTTGGGATAATATTGTTCATGTTCAAATCCGATAGGTAAGTCTTGATTTGTTCAATATTATAATTAGTTCAAAGATGCAGCATGGAAACAGGACCTTCGGCCCCTCGAGTCCGTGTCGACCATCGATCACCCGTTCGCACTGGTTCTATGTTATCCCATTTTTCTCATCCACTCCCTACACACTGGGGTGCAATTTACAGAGGGCCAATTTACCTACGTGGTCACAGGGAGACCGTGCAAACTCCACACAGACAGCACCCGAGACCAGGAACGAACCCGGGCATCCGGCGCTGTGGGGCATTAATTGTAATGCTAATACTTGTGCCTCCGCTGATATGCCGGGATGATTACCCAATATTACTGAATATTAACCCATTGTATTATTGATTATATATGTTGTGCCTGTTCTCCTTTATCTGTACATTGTGAGCGGCTTGCTTGCATTTACCGGATAGCATGCAACAAAAGCTTTTCCCTGTACCTCGCTACAGGTGGCAATAGTAAACTAAATCAATCTATTTACATGTATCTGTGTGTTGTTGCTTTAACCGGCCTGTTAAGGTGCAGCAACTGAGAATATCATTGTTCTGATGCCGCTGCATGCGACAACTAAACACTCTTGTCTTCATTCTACACTTGAAATTACCACAATGACATTTAAATGGCATTTGGACAGGTACACATGTAGGAATGAACTGCAGATGCTGGTTTAAACCAATAGACACAAAGTGCTGGTGTAATTCAGCGGGTCAGGCATCATCTCTGGAGGGAAGGAATGGGTGACGTTTCGGGTCGAGACCCTTCTTCAGACTGAAGGTGTGGTTAGTTGGCTTGGTATAAGTGTAAATTCTCCCTGGTGTGTGTAGGATAGTGTTAACGTGCGGGGATCGTTGGTCGATGTGGACTCGGTGGGCCGAAGTGCCTGTTTCCGCGCTGTATCTCTAAACTGAACCCTGTCCGGCTAGCAGGGCTGTGTAGGGCCGAGTACCGGGACATAGTGACATCTGGCTCTGATCGCCACAAAGCCAATCACGTATCGAGCAGTGCCGGAGATCAATGGGCCACTGGTACTTGGAGTTGGTCCACAGACACAGAGAGGAAATTGGATGTTACTCCAGCTTTTTGTGTCTATCAGTGACTTGGAGAGTGGGCTTGACAACGAGTGACGCAGCTGGTCGCGGCTCCCCTGATCTACGCTATTCCCACGCATGTTTGGGCCAACTGAGGCAACTCTTTAGGCGACTGTCACGGACTAGCATTCTCCTACGACACCTCGCGACAACATACGACAACCACTGACAGCAAACATTGTTGCCACTGTCACTTGTAGTCACTCAAAAGATCGCCTAAGTGGGACAGGCCCTTCAGGCTGCGTCTCGGTACATCCTGGAGGACAACCAGTGGCTGCTGGAAGTAGGTACTAAGCACTGAGTAGAAACAATGGAAGATAGTGGCCTTCAAATGGGGGTGGTTGGAGAAAGCTTCCTGCTTGCCTGCTAGATTTTCACTTACGGTAAATGCAGGAAAAATGTTCCCGATGTTGGGGGAGTTCAGAACCAGGGGTCACAGTTTAAGAATAAAGGGTAGGCCAGTTAGGACTGAGATAAGGGCAAAATTTATTCACTCAGAGCGTTGTGAATCTGTGGAATTCTCTGCCACAGTTGAACAAAGGGGACTATGAAGGCATGAGAGGGGAGCTGGCCAAAGTAGACTGAAAAGGGATCCTAGCAGGAATGACGGTGGTACAGCAATGGCAGGAATTTCTGGTCATAATCCGGAAGACGCAAGATCATTTCATTCCAAAAAGGAAGAAAGATTCTAAGGGGAGTAGGAGGCAACCGTGGCTGACAAGATAAGTTAGGGACAGAATAAAACTAAAAGAAAAGATGTATAACACAGCAAAGAGTAGCCAGAATCCAGAGGATTGGGAAACATTCATAGGACAACAGAAGGAAACAAAACAGGCAATACGGGCTGAAAAGATGAAGTACGAAGGGAAGCTGGCCAGGAATATGAAGGACAGTAAAAGCTTCTTCAGATATGTTAAGGGAAAAAGAGTAGCAAAGTCAAATGTGGGTCCCTTGAAGGCAGACACGGGTGAAATTATTATGGGTAACAAGGAAATGACAGAAGAGTTGAACAGGTACTTCGGATCTGTCTTCGCTAAGGAATCTGACACAAACAATCTCCCAGATGTACTGGAGGACAGAGGATCTAAGGGTGTAGAGGAACTGCAATAAATTTTCATTAGGTGAGAAATAGTATTAGGTAGACTAATGGGACTGAAGGATGATAAATCCCCTGGGCCTGATGCTCTGCATCCCAGGGTCCACAGGGAGGTGGCTCTAGAAATAATGGACGCATTGGTGATCATTTTCCAATATTCAATAGATTCAGGATCAGTTCCTGTGGATTGGAGGATAGTTAATGTTATCCCACTTTTCAAGAAAGGAGCAAGAGAGAAAACGGGGAATTACAGACCAGTTAGCCTGACTTCGGTGGTGGGAAAGATGCTGGAGTCAATTATTAAAGAGGTAATAATTGGGCATTTTGGATAGCAGAAAAAGGATTAGTTAGTAAATCCAAGTCAACATGGATTTGTGAAAGAGAAATCATGTTTGATTTCTGCTTCTAAAATGGATGAATGGGGTTGCCAGGGTATGTAGTGTATCTAGACATTCAGAAAGCCTTTGATAAGGTCCCGCATGGGAGACTGGTGACTAAAATCAGAGCACATGGTATTGGGGATAGGGTGTTGACATGGATAGAAAATTGGTTGGCAGACAGGAAGCAAAGAGTAGGAGTGAACGGGTCCTTTTCAGAATGGCAGGCAGTGGCGAGTTGAGTGCCACAAGGCTCGGTGTTGGGGTTGCAACTGTTTACCATATATATTAATGATTTGGAAGAGAGAATTAGGAGCAATACTAGCAAGTTTGTAGATGACACAAAGCTGGGTGGCAGTGTGAACTGTGAAGAGGATGTTAGGAGGTTGCAGGGTGACCTGGACAGGTTGAGTGAGTGGGCAGATGCGTGGCAGATGCTCAGTATAATATGGATTAAAAAAACAAGGGGGCAGATTATTATCTCAATGGGGTTAGGTTAGGTAAGGGGATGTTGCGGCGAGTCCTGGGCGTCCATGTACACCAGTCACTGAAAGTTGGCATGCAGGTACAGCAGGCAGTGAAGAAAGCTAATGGATTGTTGGCCTTCATAACAAGAGGATTTCAGTACAGGAGTAAAGAGGTTCTTCTGCGGTTATATAGGGCTCTGGTGAGACCACATCTAGAGTATTGTGTATAGTTTTGGTCTCCTAATTTGAGGAAATACATCCTTGTGATTGAGGCAGTGCACCATAGTTTCACGAGACTAATCCCTGGGATGGCGGGACTGTCATATGAGGAAAGATTGAAAAGACTAGGCTTGTATTCACTGGAGTTTCGAAGGATGAGGGGATATCTTAGAGAAACATAAAATGATAGGACAGGACAAGCTAGATGCAGGAAAATTTTTCCCAATGTTGTGAGAGTCCAGAACCAGGGGCCACAGTCTTAGAATAAAGGGGAAGCCATTTAAGACTGAGGTGAGAAATAACTTATTCACCCAGAGAGTTGTGAATTTATGGAATTCCCTGCTACAGAGGGCAGTGGAGGCCAAGTCACTGGATGGATTTAGGAGAGAGTTAGATAGAGCTCTAGGGGCTAGTGGAATCAAGGGATATGGGGAGAAGGCAGACACGGGTTATTGGTTGAGGACGATCAGCTATGTTCACAATGAATAGTGGTGCTGGCTTGAAGGGCCGAATGGCCTCCTCCTGCACCTATTTTCTATTCTATTCCATTCCATGCACAGAAAGCAGTGGAAGCCAATTCACTGGATGTTTTCAAGAGAGAGTTATATTTAGCTCTTGGGGCTCGCAAAATCAAGGGATATGGGGAAAAAAACAGGAAAGAGGTACTGATTTTAGATGAACAGCCATGAACATATTGAATGGCAGTGCTGGCTCGAAGAGCCGAATAGCCTCTTCCTGCACCTATTTTCTATGCTTCTATGCTTGAGTGTATGGCAATACAACTCGACCACTAGATTTTGAAGTATTCATGCATGGTGGAGGTATAATGTTGTCATAGAGTGATACAGTGTGAAAACAGACCCTTCAGCGCAACTTGCCAACACCGGCCAACATATCCCAGCTACACTACCTGCCTTTGGTCCATATCCATCCAAACCTGTCCTATCCGTGTATCAGTCTAATTGTTTCTTAAATGTTGGGATAATCTCTGCCTCAACTACCTCCTCTGGCAGTTTGTTCCATACACCCACCACCCTTAAAAAGTTACCTTAAAAATAAGTACCTTAAAAAAAAGTTACCAAACAAAAAATATTGAAATCATACTTCTACAATGCACTGAAACATGATTTTAACACATCAAATTTCAAAAATTCCCTACTGTGGAACACCCCCCTCCCACACCCTCCTCCCACTTGGTTGCTCCACTCCATCGCCGGGTAACCCCAAGGTGAGTGAACAGTGATCGCTCAGCCCCCACCCCCCACTTTCAAAAACGCCTCGTGTTTCAGACAGAGATCACTGCCAGATGTGAGCGGGGAACTGATGCCAGTTGTCCATGATGTCTGGATCCCAATGCTCAGCGCTTCGTGTTTCGGAGTTGGCTAATGATATTGATTTGTAATTAGCCTGATTTGTAATTAGTTGACAAAACCTTAATTTATTAATCCGGAATATCCAGGGGGATGGGATAAGTGTAATATTAAAATGACATGCAAGGTGTCAGGTTGTCTGTCACAACATTATGTCCTTCAGTTAAATATTGGGAAGGAAATATTGGGAAGGTAGCACTTGTCATTTGCCACTCAACTATTATGTTTATCACACTGACTATTTCTAACCCCCCCCCCCCCCCACACACACACACACACACACAATTCCTTTGACAGGCTGAATAGAAATGTCCCCAATCTTATTTTTTTAATTAATTGAACACGTAGATGAACATCCTCACGGAGTGTAATCAGATGGAAACTGATTCAGATGCGATGTTTAAGAGCTTGTTCAAAGAAGGGGCATATTTTAAAGGAGTGACAGAGATACTTACAGGGGAAAGTGTGAGGAGGTTATTATTTGTCTTTAGTTTTAGCTTGAACCAGGACATCATAAGATTCAAAGTTTAATTCACTAATTGTGCTGATACTGACTCCAACCAATCACGTAATGAATATCATCCATTCCGGAGGTTTTATTTCTCTGATGCCATTTAAACTTCACTTGGATTTCAATCACTTCAATGAAAAAGTAATTGGGAATGGCGAGCATTAGAACAAAAATTAGCGCTCGGTACATATTAACTGTAATATAATAATGTATGCATGTTGGTAGGTGCGATCAAAACAAAGATATTTTTTATAATTGTTGTGTTATGAATACCACAGAAAATATTATGTACTCTCAAGATCACATTTAATAGAATAATATTGCTTAAATATATAGATATTGGACTTTGCATTTCGGAAAAGTCCCAGCTGAGAGGAAGACAGCAAAATACTGAAAATATTGGGGGTGAAAATGACTTCAGGACAGTTTGTTAGGAAAATGAAGGATTACAGAATACTTATACAGCTGAGTGATTATAATTTTATGGATGAGAAATTGTGTTCAACCAATTGATGACTTATTTGACAAAGTAACTAGCATGTTAAATAACAAGGAAGCCAATGGATGTAGCAAATTTTGTTATACAAAATATGGTCCGTGAAGTGCCCCATAAATGATTACCACATTAGATAAGCACCTGTGGATTTGAACGTAATATGTTAAGTCCAGGGGGTCAGATATGGGGCTTTATGTGTGGGCAAGATATTTTGTCAGTGCAGAGGGGCTAGGAGCCAGGCTAAGTGTGCATCCAGAGTCAAGGTCTGCGTGGCTGTCTGAAGGAGGGGTGCGTTGGGTGCGACTGTACCCCTCTTTTTTTCAGAGGAAAAAAAAATATATATTTTCAACCATCTGCGCCTGCGCAGTGGGGGGGAAGCTGGTGACTAAAGACGCAGAAGCGAAGCAAAATGACGCTGTCTCCACGCGTGCGCAGTGGGCGGGATCAGATCACCGGCATTTTCAATGCATTGCCTCGATGCTCTGGGCCTAGTCTGGGTGAGTGAGACCGTGAAATATTGTGTTGTGGGGAGGGGGAATCTGTTTGTTTTACATCGGGGATATTAAACGGTCCAATCCGGGGGGGGGGGTGCGGTGTTTGCCCGCCCGGTCCATGGGCTCCATCCGCGGCATCGGAGCCTTGCCAGCGGGTCCTGCCCGCTGCCGGTTCTCCTGTCGCCGGGCGGGAAGCGGGAAGGACTGGATCTGAACCCTGTCCCGGCAGCGGCCGTGACCCAACACCAGGCGCTGCTCAGGCCAGGTCCACACCACCATCACCCCCCCCGCCGGTCCTCACCCCCACCCTCGCCTTTCACAACCCCCCGCCGGGCCCACGCCGTGGGACCTCGCACCCCAACCTTGCCACCCCCCCCCGCCGGGCCCTCGCACCCACCCCCCATCGTTTCTGGTTGGCGGCGGCGATGGCTGTAGTGCGGGGTGACGGAGGGTCGGAGTCAATGACGGGCCCCGCACAGTAGCAGCAGTGGCAGCGGTGGCTCCACCTCCTCATGCACCGTGCCAGCCCTCACAGCGGCCGCTGCTTGCCACTCCGCCAACGGCGACAACCGCTTTCAAAACAAGCCCTCCTGCACGCTGAGGCTGGGAGGAGGGAGGGAGCGAGGAAAGAAGTGGGATGCCCCCATCTGCTCTCTGAAGCACCTGCACCGCTCGGCCCCGCACCTTCCTGTTGGCTGGTGGAGGAGGGGAGAGGGTGGTGAGGAGTCCCAAGTGGACTTGGAAGTGGACAGGGACGGCCAAGGCAGCGGGGTGATGATGCCGTCCCAGTCCGAGGAGCGCTGACCTTCCTTCCTCACCACCTCCTCTGCCCCTTCACCTCTCTCTCTCTCTCTTTTGTACGCCCCCTCCACCCCCCCTTTATCCTGGGACCTCTCCTCTCCACCCCACAGCAGAATACCCATTCCCCCCATGCACTGTCCGTCCTCACTGACATCCCTGTGCTCCCCTCCCCAATCTAACACCCCACCATCTATTCATCCTGCACTGATCTTCCAAAATCCCGAAATCCACCTTGCATTGATTCTCCTGCCCACCGTCACCACATCCATCCTACAACTTGTCCCCAATTCATCCTGTAACTGATCCCCCTTCCCATCCATCCTGCACTGCCCCCCATTCATCCGTACTGAACCAAACCCATTCACCTGCACAGATCCCCCGATTCCACACTGTACTACGACCCACCCCCATTCAATCTATACTGATCCTTCCCATTCATCCAGTAACTGATTCCCCCCTTCCATCCTGTATTTCCCCAATGAACTTCTTCCCGCGCCTCACCTCACAATTTTACCGATCAACCAACACACACTAATTTCCCAGCCTCAATCCATCCATTCCGCACCGACTGCCTTCTCAATCCCCCCCCCCCCCCCCCTCCCCCCCCCCGTCATCAATCTTCCCCACACTGATTCATGCATTGAAGAAGAATAATTTAACAGCCCATCTGTGGTGCCCTTAACCCCAAACCTTAACCCTAACCCTCCGTCACCCGCAGGACAGCTTATGTCAGCGTATGACAGGCGCACGACATGAATGAGACACCAAGATGTCGCCCCTGGATTTTGAACATTCCAAAATCCAGAGGTGACAGGGAGTCACACCCGCACGTCACTAAATACGTCACCACGCATCAGGCCGCGTGATCGACCCGACCACGATTTTGACAACCTTTTTTCAGGCTGTCGCCGAAATGTCACCCAAGTGGGACAGGCCTTTCATGCAGCAAACATGAGGGAAGGCCTTCGAAGACACGTCGCGGAAAACTTCTCTCCGGCCATTCTCGATCACCTCAGGCTCGAGTCCGCAGTGCTCGAAGAAACTGTCCAAGAGCCCGAGCAGAGGCTCGTGAAACTGGCAGCTGAGGTCGAGTGGCGAGCGCCATAATTCCGCCTTCACCAGCCTGCCGCTTGAGCGCTCCTTGGGGCGACCTGCCAGCTGCTTTTGTTGGTGCTGCTGGCGGTTTACTTGGGACCCGTGGGTGTGCTGGTGAGGTGACTGGTGATTCCTGGTGCGCTGCTGGAGTGGTTACCTGTGCAAAATGCAACACTGTGCAAAAAAAAAAACTGCAAGCAACAAAAAATCAAAAAAAAATGGCAAAACAAAAAAAAAAACTGCAAACAAACCATTTGTGCTGCCTGGTGTAAGTTACTTGTGCAATCCTGGGGTGTTGCTGCGAGGCTGCTTGTTTCTCCCTGGATTGCTGTTCGTGTGAGTAACTTGTGAAACCTGGAGTGCTGCTGGTGTGGTTTACTTGTGCAGCCTGGGGTGCTGCAGCCTCTGTACCCTCTGTTAATTCTCCCCTTCCGACGTTGCTGCTCCCGTTGCCAGCCCCTGCTGCTTGTCGTCCCAGCCGCTAGAGCCAGGCAGCAGCCAACAGACCAGGCTGCCAGTGCTCTTGAAACTGGCAGGCGCGACTTACTCCAGTTGGGCGCAATGGTGGAGTAGGGTGAGTGCCAACTAGCTCCACGTGAAAAGACCGAAAAAAAACGGGAACTAAATATAGAACTGACTTGCAGAAATCGCTCCGGCAGCCTGTGTGACGTCATCAGACCGCGACTGGAGTCCTAATGACGGTAAAGCATCACACCCCCACCCCAAAAGGAACCAACTAAAAAGTTACAAGAGGCAACAAACAAGGTGGGAAGTAGGCCGGTCTGAAGCCTCGGGCTCAGTTTTTACATCGTCCCGGAGACGTTTCAGTGGCCCAGAAGATATACATAAAGAAAAAGAAGAATGGATGAAACTTCGCAACAGCATTACAATGGAAATTGCAAGTATAAAAGAAAATTGATAAGTTTTAAAAATGAATTGAATTTAAAGACATTTTGAAAAGTCTTAAACAGAGAATAAAGAAGATTTCTTAGAGTTTGAAAATTAAAAGACTAATCTTGTGCGTTCTAAAGTGACTAACATGAAAGGAGGAAATGTCAGCCGACATCTTACAAATTACTGAAGTATACGAGACAATTAGTTGAATGAAACAACACTCATGATAATCTGGAAGCGACCTTCTCAACAATGCAGCAACAATGGTGAAAACAGGGCTGACGCCATAACTCATCTGGAAGTAACAACAGAGGGACACTCCTCGCGAGAAACAAGCGTTTATCAGAATTACTGTTATATAACTGAAAAATGTATTGACTTTGGAGGGCCGTCAGAGAAGACAGAATCTGAGAATCGTGGGCGTTCATGAGGGTGAAGAAGGAAATAAAGATCTCCGTGACTTTGCTGCAGACTTATTAAAAACAGTCTTGAATTTAGACCAAAAGCCCTTATTAGGGCGGGCACACAGAGTTCTTGGACGTCGCTCGGAACCGAACGCCCCCCCCCCCAGGCAGCTGATAGTGAAGGTCCAATATGATCACGTGTTGGAGGATATCATGAAAAAAATTGCTGGCACAAGAAATCTTAAGTTTGATGGAGACAAAATAAGCATATTTCGAGATTACCCTGCAGAGGTCGTCAGAAGGAGAGCGTTATTCAACGAGACAAGAGGGATTCTAAAGAAGATAAACAACTTGAAATATGGATTGCTGTACCCTGCAAGACTGCGAGTCACTTATCTGAAGAAGGAACATTTTTTCACTGATCACAAGAAAGCACTGGCATAATGCCCAGAAGATTTGGGTTCGAGAGAGGATTGAATAATTTACATATAATACCGTCCATCTTGCTGAGAACAATGGAGCTTTAATTCGTTATATTCAAGGACTATTGAAAGCTGATAACGACAATCGTGCTGTCCCTCCTGTTCGGGACATATTATTTTTAAACTATTTAGTACTAATTGTTACTAACAATTACTAATCATCAAAAACACTTGTTATTATTATTGGAACAATTAGTTAAAAACATAATAGGTTAAATATAAAAAACCAACAAATAAAAAGTTATAATTTAGATATCTTATTAATTGGAACTTGTGATGTTCACCCTTTATCTACAATAGACTAACACTTGATTAATAACTAACTAAGAGAGTAATAGTCTCTTTCTATATGATTACCAGTACTCTGGTCCAAAATAGTTTTAATATAATCCCATAAATTATTCATATTCAAATTTTTCTTGTAAGCATGGAGCTAGGAATAATTTAAAAAAAAATCTACGGAAGTCTTTAGATGGACAGCCACGCTAGATGGCTAGCACTAACTACACTAAATTTAGATGTAGTTTCTTCTTTCTTTTCACATTTTATTAATTTTCTATTTTTTTACTTTTTGTATTTCTTACCTAATTATTGTATTAAACTTGAATTTATTTACAAATATTATTTGTGGAGATGTGTCCGTGAGGAGGATTTATATGAATTAGATTTACAACTCGTCTGTCCAGTGTTCGGGTCGAAGGTCGGGTCTACGGTGCTGACCTATCTGCTCTTTTATAGACCACCCTAAAAAGCAAGATGCACGACGTAAATGGAAAAAAACGGGGGTCAAGGAATTACATTTTGTAGTTGGAATGTCAAGGGAGTTAATGAGCAATCAAGAGAGGTAAGGTATTAGCACACTTAAAATCACTCAAAGCAGATATAACGTTCCTTCAAGAGACTCACCTTAAAAAAGACACCAACATAGCTTGAAAGCAAAAGGATCGCTGAATTATATCACTCTTCATTTTCCATAAGGCCAGAGGTGTTGCAATTTTAATTCGTAAAGGTATATCTTTTAAAACACATATCAACTATAACGGACATCAATGGTAGATATATTATACTAGTGGGTGAATTATATTTAAAAAAAAAGTGATTTTCTCAAGTTTTTATGTTCCAAATTTTGATAATCCAATGTTTTTTAAGAATATATACTTAATACTATTCCGGAGCTCACACACACTAATTTGATAATTGGTGGAGAATTTAAATTGTACATTAGATTCCTTCCTACCTCGATAGATCAACAACGACAAAGAAAAGCAAAATCCAAATCAAGTGAATTATTAAACTCATATATTAATACACATATCAAGGATGTTTGGAGAATTGAAATCCATCCGGAAGGGAATACTCATTTTACTCTTCAGTACATAAAACTATAGTTCAAGGATCGACTACTTTAGTAGATTCTAAAACTCATCTCATTTACTTATAATTCGAAATATCATAATATTTTAATTTCGGATCATGCTCCTTAAACATTCATGTCAAACTAAGTGGGTATGACTGATAAGCAGACACAATGGAGATTTAATCCTCAAATTTTAAATGATAAAGCTTCTGAATACCTTATCAAACAGATAAATATGTTTTTTTGAGACAAATGACTGCCCTGAAATTTCTGCTTCCCTTCTTTGGGAAACCCATTTAAACGCATTAATGCGAGGTGCGTTATAATCTCCCGCACAAGCCTTTCGTAATAAAGAGAAACCGCGCCAAAACAACTGGTATAGGAAATGGAAAATACGGCAATTAGATATGGAAAAATGCAATCGCGCTTCTATAATATATAATAAAATTGCTGTACTCAAATATAAGTTAAACCAAATATACTCAGACCAATTCATAAAATTTTATCAAAAGACTAAACAGGTACACTTTGAATTTTGGAGATAAACCACAAAAATTACTGGCACGCCAACTCCGAAACAGGAAGGGGAAAAAAAAAAACAATATATAAAATTAAATCAGATACGGGGAAATATTAACACTACCCAAGGATATTAATGACCGATTCTCTCAATACTATCAAACACTTTATTCAACCAAAACGGCAGGGGGTTCTGTAGGAATTGAATTATTCTTACAGAATTGTAACCTTACTGGTTTAGATTTGAAAGGAGGGAATTATTAGGAGCTGAAATATCCAGTAAAAGATATTGATGAATCTATTAATTCTTTAAAAAATGGAAAGGCCGCTGGACCAGATGGTATAAATAGTGATTTTATAAAAAATTGGTTCATTTGACTTGATCTCGCCACGGGCCTACTGACTTTATGTACTCAAGCATTCATGCAACAGAAACTCCCAGAAACTTTAAATGAATCAACTATAATACTTATTCCAAAAAACGGATAAGAAGACCTTGAAGATCCAGGTTCATATAAGCAATTGCTCTATTAAACATCGATCAATTGATAAGTTTTAAACCAAAATTTTAGCACACAGATTAAGCTTAGTGATTTATAAATTAATACACCCCGATCAAACTGGCTTTATTCCAAAACGTTATTCATATTATAATCTGAGACGATTATTCAACATTATATACTCAAATCGAATAGCTAATGAAGGCTTAGCAGTCATCTCGCTAGACGCTGAGAAAGCATTTGATCAAATTGAATGGCCCTATTTATTTTCAGTGATGGAAAAATTTCAATTAGGTGAGAAGTTTTGTACATGGGTTAAGCTTTTATATACCAATCCAACAGCCAGAATAATGACAAATCAAATGTTATCAAAAAAAATTGATTTATCTAAAATTTATCCCTTCATCTTTAGTTTCGATACTATCCCTGATTTCCCTTGTTATCCACGGATGCACTACCTTCCCTGATTTATTCTTTTGCCAAACTGGGATGAACAATTGTTGTAGTTCATCCATGCATTCTTTAAATGCCTTCCATTGCATATCCACCATCAACCCTTTAAGAATCACTTGCCAATCTATCTTAGCCAATTCACGTCTCATACCCACAAAGTTACCTTTCTTTAAGTTCAGAATCCTTGTTTCTGAATTAACATAGTCACTCTCCATCCTAATGAAGAACTCAACCATATTATGGTCACTCTTGCCCAAGTGGCCACACACAACAAGACTGCTAACTAACCCTTCCTCATTACTCAGTACCCAGTCTGGAATAGCCTGCTCTCTCGTTGGTTCCTCTGCATGTTGGTTTAGAAAACTATCCTGCATACATTCCAAGAAATCCTCTTCCTCAGCACCCCTGCCAATTTGATTCACCCAATCTATATGTAGATTGAAGTCACCCATTATAAAACTGTTTTACCTTTGTTGCACGCATTTCTAATTTCATGTTTGATGCCATCCCCAACTCCACTACTACTGGTTAGGTGCCCTGTACACAACTCCCACTAGCGTTTTTTCTGCCCTTAGTGTTTCGCAGCTCTACCCATATCGATTCCACATCCTCCAAGCTAATGTCCTTCCTTTCTATGCGTTAATCTCCTCTCTAACCAGCAACGCTACTCCACCTCCTTCTCCCTTTCTGTCTATCCCTCCTGAATATTGGAATATCCCTGGATGTTCACCTCCCAGCGTTGGTCACCCTGGAGCCATGTCTCCGTGATCCCAACTATATCATATTCATTAATAACTATCTGCACATTCAACTCATCCACCTTATTACGAATGCTCCTTGTATTGAGACACAAAGCCTTCAGGCTTGTTTTTACAACACTCTTACCCCTTATACAATTATGTTGAAAAGTAGCCCTTTTTGATTTTTGCCCTGGATTTTTCTGCCTGCCACTTTTACTCTTACATCCCCCTGCCACATTAGTTTAAATCCTCCCTGACAGCACTAGCAAACACTCCCCCAAGGACATTGGTTCCCTTCAAGCCCAGGTGCGGACCGTCCTGTTTGTACTGGTCCCACCTCCCCCAGAACTGGTTCCAATGCCTGAGAAATTGGAATCCCTCCCCCTTGCACCATTTTTCAAGACACGTATTCATCTGCAATATCCTCCCATTTCTAACCTGACTAGCACGTGGCACTGATAGGAGTCCAGAGATTATTACCTTTGAGGTCCTACTTTTAAGTTTCTCCTAGCTCCCTAAATTCGCCTTGTAGGACCTCATCCCGTTTTTTACCTATATCTTGGTGCCAATGTGCACCACGACAGCTGGCTGTTCACCCTCCCCCTCCAGAATGTTCTGCAGCCGTTCAGTGACATCCCTGACCCTTGCACCAGGGAGGCCACATACCATCCTGGAGTCTTGTTTGCAGCCCGCAGAAACGCCTATCTATTTCCCCTTACTATTGAACCCCCATTACAATAGCCCTTCCTCTTTTTTCTCCCCTCCTGTGCTGCAGAGCCACCAATGGTGTCATGAACTTGACTGCTGCTGCCTTCTCCTGATTGAGCCATCTACCCCAACAGTATCCAAAATGGTATATCTGTTTAGGAGGAGATGACTGCAGGGACTCCTGCACCACCTGCCTACTGCTACGCTGGCTAATGGCCACCCGTTCCCTTTCTGTCCGCTTAACCTGCGGTGTGACCAACTCACTGTACGTGCTATTCCCGAGTTTCTCAGCATCGTGGATGCTCCAGTATGAATCCAACTGCAGCTCCAATCGTTCAATGCGGTCTGCCAGGAGCTGCAGCTGGACACACTTCCTGCAAACGTAGTCACCAGGGACACCGACCATATCCCTGATCTCCCACATGTTGCAGGATGAGCAAACCATGGGGCCGATCTCAAATGACATGGCTTGCCCCCAAATTAAATCAACTCACTCACACTATAAAAATCTTAATCCTTTAAACTAACCTTTACTGAAAAGCACTGTACCCTTAGCTCAATGAACCCTTAGCTCACTGAACCCTTTGCTCACTGAACCCAATCAGCTGCTTCCTCGAGTCCGCTTCCACCAATCAGCGGCTTCTACCAGAACACTTGTGTGGAACGTTACAGATTTGGGTACTCCTCCTCTTGCTCCAACGGCTCCTGGGCCTCTGTGGAGTAAAGCCCCATGCTCGATTTATAAACTCACCGCCCGGAGACGACTCCTCTTGCTCCAACGGCTCCTGGGCCTCTGTCCTTGGAAAATGGAACTGGAAAACATGATTTATGGCTAAATGGCAATAAATGCAGTGTACACGAGTGTCCGTCGCCTGCATCACTATGCCAGGACTTCCATGAGCAATGACAGGCTGTCTGCACTCGCCTTAATGCACATTCACTAAGACTTTGCCCATGACTTGGACAAAGTGGTGAGTAGGTTTGCACAGTTACATTCTCAGAAAACAGAACTATTTCATGTTGAGGTTGATGTGATGTGAAGTTGTTGGGTCAGGAGGACCATTAAAGGTGCACTAACACAGTCTAACAGTAACAGGCAATCAAATCAACTGACAAAAAAAAGGTTTTCTTTACTGCAAAAGCGTAATTTTTTTTTTGCAGTTTTTGCTTGCTCCTTTATAACATTTTACATAAGATTTTACAACAGTACAACTTGATTATTAAAACAAGGCAACAATTCTTAATTTAAAAAAAATGTATACAACAATGACTCCAATCATCCCATTCCACCCACTCATTACTCTTGACTCAACCAAAATTATTTCTGAAATATTGGTCATACATTTGGTGCAAAAAGCTCCAAAATAAGGCTCAGAATGCACCAGAGAGCATCTAAAACCCCAGAGCTTTCATGGCCCTTAAGCGGGCCCTGGAACCTGGACGTGAGGGGCTTCCTGCATGCGATGTGTGCTGCGTGCAAATTATTTCACATAACATTTTTGGTATCCTGTCATGCCACCCCCTTTTTGAAAAGCTTCGTATGGGCCTGGTCTGGAATAGTACTAGGTGTGCAGTCAAAGCTGAGACAATGGGAGTGTTCAGCACTGGGAACCTAAGCAGGTAAGCAGCTATGATCTGGGAAGAGTAGGGGGCCGGGTGTAAGACTGGACTCAAGGTCAGGGATGAGAGAAGGTATGCAACTGGAGTCAGGTTCAGGAGTAGTACCAGGTGTGCCGTGAGACCCAGGTTGGCCAACATAGGCCAAGTGTTCGATTATAATCTGATTTCCATACATTAATATACGAAGATCATTCATGTGCTGCACCTTTTGATCCGAGCCTGGCTCTACTGTGGAATGTAATTAGGAATGTAATTTAGCCTAACTTTATTCATAGCTAGTCCAATTTAAAGCCTAAATATTGCATTTAAGTGTAAGTTAAAAGAGTCGCTACAGTATGCACCCGATTGCACACTTTCAAACTGGAAAATGCAAAAGCTCCGTATCAATCGGAGGGAGGACACCCCCCTCCCATACCCTCCCGTCCCTTGGGCTTGGTCTCTCGCAATTTCTTACTCCCAACTCTCACCCAATGTTGGCAACCCTGTTCCTGTAATGGAGCAACCAGAATTGCAAAATATAATTTAAATATGGCCTAACAAAAGTCTTACGGAACTGCGTAATGAATTCCTGACTCATACTCAATGTCCTGCCCAATGAACTCAAGCATCCCATACAACTTCCTTATCAGTCTATTATTACTTTCAGGGAGCTATGCACCTAATCCCTAAGATCCCTCCGTGTGTCAATGCTGTTAAAGAACTTGCCATTAACTGCATATTTTTTCGCTATATTCAACCTCATTTTTGTTTGTTTGTTTATTTTTGTTAGAAGTAAGTACAATAGTGTGGTACTTGAGTTCCTAATACATACATACATACATATTTCCATTCTTGTACAACTTCATACTTTTGATTTAATAATAAAAACAGTGAGAGAAAAAAGAAATAAAGAGTGTCGGAATAGATAGTCAAGCGAGTAGGAACAGAAAGCAAAAGAAATAAAGGATAGAGATGAGAAGTTAAAAGATTGAAAGAAAAGGAGAAAGTAAAGAAAAATAAGATTAGGAGAGATCTACCTATCTCGTATTTTTTTTGCCCATCCGTCATCCGGTTCTAAACCATTTAATTTCTAAGGTTATGTTATGTTGCACCATATGCTTTTAAAAAGTTGATAAAAGGAGACCAAATCTTTAAGAATAGGTCTACTTTGCCTAGTAGGAGGAATCTCATTTCTTCAAGATGTAGCGTTTCAGACATACTTGAAATCTACATTTTGAATGTTGGCGTAGGTGTGTTTTTCCAAAATTTGAGTATAAGTTTTTTTTGCTGTTATTAGATCGTAATTAAGAAAAGCTTCTTGGAATATAGTTAGTTTACTTCCCTCTTCCATTGATCCAAAGATAATCAGTTCTATATTGGGGTTCAATTTTGTGTTAAATAATTTTGTAAAAATTCCAAAAATATCATTCCAAAATTTATAGTTTTGTACAAGAGACAAAGGAATGTGCTACAGTGGCATTTTGAGTTAGACATTGTCGCAGATGGGGGAAATATTTGAAAATATTTTATTCAGTCTAGTTTTCGAATAATATAATCTATGTAAAATTTTAAATTGAATTAGGTTGTGTCTTACATTCATTGAGAATTTGTTTACATATAATAAATTTTTATCCCTTCTATCGTTCGGAATTTTTATCAGTAATTCTTGTTCCCAGTCCCTTCTAATTGCCTCTGTCGTTGGTGTTTCTATATTTAAAATTATATTATATAAGTAAGATATTAAATTGCTTGATTCTGCCTTTCTATTCATTCCTTCCTCCAATAAATCTGGGATTGAAGTTTGATGTCCTTGTACATACTTTTCAAATAATCTTGAATTTGAAGGTATTTGAAATATTGATTACTTTTCAAATTATATTTTAGTTGTAATTGTTGGAATGATAAAATTTCTCCCATTTCATACATATCTCCCATCGTTTTGATTCCTATTCTTTCCCAATGGATAAACGTTTTATCAATAATGGATGGTTTGAATGAAGGATTATTAGCTATTGGAGAAAGAAGCGATAATTTTCTTAATTTTAGTTTTATTTGTTTCCAAATTCGTATTATACTATGAATAATTGGATTCTTCTTATATATTATATATTATATTGTACAGTTTTATCGGGGAAAGAAGGATCGCTCCTATATTATAAGGGGAACAATCCTCTTTCTCCATTCTTATCCAATCTACCTGTTGGGCAGAACTGTCCAGCCAGTAGATTATATTTTTAATATTCACTGCCCAATAATAATACAATAAGTTAGGGAGTGTCAGTCCCCCTGATTCTTTAGATTTACACAAGTGTTTTTTTTTTAAATTCTGTGTGATTTATAATCCCATATGAAATTTATAATATCAGAATCTAGTTTTTTAAATAATTTTTTAGGTAAGTATATTGGTATTGATTGAAATAGGTACAATATTTGTGGTAAGAAGATCATTTTTATTCTGCCTATTAAAGACATCGGCAGTGTTTTCCAAAATTTAATCAACCCATTTAATATAGTTAATAAAGGCATATAGTTTGCGTTAAGTAATGATTTATAGTTCCTAGTAATTTGAATGCCCAAATACTTACATTTTTCAGTTGTAATTCTAAAAGGGAATTTCAACAAATGTGTCGACTCTTGAGGTTTTATCGTCATAATTTCGCTTTTGTTCCAATTTATTCTGAAAAAGAACCAAATTCCTCTATTAAATTTAGTATATTTGGTATGCTAATTTGCAAATTTGTAATATATAATAATATGTCGTCTGCATATAATGAAATTTTATTATTTGAGTGTTTGGTATTATATCCATGAATATTCGGATAACTTCTTATACTTTCAGCTAAAGGCTCTATCACTAGTGCAAATAGCAGGGGCGATAACGTGCACCCCTGCATATTGCCCCTTGCTAATTGGAATTTCAGGGATAATATATTATTAGTCAGTATTCTAGCCGTCGGCTTATCATATAATAATTTTACCCATGAAATAAAATTATCTCCCGTGTTAAATATTTGCAATACTTTGAATAAAAATTGCCATACTACTTGATCGAAAGCTTTTTCTGCATCCAATGAAATAATTGCTAGTTCTTCTTCAGTATTATGTGAGTACATTATATTAGACAGCCGTCTAAAATTGTTAAATGAGTATCTCTTTGGTATAAACCTTAGGGTTTATTGCTAAGGGTCTTTGCTAATATTTTTTGGTCTGTATTTAGGAGTGCAATAGCTCTATATGAGCCTGGGTCTTCTAGATCTTTATCCTTTTTTGGTATAAGTGTAATAGTTGACTCAGTTAGTGTTTCTGGTAGTTTATTTTCTTTAAAAGCGTATATATATAAATCTTGCAACCGTGGAGAAATTATCTCGTAGAATCTTTTATAGAATTCATTACTAAAGCCATCTGGTCCTGGCGTTTTGCCATTCTTCAACGAACTTATTGTTTCTTCTATTTCCTGTAGTGTAATCTGAGCTCCTAATCCCTCTTGTTCCACCATATTTAATTTTGGAAGATTACAATTGTCTAAGAAATTTGAGTATTATTTGCAGAGGTTTTCGATGTATATAAGTTTTGATAAAATTGAGCAAATCTTTTATTAATATCTTTAGGTAATGTTAGTAATTCCCCTTTGTCTGATTTAATTTTAGTAATTGTATTTTCTGTTTCCCGTTTTCAACCTCATAAAGTGCTATTCCTCACATTTGTTTGGATTAAAATCCTGCCAATTTTACTTCAGAGTCACGTGGATGCGCACTGAATGGGTTGGAGAGTGCAGTTCCACCAGCGGTAAGTAGGAACTTCGCAGGTAAGTGAGTTTTTAAAAAGCTTTTTACTGCGACTATTTAAGCTCCATAAATGTGGCTCGTGAGTCAGTTGGAGTTGGTGGCGATGGAGAGTGCTGGGAGAAAAATTGTTCGGAGCAAACGTGGAACTAGCGGGAATGCGGTTCCACCTCAGAGATCGGGTAGAGAGATTAGTGCGGTAATGCCGGTTCCGATACCGGCTGCCGCTTTACCAAAAATTGAACAGCTTCCAGCTGCTCCAGTGTCTCAGGGCACTGAGGCCACTGCAACAAGTAAAAAAGCTAAACGTAAATCTATCCGACCCGTTTTATCAGACGGATCTGAGGAAGAAGAGGATTCCCTTCCGGATCGCAAGAAAATGTAGGGGAGAAGCGAACAAATGGAGCAAATGCTCTACACCTTAATCAGCCAGGGGTCCAGGGCCCCAATGATTCCCCAGGCAGCCTCTCACAGAGGCCCATATGCAGAGGAGTATGGTGCCTATCAACAGTAATGGGAATCACCCTCTCCAGGGCCTTGTTTAGGGCTGGATGAGGTCTCCCTTGAGCATGACTCAGGAGAGCCAGGGCAGGAGGAGTCTGACCCTGAAGCTGGTGTCACTGCTTATGTGCACACACCAGAGCACACGAGCCACGCTCCAGGTGTCCTGGATTTAGCGCAAAATTTTGCCATTCCGGAAGGGACTGGTGAGGCTATGGAGGACAATCTAGCTGCCAATGTGAATTACTTGGCTTCTCACCAGCTCCAGCAAACCAT
Organism: Okamejei kenojei; assembly: GCA_035221665.1. Taxonomy (NCBI): domain Eukaryota; kingdom Metazoa; phylum Chordata; class Chondrichthyes; order Rajiformes; family Rajidae; genus Okamejei; species Okamejei kenojei. The sequence continues at coordinate 41,402,186 of CM069136.1, read as the reverse complement.
CATGGAGGAGGCCACAGCACGATATAAACCACCTGTAAACTGTGCTTCACTCAAGGTGCCCACCGTAAATTTGGCAATATGGGCACCTATGAGTGCAACGATGCGGGGACAGGAAGTACGCTTTCAGCGAGTCCTCAAGTTGGTGGCAGCAGGCATAACTGCATTCGGAAAGATGGTTCATGGGTCACCGATATCTTCAACCCAACAAGATATGCTGGCCCTATTTTGCAATGCCTACTTCGAGGTAAATTGCATAAGAAAGATAGCCATTCGACCGACTTTGAATCCAAAGTTTGCAGCCCTATGTAGGGCTACCAATGTTCAAGCACCTGATTACTTGTTCGGTGAAGGCCTCGTCAAGCAAATCAGGGACATCGATGAAGAGGCAAAAACGATTGGGCTTATGAAACCATACATGCCTGCCCCCAGAACGTCATCTCGCAAGTCGGGTTCGATGCGACGGGGGTCGGATCCAGAGGGAGGGCCAAGCAGAGGCCAGTGGGGCAAAGATATTACCCACCAGTGCAGCCCAGCAACAACCCCAATATCGGAAGAAGAAGAACTTCAAGGCCGATTGTCGAGGTACAGGAGATTCATTCCATCAAGGATAAGACTTCTCCAGTTGGGGGTAGATTGCAATTGTTTTATGATGAATGGTGCTACATAACATCTGATCGGTTTATACTAGAGACTGTGTCAGGTTCTACAATAGAGTTTATGGCAGGAATTGATCCACCTGTACGGCATATGCCTAATAGAGTATTGGTGTTTTCTGCACCAGAAACTCGGCAGGTAAAAGAAGAAATTAAGAATTTGTTCGAGAAAGGGGTGATTGAGAGGACGGCTAATCATCCTCAACAATTTGTGTCCAATATATTCCCCAGACCAAAAAAAGATGGGGGTTGTAGAGTCATTCTAGGCCTCACCCACTTAACTTCCTATGTTCAGGAAAAGGCATTTTAAAATGGACACCTTCAATACTGCTAAACAGCTGTTAGCACAAGGCTGTTATATGGCGACTATAGATCTAAAAGATGCATATTATTCAGTACCAATTCATCATAATTATCACAGATACTTGAAATTTAGTGGATGGGACAGCTGTGGCAATTTAAAGCATTGCCCAATGGGTTAACTTCAGCTCCTAGGCTGTTCACAAAATTGTTGAAACCAGTGCTGGCGCTACTGAGGGCCCAGAATCACATTGTAATGGTTTATCTAGATGATATTTTAATCGTAAGCAACACTCAGGAAACAGCTGAGGAATTGGTTTCAACAACCAAACACCTGTTTGAAAGGTTTGGGTTTCTGGTCCATCCAACAAAATCCAAGTTACAGTCATCCCAAAAAATTTATTATTTGGGGTTTGTTATTGATTCAGTTGATATGTCAGTAACTTTACCAACAACCTAGGCTGTGGATATCAGAGATGTCTGTACTTGACTTGCTGAAAAACATTATCCCTCCATCCGGAAAGTTACCAGGGCTATTGGTAAATTGGTAGCAGCTTTTCCTGCAGTAGGGTTTGGACCTCTGCATTATCCACATCTGCAACAAGCTAGAGAACAAGCACCAAAAGAGCATGCAGGTCATTTTGATAGGACTATGCAGTTACCAACCAGAGCCTTAGCTGAATTGCAATGGTGGATTATCAATATTGGACAAACTACCAAAAATATTTTGGTTCAGCAACCTTCAGTGGTTTTACAGACGGATGTGAGCGCTCTTGGATGGGGAGCTATGGGCAGCGAGTCTAACTGTGGTGGTAGATGGAGTGTACAAGAGGATTTGATTCTTCACAGCCATGGTATAAATTATTTAGAGTTGTTGGGGGCATTTTATGGATTAAAAGCTTATTGTTCCACAATGAATAATTTACATGTTCAACTACAGATTGATAATACCACAGCTGTGTCATATATCAATCACATGGGAGGAGTAAGGTCAGTATCCTGTGATAATCTGGCTAACCTCATGTGGCACAGGTGTATCTCCAGGAATATCTGGCTCTCAGCTATCTACCTACCGGGTAGAGACAATGTGGTGGCAGACAACAGGTCACGAAAGTTCAATGATAATATAGAATGGATGTTAAATCCTGAAGTTTTTAAAATGATTGTCATCCGTTATGGGTTGCCAGATATTGATCTGTTTGCATCCAGGCTAAATCACCAGTTGCATAAATATGTTTCATAGGAACTGGATCCAGGGCAGTAGGGTGGATGCATTCTCGCTACATTGGGGGCGTACATTATTTTATGCTTTTCCCCCATTCTGTCTGATCAGGCAATGCCTCACCAAAAGAGAGCAGGACTCCGCCACAGGCGTTTTGGTGGATCCAGACTGGCCTACACAGCCATGGTTCCCATTGGTGCTCAGAATGATGACTCAGCCATTCATGACGATCTCCAACTGCAGTAATTTGTTGGTGCATCCAGTAACAGGAGAATGTCTTCCGTTACATGACCGTATTAATTTGTTGGTTTGCAGGTTCTGACCAGACCTTTCCAAGGCCTTGGACTGTCGAATAGGACCATGAATGTTATAACTGCAGCTTGGAGAGATAGCACTAAGAAACAATATGTGCCTCATATAAAGAAATGGGAAATGTTTTGTGTTCAGTCAGATATATCTTATCATACTGCAAGCATACCGGATGTATTGGAGTTCCTTGCTATGTTGCATTTTGATGAGCACTTGAGTTATAGTGCCATTAATAGTGCTCGGAGTGCTTTGTCCTCCTATTTAGGGCATTTTTCAGAACGACAATCTATCGGGTCTCATCCGTTAGTATTCATGCGAGGAATTTTTAACAAAAATCCTCCAAAGCCTAGATATACAGAAATCTGGGATGTCAGTATAGTTCTCACACTGCTTCGGCAATGGGCTCCAATTACGTCATTATCTTTTCAGAAGTTAACACTTAAAGTGGTTATGCTGATGGCGCTAGTTCAGCACAACGAGTACAAACATTGCAAATGTTACGACTAGATTGCATGCATTTGTCTGTAGATAATATTACATTTTATGTCTATGATTTAATCAAGCAAAGCAGGCCAGGAATGGCTGGAACCAAAGTAATCTTTAAAGCATACCCTGTTGACCAAACGTTATGTGTAGTTAAGCACTTGAGTCAATATATTGAGGTAACTAAGAGTCTCAGATGTTCTGAGACAGCAATGCTTATTAGCCATAAAAAAACATATAAAAGAGTGTCAGTACAAACTGTTTCTAGATGGTTAAAACAGGTTCTGGATTATGCCAGAGTGAACACTCATGTGTTTAAATCTCACTCCACCAGGGTGGCAGCAACATCCGCGGCGAAGGCGCAGGACGTGCCGCTAGGTCAAATCCTCGGGGCCGCGGGATGGTCTAAAGAATCGATATTTTCTAAGCTTTATGATAAACCTGTTCTCACAATGCCAGGGTTTGGGCATGCTGTGTTGGGTTTTGTTTAATTTGGTTTGCTTTGTTTTCATATAATTCTTTGTAATTTCACCCTGGGATAGAGGGGTTATTACTGTCTTTTTGTTATTATTATTATTAACATAGTTATTGAATAGTTCGAAGCAATGTTCAATACATTATTTATTCGCTACTGTGTCAACTGAAGCAGTGTGTCATATGGAGTGGATCCACGGCATGAAATCACAGAGCTTTGAAATCTTCACGTAGTCACTCACGTGACTCCGAAATAAAATAGTAAGATTAAACGAGAACTTACCTGTTTGAAGTTTGATCCTTATTTTATGAGGAGTTACGATGAGGGATTACATGCCCTCCACTCCGGGCCCTCAAAATCGAAAGGATCATCTAGTAGTTCCAGTCTTCTAAAGCCTTACTATGTTACTTCGGCTATTGTTTCTGTGTTTTCATGCCGCTGCTTTGAAGTATGACGCGCATGCGCCTGGGGGGTTTCTTCACGTAATCCCTCATCGTAACTCCTCATAAAATAAGGATCAAACTTAAAACTGGTAAGTTCTCATTTAATCTTACTATTCTACATCAATTTCTGCAGCTGCTCCATATTCTGCTGTATACTTTGACAGCCTTCCTCACTGTCCCTAACTCCAGTAATCTTGATGTTGTTGCAAACCTAGTAACCAACTCAACATCCTTTATGTCCAAGCCATTCATATATATCACAAACAACAGAAGTCCCACCACAGATCCCTGCAGAACAATAGTCGCAGAACTCCATGCTCTTCTACCAAGACCCCCTGAATTCAATGAGTAAACCAGTTCTGAATCCATGCCCAAGTCACCAGGCATCTTAAACCTCTGGACTGGTTGATATCCACTTGATATCCTGATCCATTACATGGATACAAATTTTCAACACTAAGGTCCCAGCAATGATCCTAGTGACATCCCACTAATTCCAGTTTCCCAACATAAATGATACTATTCTTACTCTCTGTTTTCTATCAGTTAACCAGTCCTTAATCCATGCCAGTATATTATCCACAAAAGCAGGCATTCTAATTTTGAGCCATGCTCACCTAGTGACACCATATCAAGATATTTTTGAATGTGCAAATGAATCACTTTAACAGGTTAAACCTAACTAATTCTGCTGTGGTCATGTAGTCATACTGCACTGAAAGAGGCCCAGTGGCCCACTATGTTCATGCCAACCATTGCAGTCTATAATAATCAAATTTACCTGCATTAGTTCAATAACCTTATCAACTTCAGCAATTCAAGTGTTTGACTCGATGTCTTAATCTCTTTATGATGTGCATTCCAGATTCCAACCACTCTTTGTGTGAAAATATTCCCTATCAGATCTCCTCTCAGCCTTTTGTCTCCTACCTTAAACCTCTTGTTTTAGAAAAATGGGAAAAAATAATTATTTTATCCATTCCCCTCCTAATTTAGTATAACTATCAGGTGATGGTCTGATTTTGTATAACTTTGTACAATTTTGTATACATTTGTATAACTATCAGTTGACTCCATGGAAAATAAACCAAGTCTATCCAAACTGTCCATATCATTGAAATACTCCAATCCAGTAAACATCATGGTGAATCTCCTCTGCGGGCTCCCCAGCACAATTACATTCTTCCACAGGTGTGGTGACTGGAACTACATACAATACTCAAAGTGTGGCCTAAACAATCTTTTATAAATGCTAATATGACATCCCTGTTCTTCAAATCTATACTACAGTTGATGAAGGCAAGCATCCCGTATGCATTCTTCACAACTGTAGGTGCTGCCACTTACAAGGATGTTTTGATTTTTACAATAAGGTCCCTTTGTTCATCAACATCCACAAGGGTCCAATCATTTATTGTGTGTACAGATTTCTCCTGAAATGCATCAACTTAAATATGTGCAGATCAAGCTTTATCTGTCATTGCATTGCCAAACTTTCCAGCTGACCTATATTATGCTGTAGCTTGAGCCAGCCTCCCCTACTGTCTACAACACTAGTTAAATTTCAAAAAATACTTGTGTTACGAAGGAACTGCAGATGCTGGTTTAATGCGAAGATAGACACAAAAAGCTGGAGTAACTCAGCGGGACAGGCAACATCTCTGGAGAGAAGGAATGTGTGACATTTTGGCTCGAAACCCTTCTTCAGACTGAAGGTCACGGGAAACGGGAATGAGAGATGTAGACGGTGAAGTATAGAGATGTAGAACAAATGAATGAAAGATAAGCCAAAAAATAACAATGATAAAGGAAACGGGTCATTGTTAGCGGTAGCTAAATGGGAACAAAAGATTAGGGTTGGGGTGGGGTGGAGAGAGAAGGAATGCAGGGGTCACTTGAAGTTAGGGAAATATTAGCAGATTTCTCAAACAAACAGTCTGAAGAAGGGTCTCGACCCGAAACGTGGCCTATCTAATTCTCTCCTTAGATGCTGCTGCACCCGCTGAGTTTCTCCAGCCTTTTGTGTACCCTCGATTCTCCAGCATCTGCAGTTCCTTCTTTAATTCTCAAACATGAGAAGTGAGTTCCCTTTTCTAAATACAACTTGACTGTTTCCAATCCTATTATTGTTTTCCAAGTGTTCTTTAATAGCCTCCTTAACAGCAGGTTTCAGGATCTGCCCTATTAATATCAAGCCCAGGTCCATATTTCCCTGTTGCACTCTTCCCTATTTCATAAATAATGGGGTGCGTTTGCTACCTCCCAATTTGTGGATCATTTGAGAATCAATGGAAGCTTTGAAGATGATAATCAGTACATCAATCAGTACATCTATAAAACCATCTCCTTTAAAATCCAAGGATGCAAGTCATCAGGTCGTGTGCACTTCTTGCCTTTCATTTCATTATTATCAATTTCTTGATTAGTACGGGTGTCAGAGGTTATGGGGAGAAGGCAGGAGAACGGGGTTAGGAGGAAGAGATAGATCAGCCACGATTGAATGGCGGAGTGGGCTTAATGGGCCGAATGGCCAAATTATATATACCTTTTAATCTGGTTTCCAAATCTACCATGGCAAACTCAGTCCACGTGTCTTTGCAGTATGCCTTATTTCGGATGGAAAACACGAATCATTTTTAATCTTTAAACAAAGTTCCCTTACATGATGATCACTGTTCTATTGTTCATTAAATACCAGATCATCAATTAACACTTCCTAATTATAAAAATCTAGATCTAAAATTTCCTATTGCCTCATTTGTTCCTAAACCAACTGGGTTGGTACCAACACAAAAGGTCCATGGACGATGACATCTCCCTGGCCCTAATTGTAGCACAATCAGTAGATAATTATTGTCTCGAAGAGGAATACTGACATAACTCAGTGTTCCTATCTAAAGTTATCTGCTTCCATGATAGGTGTAAGTACCGTCAAGTACCGTGTAATACTGACATTTACATTATAGGCCAATCAAACTAATTGAAGTGTGAGAGCTTTGGAATGCTACCCGTGGCTCTATCCAGAAACCATATCTGTGGATCAACGTACTACGCAAAATGAAAGCAATTGTACACTCCCACACAGCACGTGAAGATGGTCTATGTACCTCTATAGTCAGCAAACACTGGGGTTAAACAACTAAATGATACAATTATGATTCGTAACTAACTGCAGCTTTATGCGAGAGTTGAATCAGAATCATTACTACCTCCTGTCTATAATGTCTTTATCCTGTCAACAACAAGTGAGGCTGGTCAGGTAGTGGGAGAAGACCAAGAGGAGAACGCTGGCAAAGTATCACCGTCCTTTGTTTACACATTTGTAATCAACAGATGATGAATGGAAAGCAGCATGAAGGCAAGATCTGCTTGCGGTGAGACAGATGAAGTAAGCGTGCTGCTCTCAGGCCAGGGAACGTTGTGAGAGCAAGTGGCAGTAGGCAAGGGTGCTAACACAAAGGGTGCACAGAAAGAAACAAACCTGGACAGGATAAAGAGGCAAGCAAACCTGGACAGGATAAATGCAACTAAATATTGGAAGGTGACTAGCACTGGAACAATGAGTGACTTTTAAACAGCAGCTGTTTCGAGTAAGGCAGGTCACATAGAAACATAGAAAATATGTGCAGGTGTAGGCCATTTGGCCCTTTGAGCCAGCACCACCATTCAATATGATCATGGCTGATCATCCAAAATCACTACCCCGTTCCTGCTTTCTCCCCATATCCCTTGATTCCGTTAGCTTTCATGTTTGCGAAGCCTGCCAAAAGGATTTAGTGCAGTGTCAAGAAACGTGAAGTAGTTCAGCATCAGCCTCTCAGAATGATGTAATCATTTATAATCTGGCTCCTGCTTTACATTACTTTGCCTTTATAGTTGCCCATCAATCAGCTATACAGGCTGCTCCTTCTTTTACCAGATTTATGCATCCGCTGGTGGGTCTTCCGCCCTTGAGCTGCTGAAGATCTTTGACAATCATCAAACTCTCCAAGTCACCAGCTGTCCACTGACTCTACTGTAGCCACTGAGGGAGTCCTGCAAAGGACACTAAGACAGTAGGGCAAGGTGACACAAGGATGGTGGTTTGCAAAAAATGACACAAGGTGCTGGAGTAACTCAATGGGTCGTCAGGCGGCATCGCTGGAGAGCATGAATAGGTGACCCCAGGTCGGGGCAGGTTGGGACCCTTCTTCAGGCTGATTGTGGTGGGGATGGGGAGGGGGAGGGGAGAAAGCTTGAAAGGGAAAAGCCTAGCAATTGCTAAGTGGAAGGTAGACACAAAATGCTGGAGTAACTCAGTGGGACAGGCAGCATCTCTGGAGAGAAGGAATGGGTGACGTTTTATGTTGAGGCCCTTCTTCAGACATGTCAGGGGAGTGGGGAGGAGAGAATGGATGGGGCAATTGCTAAGGATACAGGCCATGGGAGTTTTTGATTGGTGGATGGCTGGCTAAAGGCCAGAGATGAAAAGACAAAAAGTGTGAAATAAGCAGATGATAGAAGAGGCACGAAATGTGAAGCCAGAGGGAGGAATGTAGGCGGAAGGGGAGAGGGGAAAGTGGAGAAATGCGTGTGCATCCAGGTGGGGCACATGTAATGATATAAAAGGGGGGGGAGAGGGTATTGTTTGTAGATTATTTACCGAAAATTGGAGAATTCAATGTTCATATCGTTGAGTTGTTGGCTTTCCAAGCCAAATCCGAGGTGCTCTTCCTCCAGTTTACGTGTGGCCTCATTCCGACACTGGACCAGGCCCAGGCAGCACGATCAGTATTGGAATGGGAAGGGTTAGCAATGGTGCGATTAGTTACTTTACCTAGTACGTGCATTATTTCATTTACAGATTTATTTCAGAGTGAGTAGTTTTGTGTTCATTTTTGGCTTGTGGCTCATCGATGATGACCAATAACCGAGGGAAGGGTAGACGTATTGTGAAAGGTTAAATACAAGGCTGGGCAGAGTGTAGGGTGTAAAACATAGGGCAAAATAGTAGGCATGGGCAGGAATGGCAGTCAGGCCCATTCCTATGCTGTTCAATCTATGGCTCTAAAGGGTAATTGGGATTGAAATCGGTGGTATGATACTTGAATCGATTGTTCATGTACAGTGGCTTGCAAAAGTATTCATACCCCTTGAACTTTTCCACATTTTGTCACGTTACAACCACAAATGTAAATGAATATTATTGGGATTTTATGTGATAGACCAACACAAAGTGGCGCATAATTGTGAAGTGGCAGGAAAATTATAGATTGTTTTCAAATTGTTTTACAAATAAAAAACTGAAAAGTGTGGCTTGCAAAAGTATTCAGCCCCTTTTACTCTGATACCCCTAAATAAAATACAGTGCAACCAATTGCCTTCAGAAGTCACCTAATTAGTAAATAGAGTCCACTTGTGTGTAATCTAATTTCAGTATCAATACAGCTGCTCTGTGGAGGCCTCAGAGGTTTGTTAGAGAACATTAGTGAACAAACAATGTACAAGAGCAGGGAGTTTCCACTGCAGTTGTACAGGGTCTTGGTGAGGCCACACCTGGAGTATTGCGTACAGTTTTGGTCTCCTAATCTGAGGAAAGACATTTTTGCCATAGTGGGAGTACAGAGGTTTGCCAGACTGATTCCTGGGATGGCAGGACTTCCATATGAAGAAAGACTGGATAGGCTCAGCTTGTACTCGCTGGAATTTAGAAGACTGAGGGGGGATCTTGTAGAAACGTACAAAATTCTTAAGTTGATTGGCTATATTTAAGAGGGAGTTAGATGTGACCCTTGTGGCTGAAGGGATCAGGGGGTATGGAGAGAAGGCAGGTACAGGATACTGAGTTGGATGATCAGCCATGATCATATTGAATGGTGTTGCATGCTCGAAGGGCCGAATGACCTACTCCTGTACCTATTTTCTATGATTCTATTATTGGGCATCATGAAGCCCAAGGAACACACCAGACAGGTCAGTGATAAAGTTGTGGAGAAGTTTAAAGCAGGGTTAGGTTATAAAAAAATATCCCAAGCTTTGAACATCTCACGGAGCACTGTTCAATCCATCATCCGAAAATGGAAAGAGTATGGCACAACTGCAAACCTACCAAGACATGGCCGTCCACCTAAACTGACAGGCTGGGCAATGAGAGCATTGATCAGAGAAGCAGCCAAGAGGCCCATGGTAACTCTGCAGGAGCTGCAGGGATCCACAGCTCAGGTGGGAGAATCTGTCCACAGGACAACTATTAGTTGTGCACTCCACAAATAGGGCCTTTATGGAAGAGTGGCAAGAAGAAAGCCATTGTTGAAACAAAGCCATAAGAAGTCCCGTTTTCAGTTTGCCACAAGCCATGTGGGGGACACAGCAAACATGAGGAGGAAGGTGCTCTGGTCTGATGAGACCAAAATTGAAGTTTTTGGCCTAGATGCAAAACGCTATGTGTGGCGGAAAACTAACAATGCACATCACCCTGAACACACCATCCCCACTGTGAAACATGGCGGTGGCAACATCATACTGTGGGATGCTTTTCTTCAGCAGGGACAGGGAATCTGGTCAGAGTTGATGGGAAGTTGGATGGAGCCAAATACAGGGCAATCTTGGAAGAAAACCTGTTAGAGTCTGCAAAAGACTTGAGACTGTGGCGGAGGTTCACTTTCCAGCAGGACAACGACCCTAACAAACTGCCAGAGCTACAATGGAATGGTTTATATCAAAGCATATTCATGTGTTAGAAAGGCCCAGTCAAAGTCCAGATCTAAATCCAATTGAGAATCTCTGGCAAGACTTGAAAATTGCTGTTCATAGATGCTCTCCATCCAATCTGACTGAGCTTGAGGTATTTTGCAAAGAAGAATGGGCAACAATTTCAGTCTCTAGATGTGCAAAGCTGGTAGAGACATACCCCCAAAGACTTGCAGCTGTAATTGCAGCGAAAGGTGGTTCTACAAAGTATTGACTCAGGGGGGCTGAATACTTTTGCATGCCACACTTTTCAGTTTTTTATTTGTAATAAAATTTGGAAACCATGTATCATTTTCCGTCCACTTCACAATTATGCACCACTTTGTGTTGGTCTATCACATTAAATCCCAATAAAATACATTTACATTTGTGGTTGTAACGTGACAAAATGTGAAAACGTTCAAGGGGTATGAATACTTTTGCAAGCCACTGTAATTACCAGGTAATTTTCATGTAATTACCAGGTTGATGAGATTGCAGCCCTTCCCTTTTTGTCTTGTGTCCATATTTGTCTTTCAGTTTTACTGTCTTTTTGATCCTCCTTTTGCTTCCCTTTCTCCTGCTCACCCCTCTGTGAGTTCCCTGCCGCACTCTGCCTGCTCTGTCCTAATTCTCCCAGCCCTGCATGGTCGCAAGTGCACATGTATCTGGGAGTGGACATGCTGATGTGGACAGGCAGCATAAGTACTGGAAATTGCCCTTTAGCACCTGCAACTATGCTCCCTATGGATTTAAAAAACTTGAAACAACCATGGGAAAAAAAAAGTTGAGGCATCAGGTGGAAGAAAACAGCCAGCACCTAAACTGTTTCAAAATCTTCAGCTTTACTCATGCAAGGGAAAGAGAAGGTATGGCCAGGAGTAGAAGGTCCAAATTGGCACCAACATCAAATAAGTATTCCATCCTGACTACAATCACAAGCTGTTTGCCCTGCATATTTCCAGCAGATTAAAAGATCAAGCCATTGAATCAGAAGAATATGTGCAGAGCAGAGGAAGAGAGGAAGACAAAGGACTTTGAGGATGGATTTACAGAGCCTGGGGCCTGAGTAAAAACACCATGCCACAAATATTAGTGGAAAGAAAGGCTGTGACAACATCCTGAAAGGAAAAAAATGGGTGCATAGCAAGTGGTCTGATATTGTACACCAGCTAACCCGACCGAGATGCGGTGAGGTTTGAACGAAATAAAGTGTTGTTTTTATGTAATTGTTGTTGATGGAGAACAGAAAAAAGACTACAGTATCTAGGGGTGTACATAGAAACATAGAACATAAGTGCAGGAGCAGGCCATTCAGCCCTTCGAGCCAACACCACCAATCAATATGATCATGGCTGATCATCCAAAATCAGTACCTCGTTCCTACTTTCCCCCCCCATACCCCTTGATTCCTTTAGCCCATTGAGCTATATCTAACTCTTGAAAATCTTCAAAAACATCCAGTGAATTGGCTTCCACTGCCTTCTGTGGCAGAGAATTCCACGTATTCACAACTCTCTGGGTGAAAAGGTTTGTCCTTATCTCAGTCCTAAATGGCCTACCCCTTATTCTTAAATTGTGAGCCCTGGTTCTGGACTCCCCCAACATCGGAAACATTTCTCCTGCATCTAGCCTGTCCAATCCTATAAGAATTGTATATGTTTCTATGAGATCCCGTCTCAGTCTTCTAAATTCCAGTGACTATAAACCCATTTGTGAATCTGTGGAATTCTCTGCCTCAGAAGGCAGTAGAGGCCAATTCTCTGGATGCTTTCAAGAGAGAGTTAGATCGAGCTCTTGGGGAAAGCGGCTCAAAGGGCCGAATGACCTACTCCTGCACCTAATGTCTATTGTCAGTCAACCCATTCTTTCATCCTATCTTGTAATCCTACTTTTATCCATTCAACTACTTCAAATAACATTTAAATTCTCTTCAAAATGACATTTAATCTCAATTTTAGTACCAAACTAGACTAAGTGGGACCCGTTGGGTCCCAGCATCAGACAGGAGGGCTGGTTCCCCTAATGCAATATTCCACATCTCCACTAATTCCAATATTGAAGGCCAGTGGTGGGGGGTGCTTTCTGGAGCGCTAGTATGGGTGTTGTGAGCTGAAGGGACTGGTTTCCAAAGGGCTAGTATGGACATTGTGGGCCGATTGGATTCTTGGGCTGGTGGCTCAGTCACTAAAGCCTGTTGTGCTGGCAGCTCACTCACTCATGGCTGGTGGGCTGGCAGTTGACTCGCGGCAATTCTTTGAAGTTCCATTTCAAGCAGGGTGCAAGGCCACTAAAGACAGCGAGTCATGACCTCTCCCTCCTCCCTCTTGCCGAGACTGATCCACACCCACACTTCTGGGTTTTATAGTCCCCCATCCCCCTCCCACCAGACGGGGCGTGGCCTTCATGGCGTGAATGACAGGAGAAAGAAACTCAACATTTTAAAAACACTAATAACTCTTTTATTTTTCATTGATGGGAAAAATCCTTGGCACCTGATGAGCGGAGGGGGACTCTGAGTAAGATGGCCAAAAATCACAACCGTACGTGGTAGCGTTTTTTCTAAAATCAATATAAAGCGCAAATAGGAAGTGGTCAAGATTAGACTTTTAATTATATAGAAGGCAAGGCAACTTTAATTAGGCAAGGCAACTTTAATTAGGCAAGGCAACTTTAATTAGACACGGCAACTTTAATTAGGCAAGGCAACTTTAATTAGGCAACACAGTTTTAGCATTTCCAAACCAAAGGCAACACAGCTTTAGCATTTCCAAACCAAAGGCAACATAGCTTTAGCATTTCCAAACCAGGCAGCACAGCTTTAGCATTTCCAAACTATATTTTCAAACTACATTAAGGGCACTGACAGGTCAGTAAAACCACTCACAGTTTAGTAGACATGTGTTCAGTGTTATTCACAGCTCAGACTGAGAGACATGACCCTCTCGCTCCCCCATCTTGCAGAGACTGACTGAGGCACTCAACACTGCTGGGTTTTATAGTCCCTCTGGAAGGGGCGTGGCCGTCAGGAGAGAGAATCTCAACATTTTTAAACAATAATAACTCTTTTATTTTCAATCGATGGGAAAAATCCTCTTGTCCTGCGCAACGGAGGGAGAATCTGAGCGGCCAAAAATCACAGCCGTAAGTGGCAGCGTTTTTTCTAAAATCAATATACAGAACAACAGGAAGTGGTCAAGTTCAGATTTTTAGTAGTATAGATTGGTGTAACGTCCTAATCTTCATAAGTTCTGGAATTTCATTTCTCTCTTGTTCTTTCCAATGAGAATTGTTAAATCCAATTCTATAATCTTTGACATTGCACAATAAAGTTACCAGTTTTCACTGCTTTAGTCATTACTGCTCTAGTTGCTTATCATAATTTTGTGACTTATGCTTCCCTGTAAATGTATTCCCTAATTGACACATACTCTTTTGATTCCTTATTCCCCCTAACTGCTTTTCCTAATATCTCATTCCCCATTTTGTCTTTGCCTCCTGAGACCTTTTCCATATTTTTCAGGTCTCTTGAATGTCGCAATCACCAGTGCTCCCACAATATCACTACACAGACTACAGATTTCCCCTCACTATCCCACTCCATAATTTTCTTCTCACCTTCTGATATCCCATTTCCCAGTCATCAACTTTGTCGTTTATCCAAATCCCCTGTTTACAATTCCCCCCCGTTATTCAATTAATCAGTCTTTAGCATTCTCCCTAAATTGCAAGCCTTTTCTCGAACCAAATCCATTACTCCATTATCTAAGTTCTAGTTTTCCCTGAAATCCCAATTACCATTCACAAATTCTCTGCGAAGACTTCATTCTCTAGATATTTTCTCTCAAAATCACATTTTCTCTCAAAAGCTCTTCAATACCCCATTCCGAAAGTCAATTTTCCCTTGTAATTTCATTCCCAATCTTCTGATTGCATCTGAAATCACATTCCACTGTGTCCAGCTTTCTAAACATTGCACAATTCCGAATTTCCATATTTTCACCCTAACGTTTTCCAACTCTCCAATGTTACTCCATCCCAGTCTCTAGCTCGCCTACAAATCCTACCACCCAGTCTTTTTCTCACACTCACTTATCAGTTCTCTTCTTCCCGTCAACTCCCCAATCTTCAGACTCCATTCCTGTCTTTCTCAGTTCCTTATTCCTTGATCTTGTCCTCCCTATCTTCATTCTTCAGTCCTTGGTTTCAATCCACATGGGTACATGGATGAGAGTCAAATGATGAATAGTAAGATTGCTTAAACGGGACTAGGGATGTGAAGTCACAGGATGGGGTGCGCTGTTGCCACAGCTCACTTGCTAGATCAACTTCTTCATTGTTTTATATTGTTCAAGTCCAGGGCCAACAGGTTATATAATGATCATTGAGCAAAACACCAAATGCTGGAGGAACCCTACAGACCAGGCATCACCTGTGGAAGGAATGGACAGGCAATGCTTTGGATCAGGATTCTTCTTCAGACTGAATAAATGTTACCCATCCATTCCCTCCACAGATGCTGCCTGACCCATTAAATTCTTCCAAGAACTTTGTATTTTGTCCAAGATTACAGCATCTGCAGTTCCTTGTATCTCCATATATTGATACTTGTTCTGAGCATCTAACTGCAAAATGTAAATATTATCTGGCTCTCGAGATATAGGCTTGAGAAAAGGGGTTCTGTTTTTTGGCTGAATTATTTTTGTCCCTTCTTGATTTATATCAACTAACATTATTTAAAACCATCATCACTGCTTCAGTTTGGGCACATGATGTTGCAGTAATAAATTGAATTAAATTTACAAACTATCTATCCAGGCGTTATTAATCAATGCAAAACAAAAAACTTACATGGATATTGGAGGCTTGGCACAATTTCTTTGACAAACACATCAGTTAGTATCTAGAGTTGTTCCGCTTCCAATTGAAAGCAGGTTTACCAGATCTGAAACTAATTTGACACTAATGGTTTGATGGAAATAAACTGGCTCAGCAGCGTATTCAAATAATAAGACCAGTGAGATCCTCAAGGTCTCCAGAATGCAAAATTATTGATTTCCCTGAAACAATTTGAAATTGAGGATTGCTAAAAAACAAATGCAAAGACTGCAGGCTGTTTACAAGTGAATTTTTCAGAATCTAACCACAGCCTAAGTTATGTAATAGGGATGAATGACTCAGCTTCACTTCAGCTCAAGCTCAAGCTGACCGCTGCCAGAGCCAAGCAGTGGCACCAAAATCAATAGCTGAATGGAATCTTGGCCTCCTTCCAGGATCCCTGGGATTTCAACCTCGGGTTTCCTCTGGTGGACATTTAACAACCGATACAGTGGCATTTAACAACTGATACAGTGGCATAGCAGTAGTGTTGCTGCTTACACCACTTGCAGCGCCGGACACCCGGGTTCGATCTCGACTACGGGTGCTGTCTGTACGGAGTTTGTACGTTCTCCCCGTGACCGCGTAGGTTTTCTCCGAGATCTTCGTTTTCATCCCACACTCCAAAGATGTACAGGTTTGTAGGTTAATTGGCTTGGTGGGTAAATTGTTCCTAATGTGTGTAGGTCAGTGTAAATGTGCAAATGTGCGGGGATCACTGGGTGGTGCGGACTCGATGGGCTGAAGGGCCAGATTCCGCGCTGTATCTCTAAACTAAACTAAACTATGGACTCCAAGCAAATGTGCAGACTCTAGTTGTGTTTTAATTTGGCACCCATATTCCATTTCTAGCATTTTAGTTGGATCCTTGCCCTAATGTCTTCTGCTGAGTTTGCCTTTGTTATGGAGCTTCCTTTGTGAGTGGATGTGCTAATGTCTTTTGTTCTTAGCCATTCCATAGCCTGTTAAGGGCCTGTCCCAGCAGCATGCAACTCCATGCGATGAGCACGACCTAACGTGGTCGCTTGACCCGTCCGGCGTCGCGGGGCCGGTCCCACTTTGATCGCCGGAGCCGTGCGGAATTGTGCGTAGTTCGTCCCGACATTGCGCGGGCCTCCGAAAAACTGACCATGTTCAAAAATATCACGCGACAACGGCTTGTCGGCTCACGGTCGCCTCGACACATTACACACCGCCTCGACGTCGTGCCTCCGTGACCCTCCCTGTAGGTGCCTCTGTGACCCTCTCTGTGTGTGCCTCTGTGCCCCTCTCTGTGTGTGCCTCTGTGCCCCTCTCTGTGTGTCCCTCTCTGTCCTGGCGAACCTACCTTTAAGACTTCGCTCCAAGTTCGCCTCACTTTGCGCCTCGTTGCGCCACTCATCCCACATCCGCATGGCCCCCGCTGCCGGTTTGGTCGCGCTCTTCGCATGCAGGCGCATGCTGTTGGGAACGGCCTTGTACAGGGATCACCCGACCTCCGCGCGGCTCCCGCTGCGGGTTTGATCACGCTCACCGCATGGAGCCGGATGCTGGTAGGACAGGCCCTTTGCAAGCAAGCATTCAAATACAGTCTCTGGCTTAATTTCCGTTCAGTATTTCCCCAGAGGGTGGAATGCCACTGGCACAGATGTACACGTCCCGTGCAGCTGGTGAGAAGCCCACGGTAACGCAGTTGGATACATGAATACCAATGGCAAAGAAGGGTGCTACCTGCCCCTTTTCTGGGGTTACGCCCGTGCCCGGGTGGTGTTCGAGAGGACTACGCGCTGTCCATGGGTCCCCTGGGGGATTTCCGGGACCGCTGGGCACCACAAGGGGTTGAATGCAGCCTTGACTAGGATTGTAAGATAGTTGTATAATAGGTTATTGTTTGTCGTATTATGGTGGTGGGTTCAGTTTTTATTATTGTATTGTAAATATTATTTTAATATTTGAATAAACATTTTTGATTTTTTTTTAAAATGGCACCTAACTATGCATCGGCAAACTACCTTTAGAATTATCATCAGCAGTGCGAGACCCAGCACTGGGAGGGAGGGAGGAAGTGACATTCCAGTCCTTCAGCCCCATCCCTGCATATGCTGACAGTAGGTACGTGCCATGAGTAATTACTTAGGGAAGCACTAGGCAGTCAGTCGACTTTTAAAAATTCTTTAAAAACGGGCATGCGCAGATTGGTCTCCTCTCCTGTGGGCATGCGCAGCACCTTGCGCGCAGTCCACGGTGCAAAGGCGGGATTTCCGCTGCCTTTATTGCCCGTTGTAAGTGAAGGCTTGAAGCAGCGTCCACGGCACGTGAGATGAACATAGGTACGCGTGTTATGCGTACTATGGATGAAAGACACCAGAGAATTATGCCTACCTAAGATCGATTATTAAAATAATAACCATTTAATAATAAATACTGAATTTACCAAATGAATTGTAAATCTTTACTATTTATATTTAATAATTACCTTTTTATTATTTTAATCAGGGTAAGCACGTGACTACATGTGCCTAGCTGACAGTCTTATTAGAATTGGCCAGAGCTGCCTCTCTTCCTGGGACTCCTAAGAAGAACTAGGGGGGCTATAAGTAGCAATGTTACAAAATTTTGAGATTTTAAAAATCAAGTCAGCAATGTATCCCATCGGATAAAGCATAAGAAGAAGTTTAATTTGACACCTAATTTACTTTCATATCTTCAGTATTAAAAAAGTTATGGACATTTTCATACTCGGAAATTAGCATCTTGTTCCCCATTGCCTTTCCATTGACTTAATTCAAAAACTGTGATCTAGGACAGTCAAAAGCCCATAACTTTCTTAAAAATTAAGAGAACTCAATGAAATTTTCAGTTATTATAGATTGAAGCATTCTGAAACAAATATGAAACAATCTTACTTGGATGACCTGAAATTAAAGTATATAATTAGCTAGTTACCTAATTGTTGCTAACTACAAAATTCAATTACTAGATTTAAACATCTATCCATTTCTTAAGAAAAGATAAACAATTTTAAATTGCCTATGTGTCCAAATAACATTCACACAATAATTCACAATATAGCATGATTTTTAAATCTCATTTTCATGACTTTATAGGCCAAATGGAAGGAATTTAGTATTTAATTCCTGTAAATTAATGGCCATTTAAATCAACTTGCGAGTGGGTTTTAGTGGAATGCGGGTGGAGTGGAACGTTGCGGTTTGCGGTGAATTTAACCCACAGTCGGCAGGAAAAATACTACCGGTTCGTATATATTTTTTGTCTCCATTTCGCAACAAGAAAATTTGATTAAATGCTTCCTAAGAACCACGTTTTTATGTAAAAATAAACTGTGTGCCTTCTTTTCTCCCCTACGTCAAATCCTTCCCGTTGTCGGCGCTCACGGCTTTAGAAGATGATTTTTAAATTACTCTAGCTAATAAATGATCTAGTGTAGTTTAAAAATACCTTGATAAAACAAATGTCGGAGCGATTTCTCTTTAGCGACGAAATCCCCTGAGATGGATTCATTTGCCCTGTCTGGAGAAAAACGGCATTTTAAACACGCCCCCCTCTGAAAGGCGCCAAAGTCACGCACACGGGGAGTGGCAGAACTGCAGCGCCGCTAAAGGTAAGTATTGTAACATACCTACTATAAGAAGACGCCGGGGACTGTGAGTAGAGCCAGGGGTCTTACATTCCATGCTTTCAGGTCGGCTGCAGGAGGCACCCTCGGGCACAAAGGTTGAAGATGGCGAGGAGAGGGACGACGGTTCACAGGACAACCTGTTGGATGTGACGGCTGCAATGGACCTTGATGGCCAGCTCCTGCTGAGACCTGAAAATGGCGCCAAAACCTGGCGACTATGGACTCATTGGGCTGTTTCAATGCATTATGTACTTACTCGGGGATAGTACTTGTGTATGGTAATAATCTTACTGATCTGTATGCAAACAACAATTACACTATACCTTGGTACATGTCACAATAAAAAACCATTGAACCATTGGGACATTCAAATAGTCTGAGAGTTAAGATCCAGACGTGCCAAGGTGTTTTGGAGTTGTGGATGTGCAGTAAATTTTGTCCTTCCGCTGGTGCCCACAAACCAAAAATTAACTATTAAATTAACATTTTGAAATTACATTGTAAGGACAAGGGAAGAGACGGACTTTTTTCACTCGTTGTTTTAAAAACAATCCTTTTTTGCTGTTTGCTCCGCACGGGATGGGAAGTAATATTTTTGGTGATGTCAGCATTGATAAAATGTTCCTCATCATTGATTTCTGACATGATGGTCTAGTTTAGTTTAGACATACAGGGTGGAACAGGCCCATCGGCCCACTGGGTCCATGTTAGCCAACAATCACCCGTACACTACTTCTATCCTACGCACTAGGGACAATTTACAGAAGCCATTTAACCTCCAAACCTGCGCGTCTTTTGGAGTGTGGGAGTAATCCAGGGCACCTGGAGAAAACCCACGCTGTCACAGGGAGAATGTACAAATTCCATACAGACAGCACCCGTAATCAGGATCAAAGGACAAAGGACAAAGGACATTTATTGTCACATACACCAATTGGTGTAGTGAAATTTGACTTGCCATGCAGCACACAGATAAATATAAGATACAACACTAAAGAATTAACAATGAACATAAAAACATCCACCCACAATGGTTCCCACTGTGGGGGAAGGCACAAAGTCCAGTCCCATCCCCATGTCCACCCATAGTCGGGCCTATTGAGGCCTCCACAGTCGCTGCTACGGCGGCCCGATGTTTTAGGCCTTCTCGCCGGGTGATGGTGCTCCGGTGTTGGGAGAGTCTTCACAGCGGCTTGGGACACCTGGAACGGCCGCTTCCTTACCGGAGTCCGTGGTTTCCGAAGCCACCTTCGGACCCTGGTCTCTGGCGATGAAAGCCAGCAACTCTACCACTGCGCCACAGTGCCGCCCAAAATATAGATGTGAGGCTTAGGAAATAACCCATTCTTACTGACTTCAATTATGACTTTTGCCTCGCAAATTATTGACTGTTAAATGCATGGGAATTTAATACATCTTGCGCATTTGACAAATTTCTTTCAGAAACTGAAAGCTTTCATGAAAATTGCTGATGTAAGGAATATTCTTCACGAATATAATTTCACTTTATAATAACCTGCATAAAGTGGGCATTCAATCACTTATAGAACACGATGGAGTGCTTCCAGGTAACCTTGCTAATCAAGTGTTAACATTGGAATGGAAACATTCAGTTTTTCTCGTGAGTATCCACTGATCAATTATAAATCACCATACTTTGCTAGCCAATTGAATCATTCATCCACAGCAATTGAATAACCCAGTTTCTATTCGCAATATAACTAATATCACTTGAAATTATAATATTAACAAATGGTGGCTGCAACAAATCAGGTCGGGGGGAGTCCCCCCCCGCCATGGGTACCATGTAATCCCGTGCTACCTGCTCCATGGTCGGATAGTCGTCGACTAAACCGTCTCCCCCATCTGGTTTGCCAGGTGAGGAGGGGGCTGTGGACCTCCAGCAGGACCAAAAACAATATATTTCAAAGGGCGGATGAGCTCCTAGTGAGCCAATGGCCATTCACACTTCAGTAGAAATTGCGAGCACTGTCGTACATAGCAATGTCAGGCACGGTGCCCATTGATGTTTTCAACGATGATGATGATGATGCTGCAAAACTGCACCAGTTTTTTTTTAAATCAAGAAGAATGCAGTTGTTCTGAAACAAAAGCAGAAGAGGTGAAAATACTCTTCAGGTCATGCAGCATCAATGGGGAGACAAATAGCGTGAACATTTCAGGTCAATGTACTTTCAGCAAAAGGATTCCGATGAAGGATTATTGAACTGACACATTTCCTCTGTCTCCCTCTCCACAGATGCTGCCTGTCTCCTAACTATTTCCAGAACTTCCTATTTTTATAACACTACCTCATGGATATGTTGGAGAAGGTGCAGAAATTGACGATCATTGCAGTTGATTTCTGGATATGACTAAAGTGCCAAACTGATCTTGGACATGTTTCAGTCAATTGCCAACTGACAAAGTGTTAAAGAAGGAACTGCAGATGCTAGAAAATCGAGGGTGCACAAAAAGCTGGAGAAACTCAGCGGGTGCAGCAGCATCTAAGGAGCGAAGGAGATAGGCAACGTTTCGGGCCTAAACCCTTCTTCAGACTGATGGGAGGTGGGGGGGGGGGGGGGGGGGGGGGGAGAAGAAAGGAAAAAGGAGGAGGAGCCCGAGGGCTGAGGGGGAGGTGGGAAGGGGAGGACACAGCAAGGGTTAACAGAATTGAGAAAATTCAATGTTCAAGCCCAGAGGATGCAGACTCCCCAAGCGGAATATGAGGTGCTGTTCCTCCAATTTGCGGTGTTGCTCACTCTGGCCGTGGAGGAGGCCCAGGACAGAGAGGTCGGATACGGAATGGGAGGGGGAGTTGAAGTGCTGAGCCACCGGGAGGTCGGGTTGGTTATTGCGGACCGAGCGGAGGTGTTCGGCGAAACGATCGCCAAGCCTCCGCTTGGTCTCACCAATATAGATTAGCTGGCATCTAGAGCAGCGGATGCAGTAGATGAGGTTGGAGGAGGTGCAGGTGAACCTCTGTTGGACCTGGAAGGACTGCTTGGGTCCCTGAAAGGAGTGGAGGGGGGAGGTAAAGGGACAAGTGTAGCATCTCTTGCGGTTGCAAGGGAATGTGCCCGGGGAAGGGGTAGAGAGCGGGAGGGAAGGGAAGAATTGACAAGGGAGTTGCGGAGGGAGCGGTCTTTGTGGAAGGCAGACAGGGGGGGAGATGGGAAGATGTGACGAGTGGTGGGGACACGTTGGAGGTGGCGAAACTGGCGGAGGACTATGTGTTGTATGTGCCGGCTGGTGGGGTGAAAGGTGAGGACCAGGAGGACTCTGCCCTTGTTGCGAGTGGGGGAATGGGGAGAGAGGGCAGTGTTGTGGGGTATAGAGGAGACCCTGGTGCGAGCCTCATCTATAGTGGGGGAGGGGAATCCCCGTTCTCTGAAGAATGAGGACATTTGTGATGATCTGGTGTGGAACACCTCATCCTGGGAGCAGATGCGGCGTAGACGGAGGAATTGGGAATAGGGGATGGAGTCCTTACAGGAAGCAGGGTGGGAGGATGAGTAGTCCAGGTAGCCATGGGAGTCAGTGGGTTTGTAGCGGATGTCGGTCAGGAGTATATCCCCTGCAATGGAGATGTTGAGGTCAAGGAATGGTAGGGAAGTGTCGGAAATGGTCCAGGTGTATTTGAGTGCCGGATGGAAGTTGGTGGTGAAATGGATGAAGTCAGTCAGTTGTGTGTGGGTGCAGGAGGTGACACCAAAGCAGTCGTCGATGCCAACTGACAAAGATGGCAAACTGATGTTTGTTGCAGAACCCTTGTGGCAAAGCAGACACTGGGGTTTCTTCTGGCATGGAAGGTGCTCACGGACCAGATGACACAGATAAAGTATGTTTTAATCCTATTTTGGGGGTTTACTGAACACTGAGGTTGCTTTTACACTTACTAGTATGTTGCTGGTGAAGCTTAGCAACCTGAAATCAAGATGCTGAAAGGAGGTTGCAGTCCGTGGCTGATCATCAACATTATTAAAATGGAGCACAACCTTATTTTGGGAAATGCTTTCCTTTACATCAAAACTACCTTTGCTTTAATTGCTGCCCTGTGCACTTTCCTCTATATCAAGCAAGAACAAACTCAATTTCTGCAAAAAGTGATGATGTACAAACAGCTCTGCCAGTAAATAAGCAGTAGAAGTTGGTATCTTAAAACATGGAATTAAGCAATTAATGAATCACTGTGAAGTCAGAGTAACCTTGAAATATTTGTTTCAGCAAAGCCTGTTTTTACGCAAGAAAGATATCTCTGCTGCACTGTTTGATGCAAGATGACACACAGAAGTGAATAGATACTTGTTGCCATTGCGTTAGATAATATCCTTGAATAAATGCAGAGTGAACTGCAGGTCATTGTCAGACACAGAACCTGTCGGTAATCCACGTCCAGCAAAGACTCAACTCCACTCTCAATTTCTGTCAGGGCGACATTTAATGTTGACGTGTATTCAGCCCTGCCTTCCAGTTGAAATATTATTGGTACGCTAGGCATCTCCATCCTCGCCACATTAGATCTGAATGATTCGTATGCTGTGTTGCATACGCTCAAGCTGTTTGAGAACCTGAATCAAAACAGAATGTGCTGGAAATACTTTCATGTCAGGTAGCATCTGTGGGGAGGAAACCAGAATGAAAGCTTCAACTCAGTGACCTAAAGTGTGCTTTAAGTTACAGAGAGGGGGAAGAGCAGAAAGAATCAAAGGAACATCTGTGTTAGGGTGGAAACCAAGGCAATCCAGATCTCACTTCCTTCCTACACAATGTTTGGTATTGGTTTATTTTTGTCACATACACCGAGATACAGTGAAATGTTTAGTTTGCATGCTTCCCAGTCAAATTATACTATACATGTCAGACAGAAGTACAACAGATAGTGCAAATAGGAAATTACCAGAGTGCGGAATACAGCGTTACAGCATTATAGCATTACAGTTACAGAAAAAGTGGAAAGTTTTGCAATATAGTAGTTTGACCATTCTGTACAGCACCTCTGGTTATGGGAGAACCGTTCAGTAGTCTGGGGAAGAAACTGTTCCTGACACTGTCTAGTTTTTGGTGCCGGCCAGTTAATTGATAGATGGAAAAAGTTAAAGCGATAAAAAGCAACAAAAGAATATACAGGATCTGTAAGAGGCAAAACATAGCAACCCGAAGAAGGATCCTGACTCCAAACTTCATCTGGATACAAGGAACTGCAGATTCTGGTTTACAGAAAGAGACACAAAGTGCTGGAGTAACTTAACGGGTCAGGAGGCATCTCTGGAGAACATGGACAGGTGACCTTTGGTTCCTGACCCTTCTTCAGACTGATTGTAGGAAGGATGGGGTTAGAAAGCTGGAAAGGAGGAGTGGCCAGGACAAAGCCTGCCAGGGAACTCTGGAAACTTAGATAGGTTTGTTGTTTGTCGGATATGTGAAGCAGACCTTGTTTTAGCCTGATGTGGTCCCTACCTGTCCCTCAATGCTTTATTTAGTACACTAACGACTGCCTTGCTGCTCTATATAAACTTCTATTACTTGTTTCCAAGCTGCTGTCACTTCCACATGATCCTCATCGGGCCCTTTCCCTTTCTTGACTTAATTATGTCCATTTCAAGGGATAGATTAATGATCAACATCCATTACAAACAGACAAACTGCCATAGCCAACGCCCAAATGTCCTCACACGTTGCCTCTTGCAGAACTCCATTAATTCTCCAAGCTCCTCTGTCACATGTATCCCGATGACAGGAATCTCTTGTTGGTGCCTCTAAGATGCCCTCCTTTAACTTCAACCATAACTTCCATTCCGTCACAATTGCCAGAGCTCTCAACAACCTCTCCTCTATTCAGCTGTCATTTCCGCTCTCATTCTTTTTACAGCCAGAGCAAGACTATTGTTCCTCTTGTTGTCGCCTTCCACCCCATCGGGCTCTGAACTCAATAATTCTCTTCAATTTCTGCCACTTTCAAAAATCCTGCCACTTTCAAAGGCTGTGCACATCTTCTGCTCCCCACCCACCCTTTGAGCATTACAAAGGAACCACTCACTTCATGACTACCAGGTTTGCTGTTTCATCTCCACCACTCCTGCCCCTTCTCAGGGCATTTTCCCATGCAACCACAGGAGATGCAACACCTTCCCTTAACCATTTCCAGGGACCAAAACAATCCTTTCAAATGAAGCAGTGATTCATTTGTCATAAGGTCAGAAGAGATAGAAGCAGGATTAGGGCATTCTGCCCACTAAGCCTACTACACCATTCAATCAAGGCCGATCTTTCTCTCCCTCCTAATAACATTGCCCTGGCTTCTCCCCATAAACTCTGACACAGTTCTAATCTAAATCTATCTATCTCTGCCTTAAAAATATCGACTGACTTGGCCTCTACAGCCTTCTAAGGCAAATAATTCCAGTGATTCACCACGCTCTGATTAAAAAAATGTTCCTCATCTCCTTCCTAAAAGAATGTTCTTTAATTCTGAGGTTATGACCTCTAGTCCAAGACTCTTCCACTAGTGGAAACATCCTTTCCACTTCCACCCTATCCAAGCCTTTCACTATTCTGTATGTTTCAATGCGGTCTCCCCTCATTCTTCTAAACTCCAGTGAGTACAGGCCCAGTGCCGACAAACGTTCATCATAGGTTAACCTACTCTTTACTGGGATAATTTGCATTACTTCCAATCTAATATTTTGCACTCAGTCGTCAGGACCCGATGTTCTTGGTCTCAAAGAATACAAATGCAGGTTTGGCAATGCATTGCAGAGCACCTGTGTTGAGTCCCCAGGTGTGTTCTTGGGCACCCAGTCACCTGTCACGTTAACTCGCCACATATGTGCCATTCTGATCTCTCTGCATTTGGTCTTTTACATTGTTTCACCAATGCCCAAAGTAAGCTCGTCTCTGGGGCTGAATTTAACACAGTTAATCTCTTTGTGTCAGAGTTCTGTGTTCATTTCTGATGTAAAGTCAAACTCCGTGACATTCATTTAGTTATTCTCACTTCACAATGCTACCTGATCTGTTGGAATCTTTAGCATTTATTTTGTTTCAGATTTCCAGCAATTGTTGTGTTGTGCATCTCACAGTTCCAGCATGTTTTGTTTTCTCTTTCATTTCCCTCTTTCATCTATTAAGTAGATGACACCAAAAGCTTTGTGTCACTTGGTCTGCATCTTATGACAGACATTCCCTTTCTTCTCTCCAGCCATCCTCTCTCTGCAGCTTATAACATACTCATTTCATATGTTTCTACGTCTGACAAATGGTTATTGATCTAAAATGTTAACTCTACTTTTCTCTCCGAATCATTGCCTGATTTGCTGACTATATCCAGAAGTTTCTATTTTTACTTTAGATTTACAGTATTTATTGCTTTTTAAAAACTGTTCAATGCCTTTGATACTATTTTCTTTGATCATCCATGTGAGTTCCCATTGCATCATCTTTGAGGCACAAACTCAGGTTTACTCTCTGCATTGATGTTGGCCGACCAGTCATTCCCTTTGTTTCTGGCTTTATTAAGGTGGCATAGTGGTGCAGTTGTAATTGCTGCTGCCACTCAACTCCAAGTAACTGGGAGTTTGATCCTGACTCCAGCCTCTGCCTGAGTGAAGCTTGCATGTTTTTCTCATGACCATTTGGGTTTCCACCAACTGCCCCAATTTTCCCAGATCCCCACAAGAATTGTTGTCACTTTTCAATTCTCAGGATCATTCCATTCATTGCCACATCTCTATTGGAGGAGTTACTCAAACTCCAGATCAAGGACACAAGCCCATTGACTTTTCCTTTAACCGTCAAGAGCAGACAGAATAGGAATCAAATTTGCATCCAAAACATAGGCATTCGGTTGTCAAATCATTATGCCCCTGTCCCACTTAGGAAACCTGAACAGAAACCTCTGGAGACTTTGCGCCCCACCCAAGGTTTCCGTGTGGTTCCAGGAGGTTCCCGGAGGATTTTGTCAGTCTCCCTAATGGTCGAAAGTGGTATCCGTTTTAAAAATCTGTAATTTTTTAGTCGAAGCCGGTTGCGATGCTAGTTGAAGGTGGTTGCCGGAGGACAAAAACCTCCGGGAACTGCACAGAAACCTTGGGTGGGGAGCAAAGTCTCCAGAGCTTTCCGTTCAGGTTTCCTAAGTGGGACAGGGGCATTACACTGATGTCTCTGTCAACAACACATAGTCCTCCGCCAGTTTCGCCACCTCCAACGTGACCCCTACACTCTCCACATCTTCCCATCTGCCCCCCTGTCTGCCTTCCGCAAAGACCGCTCCCTCCGCAACTCCCTTGTCAATTCTTCCCTTCCCTCCCGCTCTACCCCTTCTCCGGGCACTTTCCCTTGCAACCGCAAGAAATGCTACACTTGTCCCTTCACCTCCCCCCTCCACTCCTTTCAGGGACCCAAGCAGTCCTTCCAGGTCCGACAGAGGTTCACCTGCACCTCCTCCAACCTCATCTACTGCATCCGCTGCTCCAGATGCCAGATGATCTATATCGGTGAGACCAAGCAGAGGCTTGGCGATCGTTTCGCCGAACACCTCCGCTCGGTCCGCAATAACCAAGCCGACCTCCCGGTGGCTCAGCACTTCAACTCCCCCTCCCATTCCGTATCCGACCTCTCTGTCCTGGGCCTCCTCCACGGCCAGAGTGAGCAACACCACAAGTCGGAGGATCAGCACCTCATATTCCGCTTGGGGAGTCTGCATCCTTTGGGCTTGAACATTGAATGTTCTCAATTCTGTTAACCCTTGCTGTCTCCTCCCCTTCCCACCTCTCCCTCAGCCCTCGGACCCTGGCATTCCCTCTCTCTCTATCTCCCTCCCCCACCCTAGTCGCACTAGCTTCTCATTTTCACACCACAAACAGCTTACAATGGCTTGTTCCCTTTATCATCGATACTTTTTTGCATATCTTTCATTCATTGTTCTTTATCACTCCACATCACCATCTATATCTCTCGTTTCCCTGATCCCTGACCAGTCTGAAGAAGGGTCTCCACCCGAAACGTCCCCTATCTCCTTCGCTGTTTAGATGCTGCTGCACCCGCTGAGTTTCTCCAGCCTTTTGTGTACCCTCGATTCTCCAGCATCTGCAGTTCCTTCTTTAACACTCCTATCTCTGCCACTTGGATGTGATCCATATTGGTCTCCGTGGCCTACTGCACAAATGACATGTTTCTTGCAGGCACTACTGTTCACTGCACATGTCCCTCTGACCTCCTGGGAGCACCTTCTCATCTTCCTTCCACCATTGGAGCATCCATTCACTCATTAGCAACACTCATTTGTAACTAGAAGAATGGTGCTTGGGCACAACCATGATCCTTTAAAAACTATGCGGAAACTGTGTGCATGTTGTGTTACATTGTAGAACATGCAACACATCCATGGGGAACGCTGGCATGGAACCTACAGTGTCAGCTTCAACCTTGTACTTGAAGTTCCCATTCTTTATATGACTTTCACGGACAGTATTCGTGTGTTGCGAAATTCGGCATGAATGGTAATAAAAAAACCAGTATGGAGCATTGTCTAAGCCAACACATCTTGATTTGATTCAGAAAACTTCCTGTGTAGTGAGTAAACTGTCAGCAGAAGGAAAATTAATAAATTCTCTCCCACCAAATACTGAAGGCACCTGTGAGCATGGAATATTTGTTGTGATACTTCCATGGGATTTAACCAACACACTCAATTACTGTTGCTGTAACACCCTGCTCTTAATGACACGTATTATGATGCCAGGAACCCTGTGGCTGTGACAATAAACTTCTGAAATATCTCTCAGTTGAGTAATTTCAGTAGGCAACCTGCATCTCCCAGAGTGGATTTACGAGGGGAAAGCCAAAGATCCACAATAGACACAAAAACCTGGAGTAACTCAGCGGGACAGACAGTATCTCTGGAGAAAAGGAATGGGTGACATTTCGGATCGAGACCCTTCATTAGACTGGTTAGGGATAATGGAAACAAGAGATAAATATGGTGATGTGGAGAGATAAAGAACAATGAATGAAAGATATGCAAAAAAAGTAACGATGATAAAGGAAACAGGCCGTTGTTAGCTGTTTGTAGGGTGAAAATGAGAAGCTAGTGTGAGTTGGGTGGGGGAGGGATAGAGAGAGAGAGGGAATACTGGGGCTACCTGAAGTGAGAGAAATCAAAATTCATACCACTGGGCTGTAAGCTGCCCAAGTGAAATATGAGATGCTGTTCCTCCAATTTGCGTTTTGCCTCATTCTGACAATGGAGGAGACCGAGGACAGAAAGGTCTGTGTAGGAATGGGATGGAGAATTAAAGTGTGCGGCAACTGGGAGATCAGGTTGGTTCACGCAGGCTGCACGAACCTGACTTCATCGACAGGACGAAGAGGGAGAGATTGAACCCAGTTCCTGCGTATACATATCTCTGAATATCTATCCTGGGCTCAGCACATTGATGCAAACACAAAGACAGTGCCTCAACAACTCTACTTCCTTAGAAGATGGCTGGCAAACAGGAGCAAAGAGTAGGAGTAAATGTGTCTTTTTCAGAATGGCAGGCAGTGACTAGTGGGGTATTTACAATATATATTAATGATCTGGATGAGGGAATTGAATGCAACATCTCCAAGTTTGCGGATGACATGAAGCTGGGGGGCAGTGTTAGCCGTGAGGAGGATGCTAGGAGGCTGCAAGGTAACTTGGATAGGTTGGGTGAGTGGGCAAATGCATGGCAGATGCAGTATAATGTGGATAAATGTGAGGTTATCCACTTTGGTGGCAAAAACAGGAAAGTAGACTATTATCTAAATGGTGGCCGATTAGGAAAAGGGGAGATGCAGCGAGACCTGGGTGTCATGGTACACCAGTCATTGAAAGTAGGCATGCAGATGCAGCAGGCAGTGAAGAAAGCGAATGGTATGTTGGCATTCATGGCAAAAGGATTTGAGTACAAGAGCAGGGAGGTACTACTGCAGTTGTACAGGGTCTTGGTGAGGCCACACCTGGAGTATCGCATACAGTTTTGGTCTCCTAATCTGAGGAAAGACATTCTTGCCATAGAGGGAGTACAGAGAAGGTTCACCAGACTGATTCCTGGGATGGCAGGACTTCCATATGAAGAAAGACTGGATAGACTCGGCTTGTACTCGCTGGAATTTAGAAGATTGAGGGGGGATCTTATAGAGACTTACAAAATTCTTAAGGGGTTTGACAGGCTAGATGCAGGAAGATTGTTCCCGAAGTTGGGGAAGTCCAGAAGAAGGGGTCACAGTTTAAGAATAAGGGGGATGTCTTTTAGGACGGAGATGAGAAAATCATTTTTCACAGAGAGTGGTGAATCTGTGGAATTCTCTGCCACAGAAGGTAGTTGAGGCCAGTTCATTGGCTATATTTAAGAGGGAGTTAGATGTTGCCTTTGTGGCTAAAGGGATCAGGGGGTATGGGGAGAAGGCAGGTACAGGATACTGAGTTGGATGATCAGCCATGATCATATTGAATGGCGGTGCAGGTTCGAAGGGCCGAATGGCCTACTCCTGCACCTATTTTCTATGTTTCTATGTCTAAGATGGAGGAGGTTTGGTATGTTGGCAAATACTTTATCACAGGTGTGCAGTGGGGAGCATACTGACTCGTTGCATCACCACCTGGTTTGGCAACTCGAAGACCCAGGAATGAAGTAGGCGACAGAAGGCAGTAGTCTCAGGCTGCTGGAATCATCACAGATACTGACCTCCCCACCTTTAACGAGATCTATATGAAGCGCTGCCTTAAAAAGGCAGCCAATATCATCAAAGATTCTTGGCCACACTTTCATTTTGCAACTACCGTCAGGAATAAGGTAAAGGAGCCTGAAAATTGTGAACAATTTCTTCCCAGCAACGATCAGGATATTGAACACTACACAACACTAGCCACAGCAACTATGATCTTAAATGGACTGTGTCTTTAGTTGCTCTATGGACTTTGGTGTTTTATGCACTATTATGGTTACCTGGTATTAATGAGTTGTTTTAATTTATTACATTTTTGATTATATTTATCCGTGTTATTGCGGATAAATAAATAACCAAGTAAGAATTTAATTGTTCCATTGTCGGTACAAATAACAATTAAACACTCTCGACTCTCTGCTCTTGGTTGCAATAGCCCACACAGTTGTCTCTGGCTTTCTATGCATGGCAGTTTAGCTGGATTTAATCATTCATTCATTCTCCAAATCTGTGCCCAGGAGAGAGAGTCACTTTATGATGTTTTGAAAACCTGTTGGAAATTTTGCACTGCAGTGTGGCGAAGGCCTCTGGGTCCAATACCCTCCTTAGCAGAGTGTGCACAATGTATGGGGCAAGCAGGTAATTATACTGCTCTCATAATCATCTGAACTATATCTATAAGGAGAGGTTATGGACATACCAGTACTTTTTTGAGAATCGTCTTTTAAAGTTATTGAGTAATTTTTACATTACTTTTGACCAACCTAAAATTAATAATCTGTTAATGATTTTAAGTATTGTGATCACTGTCAATGAAGATACTTGTTTTATGGTGTTGAGCAGATCAACTATTGTGAAATATTATCCAATTATTTTATTTCTACAAAAATTTGAAATACTCAACACTCTTATAACATAAAATTAGACATGAAATTTGACATAATTAGACATTAAAATTAAATTAATACAATAATATGTTCATTTAAATATCATATGGTCTTTTGATAACAATTCGTGCATGCCCTCCCAAAAGCAGTCAGACATACATTTCTGCTCTACACTCCCTTGATTTCCATCAAATGACCATCTTAATTTTTGATAACAGTTTGCGGATACCAGAGCTGATGCAGCTTAGCAGTCACTCTCAAAGATTCAGTCTGCCCATTCATTTCATATTAATTTACATTCTTCTTTACAACATTAAAGAACGCCATTCAGCTCACCGAGTGCATTCTGGCTGTTAAACCAACCCCATTCCCCCAGCGTTTTACCCTCTGTAACTATTCTCTCTCACATTGACACCAAGTCCACCCTGATTCTCACTCCTTTCCAGCCCTTCAGCTCTTTGGGTCTCCAGTACTGCCATACCCTCCCAAAACTTGTCTAGCTCCTTTTAATTTCTGCTGGCAAAGAATTTTGTAATTTTCCCTGATATCAAATTGCCTTCTCCTGCATATCAACAAAACTCCAATACAGCTTGAGCCCAGTCTTGTGTGCATAATGTAAGGCATGGCGGACTTTAGCTGAAGGAATGATGGTTAACAGACGGGAGTAGATCATTCGGACCTCCTTCCTTGTTGCACTATTAAATAAGCTCTCTTACCTCAACGGATCTTCCATGCACTAAAGCGATATCTCTTCCCGTCATTTTAATCTGGTTTGCAAACAGACATTTACTAAAACCCAATTGATTGATATTTAATTCTGAAAAATGGCACTTGATTTTACTATTCTTTTTAACTAAACCTTTACAGTGGAGCTTCTGTTTTTAAAGTTATTAAGTAATTTCTACATGATTTTTGACCAAACTGAAAAACGTAATGTGTTAATGATTTAAAGTATTGTGTTTAAGAAGGAACTGCAGATGCTGGAAAATCGAAGGTAGATTTAGTATTGTGATCGCTGTCAATTAAGATAATTGTTTTATGGTGTTGAGCTGATTAGCTATAGTGAAATGCCATCTAATTTTATCGTGAGGACGATGTCATTTGCAAAAATTACAAATATCTCACCCTGTTGCTGTAAGACACTTAATACAGAACACTTGGCTGGGCTTTCCTGAAATATTCAATGAAGGATTAACCTGATCTACACCATGAACTGCGTCGACGACACTAACTTTGGGAATTGTGTGGGAGATAGCTTGCGAAAACTAACTGAAGAGGTATTTTACATGAAGCAACTCGAAACAGATAACAGGCTTTCAGATGCATTTGCTTACAACATTACCAAATCTATACAGAAATGGCAATTGCACAACTGTAACACGCAAGCAATATACATTTTAAACATCTGGCTATTTTTTAAATGGCTTGTATGGCTAAAGTGATTTAAACTTGTGCAGAAGGTGTATATTTAGGAAATTTTTACCAACCATACAAAAGGAATTGATTACCCGTACAACGTGGAGTAAATAATGGTTCAAAAATCCAGGTATACAAGTGACCTTCTTGATAGGAAATTAATCACTCCCTCCCGCACCCTACATTCCCCAGTTAAATAGTTTCACCTGAGAGTGTGCAATATATTCACTTGACTCCCAGCCTTTTGTAATTGTACACAGGACATATTGTCACTAGCTCTCCATTTGTCCTGTTTGGAAGCCAGAAAGTTATTATTAGTTTACGGATGTCTAAATTCAGCCACTCCACCTTATGTACTGATGGTAATAAGACCCCAGTGTCTTATCCCAGATCCTGAGTGGAAGAATCATCTTTCCATGCTTGTTGATCAAGTGGGCTCCTCTATCCTGGAGGGTGTTGAGTTTCTTGAGAGTTGTCAGAATTGCTCTGATCCAGGCAAGTGAAGAGTATTCCATTGCACCCTTGACTTGTCCCTTGCAGAAGCTTTAGGGAGTTGAGTGGTGAGTCATTTACCACACGTTACTCAACCTCTGCCCTGCACTTGCAGCAATAGCATTTCAGTTGACAGGTCCAGTTAATTTTCTTGTTGATAGCAGTCCCAGGACTTGGTGTAAGACTGTATGGTGATAATGTAATTGAATGTCAAAGATATGGCCCTGTCTCACAGTGCGAGTTGACCCACGAGGTACCCCGAGTGAAAGACTCGTGGTTGTGTACGAGACTTCAAGTTTATGATCAAGTGTTTAACCGAGTTCCCACGGGTATGTCATAGCTGCGATGCTCCAACTTCCTCTCCCGAGTTACCAAGTTCCTCTCCCGTTACTCTTGAGCCAACCGTGAATGAAGGTATGTTTTAATAAAGCAACAATGTTAAAGAAGACATCTCCATCCTGTGGCTTTGAGTTATTTCAGCGCGGCCGCATCTATTAATACGACCTACAAAGGGAAAATGCGCACCCTCCAGCAACCAATAACGTGGTAAGTGCATTTCTTGGTGCTTTATGTTTTTAAATACTGTATTTCCCGGGGTGGGGGGAGAGCTCAGTTCATAGTATTTGGGAAGTCTGGCGTTGTGAAGGAGGGGATTGGGGTCAGTAACCCACTTGCCACGCTCTGGTCTGAGTGCAGGTAGATGGGACTAGGTGAGTAGTGTTCGGCACGGAGTAAAAGGGCCGAGATGGCCTGTTTCCGTGCTGTCATTGCTGTATGGTTTTATTGTGGCCGGGGAGTGAATTAGCTTGGGTGGCTGCTGTAGCGCTCCGGACACGGACAGCAGAACTGGCCGCCACTTCCGAGGAAGGAAGCAGCTCGGGTGACTGACTTTGAGCGGCCGCCGGGACCCGACAGCAGACACACACACACACACAGACAGACAGAGAGAGAGACACACACACAGATACTCACAGACACACACATACACACACACAGACACACACACACACACACACACACACGTGGCATTTCTGCTCGGGACCCTTCTTCAGACAATCCAATGTCCCATAATATATTCTTTAAATATTAAGGTTTCTGTTGAAAGTGTGGTGCCGTGGTTACGGGTGGGTGGAAGGAAGATGATGAGGTCTGGTACAAGTTTACTTTGTTTTCAGTAATCAGGCCTCCGTGTTGGCCGATGCCTGGTTGATCGAGCGTTCATACAGTTGCGAGCGAGCGAGGTCCATATATAGGAGCAAGGAACGCGAAGCCTCTGAGGGTTCATTGTTCCCCTGGTTTGGATTGCTCCCAGGAGAGCGGGCACAAAGACAAATGTAGGCATTTTTCTGTGGAAGGGGAGGGCAGAATAGAATCGAAAGCATTGTAACAGCAGCACTCTCCCCAACACGAAACACAGCGCAGCGTAAACAATTAAACAGCAATTGTGAGAGTGGTGAATCTGTGGAATTCTCTGCCACAGAAGGTAGTTGAAGCCAGTTCATTGGCTATATTTAAGAGAGAGTTAGATGTGGCCCTTGTGGCTAAAGGGATCAGGGGGTATGGAGAGAAGGCAGGTACAGGATACTGAGTTGGATGATCAGTGATGATCATATTGAATGGCGGTGCAGGCTCGAAGGGCCGAATGGCCTACCCCTGCACCTATTTTCTATGTTTCTAAGTTTCTATATATATACTCTCTCTCTCTCTCATATTATATATATACACACACACATATATTTAATATAATATATATACATATATATATACATATATACATCTCCGCGTTTTTGCGTCTAGTTATCGAGAAAATACGTTTCTCACACACACACACACACACACACACACACACACACACACACACACACACACACACACACACACACACACACACACACACACACACATATATATATATATATATATATATATATATATATAGACATGTCCATGTGCTGTATATATACTTTGCGTGGTTCCTGGGTTGCCTACTGCTGGGTAACTCCGCGAAATATCATCCCCCTGCATTTCAAATCTAAATCTCTCGCCAATCCACAGCCTTCGACCGATTAACTAAAAATGTTGTCCTTTTTTAAGACCAAAACAAAATAGTTCTCGCGAATTCCAAGTTCCCGAGTTTGGGGAGCGGGGGAGTGGGGGGGGGGGGGTTGGCGAGTCGGTTAAAATACAGCTTCAGCTGGAATGTAAGAAGAGATAAAAAACACTGAAAGCAAATAGTAACTTAACAGCGGGAAGTAGGACATATGTGTGTGTGTGTGGTGTGCGCGCTACTGAATACTTTCTATCCAGTGTCTCCGCTGCAAATTGCAATGCATACGCGTTTGATATTTAGACAAACTTAATTTCATTTCCAGTTTTGCATTTTTAGTTTGTTCCACACATTTAATTAGTTTTAATCCCTCCAGAAAAAACCTGAAAGTGGAGATGGTTCTCATACATAAAGCCCAAGAGATGGCTTCTTGATTCTAACGAGTGTTTGGGAAAAATAGACACAAAAAGCTGGAGTAACTCATAGGACAGGCAGCATCTCTGGAGAGAAGGGATGGGTGACGTTTCGGGTTGAGACCCTTCTTCAGACTGGTGTTTGGGAAACGTGGATTAGGTTTGTTTTCGGGGGGGCGAGGGGGGGAATACATTTGCCTTTTTCTCTGAATTCAGGAATGAATGCATGTTGACACACATAACCCAGAGAAGGGGGGATCGCTGCGTTTAGGTCTGAGGCGAAGGGAGCCAAGAAGTTCTTGATTTTCCCTGGCGATAGTTTCACTTTTTTTTGCATTTTTCCTTCTCTCCTGCCGCCTGTCCCGCTGAGTTACTCCAGCTTTTTGTGTCAAAAGTCGTCTTGTTCAATCTCATTTCATTGCAACTTTCAGCTCTAGATACCCCGCATTGATCCGCACGTATTTCTGCATTTATATTTCCCAAGCCTCTTTACCTCCTGGAGCCACTTGTAACTTAACCACATGTATTTACTCCAGCATTTTGTGACTATCTTTGGTTCAGTCTTTACTCGAGCGAACGAACAGATTATAAGAAAGTTCCCACGATAGACTCACGAGACACTAAGGTAAACGCACGGGCCATTACGTTATTGCAACAAGTTTAAATGTTTCCATTTTCAACTTGAACAGTTAATTTGACTCGTGGAAAAAATCAAACATGTTTGATTTTTTTCACGAATTAACACGTTTCCCAAGCACCTGCCGTTAGCGCCACGAGTGGACAAGTTGATCGCCCGAGTTCCGACGTTGCCGCTAATTTCATCGTACGTGATCACCACGAGTGAAAACTCGGGGTCACTCGTGGGCCAACTCGCACCGTGAGACAGGGGTTATACATAGTCAGACATGCCTGCAGCTCATGTGGCAAGAATGTTACTTGCCATTTATCAATAAGCCTGAATGTTATCTAAGGTTTCCTCTATGCAGGCTCAGACAGCTTCATTTTTGGAGAAGTTAGGAACAGAATAGAATAATGTCCAATCATCATTGAATATCCCGACTTCTGACATGATAGAAGGTTGGCCATTATAAATCAGCTGAAGATGGTAGGGACTGAGACACTGCCCAAGGAAACTCTTGAGGCTATGACGGTGTTAATAATCATCTTCCTTTATGCATGATATGACAGCCAACTATTAGAGAATGTTTGCCTTGATGTGCATTGATTTCATTTTTACCATGGCTCTTTCCTACTGTTGCCTTGACATCAAGGGCAGGTCCTCTTACCTCACTTCCAATGCTTTGATGAAGTCTTGTACCGTCCCCAGACCAGATATTACAATGCACATTTTTGGTAAATAACACTTGTTAACACTGATGCAACCATTTATTGTTTTGCTCTTGATTGAGACTAAGCTGTTGGGCAATAAATAGACAAACTGGAATGTTCCCACTTTTTGTAGATGGGACAAACCTGAGCAATTTTGCACATGATTGAAAAGGTTCTAGTGTTGAACCTCGACTGAAATTGCTTGGACGAAG
Organism: Okamejei kenojei; assembly: GCA_035221665.1. Classification (NCBI taxonomy): domain Eukaryota; kingdom Metazoa; phylum Chordata; class Chondrichthyes; order Rajiformes; family Rajidae; genus Okamejei; species Okamejei kenojei. The sequence continues at coordinate 41,364,609 of CM069136.1, read as the reverse complement.
AAACCCTTTGATTCTATAAACACAGACTATATTCAAAATGTTGCCTTATCCTGTGGCCTTTGTTACCTCTTGACAGCATAAGGAGAAAGTGGATTTTCTGAAAACTGGTTTCTCCAATAATATGGATGCTGGGAAGTAGCACAGATAGATCATCAAATCTATTCTTCCAGCAGAAGATAATCTTAGCATTCATGTCCTGGGCTCTGCCATCATCAAGAATAGCAGTGTTACATAGAAAAGGTACAGCACAGGAACAGGCCCTTTGGCCTGTAATGGCCATGCCAAACAAAATGCCAAGATAAACTAAACTCATCTGCCTACACAAAGCATACCCCTCCATTCCCTGTGTATCTACAGTGGCTTGCAAAAGTATTCATACCCCTTGAACTTTTCCACATTTTGTCACGCTACAACCACAAATGTAAATGTATTTTATTTGTATTTTATGTGATAGACCAACACAAAGTGGCACATAATTGTGGAAGGAAAATTATACATGGTTTTCAAATTTTTTTACAAATAAAAACTGAAAAGTATGGCGTGCAAAAGTATTCAGCCCCCTTTACTCTGATACCCCTAAATAAAATCCAGTGCAAACCATTTGCCTTCAGAATTCACCTAATTAGTAAATAGAGTCCACTTGTGCGTAATCTAATCTCAGTATAAATACAACTGTTCTGTGAAGGCCTCAGAAGTTTGTTAGAGAACATTACTGAACAAACAATGTTCCTTGGGCATCATGAAGCCCAAGGAACACATCAGACAGGTCAGGGATAAAGTTGTGGAGAGGTTTAAAGCAGGGTTAGGTTATTAAAAAAATCCCAAGCTTTGAACATCTCACGGAGCACTGTTCAATCCATCATCCGAAAATGGAAAGAGTATGGCACAACTGCAAACCTGCCAAGACATGGCCGTCCACCTAAACTGACAGGTCGGGCAAGGAGAGCATTGATCAGAGAAGCAGCCAAGAGGCCCATGGTAACTCTGGAGGAGCTGCAAGATCCACAGCTCAGGTGGGAGGATCTGTCCACAGGACAACTATTAGTTGTGCACTCCACAAATCGGGCCTTTATGGAAGAGTGGCAAGAAGAAAGCCATTGTTGAACCAAAGCCATAAGATGTCCCGCTTGCAGTTTGCCACAAGCCATGTGGGGGACACAGCAAACATGTGGAGGAAGGTGCTCTGGTCTGATGAGACCAAAATTGAAGTTTTTGGCCTAAATGCAAAATGCTATGTGTGGTGGAAAATTAACACTGCACATCACCCTGAACACACCATCCCCACTGTGAAACATGGTGGTGGCAGCATCATGCTGTGGGGATGCTTTTCTTCAGCAGGGACAGGGAAGTTGGTCAGAGTTGATGGGAAGATGGATGGAGCCAAATACAGGGCAAATTTGGAAGAAAACCTGTTAGAGTCTGCAAAAGACTTGAGACTGGGGCGGAAGTTCACCTTCAAGCACGACGACGACCCTAAACATACAGCTAGAGCTACAATGGAATGGTTTAGATCAAAGCATTTTCATGTGTTAGAATGGCCCAGTCAAAGTCCAGACCTAAATCCAATTGAGAATCTCTGGCAAGACTTGAAAATTGCTGTTCACAGATGCTCTCCATCCAATCTGACTGAGCTTGAGCTATTTTGCAAAGAAGAATGGGCAAAAATGTCAGACTCTAGATGTGCAAAGCTGGTAGAGACATACCCCAAAGGTCTTGCAGCTGTAATTGCAGCGAAATATGGTTCTACAAAGTATTGGCTGAATACTTTTGCATGCCACACTTTTCAGTTTTTTATTTGTAATAAAATTTGGAAACCATGTATCATTTTCCTTCCACTTCATAATTATGCACCACTGTGTGTTGGTCTATCACATACAATCCCAATAAAATACATTTACGTTTGTGGTTGTAACGTGACAAAATGTGGAAAAGGTCAAGGGGTATGAATACTTTTGCAAGCCACCGTATGTGCCTGTTTACAAGCCTCTTAAACACCACTATTGGATCTGCCTCCACCACCAATCCTGGCAGTGCATTCAAGCACCCACCACTCTCTGTGCAAATAACTTGCATCATACGTCTCCTTTATACTTTGCCCCTCCCACTTTAAAGCTGTGCACTACAATGTTCTTGGAGCCTTCCCCTCTTTTTGGTGTTTGGTTGCCCATCACTATTTACAACTTGATGGGATGGGACTGTGGAACTTTGACCTGATACATTACTTAGCTCAATTGGTTGCATGAAACCTTTGCTGCTTAGTGCACATGTATTTCTGTGTGGCAGCTTTGTCTGTCTGGCATCTTGGTTTGAGATATATTTACAGCCAATCGTAGCGTATCCTTCTGCAACCATAATTGAACCAAGTCCAAACCCTCACTTTGATAGTTATGATATAGTGAGAGATGTGAGGCTACAGATTATGATGGAATCCAATTTCCATAATGTCTCATGGATGCAGGCATCTGGTCTGTTAAATCTATTTTGAGTTGAGCTAATTCAGCACATGTGAAGTGCCACATGACACAATGGAAGATGTCCTTGGTGTGAGTGTGGACAGGGCAACAATCAACCCTACTAAAGTTATCATGAATGGATCAATTTGCAAAAGGTAGAGGACAAGATTAAGTACGTTGCTCTTCATGTATGTTCACTCATCAGTTGCCTTAAACCAAGTCTACGAGCAATCTCGTGTAGGAAAGAACTGCAGATACTGGTTTAAATCGAAGGTAGACACAATATGTTGGAGTAACTCAGCAGGACAGGCAGCATCTCTGGAGAGAAGGAATGGGCGATGTTTAGGGTCGAGTCCCGAATCAGTCTGAAAAAGGGTCTTGACCCGAAACGTCCCCCATTCCTTCTCTCCAGAGAAGCTGCTATCCCACTGAGTTTCTCCAGCATTTTGTGTTTACCTACGAGCTCTCTCCTTCAGGATGTTCAGCTCAGTTGGTGGTGATTCTACTGAGCCAGTCTTGGTGATGGATAATAAAGTCTCCACCTGGTGCACACTCACTATTCCTGCTACCCTTAGTACTTCTTTCTCGACTTTCATACACTTGTGACTGCTCTTGACTTGCCCTTAAGCATTCCCCATTGAGCCTGGCCATGTCCAAAACTTGAATACAATGGTTGAGTGAGGGATGTGAAGTTCAGTTTATCAGCTGAGGGAAGATGAGCAGGAAGCACTGTCAGTGGAGCCTGGACAATCTGTAAGATTTTTGTGGTCTTTCCCCTCACAAATTGGGCACCATATATGAGGAAGGATGTGCTGGCTCCAGAGGAGGTTTACAAGAATAATCCCAGGAATGGGTAGGTTAACTTATGATGAGCGTTTGTCGGCACTGGGCCTGTACTCGCTGGAGTTTAGAAGAATGAGGGGGTGGGGGGGGGGACCTCATTGAAACATATAAAATAGTGAAAGGCTTGAATAGAGTGGATGTGGAGAGGATGTTTCCTCTAGTGGGAGAGTCTAGGACTAGAGGTCATAGCCTCAGAATTATTTTAGGAGGAGGTGAGGAGAAATGTCTTTAGTCAGAGGGTGGTGAATCTGTGGAATTCTTTGTCACCAAAGGCTGTAGAGGCCAAGTCAATGAATATTTTTAAGGCAGAGATCAATAAATTTTTGATTAGTATCGGGTGTCAGAGGTTATGGGGAGAATGCAGGAGAATGTGGTTAGGAGGGAGAGATAGATCAGCCATGATTGAATGATAGAGTAGACTTGATGGGCTGAATGGCCTAATTCTATTCCTAGCTTATGACAATAGTTCTTGTTTAGTATGTGGAACTGACACACGTAAAGTGGCATTACAGTGTGATCTGGTTGATCTAGGAAGAGTGTGACACTTTGGCTGTAACATTTGATTCTTATTTTTTGAGGTTTGGCCAGGCAGTTGCTTGACAGTTTCCCAATTTTCAAAATGCTGTATTTAATTAATGGAACCTAATCTCCCCAATGATCATGGTGGAATTTGAACACGTGTCTCTGGATTGTTCTTCAAAGTGGACATACTTTGAATAGTTCTCATGATTTGCTCCCCAGGCTTCTATATTACCACAACAGCAATGTAGTCACCACACTAATGCCCCCATCAGGATACTTGAAAAAGCTAAACACAAGAGATTAATACACTTATGCCAAAACAATACCAACCTGCATCTGCCCTGTTTTGTCATATTTATAAAGGCATTTGCCACCATTCACACATTTACAAATTACCTTTACAATATTTTGGAAAAATGCGATATTAAAGATTAATTAGGAAGCAAATCCACACATGGGTTATTTATGAAACCCTGCATGACCTTTTCCTTAAATTACAATTTGTAGATTAACGAGATTACAAGGTATCCTAGTTATCCTGACAGTGGTCCTTCATTATATTTCCCATGAGGAATGAGTATTTTCAACACGTGGGGTTGAAAATATATCCAAGGTATGACATGCCAAAGAACAGGAAAGGAAAACAGATTCAGTCATCCAAAATAATGAAAGCAAAATTTGACTAAACATCAGACAAATTATTTGATCTGAGTGCTTAAGAATTATGTCTCAGTGTATTTTCACTTTAATGTATTTAAGAGGGATTTAGATGTGGCCCTTGTGGCTAAAGGGATCAGGGGGTATGGAGAGAAGGCAGGTACAGGATACTGAGTTGGATGATCAGCCATGATCATATTGAATGGCGGTGCAGGCTCGAAGGGCCGAAAGGGCTACTCCTGCACCTATTTTCTATGTTTCTATGTACTCATGTAAATGATCACCATCGCTGAGCTTAATGAGACAATTGAGTAATTTATTAGGAGTTCAATTTGAGATAGGCACATGGATTTGCAGGGAATGGAGGGATATGGATCATGTGCAGGCAGATGAGATTAGTTTATCCTGTCATCGTGTTCAGCACAGACATTGTTGGCCGAGGACCTATTCCTGTGCTGAACAGTTCTACAGCCTATATTCTCTGTTCTGTACAAGATGCTGCAAGTTTATATAATTACTTATTTAGGGAAATAATTCTCATCTCTTCCATCAGGAAGCTTCCTTATTAAGCTTGATGGTATCTTAAGGCAAGGTGTTTCATGCTAGATTTTGAAATCCAGAGAAAAAGATTAAATTGGATTAATTGGGAAATGTTCTACCACGTGATTGAGCTATGACTGCTCCAGGGACGGTCCTTTCTCTTCGCTAGGTTGGTTATGTCAACTGAGCTGGCATTCAGCTGGAGGCTTCCTTGACTAGGAACTGGGAAGACCAGACAATTTATGATCCACCAACCAAAGGCAGATTCAAAGAAGGTGCTGACTTCTATGGCCTTGTACTGTGATGTGAATGAATACCTTCTGAAGAATAAGAGAAAAACAAGTTTCAAAAGCATTAAATATGTTCTGTACTTATTTTGTTATTGTTGAAAAAAGCTATTTAAACATCCCATCTAACCATTTAACAGGACCCATCACCTGCTTGCATTATCTGCTAACTACACCTATCAAAGAAACATTTGTAAATATCATTGGCATTATTTTAATAGTCTGGAAATCACATGAAAGCTCACCTAAATATTCACTTAAAATGAAAGGAAAAGCACTTTGGGATGTTTTTGAATGTTACAAGTTTCTGTTTGAATGCAAATTGTTGTTATTAGATGGGAAAGCCAACATTAAACTATCCAACTATAATGATAGATTAGTGTTCCTCTGGTCTATTTATTATTTTCAGTATATTTGATTTCACGGCTCTGTGTCAGAGCTCAAGCCATGTACCGAGTGCCTTGTATGTAAAGACATTCCTGACCCCACCAGGCGAGTAGATAGGAAAAGTGTCTGTGTCTCTTTTTGGTGGGCAGTCATTCCAATTAGCTTCCCCTTCCCACGCACCAAACAGTATTAGACATTGATTAAGAGCTAAGCAATAGCCAGAACAAGGGGAGAACGCCCGACTGTTCTGCGGATAGATATGAATTATACATGTCGACTCAGAAAGTCTCACCTGCTAAAGGGCAGAGCAGCACACTTTCAATACCGCACTGAAGTGCCAGGTTAAATGATATTATTGGGATGTTTGTGTGTGTACTTATATATGTGAGGGGGGGGGGGGGGGGGGGGGGGGGGGGGGGGGGGGGGGGGGGGGGGGGTGGGGGGGGGGGGGGGGGGGGGGGGGGGGGGGTATGTGAGGGGTGTATGTGCTTGTAGTAGGAGGTGAGTAGCGATGCATGTACACATTCTGTTGAAGGTGGGAAGAGGTCTGTATGTGGGTGGATGTGTGCATTGCTAGTGTAGGTATTCCCAGTGAGTGCAACTAATTTTCTCTAGATCAGCCCATGACCCGCAGTACATCTCCTGCTATCGTCCTGGCTGATCTTAATTGTTTAGTGCTTCTCTGGTACAAAGGATTGATCTCGTTCATCAAAATGCCCCTGTCCCGCTCTGAAAATCTAAAGGCTACTTTTGTTGGTCCCTACATCTTCTTGCTGCTCCATGACACGTTCTATGGGATGTCAGGCACAATACACCATTGAAAACATTGCTGCTTATCATTTATGGAAGCAATTGGCATTATAATTGTGGTTGTGCATCACATCACAAGAAAGGAGGTGATTTTTAGGCAGAGCCTGATTCAGTGCATTTGCACCACATAATGGATATCCTTGCTGTTCTTCACTCTCCATCTGCTGCTTTCAGTAGTGGGAGATCAGGATCAGAGGAAGCATGCAATTGCGGCATGTTCAGCTACACTAGAGAGCTGGCAACCTCCCGCTGCAAATTGCTATTGCCACATGACAGATGGATAAGTGAAGAATCTTGGCTTCGGTAACCCTTATAAGTTCATGAACAAGTAGCATAGGCATCAAAGGGTACACAAAAGGCTGGAGAAACTCAGCGGGTGCAGCAGCATCTAAGGAGCGAAGGAGATAGGCGACGTTTCGGGTCAAGGCCCTTCTTCAGACTGGTCAGGGATCAGGGAAACGAGAGATATAGACGGTGATGTGGAGAGATAAAGAACAATGAATGAAAGATATGCAAAAAAGTATCGATGATAAAGGGAACAAGCCATTGTAAGCTGTTTGTAGTGTGAAAATGAGAAGCTAGTGCGACTAGGGTGGGGGAGAGAGATAGAGAGAGAGGGAATGCCAGGGCCCGAGGACTGAGGGAGAGGTGGGAAGGGGAGGAGACAGCAAGGGTTAACAGAATTGAGATAATTCAATGTTCAAGCCCAGAGGATGCAGACTCCCCAAGCGGAATATGAGGTGCGGTTCCTCCAATTTGCGGTGTTGCTCACTCTGGCTGTGGAGGAGGCCCAGGACTGAGAGGTCAGATACGGAATAGGAGGGGGAGTTGAAGTGCTGAGCCACCGGGAGGTCGGCTTGGTTATTGCGGACCGAGCGGAGGTGTTCGGCGAAACGATCGCCAAGCCTCCGCTTGGTCTCACCGATATAGATCATCTGGCATCTGGAGCAGCGGATGCAGTAGATGAGGTTGGAGGAGGTGCAGGTGAACCTCTGTCGGACCTGGAAGGACTGCTTGGGTCCCTGAAAGGAGTGGAGGGGGGAGGTGAAGGGACAAGTGTGGCATTTCTTGCGGTTGCAAGGGAAAGTGCCCGGGGAAGGGGTAGAGCGGGAGGGAAGGGAAGAATTAACAAGGGAGGGAGCGGTCTTTGCGGAAGCCAGACAGGGGGGAAGATGGTAAGATGTGGCGAGTGGAGGGGTCACGTTGGAGGAGGCGAAACTGGCGGAGACTATGTGTTGTATTTGCCGGCTGGTGGGCTGAAAGGTGAGGACCAGCGGGACTCTGCCCTTGTTGCGAGTGGGGGAATGGGGAGAGAGGGCAGTTGCGGGGTATGGAGGAGACCCTGGTGCGAGCCTCATCTATAGTGGGGAGGGGAATCCCCGTTCTCTGAAGAATGAGGCCATTTGTGATGATCTGGTGTGGAACACCTCATCCTGGGAGCAGATGCGGCGCAGACGGAGGAATTGGGAATAGGGGATGGAGTCCTTACAGGAAGCAGGGTGGGAGGGAGAGTAGTCCAGTTAGCTGTGGGAGTCAGTTGGTTTGTAGTGGATGTCGGTCAGGAGTGTATCACCTGCAATATAGATGGTGAGGTCAAGGAATGGTAGGGAAATGTTGGAAATGATCCAAGTGTATTTGAGTGCCATATGGAAGTTGGTGGTGAAATGGATGAAGTCAGTCAGTTGTGTGTGGGTGCAGGAGGTGACACCAAACAGTCGTCGATGTAACGGAGGTAGAGGTCGGGGATGGGGCCCTGGTACGCCGAGAACAAGGATTGTTCGACGTACCCGACAAAGAGGCAAGTGTAGCTGGGGCCCATGCGTGTGCCCATAGCTACGCCTTGTGTTTGGAGTATATGGTAATAGAGTCACCTATTAGGTGATAATGTAGTGGATGATAGAAGACTCTCTTCTGGGACAAGGGCACAAAGAGTCACTGTGCTTCGTGCCTTCGTAGTTTTGGTTGAACATTCAGTAAAACAGTATAAGTCTTGATGAAATAATAAAATTCTGATATCCATAGGCATCAAACATGTGTTGGCTGCAGACCTGGGATTTGAATGTGTTGATGTTGCTCTCAGCACAAAAGAAACATCCTTCTATTTCTCAAGACAAGATCCTGAAAGGTGGCTTCATCATGTTATGCCTAATGAACACTTATATTGAAGTCGTATTGCCAATAACTTGTGAAAGGTAAACATGGCTTTATTTAAATTGCAATGACCATTCACAAGCATTCAAGCACTCACACCGTGTGCAACATACTGCTTGTCAAGCCATGAGGAGTCAGTCCCAGTTTGCCTTTTGGCTTCTTTTTATGCTCTGTGCCTTATGAGAGGGGTCGCTCCTTATGAGCTTTTGTTCATGCTTCCCTGTGTAACCCAGCCTCTCGTGCTGTTCCAGGGTTCATTAAGGGAAGTGGAAAAAAATAGGAGTCACCCTGCTCCTTTCCATTCATCTCCTATTCCTGAGTCCCTCAGTTCCCTTTTGTTCCCCCTCCTTCCCTTTCCCTTTGTCCTCTTCCGCCTATATCCCTCTGTCTGGCTTCACGTTTCACTCCTTCTCTGACACCCTTTTATCTCCTTTTCACCTCAAGCCTTTGTCATATACTCCACCAACCTGTGAATCAAATCTCCCAAAAAGGTGCATTCACCTATCTCTTGCCAGGATATGTTGCTCCCCCACCTCTCTTCCATCTTTCCACCCCCCCCCGCAAATTACAGTAACCCTGAAAAAGAGTTCCAACATGAAACATTGCCTATCCATTCCATCCACAGATGCTGCCCGACACGTTGACTTCTTCCATCACTTTGCTTATGGTATTGGTTTTGCTTTACTATTGTGACGTGTACCGGAATACAGAGAAGTAGAGGTTGTTTGTGTGCTATCCAGTCAACTCATAATATACATGAATACAATCAAGCTTATGTAGATGTTACAGGTAATAGAGTCATCTATTAGGTGATAATGCAGTGGATGATAGAAGACTCTCTTCTGGGGCAAGGGCACAAAGAGTCACTGTGCTTCGTGCCTTCGTAGTTTTGGTTGAACATTGAGTAAAACAGTATAAGTCTTGATGAAATAATAAAATTCTGATATCCAGAATTTTGGTAGTGCTGGAGTGGCAGATTTTCTGGACTATTCGATTAATGGCCCAAAATGCATTTAATTCACTGTTTTTAGGTTAAGCAGCATTATGAATTTTCCAATGAATCAGATACATTTAATGGAGCAAGGGAACCTGTATTTCTGTGAATGGAAAGGAAGAGAGAGGAAGAGAGAGGAAACGTATACCAGCATCTGCAGTTCCTGTTTCTACAGATGCATCTTATTTTTGTGCTTGGCATGATTCCAGCCAGTAGCAAATATCTATTGCATTTTGCCAAAATGCTGGAATACATCAAATGGTACCAGTTGTCAGTCATTAATCAAATAAGGAAAGTACTTATAGAATAATTCCCTTTACAGATGCTACCTGACCTGCTGAGATCCTGTAGCACTTTGTGTTTTGCTCAAGAGTGAAGCATACGCTGTTCCTTGTGCCTCTATCTCTCTGGACCATTGTGGAGTTGATTACACTTTAACTACAGGTTATGTAACTTGTAGCTTAATTGAACCAGATGGTAATTTTGGCAGTGTTAAGGGCAGTGTACATCATCCACAAACCATTAACCTACCAGTAAGATCTGGCCTACTAAAATAGATTGACTTTCCGCTGACTGGTTAGCATGCAACAAAAGCTTTCCATTGTGCCTCGGTACACGTGACAATAAACAAAACAATAACTAAATGGCTATGAGAGTCCCAGTTGTACAGTGCCCTAGTGAGACCACACCTGGAGTATTGTGTGCAGTTATGGTCCCCAAATTTGAGGAAGGATATTCTTGCTATTGAGGGAGTGCAGCGTAGGTTCACAAGGTTAATTCCCGGGATGGTGGGACTGTCAAATGTTGATAGAATGGAGCGGCTGGGCTTGTATACTCTGGAATTTAGAAGGATGAGTGGGGATCTTATTGAAATATATAAGATTATTAAGGGTTTGGACACGCTAGAGGCAGGAAACATGCTCCCGATGTTGGGGGAGTTCAGAACCAGGGGCCACAGTTTAAGAATAAGGGGTAAGCCATTTAGAACGGAGATGAAGAAAAACTTTTTCACACAGAGGGTTATGAATCTGGGGAATTCTCTGCCTCAGTAGGCAGTGGAGACCAATCCTCTGGATGCTTTCAAAAGAAAGTTAGATAGAGCTCTTAAAGATAGCGGAGTCAGGGGATATGGGGAGAAGGCAGGAACGGGGTGCTGATTGTGGATGATCAGCCATGATCATATTGAATGGTGATGCTGGCACGAAGGGCTGAATGTCCTACGCTTGCACATATTGTCTATTGTCTAAGATTACTCACGTGCTTGGAGTGTTAAACTCTGGGACTGAACTTTGATTTGACTGGGTAAGAGCAGGGGAGTAGTTCATGAACTCATCCGAGTCTTAGATTTTGTCTAAAGAACATCTTAGACAAAATATTTTAAAATGTTATCATCATTTCTACAATAGTTTAGCACAGTTTGCACAAATATATTTTTGATTACATTTCAGCTATTCCTGAAGGATTTCTCTATCCTTTGTTATCATCACTCTAAAAAAGATTTTTTGTAACTATTTTTCATGTTTCCAATGTTCCTAAGACAATAGACAATAGATAATAGACAATAGAAAATAGGTGCTGGAGTAGGCCATTCGGCCCTTCGAGGCAGTACCGCCATTCAATGTGATCTTGGCTGATCATACTCAATCAGTACCCCATTCCTGCCTTCTCCCCATATCCCCTGACTCCGCTATTTTTAAAAGCCCTATCTAGCTCTCTCTTGAAAGCATCCAGAGAACCTGCCTCCACCACACTCTGAGGCAGAGAATTCCACAGACTCACCACTGTCTGTGAGAAAAAGTGTTTCCTCGTCTCCGTTCTAAATGGCTTACTCCTTATTCTTAAACTAGTGACCCCTGGTTCTGGACTCACCCAACATCGGGAACATGTTTCCTGCCTCTAGCGTGTCCTTCACAATCTTATATGTTTCAATGAGATCCCCTCTTATCCTTCTAAACTCCAGAGTGTACAAGCCCAGCTGCTCCATTCTCTCAGCATGTGACAGTCCCGCATTGTAAACCTACGCTGCACTCCCTCAATAGTAAGAATGTCCGTCCTCAAATTAGGGGACCAAAACTGCACACAATACCCCAGGTGTGGTCTCACTACGGCTCTGTACAACTGCAGATGGACCTCTTTGCTCCAATATTCAATTCCTCTTGTTATAAAGGCCAACATGCCATTCACTTTCTTGACTACCTGCTGTACCTGCATGCTTACTTTCATAGACTGATATACAAGGACCCCCAGATCCCATTGTACTTCCCCTTTTCCCAACTTGACGCCATTTAGATAGACACATTTAAGAATTATTTGAAAGCAGTCATATCCTACATTCCAGTTATATTACAATTTGCTTTCACTGAAATGGTTCAATACTAATGTGCCAGTCTTCATGCTGTTTATACAGTAACTGGACTCAGTGACAATGGCCAAACGGTCTTGTTTTGCAATTTGTCTCTATATTGTAGTTCTAAATGTATTTCTAAATGCAGAGTAGAGATCTATATGACTAAAGAAATAATGAAGCTTCAAAATATTATTACTAAACAAAATCTTGAAAACAAATTACTTAACACATTTTTTTTTAACAACATTTTTAATATAGTTTCAGACTCCACTCAGCAAAACCTGATAATCGGGGGAGATTTCAACTGTTTTGGATCAATACTTGGATAAATCCTCACAACAAAAGAGATATAACACAAAATCAAAATCCAGCGAACTTCTAAATACGTATATAAAAAATACAAATATAACAGACGTATGGAGGATTGCAAACCCATCCTGAAGAGAATAGTAAGATTAAACAAGAACTTACCAGTTTGAAGTTTGATCTTGATTTTATGAGGAGTTACGTTGGTGATTACGTGAAGAACCCCGTCTTGGCCGCATGCGCGTCAATCTTCAAAGCAGCGGTATGAAATCACAAATAACAATCACTGGTGACATAGTAAGATGCGTGACTCGAGAACTACCAGATGATCTTTATGAGAGAGGGTTGGGCGTGGCGGGCACGTAATCACCAACGTAATTCCTCATAAAATCAAGATAAACTTCAAACTGGTAAGTTCTCGTTTAATCTTACTATTTTACTTCGGAGTCACGTGAGTGATTCCGTGAAGACTTCAAAGCTTTGTGATTTCATGCCGCAGATCGAAATCTCGGCGTCTCACTGCATCGATTGGCTCAGGATGAGTGAAATCAAAATGCATTAGCGTGATATTGATTCACATGTATTAATGGTTTACGTTAATAAAGAAATCAATGGCAACCCCTGTAACTCAGGGGAGGCTAAAGTTGACGCAAACAGAATCGGCAAAACCCCGGGTCAGTGACCGGCTTATGGAATTTTTTTTTATAACAATTTAGTTGACCATCCTGCGATTGCGAGGATATGATCGCTGGGCATGTCCATTGCCCTGGTCGCTGACGTTGATGCTGCCCTGGTGAAATGAGATATCCAATCATCAGTGTTAATACCTGCATAACCCAGAACCTGCTGCAGCCACCTTGAAATAGTCTGAACCGACCTTCCTTTGTGTAGTTGTTTGTTGATTAATAAACAATGCTGATTCCACACTTCTTAGGATTCTGGTGGCCTTGATAACATAGACGTGAGACCGTGGGGTATCCGAAAAATGATCTTAAATCATGCCACCCTTGGTTTGCTCAGCTTGTGTAGACCAGAAGGTAAAATGTAATGGCACCTGCAGCCAATTCCATCCCATCTAGCCACAGCGTTTGCATTGTTTGCCATCGTTGTGCTGATATTAGTGTCATAACTAAGGATATAGCTGGAACCCCTTGGTGAAGTAATGTTCACACATTTTCAATAACCAACTGCATAATCTTGTAGTGGGAGAACTTGTGTCAAGATCTTTTTAACAACTCGATATCCGGGTTGAACCCAACAGAGTAGTGCCCTTTTGTTGCAGCTGTAGTGTCTCTATAACAGAATTATTGTCAAATATCATTTAAGAATGAACTGGAAAATGTCAGTAATCTGTACCGTATTAAAAGTAACATTAACATTAAAACAAAATCACTTCTGATCCTCCTCAATAGGAATGTACTGCTTTTTTGGGTGCTATCCCTGCACTCTGCACGTGAGCACATTCATGGCTTGATGTGACAACCTGAGGCATAAGTCAATCCATTCAAAATGTGTAAGTCAATAATTGTTTTATTGTGCAAAGGCCGGTCTCCTGAACCACAGTTTGAACCAGCAAGTTTTTGTTTTTTGGAATAACCGTATACCGTTGTGCCATTATGCCTGATGAAGCAGGCAACATGGCTGCTTAGCCAGTCCGACAGTACAAACCCAAGCGAGGTCTTGCTGACTGTTTTAATGAGGCAAAAAATGGAAGAAAACATAAAAGAACATTCCTCCTTTTGTAGCGAGAATGTATTTCTCCGCATTGTTGTGCCACATATTTTTGCAATCAGTGAATAAACATGCACCAACATGTCGATATTCGATGTAGTATTGAACCATACTTTCATAATACTTTGAGATCCAATACCTATTCTGTGTTGTCATCGATCTGAACTGGATGATACAACAGTGATAAAGGAGATTAGGTAATTATTACAGGATAATTTTACTTGATTGCCATGTGACTAACACGTGTCACCATCATAGAGCAGCAACTTGAATTTGAGCATGTAGAATATGTATATTCGCTCAATAGCCCCTTACCCATGGGGTGCATTTAGTGTATATATTTAACTGATACCAACAATTGAAGAATTGGTACTCATGCAAATCTCCAATACCTCCAACTAGAGATGGTATTCGGAACTTCTCACCTTAGAGTCCTTAGCATCAGTTTGTAATAACTGAATTAGACTGACCACACTACTGTAGCGAGTTTCAAGTTCAAGTTCAAGTTCAAATTAGTTTATTGTCATGTTCAGCAATGCTGAATACTGTTGTTTCATCATTGTGACTGAGGTAGCTTCAGCTGACAATCGCATAAGGTTGTTAACAATGGTCTAATTGTCCTTTGAGAGGTTGCTACATACACAATATCAGTTCCTTGAATTGCTCAGCTGAAATACAGCTGCTATATTGCCAATTACTCTTGATGAAAATAAAACTCAGTTTTGAAACAGATTGCTATTAACTCCAATCTCTTTCCACAGGGCGGAGTCAAGGCTAATCATAATTAAAGGTAAATCCCAATGACCAATGAAGAGTTTATCCCATTCCGCAAAGCTTTACTGTTATTAGTACAGTTATATTGTCTTTGATAACCTATGTAATGGGATTTGCATAGCATGGATCTTTGACCCTTATGAATCTGTTGTTAGTCAGGAAAAATAAGTTTTCATATTCGGAAAGTTCATATGCCCAACACTCTCCATGCTTCATAATAACATGCCACCCCTGCCTTATTCCATGGGTGGTTTGTATGAGAACTTTTGCCCAATTTCCAAACCTTAACTTTAAAAAATAACCCTGGCCATAATCCAAACATGCTTGGAATGCTACAACTGTGCTTCAACCAGATGTTTTTATCCTTTGTGTGTTGTACAAAACAAATGTAAATATTACAACTTGTGAACGGTGCACTACCCATATTTTGGAAATGCTAAACCCATTTTGTTGAGTAGGGTTGGTAAGGTGCATGGAATTTCTGAGCTATCATGCTGCCCCCAGCTCCAGTGAACCGTTTACTGCCGATGAGTGCCTGGGATGCGTTCTGAAATGATGACTTTTGCCCGCCATTGGCCTAATTGATTTGTCTGCAAGGTTTTCTTCCCCTGTTGAATAGGCCTACCTGAATAACAGATTCACCGGCTGACTCTCACATCCCCCTGTTGGCGCTGTTCACTGCCGGCACATATGTGCTTTAGTATGTTCTATTGACTTCTTTAGAGCCTGGAGTCAGTTATATCTTGACCTTTTGCTCTTCCCTCCTCAGAGAGGGTGATTTGTAGGCAGCTGATAATATATAAGAATACTGAAAAGAACCCATTGGACCTCACCCAAATAGAATATTCTGCTGGGATGGCAACTTTGTTGACAGGAAAAAGGTACCTCTGACACGTGCCCTTCATCCCTTGGGGTATGCCCCACGGCCTTACCCTGAGACTCAGTGTCAGCAGGATACTGACCCGTCTTGGTCTCTGCCTCCAAGTGGGAGATCTGTAGCAGCTCTGTAAATGGAGCTGCTGGTGCGGCCTGTGGAGGTGGAACTTCTGTCTCACCCTACCATCAAAGTCGGAGTCCGAACTAATCCTCATCTATGAAGGTACTATCAAACAGTTCTCTACTAGATACTGCTGCCACCTTTTTTGTTCAGGATGGCGCTCCATTACCTCTTTGGGTGGAGAGTTAAAAAAAATCACCAAGATTTGGGTGAATAAACTTCTCATCTCAGGCCGGAAAGGCCAAATCTATAGTTTGAAATTTTGGCTCAGGTGGTTTAACATCCCAGAGACAGGAATTACCATTCCATAACTTATCTCTTAAATTTTTGTACATTTCAATGAGACCACCTCTCAACTCTTTAAACTCAAGGGAGCAGAGTTCCAACTTGCTTAACCTCACAGGATAATTCCACCACCCCAGGAATCAATCCAATGAATTTTAGACAATAGACAATAGACAATAGGTGCAGGAGTAGGCCATTCAGCCCTTCAAGCCATTCAATGTGATCATGGCTGATCATCCCCAATCAGTAACCCGTTCCTGCCTTCTCCCCATATCCCCTGACTTTGTTAGCTTTAAGAGCCCTATCTAGCTCTCTCTTCAAAGTATCCAGAGAACATTGAATTTTCATTGAATTCTGCCATTGAGCATTAGGCATTGACCTTACAACAGTGCTTTAGTGCAATGGTATGTGCCAGTTTTGTGTACCGGCACCTCTAAAAAAGTTAAAAATGATATTGATATACAGCAGCCAATAGCATTGTGTGAAATGTTATATGTAACCATGTGTTTATGTCTAAAAAAGCACTTAAAAAAAAAACTGAACAAGTTAACAAGGCTGAAAATGAATAATTTGCAAGTGGAAAAGCAGATGGAATGTGACTTGCTGGATTACTTTTACAAAGGGGTCTGAATAAACATCTGTGCTGTAATCATTCTGTCCCTCACTACATCTGCAAGTCTTTAGGTATGGAGACCATACTTGTACACAATATTCCAGGTATGCTCTCTCTTGGGCAACACATGATTGTAATAAGACACTTTAAGCAAAACTCTCTCGCATTGAAGGCAAACATGCCATTAGCCTTTCCAACTGGTTGCAGCACCTGCTCACCCAGTTCTCCCGACACATGAACAATTATCAATCTCGCACCTATTAAAAAATAACTAATTTTCAATGAAAGTGAATAACTTCACATTCTTTCATTTTATAAAGCGATCCATCATGTCCTCACTATTCAGTATGTTCTTTTCCTACCCCACAATACCACTCTGCTTTGCATCAGCAGAAAACTTGGAAATATTGTGAAATGTCCAAAGGTTACACAGAGGTCGAGAAGGACAAAATTAAGATGTGATGTTACCTCATCCAAGCAACTTTTAATCATGTGTACATTTTGATAGTGAGTGGAATAAAACGATTAGATAGTAAAGAATAGTAAGATTAAACGAGAACTTACCAGTTTGAAGTTTGATCTTGTTTTTGTGAGGAGTTACGTTGGTGATTACGTGAAGAAGAACCCCGCCAGTTTGCATGCATGTCAATCTTCAAAGCAGCGGTATGAAATCACAGATAACAAAAATTGAAGTTAACATAGTAAGATTAGCAACCTGAGAACTACAGATGACCTTTATGAGAGAGGGTTGGGCGTGGAGGATACGTAATCACCATCGTAACTCCTCATAAAATCAAGATCAAACTTCAAACTGGTAAGCCCTCGTTTAATCTTACTATTTTACTTCGGAGTCACGTGAGTGATTCCGTGAAGGGTTCAAAGCCCTGTGATTTCATGCCGCAGATTCAAATCTCGGCGTCTCACTGCATCGATTGACTCAGGATGAGTGAATAATCAAAAATGCATTAAGCATGACATTGATTCAAATGTATTAATGGTTTACGTTAATAAAGAAATCAATAGCAACCCCTGTATTTCAGGGCAGGCTAAAATGGACGCAAAACAGAATGGGCAAAAAGCCCGGGTTAGTAACCGGCCTATGGTAAAAAGAATTAAAAAGTCAATTCAATTGACCATCCTGCAGTTGCAAGGATATGGTCGATGGGAACGTCCATTGCCCTGGCCGCTGACGTTGATGCTGCCCTGGTGGAATGAGATGTACAATCGTCAGTGTTAATACCTGCATAAACCAGAACCTGTTGCAGCCACCTTGAAATAGTCTGAACTGACCTTTCCTTGTGTGGTTGTTTGTCGCTTAATAAACAATGCTGACTCCACACTTCTTAGGATTCTGGTGGCCTTGATATAATATAGCAAGCCTGCCCTCCCACATAGACGCAAGTCCGTGGGGTATCCGAAATATGATCTTAAATCCTGCCACCCCTGGTCTGCTCTGCTTGTGTAGATCAGAACTGTAAAATGTAATGGCACCTGCAGCCAATTCCATCCTATCTAGCCACAACGTTTGCAATGTTTGCCCTTGTTGTGCTGATACTAGTCTCATGACTAAGGATGTAGCTGGAACCCCCAGGTGAAATATTGTTAACACATTTTCAATATCCAAACTGCATATACTTGTAGTGGGAGAACTTGTGTCAAGATCTCTTTTACAACTCGATATCCGGGGTTGAACCCGACAAAGTGGTTCCCATTTGTTGCAGCTGTAGTGGCTCTATAACTGAATTATTGTCAAAGACCATTTAAGAATGAACTGGAAGACGTCAGTAATCTGTACTGCATTAAACGTAACATTAACGTTAAACAAAACCGCTTCCGATCCCCTCAATAGGAATGTACTGCTTTTTTGGTGCTATCCCTGTACTCTGCAGTGAGCACATCCATGGCTTGATGTGACAACCTGAGCCGTAAGTAATTGTTTTATTATGCAGAGGCCGGTTTCCTGAACCACAGTTTGAACCAGCAAAGTTTTTGTTTTATAGAATAACCGTATATGGTTGTATTATTATGCCTGACGAATGCAGGCAACATGGCTGCTTAGCCAATCAGACAGTACGAAAACCTAAAGAGAGGTCTGTTGACTGTTTCAAGACCCGACCAATGAGGCAAAATGGAGGAAGACATAAAAGAACATTCCTCCTTTTTGTAGCGAGAATGTATTTCTCCGCACTGTTCTGCCACATATTTTTGCAATCAGTGAATAAACATGAAACCAATATGTCGATATTCGATGTACCATTGAACCATACTTTCATAACACTTTGAGATCCAATACCTATTCTGTGTTGTCATCGATCTGAACTTGATGATACACCATTGGCAAAGGAGATTAGGTAAATTATTACAGGATACTTTTACTTGATTGCCATGTGACTAACATATGTCACCACCGTAGTGTATCAACTTGAAGTTGAGCATGTAGACTATGTATATTCGCTCAATAGCCCTTTACCCATGGGGTGCATCTAGTGTATATATTTAGTTGATACCAACAACTGAAGAATTGGCAAGTCAGGCAAATCTCCGCTACCTCCAACTAGAGATGGTATTTGAAACTTCTCACCTTAGAGCTCTTAGCATCAGTTTGTAATAACTGAATTCGACTGACCAAACTACTGGAGCAATGCTGAATACTGTTTGTTCATCATTGTGACTGAGGTAGCTTCAGCTTATAATAACATAAGTTTGTTAACAATGATCTACATATCCTTTGAGAGGTCGCTACTTTGCACGATATCAGTTCCTCGATTTGCACAGCTGAAACACAGCTATTATATTGCCAATTTTACTTCGGAGTCACGTGAGTCACTACGTGAAGGAGCCCCGCCTGGCGCATGATCGGCTTTACGTCGACGCTGCTGGCAGAGGAAGAGCTGCAGAGCGCAGCTCCACCAGCGGTAAGGAACAGGTCCGCAGGTAAGTGCATTGAATTACTTACAGGGCATGTTTAAACTCCGTGGTGCTGGTGTGCAGAGCCAGCAGGAGTTAAAAGGAAAAAAAAAAAAAAAAACTCTGGGTGGAAAACGGAGGTTAAGATGCGTCCTGGGTAAAAACTTAGCGATCGGGACGGCAGATTAGCGCGGAGCCGGTTCCGATACCAGTGGCAGTTGAAATTAACCATTAGGGAGACTTTAGTCGCTCCACAAAATTTAGACATGGGAAAAAACTCCAGTGGGGAGGAATATTAAGAAGTCTGAGAGGCCATGGTTTTAAATGTTTCTAATAAGAAAAGGCCTCCAGACAAGAAAGCTTTATGGCTCAAAATAAATTAAATGGAGAAATGCTCCAGATTAAATATTTCAACCAAAAGGGTTTAAAAGACCCAGAATATTCCCAAAACAGACCCTGAGGGGGTTTTATATACAAATATAAGTTTTTTTACCAATGTGGGAATATCTACCTCAGATTGGTCTGGAGGTAGTCTCCTTGAGCAAAATCTCAGGAGTACCAGGGCAGTAAAAGAAAAGGAAAAACTGACCCTGAAAGTGGTGGCTGGTCATAAGTACCCACCACAGCACAAATATAAATACAGGTGTACTAAGTACAATACCTGAATGAAGCGGTGAGGCCATGGAAGGTAACCATGGTGGCCAACATTAATTGGTTTCTCACCAGCTTCATGAGGCTGTTATGGTTGAAACAGCAGATTTATAGATAAAACATTTGTGTTTTACTAGGGTGACAACAGTGAATCCGATTTAGGTACTCATGTCTTCAATTATATGGAGGCACATGGGAATACAATTTCAAAGAAATTCAAGTTGGTGCGTGGCATCACTGCTTGTGCGAAGCAAGTGAAACATTGTGAAATGACCAAAATTTAAAAAAAAAGACAAGTTGGCATTGTTTTGGAGCTCATGTGTTGAGCTCAATGGTATAAGAAATAATTGCTATTGGGACCATTTTGCACTTTAGATTTGCAGGTAAATACAGATCAAGCTATGTTTAAACTCCTGATTATTTATGGAGTAAACCTGCCTAAAAAACAAATCAAAGACATTGATAACAAGAAAAGACTATCGGTCATTAAACTTTGGCAAAATTGTGGTCCAATGTAAAGATTTGATATTGGATCAAACAGAGGCAGGAGTGTGGTAAGAAAGTATTTTATCCAGCACAGCCTGATGTTAACCCATATGGTTGGGGAGAGAAGGCCTTCATGTGCATTTGAAGAGGTGCAAAAACTTGTTACAGAGGAAGTTGATGAAATCTCCAATTGTGGGAGATTACAGGTGTGTTATGATAAATGATATTGCATAACAACTGATTGATTTATTTCACTGTGTAAGGATCTACAAAAAAATAAATAAAAATAAGTAAAATAACATTTTTGTAGAAAGAGTTGATCCACCTGTACAGAATAAACCTAAATCTTATTTTAGGTTTGCACCAAAAATATCTCAAATAATGAGGAGGTAAGAACATTTGTATCAAATAATTTCCCCAGGAAGAAGGAAGATGTGGTTGTAAAGCCATGCTAGACATCACTTTAAATACACTTCTACAGTGTAAAACGTTTTTTCAAAATGGACATCTTCAACACTGCAAGACAGTTGTTATCAACAAGTTGTTAGTTGTTACTATAATACCTGAAGGATGGTATATTTTAGTACCAATTTATTATCATGTTCACAGGTACTTGAAATTAATTAGATGGGTCAGCTGTTGCAAGTTAGGGCATTATCTAATGGATTAAGCTCAGATTCTAGGATGTTCACACAATTATTGGAACCAGCACTTGCACTGATAAAGACACCAGCATTTGCACTGATAAGGACACATGGTCATGGTTTATCTTGATCACATTTTAAATTGGCAATGTTGATCAGGAGTCAGCTGAAAATTAGTGCAGCAATTACAAGCCTGTTGAGAGGTAAGGGTCCTGACCCATCCAATAAAAACTAAGTTTTAGGTATTCCTAAACAAATTACTATTCCGGGTTTGTGAGTGATTCAGTACCATGTGGGGGAAACAATTTACCAAGAGACAAAGTGTCAATATTACAAATGTGTGTCATTGCTTTGTTGACAAACCTTATCCCTCCATCCGAGAAGGAGCTTAGGTAAGTTAGTAACAATATTCAGCAGTGGAGTTGGTCCACTGCATTACCAAAAAAGCTCCAAAAAAGGTAAAAACACAAGCATTATAAGAGTGTGCAGGCCTTTTTTGACAGGCTTATGCAATTGTCAAAGGATGCTTTATCAGAATTACAAGCTGCTTTTAAACATATTAGCTCAGCAGCCATTGCAAACTGAAGCAAGTATTCTTGGATGGTGGATAGTTCTGTGGTTATTTGGGCTAAGATAAGTATAATATCTGTTCTTATCAGGTTAATATCTGATATGTTCCTTGTTTAGGGGACTATGGACAATAACATCAGGGAGTGGCAAATGGATTGTCCAAGAAAACTTATTTCTCCAAGCATTTGTATTAACTATTTGGAGTGTCAGGAGCTTTTATGGATTAAAAGCTTATTGTTCTACTATGAAAGATTTGCATGTCCAATCAGGTGGACAATACCACAGCTGTGGCATATATCAATCACATGGGTCAAGAAAGATCATTATCATGTGATTATCTGGGTAACCAGATGTGGCATTGGTGTATCTCTAAGAATATTTGAGTTCAGCTGTTTATCTCCAAGGGAGAGACAATGTTGTGGCAGATAACAAATCACGGGAAAAAAATGAAACACAATATAGAATGGATGTGAAATCCACAAGTTTGGAAAAACATTGTCAGTGGTATGGATTACCTAACATTGATCTGTTTGTGTCTAGATTAAATCACTAATTGCCCAAATGTTTCTCGTGGGAGCCCAACCCAGGAGCAGTAGCGGTGGATGCATTATCGCTAAATTGTATGGGGAAAGATGTTCTTTTATGTTCCCCATTCTGTCTGATAGGGCAGTGTCTGATGAAAATATAGCAGGATGCTGCCAGGGGGGTTTTGGTGGCCCAAACCGGACTCAGTCATGGTTCTCATTGATGTTGAGAGTGATGATTGAACCAGTTATGATGATCCGTAGCTGCTGTAATTTGTTGTTGTAGAAATTCATCCATGGCATGAAGATATGAATTTGTCTATCTGCAGGTTTGACCAGACCATTATAAGAGTTTGACTGTCGGAGAGGTCTATGAATGTTATAACTGCACTTTGGAGAAATAGCATTAAAAAACAATATTTTGTTTATATAAAGAAATTGGAAGTCTTTGGTAGACAGTCAAAGTTATTTTATCATACTACTAATATATCAGATATATTGGAGTTCCTTGCTGAATTGCATTTTTTCTCAGTATCTAAGTGATAGGGCCATTAATGGGGCTCATAGTGCTTTATCGTCCTATTTAGGACAAATTGCTGACCAAGAATCTATTGGGGCTCATCCGTTAATATCCCAATATGTGAAAGGAATATATATATATAATCTGTCCAAAGTTGAAATACAGAAGTTGGGAGGTCAGCATTGTCCTGACTTTGCTTAGGCAATGGGCTCCAATTCTATCACTGTTTCAAAAGTTAACATTGAAAGTAATAATGCTCATGACTTTAGTATCAGCATAAGAGTGCAAACATTGCAAATGTTACGTTAGATAATTGCATGTGGCTACAGATTACATTGTCTTATATGTTTATGACTTTACCAAACAAAGCAGACCAGGAGGAGCGGGAACCAAGGTAAAATTTAAGCGTATCCTGTCGGCCAAAAATTGTGTGTGGTTAAGCATTGACTCAATATGTTGAAGTAGGTAAGAGTCTCCGTGGTGCGGAGACAGCGCTACTTATTACACACAAAAACCACATAAAGTATCAGTACAAACTGATGGTTCTAAATATTTACATTCTAGATGGTTAAAACAGGTTTGAGACTCAGCAGGAGTAGACATTGAAATGTGAAAAATCACTCCATTAGGGAGGTAGATACATCCACAGTAAAGGCACGGGATGGGCCGCTCGATCAATAATTAGAGGCTGTAGGAGAAATTTTCAAAGTTACGAGGAACCAGTCATGGTGTCAGGGTTGGACATGCAGTGTTGGGTTCTCTGTGATTGTTGCTTTGTTTATATTATGAATTTATATCATCAATTGATATCTTTGGTTATAAATTTTGCCTTTCGATAGAAGGGGTATTACTTTCATTCTTCTATAATGAAAAGACTTATTACATAAACTGACGCAATGTTTAAAAAATGTATTATTTGCTCACAACTGTGTTTACTGAGCCAGAGTGTCCTATGGAATGAGTCTACGACATAAAAAACACGGAGCTACAAAATCTTTACGTAGTCACTCACGTGACTCCGAAGTAAAATAGTAAGATTAAATGAGAACTTACCAGTTCGAAGTTTGATTGTTATTTTATGAGGATTAACGATGAGGGATTACGTGCCCTCCACTCCCAACCCTCATAAAATAAATGATCATCTGGTAGTTCTAGTCTATGTTGAGCCTTACTATCTTACTCCGGCTATTGTTTCTGTGTTTTTCATGCCGCAGCTTTGAAGTATACCGATCATGCGCCAGGCGGGGCTTCTTCACGTAATCCCTCATCGTTACTCCTCATAAAATAACGATCAAACTTTGAACTGGTAAGTTCTCGTTTATTCTTACTATTACTCTTGATGAAATCGAAGTCAGTTTTGTAACAGGTTGTTATTAACTCCAATCTCTTGCCAAAGGGCGGAGTCGTAGGCTAATTAATAGTTAAAGGTAAATCCCAATGACCAACAAACAGTTTATCCCATTTTGCAATGTTTTATTGTTATTAGTACAGTTATATTGTCTTTGATAACCTCTGTAATGGGAACTGCATAGAATGGATCTTTGAGACCCTTATGAATCTGTTGTTAGTCAGGAAAATAAGTTTTCATATTTGGAAAGTTCATATGCCTGACACGCTCCATTTTTCATAATAAACAGGCCACTCCTGCCATTATTCCATGGGTGCATTGCACGAGAACTCTGGCCCGATTTCCGAGCCTTATCTTAAAAGACAACCCTGGCCATAATCCCAAACTTGCTTGGAATGCTAGTACTGTGCCTCTAAGCAGATGTTTACAAGTGTAAATATTACAACTTGTGAGTGGTGCACTTACCCATGTTTCGGAATTGCCAGACCCACCTTGTTGAGTAGGATTGGTAGGGTGCGTGGGACTTCTGCCCAGCTGTCAAGCTGCCCCCAGCTCCAGTGAACCGCTTACTGCCGATGAGCGCCTGGGGCACGTTCTGAAACAATGAACCTTTGCCCGCCGTTGGCCTTAATTGATCCGTCTGCCAGGTTTTTCTGTCTGTTGAAATAGGCCTTACCTGAATAACAGATTCGGCGGCTGGCTCTCACATCCCCTTGTTGGCGCTGTTCACTGCCAGCACATATGTGCTCCAGTATGTTCCATCGACCTCTTTAGGGCCTGGAGTCAGTTACATCTTGATCTTTCACACTCCCCTCCTCAGATTCGTGGGCAACCCTAAACAGGCGCTGCCGCAGGCCCCAGGATGCCTGCGCTGATATGGCCCCATTGGACCCGTACCAGGATGGAAGATTCTGCTGGGATGGCAACTTTGTTGTCAGGAAAGGGTACCTCTGACATGTGCCCTTCATCCCTTGGGGTATGCCCCACGGCCATACCCTGAGACTCGGTGTCAGCAGGATACTGACCCGTCCTGGTCTCCGCCTCCATGAGGGAAACATGAAGCAGCCCTGTCAACTGGCGCTGCTGGTGCGGCCTGCAGAGATAGAACATCTGGCTCAACCTTACCATCAGAGTCGGGGTCAGCACTAAGATGACCCATGGCACGTGCCTCACCATCCATGAGGGTGCTATCAAGCAGCCCTCTACTAGGCGCTGCTGGCGCCTTTTGTTCAGTGTGGTGCTGACACTCCGCCTGCTGGAGTGTGCCCTGCTGTAGCACTGTATGCAACAGTTGCTGCATTTGGGATAGTCATTCATACGCACTATCCAGCCCCGGTGGGGAATCTTCCCCCGACTCCGTGGGCCTAGCAGATTTATGTGTTACCTTGAGCAACCCTGTCCCAGGCATTGCCGGCGCCGCCTCTCATAGAGGCCGGCGCTTTTTCACATGAAGCAGCCCTGTCCCAGGCGCTGCTGGCACGGCTCTCCCGTAGGCCAGCACTGTCACACATGAAACAGCCCTGTCCCAGGCGCTGCTGGCACGGCTCTCCCGTAGGCCGGCGCTTTCACACATGAAGCAGCCCTGTCCCAGGCGCTGCTGGCACGGCTCTCCCGTAGGCCAGCACTGTCACACATGAAACAGCCCTGTCCCAGGCGCTGCTGGCACGGCTCTCCCGTAGGCCAGCACTGTCACACATGAAACAGCCCTGTCCCAGGCGCTGCTGGCACGGCTCTCCCGTAGGCCGGCGCTTTTACACATGCAGCAGCCTTATCCCAGGCGCTGCTGGTGTGGCCTGTCCCATAGGCCAGCGCTATTACAGTGTAGTCTCACTAATTTACATTTGTAGTGTAGAACTTTACCTGTGAAGAGTTAAAAAGTACTATAGCATACATGCAAAAACTTGCCTTATTATTAGAGAAAAACTCTTGCAGCCCTACTCACCCGAGTCCAATATGGCTGAACAAGTCCTCTCTTCCACCAATTTCACTCCCTGCATGGGGACCAACGTCTGTGAGCCGCTGACCGCACTGTCAGCGACTCTGGCGTTACTTACTTGCCACTCCATGGCATCCCCGCAGGCTGGAAGCCACTGCCTGCATTGTCAGCGGCTGCTTATCTCAAAACCCGATCTTTTACCGGGTATCCTCTTCCGCGGTCGGACCGGGGTTTCCCAACAATCCATAGCCGGTTCACTCGTCGGGCTCTGTAATAAATCTGTCAGGAAACCTCTGTGAAGAGAGGCTCCTGCTTGAACAAAAACCCCTGGTAAGTAAAAAGAAACTTACCTTCTAGGTATAACTTACCGCCGGCAGGAGCGCTGCCCTGCCAGTCCGGTGCTTGCGCCAATGTGGCTGACGTAACTGACGCGCATGCGAACTGGCGGGGTTCCGAAGTAAAATTTGCTCACCAATTTGGGTCCATTGGTGGTTGAGGTTTATATCAATGATTTAGATGAGAATTTTGAAGACATGAATAGTAAGTTTGCAGATGACACAAGTGGGTGGTATCATAGAGAGCATAGATGGTTATCAAAAATCAAGATGGGTCTCTTGATCAGTTGGGCAAGTGGACTGATGAATGGTTAATGGAGTTTAATGCATCTGGGTACTGAGTATAGAAATTGGGACATGTAGGAAGAAACTGCAGATGTTGGTTTACACCAAAGATAGACACAAAATGCTGGAGTAACTCAGTGAGACAGGCAGCATCTCTGGAGAGAAGGAATGGGCAACATTTTGGGTTGAGATCTTGGGTCGTAGCTTTTTTTCCTTATGGGTGTATGGTAATTTGCATATCACTGTACCTTAATTGATACACGTGACAATAAAAGACCTTTGAACCTTTGAAATGCAAGCAAATGGGATATTTTGTTGTGGGGGGATTCTTGTTCATCATGGGTGAGTTGGGCTGAAAGGTCTGTTTTCGTGCTCCATGACTTAATGACTATGACTGCACAAACATGCCCAGGGATCTTCATACTCCAAGGTTTATTCAGTTTATATGGTCACTGGATTTTGATAACGCTGGCAAGGCCTGCAGTTATTGCTTTTAGGTCACAAAGATAGTTTAGATGATTTGGGTCTGGAGTTACATTTAGGTTAAGGATTATACATTTCCTTTCAGATTTTCACAGAACTGGTAAATGACTGATAAAAAGTTGTATTGAATAGATTATATTTGAATTAGAAACATAGAAAAAAGGCCCTTCGAGTCATCTCCCCCATTTAATATGATGAAGGCTGATCATCCACAATCAGTACCCCATTCCTGCTTTCTCCCCATATCCCTTGATTCCGTTAGCCCTGAGAGCTCTATCTAATTCTCTCTGGAATACATCCAGTGAATTGGCCTCCACTGCCTTCTGTGGCAGAGAATTCCACAGATTCACAACTCTTTGGGTGAAAAAGTGTTTCCTCATTTCAGTCATAAATGGCCTACCCCTTATTCTTCAACTGTGACCCCTGGTTCTGGATTCCCCCAACATCGGGAACAATTTTCCTGCATCTAGCATGTCCAATCCCTTAACAATTTTATATGTTTCTATAAGATCCCCTTTCATTCTTTTATTCGAGTGAATACAAACCCAGTCGACCCACTCACTCCAACCACAGTGGTATTGAAAGTTGTTTGCACAGATTAATGTTTCAGGCGTCTGTAATTCAATCCAGTCACTCAGTCACAATGTCACACCCCCTCCTTCTGTTATCTGAAGGTGAGGATCTTACGATATGTGCAGCAATTGGTAGATTTAGTTGGTTTATCAGGAGAGATGGCTTTATTTTCAGACCTTTTCTTCAGCTTTTTCATGTCACATCAAACAACAATAAGTTACCATCTGCATTTATTCTGCACAGCAAGCTACAGATGCAGGGTACACAAAAAGCTGGAGAAACTCAGCGGGTGCAGCAGCATCTAAGGAGCGAAGGAGATAGGCGACGATTCGGGTCGAGACCCTTCTTCTCCTCCAAGCTACAGATGCAATTACGTTGCATAATTATCTTTAAAAGTGCAGACATAATTGCCACCAAACGGGTTTATGCATTCTGTGTTACTCCAGAATGATTAAAAATCACTGATTGTCAATTCCATTAGATATACTTGGACCATTCAATACTCTGATGGCTTGTGTAGATTTGGGAACAGATGCATTTTCTCTCTCCATACATTAGTGTTGTTGAAACTAATCATTTAGAATTTGCTAAGAGATCTCATAAGGTCGTAAGTGCTAGGAGCAAATTAGGCCATTCAGCCCATCAAGTCTACTCCACCATTCAATCTTGGCTGATCTATCTCTCCCTCCAAACCCAATTCTCCTGCCGTCTCCCCATAACCCCTGACACGCGTACTAATTAAGAATCTATCTATCTCTGCCTTAAAAATATCCATTCACTTTTCCTCCACAACCTTCAGTGACAATGAATTCCACAGATTCACCACCTCTTGACTAAATAAATTCATCCTCATCTCCTTATTAAAGAACGTCCTTTAATTCTGAGGCTATGACCTCTAGTCCTGGATTCTCCCACAAGTGGAAACATCCTCTCCACATCCACTCTGTCCAAGCCTTTCACAATTCATTAAGTTTCAATTAGGTCTCCCCTCATTCTTCTAAACTCCTGCAAGTAGAGGCCCAGTGCCATCAAATGCTCATCATATGTCTCATGCCTACACTGTTAAGGGCCTGTCCCACTTGGCGATTTTATTGGTGACTGCCGGCGTCATATCAAGGTCGCCGAAAGATTTTGAACATTTCCAAATCCAGCAGCGACAAAAAAATGTTGCGACACATGAAAAAACGCCGCGCTTCAATTCGTCATCACGCATGTCACGCCGCAAATTTTTCGGTTACCTGATACGTCAGTCAATGATGCCGACAGTAGCCAAAAAAATCGGCAAGTGGGACAGGCTCTTAGATTTGTTCCTCCAGTTTGCAGCCCATATAACCTCAGCTGAAGTTGCTCTCCGTTCAAGCTGATAATTGTGCAGGGAGGGACACTCATTAACAATCATCATATTGTTACACAGGTATTTGTGTTTTTATGTAATTTACCAGGCTTTATTTTATCTTACAAGGTGAACAAGCAGTCAGGCAACTGAATCATTCCACCACAACTAGAGAGCAGTCCTGAACTTCTATCTCCCTCATTGGTGACCCTCGGTATATCTTTGATTGGATTTTACTGGCTTTACGTTGCACTCAACGTTATTCCCTTATCATGTATCTATACACTATAAATAGGTCAAACGTAATCATGTATTGTCTTTCTGTTGACTGGATAGCATGCAACAAAAGCTTTTCACTGTTCCTCGGTCCTTGTGACAATAAATAAACTAAACAGTTAACGTGCAAGAGCAGCAACTTAGTGACACTCACAAAGATAAGGGTGAGAGACCAAAAACTGTAACACAAATGGCAGGTAGCACCAATAACCCAGCAAATTGTGAAATATTACTGTTATCTCTATCTCTTCCTCTTTCCTTATTCATCGATTACAGCTCGGCATTTAACACAATCATCCCCTCCAAGCTGGTTACCAAACTTGCAGAACTGGGTCTCTGCGCATCCCTCTGCAATTGGATCCTTGACTTCCTCATTCACAGACCACAGTCTATTCGTATTGTTGGAAATGTATCAGACTCGATAACAATCAGCGCAGGAGCACCTCAAGGCTGCGTGCTCAGCCCCCTGCTGTACTCGCTCTATACTCATGACTGCATAGCCAGTCATAGTGCGAACTCCATCATCAAGTTCGCAGATGACACCACTGTTGTGGGACGTATCACTGATGGGGATGAGTCAGAGTATAGAAGAGAGATCGAGCGACTGTCCATATGGTGCCAGCACAATAACCTGGCCCTCAACACCAGCAAAACCAAGGAACTGATTGTGGACTTTGGAAGGAGTAGGATGGGGACCCACAGTCCTGTTTATATCAACGGGTCGATGGTTGAAAGGGTCAAGAGCTTCAAATTCCTGGGCGTGCACATCTCTGAAGATCTTTCCTGGTCCGAGAACGCAGATGCAATTATTAAGAAAGCTCATCAGCGCCTCTACTTCCTGAGAAGACTATGAAGAGTCGGTCTGTCAAGGAGGACTCGTTCTAACTTCCACAGGTGCACAGTAGAGAGCTTGCTGACCAGTTGCATTGTGGCTTGGTTCGGCAACTTGAGCGCCCTGGAGAGGAAAAGACTACAAAAGGTAGTAAACACTGCCCAGTCCATCATTGGCTCTGACCTTCCTTCAATCGAGGGGATCACTGCCTCAAAAAGGCTGGCAGCATCATCAAGGACCCACACCATCCTGGCCACACACTCATCTCCCTGCTACCTTCAGGTAGAAGGTACAGGAGCCTGAGGACTGTAATGACCAGGTTCAGGAATAGCTACTTCCCCACAGCCATCAGGCTATTTAACTTGGCTTGGTCAAAACTCTGAACATGAATACCCCTTTATCTGTTATTTACACTTCATCAATTTATTCATTCATGTGTGTATTTACGTATATAATGGTATATGAACACACTGATCTGTTTTGGAGTCAATGCCTACTATGTTCTGTTGTGCTAAGCAAAGAAATAATTTCATTGTCCTGTCAGAGACACATGACGATTAACTCTTTTGACTTTGACTCTTCACAAAATACTAGCCTATTCCATGGCAATTATAGTGTGGGGGTGGGGGGGGGGGTCACAAAATGTTGTCTTCCAGCCAACTTCAAATGTTCATTTTATTTTCACCTTTTCGACAATTATTTTGGAAAAGTGAACATTTCACACCAAGGATCGAATTGAAGGTTATAGGACAGAACTCGTATCAATTGCATCATTATTATTTGATCGTCCCCAAGAAAGAATTTTCACTGCAAAGTCCAGCCCCTGATATCTGTTGGAGCAGGTAGTGTTGAAGGAGATGTAGATGGATGAGGACATCCTTTCTATCCTTTCAGACAACAGCCTCCAGCTCACACATCTCACTGGGGTTAAAAATATCCTCAATGAAATGTTTCCTTCCTCATCCCTCCTCTGATTCTTTTGACAGTCACCTTAAATCTTTGATGTCAAATTACTATTCCTTCCGACAATGAAATCAGTCTCTCTTTCTTACTTCAAAACACTTCAACATTTTGAACACCTTTATTCAATCTTTCCTTCATCATCTCTGCTGGAAAGCCAACTGCCCAGTGGTTCCGTTATCCCTCCTAAACTGAAATCCTCATCACTATTCAAGAGTCACGAGTGTTTAATTGTCATATGTTTAGCAATGGATCAATGAAATTCTTATTCCATAGCTTCACATACTCTTTAACACTGTGACAGGCAAATACATGTACAATAATCAATAATACAATAAATTGATAACGAGTAAGACCAGGTAACTTGTCCACGATGGTGCAAAGCCGAAATTTGCAGTGAAACCAAAACAAAGCCTACAGTACTTCATGGTTGCGATTATCGTGGTGCATTGATGAAGGGCCTGATGGAAGTAGCTGTTCTTGAACCTGATGGTCAAGATTTTCAGGTATCTCCTGCTTGATGGTAGTTGGAAAATAAGAGCATATTGTGTGGATCTTTGATATCAGCTACCGTTTGAAGCAGTGCCTTCTGTGAATCTTGTCCAAGATAAGGAGATCAGTACCCATGATGGACTGGGCAATGTTTGCCACTTTCTGTTGCCTCCTTTGTTCTTGGCTATTCCAGCTATTGTACCAGGCCATGATGCAAACACAGAATAATCTCTCCCACACACCTGTTTGAGTGAATATCCGGTGACATGGTGAATTACCGCAATCTTCTGAGGAAGTAGAGACATTGATAAGCTCTCCTTGTGATTGCATGCAATATGCTGGGCTCTGGACTAATCTTCAGGGATATGCACTTCCAGGAACTTGAAGCTGACTCTCTCTGCTGCCGTCCTATTGATGAAAACAGGTCTGACAGTCGCCGTTTCTCCCTTCCCAGGCCAACAATCAGCTCCTTGATCTTGCTAACATTGAGAGTAAGATTGTTGTTCTGGTGCCATTTAACCATTATCAATCCCCCTCCTGTACTCATTGTTAGTCCCGTCGATTGATAGTCATTGGAACACATCAACTTGCTTTATTTGGACACTGGTATTGTCCTTTGAAAGCACGTGGAACCTTAGATCTTAGTAGCGAGAGGAAAAAAACCCCAGCCAGTTATACCATTAGGGCAGAAACGCTTCTGAGGTGAAGGATCTTCTGACATCAACCTTGACATCAAATCTCAAGACTCTGCAAACATTAAGTCTGATCTTGGCCAAAGGAGATATGCAATTCCTATTTTCTCACTTTTGGAACAGTAAGGCCTGGTGTCCTGGCACTGGGTGTGCGTGAGAATACCGATGATGTGGAATGGTGGTCAGAGGTCAGTCCACGGGACACACAACTCCGGCTGATGTTAAACAGCTCTTTATTAAAGTTCTGCAGAGCTTGATTCCAATTCTACCACACTCCTATACACTAGGGGCAGTTTGCAGTGGTCAATGGACCTACCAACTATCTCTCTCCAAGATACTGATAAATAACCATTTCATTCAAATCAGCAACAAAGGCATCACGCTAAAAATTTTTTTTTTTCAGGCCACCTCTCTCATTGTAGCTTTTTCCAAGGCAAATAGACTCTGGTTCTTTCTGCAATGAACATTGAGGAACAACACAGCGAGAAATAAGGCATGTAATACAATCCTTATGGGCCTGTCACACTTAGGCGATTTGACAGTCGCCTGAAAAACCGGCAACTGAAACGGTGACTGTCAGAGTGGAACACACCCACACATCGCTTCCTTCACCAGCCCGTTATGCAGGTAGGGAACAGCGCTGTCTGAGTGAAATTCACCATGCGAAGCCAAGGCGATAGACACACACCGCGATGAACAGGAAGGTTGGTGCTGTAATTAAGACGGCTAAAGTAGAGTGTATAGTAAGTCCTTTATAAGGGGGGGGGGGGGAAGGGGGGGAGGGGGGGAGAAGGAGTGGAGGCCACTTTTAAGAAGTCAGAGATACACGGCTGTGAAGTTCGGCGGACATTTAACCAAGTTATCCTTGGTTCTGAAAACTACTGCTTATGTTTTTATTTCCACAATGAGCCAATGAAATTCACTGGTCAGCACTGGCTACAACCTCCGACCTCCTGGCAACCCACTAGGACCACCTGGTGACCCACTTGTGGCACAAGAATTCTCGCTACTCTCCATGGCGGCTTCATTCTGGTCGCCGCTATTTTTGCAACGTGTTGAAAAATTTGCGGTGACCATAATGAGGTTGCGACTGGTTCCCAGAATGCGGGAACTCCTCACGACCATGAAGGCGACTCCCTGGCAACCACCCGCGAACGTGTGGCGACTGCATCAACTGACACCCTCTCCTCTATCTTGCAATCCACTATCTATGACCCACCATTTGCAATCTCTGCACTCCTCAGCCAACTGCCATACAGTAGAGTTAGTGAGGAAAAGCCCTCTGCATCTACTCCAAAGACGTACAGGTTTGCAGTTTAATTGGTTTGGTATAAAATGTAATATCGTCCCTTGTGTATGATAATTTAGTTTAGTCTCGTTCAGTTTAGTTTAGAGATACAGCGTGGAAATAGGCTCTTCGGCCCATCGAGCCGCATCGACTAGCGTTTTCAAACCAGGGTTTTTCAGAGAGAGTTGGATTTAGCTCTTAGGGCTTGGGGAATCAAGGGATATGGGGGAAAAGCAGGAACGGGGGACTGATTTTGGATGATCACCCATCATCATATTGAATGGCGGTGCTGGCTCAAAGGGCCTGTTTCTGTGCTGAATTTCTAAACTAAACTAAATGTATTCCAGTGCATGCACAATCCCTTGAACATGATGCATAAAGCCCCTGTCCCACTTGTGTGTCCTTGGCACGCTAATTACGTGACCTCGTGGTCGCGTTGAGGCGCGACGGTCCCGCGAAGGTCGCGTGCGATTTCATGCGCCCGCACAGCCGTCTGGAGCGCGTGACGTCAATTGAAGATGGACACAAAATGCAGGAGTAACTCAGCGGGACCGGCAGCATCTCTGGAGAGAAGGAATGGGTGACGTTTCGTGTCGAGACTCTTCTTCAGTCCGAAAGAAGGGTCTTGACTCTAAATGTCACCCATTGCTTCTCTCCAGAGATGCTGCCGGTCCCGCTGAGTTACTCCTGCATTTTGTGTCTATCTTCAATTTTCTTGGCCCCGCTCTAGGAGTAGAAGTGGAGGCGGATCCGGACCGCAACGGCCATGAGCCCCAGGCCGAGTTCGGCGATCGTTTGCCTGCTTCTGCTGCTGTTGGAGGTGAGATGTTGCGTTGCGCCAGGGTCTTGGGCCTGACGCACTTTGGCCGTCAGTTACGCGACAGGCCGTTGGCGCGCAAAGATTTTGTTCCCTACAAAAATTTCAGAGCCCCGCACGATGTCGCGTACAACTACATACCCCTCTGCGCTTCTCAGTAGGACCGACCCCGTAATGACACGTAAGTGGGACAGGCCCATAACAGAGCATTGCAGTGGGAAACCATGCACATTAACCATCAATGGCATGCTATGGACTGCCAGTTTAACAAATGTCTTGAAGCATCCAACAATATTAGATTAACATTTATTAACTGCAGTTGTGCAACAGCTTTCATGTGGAAATGACAATTAAATAATTTACTGTCAACAACCATGATTTGCATATTTTGTTTGCTCCACCCTGTTGACATATTTTGTTACTGCGTGATAAGTACAGGTTTGGAAATATCTAAAGATATCCACTTTTCCCTTGTTCATGGTTCTTGTTGGGTAGTAGTAAGAGTTTAGCATGAGCCAGGACACAACTAGGAGGGCTTGTGAGGATTTCAGTTACAACAGGGGTGTAAGTTTTAAGGCCATTTCAAAATTCCTTGGAATGGTAAAATCTAGAGGTAACAAATGAAAAGCTCACAGATGAGCAGGAGAGTCTTGGGCTAGAGGTTATAGCCTCAAAATTATAGGATGTTGTAGGAGATGAGGTGGAATTTCTTTAGTCAGAGGTTGGTGAATTTGTGGAATTCTTTGCCACAGAAGGCTGTGGAGGCTAAGCCAGTGGGTATATTTAAGGCAGAGATAGATAGATTCTTGATTAGTACAGGTGCCAGAGGTTATGGGGAGAAGGCAGGAGAATGGGTTAGGAGGGAGATACAGTGGCTTGCAAAAGTATTCATACCCCTTGAACTTTTCCACATTTTGTCACGTTACAACCACAAACGTAGATGTATTTTATTAGCATTGTATGCGATAGACCAACACAAAGTGGTGCATAATTGTGAAGTGGAAGGAAAATGATACATGATTTTCAAATCTTTGTACAAATAAAAAACTGAAAAGTGTGGCGTGCAAAAGTATTCAGCCCCCTTTACTCTGATAGCCCTAAATAAAATCCAGTGCAACCAATTGCCTTCAGAAGTCACCTAATTAGTAAATAGAGTCCACTTGTGTGTAATCTAATCTCGGTATAAATACAGCTGTCTGTGAAGGACTCAGAGGTTTGTTAGAGAATATTAGTGAACAAACAATGTTCCTTGGGCATAATGAAGCCCAAGGAACACACCAGACAGGTCGGGGATAAAGATGTGGAGAAGTTTAAAGCAGGGTTAGGTTATAAGAAAATATCCCGAGCTTTGAACATCTCATGGAGCACTGTTCAATCCATCATCCGAAAATGGAAAGAGTATGGCACAACTGCAAACCTACCAAGACATGGCCGTCCACCTAAACGGATAGGCCGGGTAAGGAGAGCATTGATCAGAGAAGCAGCCAAGAGGCCCATGGTAACTCTGGAGGAGCTGCAGAGATCCACAGCTCAGGTGGGAGATTCTGTCCACAGGACAACTATTAGTCGTGCACTCCACAAATCGGGTCTTTACGGAAGAGTGGCAAAAAGAAAGCCATTGTTGAAACAAAGCCATAAGAAGTCCTGTTTGCAGTTTGCCACAAGCCATGTGGGGGACACAGCAAACACGTGGAGGAAGGTGCTCTGGTCTGATGAGACCAAAATTGAAGTTTTTGGCATAAATGCAAAACGTTTTGTGTGGTGGTAAACTAACACTGCACATCACCCTGAATACACCATCCCCACTGTGAAACATGGTGGTGGCACCATCATGCTGTGGTGATGCTTTTCTTCAACAGGGACAGGGAAGCTGGTCAAAGTTGATGGGAAGATGGATGGAGCCAAATACAGGGCAATCTTGGAAGAAAACTTGTTAGAGTCTGCAAAAGACGAGACTGGGGCGGAGGTTCACCTTCCAGCAGGCCAACAACCCTAAACATACAGCCAGAGCTACAATGGAATGGTTTAGATCAAAGCATATTCATGTGTTAGAATGGCCCAGTCAAAGTCCAGACCTAAATCCAATTGAGAATCAAGACTTGACAATTGCTGTTCACAGACGCTCTCCATCCAATCCGACTGAGCTTGAGCTATTTTGCAAAGAAGAATGGGCAAAAATTTCAGTCTCTAGATGTGCAAAGCTGGTAGAGACATACCCCAAAAGACTTGCATCTGTAATTGCAGCAAAAGGTGGTTCTACAAAGTATTGACTCAGGGGGGGCTGAATACTTTTGCATGCCACACTTTTCAGTTTTTTATTTGTAATAAAATTTGGAAACCATGTATCATTTTCCTTCCACTTCACAATTATGCACCACTTTGTGTTGGTCTAGCACATAAAATCTCAATAAAATACATTTACGTTTGTGTTGTAACGTGACAAAATGTGGAAAAGTTCAAGGGGTATGAAAACTTTTGCAAGCCACTGTATAGATCATCCATGATTGAATGGCAGAGTATTGATGGGCCAAATGGACTAATTCTGCTCCTATCACTTATGACCTTAAGGTCTTTTAAGAAGTCCTACAACGTTATACACGTGGAAATGAAGGGACTTTGTGATGTTGTGGCTATGTAATGTGGGTTCTTGTCAAGAAGAATCTGGTTCGGACTCGGGCTATTGCGAGGTTAAGGGATGTCATAATCGCCCAAAGGATGCAATTTTTGGAATGGACTGAAGGCTTTCCAGCATTCTTTTTTGGAAGAAAGCTCGTCTCACCCACCACCAAAATGAATATTTCCAAAGTTATTTCCATATAGATATTGAATAGAAGCCATGCCACTGGAAAGCCATTGCAGCTTAAAAATAAATAAATCATACTTTATGATCTGGGTATTGCTGGCAACAACAGCATTTATTGATTATCTCCTAAATCCCTTGAATTGAGTGGCACAATGGGCCTTTTCAGAGGACAGTTACTGGGTCAGCCACATTTGTTGGTGCTGGAGTCACATTTCAGCAAGAACAGGTCAGGATAGTAGATTTTTTTCCCTCAGGGATATTAGTGAACCAGATAGATTTTGATAACAATCATCACCAGGGCAAGATGCTTTCTTTCCGTTCCAAATTATCACCTGATCTTAAATTACACAGCTCTCATCATTGGATTTGAATACTTTCTAGCTGTAATTGGTCGAATAAGAGTAGAACTAGATGAATACAGGCTCCTTTGGCTGAATAGCAGTGGCAAGGCATTGGAGAAGGTGGACTGTTGACAACCCGCATCAAATGCATCGACAGATTGAGAAGGTGCAAGGAGGATAAATTAAAATACTGTTAGAGTCACACAGGATGTCCCTTGCCTATGGTAGGGACACAAACCTGCGTGTGAAAACTCAAACATGACATTCTGGCAAGAACAGACACAGATATGCAAGGTGGCAGTGCGTGCAAAGACTTCAGAAATCTTAGGGGATTTGAAGATGTGAGACACTGGCTCTAAACCATTACACTGAATTTAATGCAACAGTGATCTCCTACACACTGGACACTCTTGCATCTGCTGAATAATTTATCACCTGCCTTCTCAAATGATTCTGATCTTTCTATGGTTCACTGCTTCAATTCTACCTCGCATTTCAGAGATGCCCATCGTGCCATTCTGTACAGGCTGCTACTGCACACTCTGCACTTCCTCGCTCTTGTCTTCCATCCAGACACGCCCTGGCGGCCAATGTTACCACCTGATGGCGGGAGTGGTCCTCAGTGGTGGTCTCTCTATAAGGGTGTCCTCCCCCTTTACATTGGGGACCTGGGGTGGAGAGTGTTGCACATGGCTGTGGCCTGTAACAGATACTTGAGCCGGTTCACGGACTCGCCAGCCGCCTCTCATTCTGTGGCGAGGAAGAGACTGTGTTCCATTTGTACAGCCCAACGCTCCTGATATTTGGGCACCCGGTACAGCGGGGGGAAGGTCGGGAGGGATCTCCCTGTCCATCTGGTCCTGGGCCGGGCCAAGATGGCCATTCATAGGTCCAGGCAGCGGGTAGTCGACGGCCACACCGTGGTTGACTACCTGCCCCTTTTCCGGTCCCACGTCCTTGTCGCTGGAGAGGGAACACACGGTGTCCACGCTGACTTGAGGACTTCCGTGGTCGCTGCAGGAGGTTGAGTGTTTTGTTGATAAAGCTGCCATTATATTAATTTGATGATCGTTTGTTTGTAAACTGTCAACATTGGCAGTCATTGATTGTGTTAATACTCTGTATGTTTAGGCAAAAGACATGTGGACTTCACTTTCTTTGTTAAATTGACACATTGCTTAAGAAAGAAAGCATCACCTAAAACACAGTTATGAATGTTATATTATTGAATAATATTGAACTGTGGGTTTATCTCTGTGACTTTTCATTCTATATACCTCTATAATGTCACCCCTCAGCCTCCTGCAGTCCAGGGACAATAAAGAGCCAACCTATCCAGTTTCTCCTCATAACTCATCCCTCCAGAAGTGTTAACACCTTGTGAATCTTTTCTGCTAGTTTAATGACATCATTTCTGTGGCAGGGCAAACAAAACAGTATATAGTTCCCTAAATGTGACCTTACCAATGTCTTCTACATCTGACATCCTAATTCCTGT
This sequence comes from Okamejei kenojei, assembly GCA_035221665.1. NCBI lineage: Eukaryota > Metazoa > Chordata > Chondrichthyes > Rajiformes > Rajidae > Okamejei > Okamejei kenojei. The sequence continues at coordinate 41,325,318 of CM069136.1, read as the reverse complement.
AATGAAATACACTGACTGATGAACGCAAACATGCCAAACAACTTCTTCATCACTGTGTCTACCTGTGTCACCACTTCTGTTATAACTATGTACCTGCATCCCAAAATCTCTGTTCCACAACACTCCCCAGGCACTGCCGTTTACAGTGTAAATCTTGTACTGGTTTACCTACAGTGGCGCCACCTGGTGGTTAGGCCACCTGTATTCGAACCCTTGGCAGTCGGGGGGTAGGATCACGTGACTGGGTAATGGCGGGAAGCAGTCGTCACAAAGGTTTAAGGGTGAGCCCTAGTATAAGCATGGAGACCTGAGTCAGCCCTCTCCCATTCGCGTGTGTGTTGATCTCTTTACCTGAGCAATAAAGTTCTCTTTGTTTTCACCACGCGTGGCTCGTTTATTCACCCGCCATACTATCAAAATTCAACAACTCGCACTTAGCTTAATAGAACTCCATCTGCTATGCCACGGGCCATTGGCCCAGTTGATCAAGATCCCACTGTTATCAAAGATAATCTTCTTCACTCTCCACTATACCACCAAGTTTTGTGTTGTCGGCCAACTTGCTAACCATGCCACCTGCATTTCTATCCAATTTACACAACATAAACAATGTTCAGCAATGGATCCAGTAGCGACCCCCTGTTACATGTCTCCAGCATGAGAAACAATCCTGCACCAACACCCTCTGTTTCCTACCTTCAGGCCAATTTTGTATCCACGCATTTGCATTCCAGCTTTGCCCAGGGTCCCATGTGATCTAACTTTCCAGATCAGCCTCCCATGCAGTATCTTGCCCACGGCCTCGTTAATGTCCATGTAGACAATGTCTACTTCAATGCCTAATCAATCTTCTTGGTCGCCTCTTGAATAACTCAATCAAATTTGTGAGAAATTTCCCACACACACCACCATGCTGACTATTCCTGATCAGTCTTGGACTTTCCTAATGCATGATGATTCCAATCCAAAAACATATCCACCACTGATGAAAGGCTCACTGGTCTACAGTTCCCAGCCTTTTTCTTGCAGTTTTTCTGTGGCTCATGATGAGACAAATATCTCTACCAGGGGCTTTGAAATTTCTTCCCGAGCTTCCCACCGTCCCACGGTACATTTGAACAGCTCCTGGGATTAATCTATCTGAATATGTTTTAAGACCTCCAGCACCTCCTCTCTGTAATGTGGACTCTTCCAGATATCACTACTTAACTTAGACAGTAACTCTGCAGGTTAGGCAGCATCTATGGAGAAAAAGGACAGGTAACGTTTCAGGACGGGACCTTTCTTCAGACTGTCTGAAAAAAAGATCTCGACCAGAAATGTCACCTATCCTTTTTCTCCAGACCCGCTGATTTAATTCAGCACTTTGTCTCCATCTTTGGTATAAACCAACATCTGCAGTTCTATGTTTCTATCAGTATGGTATTAACTTCCCCAAGTTTCCTAGAATCCATGCACTGGACATTAAATATACTGTAGATTTGATATACTGATTTAATATATATGGCAGATGCAGTATGAAGTGAATAACTGTACAGTTATCCATTTTGGTGTCAATAACAGGAAGACAGAATGTGATAAAATGGATAAAGGGGAGGTGTAATGAGGCCGAGATGTCCTGGCACATCAATCACAATGTAAGCATGCAGGTGCTGGAGGCGATTACAGAAGCAAATTGTATGCTGGCCTTCACAGAAAGAGGATTTGAGTAAATGAGCAGGGATTTCTTGCTGCAATTGTGCAGAGCCCTGCTGAGTATACTTATAATATTGTGTGCAGGTTTGGTCTCCTTATCGCTGGAACAATGCTCTTGCCATGGTGCGAGTTTAGCAGAGGTTCACCAGATTTGTTCATGAGATAGCATGACTGATGCATGAAGAGAGATTGGATCAATTTAGGCTTAAATTACTTTTAGAAGAATCATTGGAGATCCCATAGAAGTCTACATAATTCCAACCTGACTGGACAGTTTAGATGAAGGTAAGATATTCCCATAAGAGAGGCAGTCCAGGACCAAGGGTTATATAGTCCAACAACAAGACTTACAACAGGTCAGAGCTTCTTACTTTCCCTTCAGTCGCTCTACTTGCTACTCTGCTTCCCAATCCCTGCCACTATAGATAAGTTCAGTATAGTTTATTGTCACGTGTACTGAGGTGCAGTGAAAAGCTTTTTGTTGCATGCCAGTCAGCAGAAAGACAATACATGATTACCATCAATCCATTTACAGTGTACAGATACATGATAAGGGAATAACATTTAGTGCAATGTAAAAGCAGCCAAGTCCGATCAAGGATAGTCCGAGGGATAATCTGAGGGATCCGAGATAAACCCAAGTCGCACAAGTAAGCCTCCCTGTGAGGATATTTACTAAAATCCAACAGCATTGTAGTTATAAATTAAAACAGGTTGGTGGAAAAATTCAGTATGTCAGGCGGCAAACATTCCCATGACGTTATAGACCTGCTTCACATATATTACGGTTAATATGTTTAGGCTGCCTGACCGGCTGGAATTTCCCAGCTTTTTCTGTCTTCATTTCAAATTTCCAGCGTTTTTTTCTGATTATTTTTCCATGATAACTAAAATTTTTTTTTTTTTTTTAAAGTGCTAGATTGTTAGCTAAATTAAAATTTCAAAATTGCCTTGATAGGGTTTGAATTCGGGTGTGTGGATGAGTAAACCAGTGATCTGATAATTACAACAACAGCACACCATATTAACCAGCTGACTGTCAAGCCATTACTTACATGTAGAGGACCCGACTTCTGTTTCAGGCACTCTCACTGAAACTGGGCTATCAATACAGACCAGGTGCCAAACTTTCAAATTCATAGCTCTTCAGCTGCCATTGAATGTAGATAAATTATTTCAATATAAGTATATCTAAAGGTTTGCCCCAACAACTGTAAGTAGCAGGGGAACCCGTAAATTCTGTAATTTGTTGCGTGCGCATGCGGGAGAAAGCAGGATCGGGGAACTGATTTTGGATGATCAGCCATGATCGTATTGAATGGCGGTGCTGGATTGAAGGGCCGAATGGCCTACTCCTGCAACTGTTTTCTATGTTTTTATGTTTACTCGCTTGTGGCTTGAATTTGACCTTCCGTGGCAAAATACCATGTTATTAGTCTACCATTGGAACATTGACCATCAGCTCATACATGTTACATGGGGCCCAAGTCCAATTTCAGCTTTTCCTTGGACCCTTTGGTAAGGGTCAGCCTGTACTGCCCTTGGAGTGCCAAATCTGAATTGTAACTAAAATTTAATTCTTCTAATAAATTATTTGACATAATGACAAGATGCTCAGGTAAATGGAATTTAAGAATATCTGGTGAAATTAGTCTTGCAGTCAATTCCACTGCAATTGTGCAAAGAAAATAGATTTATAGCTGAACACAGCTCATTTGGGCTTAATTCTAGACTGGGAGTGAACCATCTTCCCATGGGTGTGACCTGATTGCATGAATCCATGACTCAGCTGTTGAGTATACAAGCATGAGATCTATTGCGCTAAGATTCTTTACATCAGCTCCCTGTGAAGGCACCATAACTCTGTGAATGGCTGTCTTGTCTGTTTTGCTTCAGAGACCTAGAACATTGGATTATGACAATGACATATCTTTTATCCTCCTATTAACTGATTCTTCATGCATCCATAACATGAAAAACAAATGAAATATATTAACTCATTATGGGAATGGTTGCATTAATGGTTGGTGTATCAAATGACCAATGTGAATGTTGTATTTCAGTATGAGATTAAACAGAACAGATTTCCTGACTGTTGCTATATGGACTGGAGTTAATGGATGTCACAAGAATTAGGCTGACATGTCTTATTTGACATGTAATTTTCAAACTTTACTAGATTGCTACAATTAAAATGAACAAAATGATCATTAACAAAATCATCTTATCTAAATAATCTTGTGTCTAATATTAAAATTCTCATTTCTTGATCCTACATAAACTATTTACAGAAACCTGCATGTCTTTGAAATGTTGGAGAAAATCGGAGCACCCAGAGGAAACCCATGTGGTCACAGGGAGAATGTACAAACTCTGTATAGATAGCACCCGTAGTTAGGATCGAACCCGGGTCCCTGGCGCTGTAAGCAGCAGGTCTACTGCTACACCACAGTGCAGTCTTCGACAAAGATCAAGAAATTAGATTTTTAATATTATACGTAAGATGATTTAGATAAGATGATTTTGTTAATGATCATTTTGTTCATTTTAATTGTAGCAATTTGTAGTAAAGTTTGAAAATTACATGTCAGATAAGACATGTTAGCCTAATTCTTGTGACATCCATTAACTCCAGTTCATATAGCAACAGTCAGGGAATCTGTTTTGTTTAATCTCATACTGAATATCATTCACTGGTGTCTCGCTTAGTAATTTTTTTTTTGTTTTCTTGAGAAAAATATTATTGCCCTTTGTGTCCAGCTTTAGCCCAATCATTATGGTTTTGAATTTCTTTCATAAAATCACACAAAAAATCTAACGTGGCATTAGACTTAGACAAAATCAAAATGATATTTAGAATCGAAGGTAGCCACAAAATGCTGGAGTAACTCAGTGGGACAGGCAGCATCTCTGGATAGAAGGAATGGGTGATGTTTCAGGGCTGAAGAGGGGTCTCGACCCGAAACATCACCCAATCCTTTTAGCATCTGCAGTTCTTCCCTACACATTTAAGTTCAAGTAGTTTATTGTCATGTGTCCCTGATAGGACAATTAAATTCTTGCTTTGCTTCAGCACAACAGAACATAGTAGGCATTGACTACAAAAACAGATCAGTGTGTCCATATACCATTATATAAATATATACACACATGAATAAATAATCTGATAAAGTGCAAATAACAGATAATGGGTTATTAATGCTCAGAGTTTTGTCCGAGCCAGGTTTAATAGCCTGATGGCTGTGGGGAAGTAGCTATTCCTGAACCTGGTCGTTGCAGTCCTCAGGCTCCTGTACCTTCTATTTGAAGGTAGCAGGGAGGAGTGTGTGGCCAGGATGGTGTGGGTCCTTTGATGATGCTGCCAGCCTTTTTGATGCAGCGACTGCGATAAATCCCCTCGATGGAAGGAAGGTCCGAGCCGATGATGGACTGGGCAGTGTTTACTACTTTTTGTAGTCTTTTCCTCTCCAGGGCGCTCAAGTTGCCGTACCAAGCCACGATGCAACCGGTCAGCAAGTTCTCTACTGTGCACCTGTAAAGTTAGAGAGAGTCCTCCTTGACAGACCGACTCTCCGTAATCTTCTCAGGAAGTAGAGGCGCTGATGAGCTTTCTTGATAATTGCATCAGTGTTCTCGGACCAGGAAAGATCTTCAGAGATGTGCACGCCCAGGAATTTGAAGCTGTTGACCCTTTCAACTATCGACCCGTTGTTATAAACAGGACTGTGGGTCCCCATCCTACTCCTTCCAAAGTCCACAATTAGTTCCTTGGTTTTGCTGGTGTTGAGGGCCAGGTTATTGTGCTGGCACCATATGGACAGTTGCTCGATCTCTCTTCTGTACTCCGACTCATCCCCATCAGTGATACACCCCACAACAGTGGTGTCGTCAACGAACTTGATGATGGAGTTCGCACTGTGACCGGCTACGCAATCATGAGTATAGAATGAGTACAGCAGGGGGCTGAGCACACAGCCTTGAGGTGCTCCCATGCTGATTGTTATCGAGTCTGACACATTTCCACCAATACGAACAGGCTGTGGTCTGTGAATGAGGAAGTCGAGGATCCAATTGCAGAGGGATGCGCGTTTGGTAACCAGCTTGGAGGGGATGAGAGTATTAAATGCCGAGCTGTAATCGATGAATAACAGCCTGACGATGAATAACAGCCTATTATAATAAGCCTATATGCACAAGAATATTGTCTTCCAGCAAGCTCTCTATGGAGGGATGAGACAATAAAGGGAACAATTTCCTAACTAGTCTATATCTGTATTTAAAATAAAAATCACAATGCATATTTGATAAACAAACATACTCAAGCATATCTTTTTATCCTGATATATTTGTGCTAATAGAGTTGTTTCAATTTAAGTGATGTGCACTTCTGCTCTATTTGACACTAGTTGAACTACTCATAAAATTAATAGGAAGAAACCCACACGGGTCCAGTTACTGGATGTGGACCTAATACCACGTGACCACATTGCTTCTCAGGATAAATAATGGGAGCACCACTGGCTGCCAAAACATGAAGGATTTTAAAAGTCATTTGAACAGTTACATGGACAGGAAAGGTTTGGATGGATATATGGGTCAGAGGCAGGCAGGTGGGACTAGTGTAGATGGGCAGCTCGGTCAGCATAGGCAAGTTGGACCAAAGGGCCTGTTTCCATGCTGTATGTCTCTGTGGTATCAATGTTACAAGATTTTTGTTTGATTATTTTGAGTATTTTGAGTATTATAATAAGCTAGCTGATTGATGAAGTACAATCCTAAACAAAACTGGCTAGGGTAGTGTGAAAGAGGAATTTGAGGAGTGCATAAGGAATTGTTTTTTAAAATAACATAATGTAGTCTATTTCCTTGTGGTTTTTTGTGCATTAAAGCTCTGAGACTGTGCGTAGGAACCCATATAGTCTAAGACGAAATGTAAATACAGTCCACTTTTGAAAAAAAAAGAGCAACAACATTCTCTTGCACCTCTGGCTTCTTTATGGAAACAAATGGGCAAAGGAGTTAACTCTGGGCCTGAAAACTCTACCTCTCTTATCTATGTTTTAATGTTTTATGTTTTATTCTTAGTTGTTTACTGTATGTTGTGTTGTTACCTGCAAGCAGAGCACCAAGGCAAATTCCTTGTATGTGCACATATTTGGCCAATAGACTTATTCATTCTTAAAGACACACTTGAAGAAAGTTTTTGGTTCCTTTCAGATGTGATTTTGTGTTAAATTAGACATGATAACACTCCTTTTGTGACCCCTTGAGGCATTTCATCATGTCCCACGTAAAATCAAGTTGTAGTTGTTCTATTTGGTCAACAAAGCATCTGTCACCTGCTTGATGCATCAGAGGCAGTGAAATCTGGCAAACACCTCATTTACTGGTGTTTTAACAGAATCTAGCAACAAAGGCCTTCAAGGGTGCAGTGACCTTGGGAGACAACATCAAACCAATTCTGCCCAAGAACATCCAAGGAGATGGGGCTTTTAATAGCTAACAGATTAAAAGTACCAATGGTAAAGACAGCCTGAATAAGGGCCTCGGCCCAAAACATCAGCAATCCCTTCTCTCCAGAGATGCTGCCAGTCCAACATTTTGCATCTATCTAATGGTCAAGACTAGTCTAGATCATGCATACGCTTTAGTGAGTATGCAGGGGTGACACAGGAGGATGTGAAGTGGGATTGCATCAGTTGTAGATGCCTTCCTCTCTGGTGTTTCACATCAGTGAGCTGCATTGAAAGAGCTGCCGAACTGCAGAATTGTGGTTGTGGAAACTTGTGCTGCAGCTGTGACAATGCTCACACTGCAATACAAGGCCATTGGAAAATCCACAAAATGCAAAGACTGGGCAATAACTGAAAATAAAAAGGGATGCATTAAGCGGAAAGCAAAAAAAAAAAGGATTTAAAAGCAAATCCTACAGTTAACACTGACATGATGTGCAGTCTCTACATTGCCCATTGGGGGATTTAGAGTGGAGCACATTTTAAGTTGATGTGGAGAAACTTTAGTGCTCTCCCATGGCTGAGCACATGAGGCGATGAAACGTGATATTTGTAATGTGTGAGGGCTCCATCCTGCTCAAGGGCGTTCACTGCTTCACCACATTTGCCTGCGTCCGGCTCAGCTGCTCCATTAGGTGCTTCTGCTTCTCGGGTTAACTTTACAGCAGCGGTCGAGGAGAATGAGGGTTTCCTTTGCAGCCCAAATCAGTTCTGTGAAACCGCAGGGCACACAGCACATGGCCACTCGGCTTCCGCTGGGTCCTAGTGACCCTCTTAGTGTCATGTTGTTTAGATGCAGCATTCAAATAGAAGCTCTTGACCATAAGAAGGCTGAAATGTTTCAAAAAGAGCATGGGAGTCAGAGGTCATTGGTGTGAAGAAGCAGGAACAATGCAGGATAGGACAACGAGGGAGCATGCTTGGTGTTGTTTTATTTAAATAACAAAAATATGATTAGTGTCATGGAGCCATACAGCAAGGAAACAGGCCCTTTGGCCCAACTTGCAGTCCAAGATGCCCCGTTGACACTAGTCACACCTGACCGCATGAGGCCCATATCACTTTAAACGTTTCCAATCCATGTACCTGTCCAAATGTCTTTTAAATGTTGCTATATTACCTCTCAACCACCTCTTCTGGCAGCTTGTTCCATTTACCCAACACTGTGTTAAAAAAAATGCTCCACAGGTTCCTACTAAGATTTTTTGCCTTACAGCTTAAACCTATGTCTTCTGGTTCTTGATTTCCCTACTCTGGGTTTACTCTATCTATTCCCCACATGACCTTATACACCTTCATAATATCACCCCTCCTCCTGCGCTCCAAGGAATAAAGTCCAAAGCTGTGAATTTTTAAAATTTAACAAACAACATTTGCATTTTCATAAACATGACTAAAATTAATAGTTACAAAAATGGTGAGACCTGCTGAATTTTTCCAGTGTAGTCTCTTTTCTTAATTTCAGAGTTACAGCATCTGCAGTTCTTTCATTTCCAATTTATCGAAAAACATAATATCCTATAAACTAAAGAGGAATTGCTGGATCTGGCTCAAAGGAATGAAGCAAATAATTTTCAGTAGTGGCCCATGTAGTAAGAATTAAGTGAAGCAGAGTCATAGAGTCATTGTGTGGAAACAGGCCCATCGGCCCAACTTGCCCATGCCAACCAACATACCCCATCTACACTAGTTCCACCTGCCTGCGTTTGGCCCATATCCTGCTAAACCTATTCTATCTTTGTACCTGTCCAAATGTTTCTTAAATGTTGTGATAGTACCAGTCTCAATTACCTCCTCCGGCAGCTCGTACCATACACCTACCACCCTTTGTGTAATAACGTCACCCCTCAGGTTCCTAATAGATCTTTCCCCCCTCAGCTTAAACCTATGTCCTCAGGTTCTCGATTCCCCTACACTGGGCCAAAGATTTTGTGCATTTACCCGATTTATTCTTCTCGTGAATTTGTACACCTCTACAAGATAACCCCTCATCCTCCTGCGCGGCAAGGAATAAAGTTCTAGCCTGCTCAACCTCTCCCTGTATCTCAGGCCTGGCAACATCCTCGTAAATCTCCGCTGTACCTTTTCCAGCTTGGTAACATCTTTCCTATAACATCGTGACCAAAACTGAACACAATACACTCTCAGAGAGAGCATGTGAGATAAGAATAATTGCCAACAAAATGGGAATAGAAAGGTGTTATATTAGTGTATAAATAGCAAAGGGCGAGCATTGTGAAGTTTATGGAGGAGTGGAGCATATTAAAAATGGAATTCACGCATGGATGCTGAGGGGGGTATTATGCTACTGAATCATATCTATGTTGGCCAGGGATTCAGATGTGTCCAAAGTAATAATGAAGAAAGACATAGTTGTGGCATGAAGGTAAAAATTCATAGCATGAAGGTATCAGGAAATCCGGCTGAGTCAGATGGGATGAATCCAAGGATTCCAGACGAGCAAGTAAGGGAGGAAATTAAGGGGCACTGATCATAATCTTTCAATACAGTTTGGTGCAGAGGTTGTGTCAAAGGACTGGAGAGTTCAAGAAAGGCAGTAAAAATAAGACCAGCAACTGCAGTTTAGTTGGCCGCACCACAGCTGTGGGAAAATGTTTGGAAACTTTGACAGGGATGGAATTAATAGTCTGCTGGAGGGAAGTGGCTTAAATAAAACAAGGCAGCATGGATTTGAAACGGACAAAACATGTTCAACTAATTTGATCAAATTTTTTGATGTAGTCATGGATGGCATTGATCAGGGTAATACAGTTGGTGTAATGTACTTGGGCTTTCAAAAGGCTTTTGATATGATGTCACATAGTATGTACAGCATCAAAGTTGAAACGCATGATAAAAGGCACATTGGTAGCTTGAATACAAAGCTGGTAACAGATGGCAGAGAGTTGATGTGAATGGTTGTTTTCAGACTAAAGAAAGGTAAACAGCAGCATTCATAGAATCAGAGAGCATGGTAATAAGATCAATAATGGCATTCATAGAATCATACAGCATGGAAACACGCCCTTCAGCCCAACATGTCCATGCCAACCAAAATGCCCCGTCTAAGCTAGCCCCATTTGCCTATGTATTGCCCATATCCCTCTAAACCATTCATACCCTTTTCTCACGGATTGTGGTGGGCAAATACTTTATTTGATCAATCTTAATGACCTAGGACACAAGCTAAAATGTCCATATCTTCTGATAGTACAAAACCTGCTGCCATTGTGACCTGCGAAGAATATAGCATTACATTACAGCAGGATATAAACCAGCTGCTGAAATGCATGGATGCATGGCAGAAGTTGTTGAATGAAGAGTAATGCGAGATCATGTACTTTGGTAGGAAGAATGAGGGGAGACAATATAGAATAAAGAGTTACGATCTAAAAGGGGTTAGAAGCAGAGCGACCCCAAGATATGGGGTCATAGATTTAGTTTAGTTTAGAGATACACCACAGAAACAGACCCTTTGGCCCACTGAGTCCGCACCGACTAGCGATCCCCGCACACAAACACTATCCTACACACACTATGGACAATTTACATTTAACCTACAAACCTGTACATCTTTGATGAGTGGAAGGAAACCAATCTCAGAGAAAACACACGCAGGTCATGGGGAGAACGTACAAACCCTGTACATACAGTACCCGTAGTCAGAATTTAACCCGGGTCTCTGGCGATGTAAGGTAGTAGCTCTCCTGCTATGCCACTGTGCCACCCATTGAAAGTGATAGGGCAGGTTGAGAAAGCCATCAAGACCTGCACAATTCTGGGCCTTATCAGAGTATTAAAGCAGGGAAATTACGCTGAATGTTTATGAAAGCACTAATCTGCCCGATATGGAGTGTTGGATTTGATTCTGGTTGCTGTATTATAAAAGGATTTGGAAGCAATGGAGAGACTTTAGAAAAGATTGATGTGTTCCTGAGATGAGGGACTACAGTTGCAAGGGCAGATTGGAAAGACTGGAACAGTTTTCTTCAGAGAAGACAAGGCTAGGAGAGATCTGACAGAAAATATATACAATGTTGAATGGTCTGGACAGAGTAGTCAGTGGGAGGCTGCTCCCGTCATTGGAGTAGTTGAGGCCCAGAGTTCACAGATGTAAACTAAAGGGGAAGATAATTAAGAGTGATACAAGAAAACTTTTATGCAGTGTGCGGTTGGAATCTGGAATAGATTGTCTGCAGATGTGTTGGAAGCAGCACCCATTGCGGCTTTCAAGAGCGAATTAGATAAATATATGTTGGAAAAAACTGCAAGGCTGCAGAGAAAGGGCGGTGGATGGGACAAGGCATCTACTCTGGGAGAGAGCTGGCAGAGACATGATGGGTTGAATAGTCTCATTCTGCACTGTAACCATTCTACGAGTTTATAGTTCTGTGTAACTAAAATAAAACAGCATTTCTGCCTCAGAAGCCCTCAGAAATGTTTTGGATTGTCAGTCTGAGCCACCCAGCAATAAAGGTTATGCACCACTGCTTCGAATCTATTCACATTTTAAAGGCTTATTGAAAGAATTGCAAAAGTGCAATCCCTGTTTGTCTTAGCCCACAGCCTTGGCACAGGTCAGCGCTCAGCACTTGTGCTCATTAGCAGATTCAGAACAAGCTCAAGGCCCACTGGCTTGATCTGCTGACAATTAGATCAATCTGTGCAATCACATAACATACTAACAAGCAATGTGAAAATGAGAGATATTTTATCTCTGATTAATTTCATATATATCCTTACTATATTATTCTATATATAAAATATTTGATAGAATCAATCAAGTTTTATTTGTCACGCACACAAGTGCAAGTAAAATGAATTTGCCAGCAGCGGTACAATAAGAAAGAACACACACTACACAATACATTTTTTTAACACAAACATCCACCACAGCATTCATCACTGTGGTGGAAGGCACAAGATTTGGCCAGTCCTCCTCCATTTTCCCCCGTGGTCGGGACCTCAACCCTCTGCAGTCGCCGCTGCGGGCGTCCAGATGTGCAGGCAAGGTAAGTCCAGGTAAGTCCTGAATCGGTGCTTCCCTACCGGAGACTGTGGCTTCAAGATGGTGTAGGCCACAGGCCGAAGATTTAAAATCCCCGCTGGGCCGCAGCCAGAAGCACCGGAGAACGCAGGGCCGGCGGTTGGAGCTCCTCTCCAGGGATCCCTGGAGCGGTTTACACTTTATATATCTAAAATATTGGTTATATCTATATATCTGAAGCATCTATCTATCAATCTATCTATCAATCTATCTATCTATCAATCGGAACTGCAGAGAGATACAAAATGCTGGATTAATTCAGCGGGACTGGCAGCATCTCTCAACGTGCTGCCTGTCCCGCTGATTTATTCCAGAATTTTGTGCCTAACTTTTTTCAAATATATAGATATACTACTTGTAAAGTAAGCAATGATATCCTCCTTGTAAAAGGCTAGATCAAGGTGTTCAATCTGACAGATAAACGGCAATGTTAAACAATATGGTTCTAAAACAGGAAGAAAAGAGTCACTACTTTTGCATATAGTATTAAAATTCTTAGAAACATGGCTTTGAAATGGAGTTGGTGAATCTCATTACACATGCACTGCTAGGTTGACACCCAACAGTTATTTTGTTTACAGAACAAGATGAAAGTCAACATGCATCAATAGTTCACTTTTACCAATAAAACGCATAGAACTTTGGTGGAAGTGCCAGAAGGAATTATTATCCACAAGTTGCTTCCTCCTTAGCTCGGTTATCTAAGCTATTCGTGTGCTAGGTTAACTCGTACATCACAATTGTATCTGCAAAACAATCCATCTCAACGTATCCACTTATTTTTGACAGTGAGGCGATTTAATTCATTTGGTCAACTGCGTGGCCCACTGTATGAAGTGGATTACAAACTTTCCCAAACATAATCTCCAAACTTAATAGTACTTTGTCTGCAGGAACTACATTTGCTCTCAGGTAAAATAATGATTCTATTTTCTCTGATGTCAGATGCTCCATTCTGAACATGTGGTTCCAGTCACACACCCTGTCCATAATATGTTTCCTTTCAATAAAGAACTGCTCACTTGAGAGTTGACGTTTTACCCTAAATACTATTAATTATGTGTAACCATAAAACACCCACATATATATGTCACACATGAGTCCATTATGTGAAAAAATCAAATTCTCTGGAACTTCCACTCAGATTTAGCACACAAGGAAGATTGTCTGTGATTTTGCTACAGCATCAGACATTTCACATACAGGACAGCGTGGAGATAAAACTGATTTCTGATTTGACTGTGGGATTTCTGATTCAACTCTTTCAAAAACAGCTTTGCAGCCACTGTGAATGGTCGGCAGCATTCTAACGCGAGAAACTCATCCTGAAGATACTAAGAATTATTTTATTTCTCCCCACTCCTCTCTCCTGCTCACGTTCAGATACTTTCCGCTTAAATAATCATAACCAGCCTCATCAGGGCTTGAAGAAGTTTGTGAGATCAACTGACCGGGTGCTGAATTACTACAGGCAGAGAGACTGGTGGCTCTAACTTTACTCATGAGAAGATAATTTTACATGTAACCAAGTTGCGCCTCCTCATTTAACTCCTTATTTGAGGGTCATTAACAGAGACAAATAATAATTGAGGGCCAAAAGCTGATCCTTGTGATAGTCCACTAATTCCATCCATCCAGACCAATCTACAAAATCAAGGAGTCATTTAGTGTATTATAAGAACACAGTCTATTGCTGACACTTTATATATAAAGAAAATCTGAGTCATAATCCCATTTTTGTAACTTCCTCGCAGAGGTGGCCGTCTTTTCTTGCATTCATTTGTCTGCTCGGAGTTAATAATGGAAACACTCTGGTATACTTTCTGCCCACTAAACTTGATATGCAATTGAACAATTAGCAGCAATAATATTTACTTACACCTTCTTCTGACACTTCCGTTTTCAGTCGCTGTGTGAAATTGAAGGCAGGGGGAACAATCTCCTGCCAGCCTCCTCCTACCCCTTGTGCTATATTTTTGTTTTACACAAGAGATGTACAACCTCGAGATCAGCTACAGGGCAAATGAATTAGCCACATGAACCAAAAGAAGACAGTCCAGCCACCCACACTCCTTGACATTCTCCCACCAAAACCCAACCACACACATTTGTCCAATCCTCTTATCCTGTCACACAATTTTCAGTGAGAGAGACAAATAATACATGGAAAAAAATAGTTTAAGATATTCCTTGCTAAATCACGAAGACAATCAAACAAGCAGTGTCTGGCATCAAAGGCTTAGAGTTTTACTGTCAAAGTAATGAAGCAAATAGCATTTATGTGTACATTTGACAGCAATTTCAGGCAAAGAGAAAATAAATGGTAATAATCAAGTGCCATTGTCTGGGTTGTGCTATCTTAGTGTTTGCTATGCAAGAATAGCATCTCAGTATCTGCATCATCACTGGTTTGTACTGAATGTTATAAAGTTGTTTTTTTTTCTGAATTCACTCACAGTAATTTAATGCACTCCTCAGTCATCTGCCAATCATTTCTTAACTCTTAAATGTCATTGACCAAACAAAGTCGATACACACTCTGTAGTCCCTCTCACAGGTCCTCGATTACATTTCTCTCACCATGTCTTTGGCAACCATTACGTTAATTAACTGTGTGGGTAAAATCTTTGGTCATATTTCATTTAAGAATTCCCATTCTGCATTTGTTGGGTACAGCATATCCAACTCTCACCCAGGCAGTGACGGAAATCGCTATCAAAACATGGGGGGGACCGGGGTGGGACACAATTTCTTGGCGGCCGCGTGAGCATGCGCACACTCACACACGAGAGGCTTCGAAGGCTTCTGCCGTGGGCCCTATGAATGGTAATTACAGCTCAATCCAGCGCTAAATGCAGCTCCACTCTTCCTATCTCGCCAGGTTAACCTACAGCCCTGCCTGGACTGACAGAATACCAGTCCGGAGCCGTGGAGCTAGCGCTGCATCTCCGCACTGACTGTAAGCCTGGGCCTTATTTCCCTCAAGTCCAGGTAGGTTAACATGCAAGAGAGGCAGAGTCGAGCTGGGTTTAGTGCTGCTTCTCTGCGCTGGCTGTGGGCACCGCGCCCGTCTGACTCCTGACGTCTCTAACCACTCCAGGGCGTGGGTGGGGGGGGGAAGGGGCACTCCGGTGGGGACGGGGATGGTCCAATGGCGGTTTGTCAGCGATTGCAGCGCTGGAGAGCCAGCTGGGATCGATCTTGGCTGCAGATGAGGTGCAGGTCTATGTCCAGGGCTGCCGTTGTGGCCCTATGACCTGGGCACGTCTCCCTCCTCCAATCACCGCATTCTATCCTCAGTCCCACCCCCTCCATCCGCCTCTGACACCTCCCTCCTCCAATCATCGCGCTGAATCATCATGTCCCACCCTCATTGCCTGCTGACCGACGCCACTCTCGTCCAATCTGCGCCCTCGATCAGCAGTCCCACCCCCACTGTCTCGTGGAGAGTGGAGATTTCACCAAATTTTTAAATCCAGATTACAAAAATGGGGGTGGGGGGGAATCGTCCCCCACCTCTCAAAACAGAGGGGGGGGGGGGGTGTCCCCCCTGGCCCCCCCCGGGATTTCCGCCACTGCACCCAGGTTAATCTGTGCTAGACTTCAGCAGACACACTATTAATCCATTAACGAGACTAAGCAGGCCCTGTTGGGTCCCTGTCACACGGAGGCCTGGTCCCCAAATGCAACCCATTCCCCAATGCAATCCGTTCTCCCAATACAATATTCCACCACTCTCGCATAGCCCCCAACTGTGCAGGCGCAGCTCATTTCCCCTCATCCCCCAGCACTTCCTCCCCATCTTTACCCTCCCTCTTCTTTCCCCTCTCCTCCTCCCCTTCCCAATCCTTCCCTCTACCCTCAGTCATTCCCCCCCTCCTATCCCTCCATCCCCCACCATAACCTCCCCCACTCTTCTCCCTCCTCCCCCCCAATTTTCTCCCCTCTCCCACACTACTCTCCCTCAATCCCCCCACTCTCCCACTTCCCCAGGATCTTGAGGGTGCCGCTCCTTTCTCTCCTTGTGTGCCTGGAGATGCAGCAGCTGTCGGCCTCAGAGCCAGGCTCAGCGCCCAGGCCTCAGATCCTTGGCGCGGCCTCAGGCTGCCGTGCAGACCCAGAGCAGCAGCAGCTGTCGGCCTCAGAGCCAGCCTCAGTGCCCAGACCCCAGATCATTGGTGCAACCTCTCCCCGCTCGGCTTCTCCCCACCCCTGGAGCCGGCGGTCGCTGGCACCCGCAGATTCAGCCCCAACCTCAGCGGCAAGTCGGTGGATCCCCGCAGGCTCGGGGTGGTAGAAATAAAAATGGAAGTAATCTTACCCGTGACGCTGCTGTGAAAAAAAGATGGCAATCTCAATTCTGGAAAGGCCCCAACTGCGCAGGCATGGCTGAGGACCCGTTGGGTGCCCTACATTGAAACATAGAAAATAGGTGCAGGAGGAGGCCATTCGGCCTTTCGAGCCAGCACCGCCATTCATTGTGATCATGGCTGATCATCCCCTATCAATAACCCGTGCCTACCTTCTCCCCATATCCATTTACTCCACTAGCCCAAGATAAACTCTCTCTTAAATCCATCCAGACTTGGCCTCCACTGCCCTCTGTGGCAGGGAATTCCATAAATTTACAACTCTCTGGGTGAAAAAGTATTTTGTCACCTCAGTCTTAAGTGACCTCCCCTTTATTCTAAGCCTGTGGCCCCTGGTTCTGGACTCGCCCAACATTGGAAACATTTTTCCTGCATCTAGCTTGTCCAATTCTTTTATAATTTTATATGTTTCTATAAGAGACCCCCTCATCCTTCTAAATTCCAGTGAATACAAGCCTAGTCTTTTTAATCTTTCCTCATACGACAGTCCCGCCATCCCAGGGATCAATCTCGTGAACCTACGCTGCACTGTCTCAATCACAAGGATGTCCTTCCTCAAATTAGGAGACCAAAAACTGTACACAATACGCCAGATGTGGTCTCACCAGAGCCCTATACAACTGCAGAAGAACCTCTTTACTCCTATATGAAATCCTCTTGTTATGAAGGTCAACATTCCATTAGTTTTCTTCACTGCCTGCTGTACCTGTAAGCCAACTTTCAGTGACCTGTGTACAAGGACGCCCAGGTCTCGCTGCACCTCCCCCTTACCTAACCCCATTGAAATAATAATCTGTCCCCTTGTTTTTGCCGTCAAAGTGGATAACCTCACATTTATCTATATTATACTGCATCTGCCATGCATCTGCCCACTCACTCAACCTGTCCAGGTCACCCTGCAACCTCCTAACATCCCCTTCACAGTTCACACTGTCACCCAGCTTTGTGTCATCCGCAAACTTGCTAGTGTTGCTTCTAATTCCCTCTTCCAAATCATTAATATATATGGTAAACAGTTGCAGCACTCCACTCGCCATTCTGAAAAGAACCCGTTCACTCCTACTCTTTGCTTCCGGTCTGCCAACCAATTTTCTATCCATGTCTCCCGTGCGGGATATTATCAAAGATTTTCTGAAAGTCTAGATACACTACATCCACTGGCTCCCCTTCATCCATTTTACTTGTCACATCCTCAAAAAAATTCCAGAAGATTAGTCAAGAATAATTTCCCTTTCATAAATCCATGTTGACTTGGACTACTCCTTTTACTGCTATCCAAATGCCCCATTATTACCACTTTAATAATTGACCAGCATCTTTCCCACCACCGGTCAGGCTAACTAGTCTGTAATTCCCCATTTTCTCTCTTTGCTCCCTTCTTGAAAAGTGGGATAACATTAGTTATCCTCCAATCCACAGGAACTGATCCTGAATCTATTGAGCATTGGAAAATGATCACCAATGTGTCCACTATTTCAAGAGCCACCTCCCCGAGGACCCTGGGATGCAGACTATCAGGTCCAGGGGATTTATCATCCTTCAGTCCCATTAACCTACTCAATTCTATTCCTAATGAAAATGTATTTCAGTTGCTCTACCCCCTTAGATCCTCTGTCCTCCAGTACACCTGGGAGATTGTTTGTATCTTCCTTAGTGAAGACAGATCCGAAGTACCTATTCAACTCTTCTGCCATTTTCTTGTTGCCCATAATAATTTCACCAGTGTCTGCCTTCAAGGAACCCACATTTGACTTAGCTACTCTTTTTCCCTTAACATTTCTAAATAAGTTTTTACTGTCCTTCTTTATATTCCTGGCCAGCTTCCCTTCGTACTTCATCTTTTCAGCCCGTATTGCCCGTCTTGTTTCCTTCTGTTGTCCTATGAAGGTTTCCCAATCCTCTGGCTTCCGGCTTCTCTTTGCTGTGTTATACATCTTTTCTTTTAGTTTTATTCTATCCCTAACTTCTAGTCAGCCACGGTTGCCGTCTACTTCACTTATAATCTTTCTTCCTTCTTGGAATGAAATGATCCTGCGTCTTCCGGATTATGCCCAGAAATTCCTGCCATTCCTGTTCCACCATCATTCCTGCTAGGATCCCTTTCCAGTCTTGGCCAGCTCCCCTCTCATACCTTCATAGTCCCCTTTGTTCAACTGCATCACTGACCCTTCTGATTTAACCTTCTCCTTCTCAAATTGCAGATTAAAACGAATAATATTATGATCGCTACCTCCGAGCGGTTCCTTTACCTTGAGTTCTCTTATCATATCTAGTTCATTGGACAACACAAAATCCAGAATTGCCTTTTCTCTGGTCAGCTCCATTACAAGCTGCTCTAAGAATCCATCTCGGAGGCATTCTACAAACTCTCTTTCTTGGGTTCCTGAACCAACCTGATTTTCCCAGTCTGCACATTGAAATCTCCCATCACCACAGTGGCACTACCTTTGTTACGACTCTGGTAAAGATACGCGTGGGAACTCTCTCCCAACTGCGCATGCGCAGGTGGGGGCGCTGTTTTAAGTTACATTTTTTAAAAAACGTTAATAATCTTTAAAATATACCATCAATTTGAACAAAACTTGTTTCATTTACGGCACAGGACAATGGTGAGTAAGGTGGGCCAAAATTCGTAGCGCTATCATATTCCGTTTTTGCGCAAATAGTGATACAACATAAACCTGCGGATAATAAGATAAGTTTTAGTTATATAATAATAAAATAATAATAATAATAATAATAATAATAATATAGATTTCAGCTGTTTAAATGATAGTTCTTCAGAAATATTGAAAACATTTCTGATATGACAGAGGTGCCACTGAGTTAAAGCTAATGGAGAGATTCAATATATAGTCCTTGGCTGCAAGATGACTACAGGTGAAAGTAGCAGGCAGAGAGTAAAAGATGACTCCAAGAGTTGTAATGAAGCCCATTCTTCCCGGTCTTATTCCATGCAATCTTGTGGGGTTGGATAGTATATTACTGCGAGAGCATTGAAGAAAGATCTTGAATCCTTCCCTTTGGAAGTGGATTGTAAATATCAGATAGGAAAAGGGACATTTAAAATTAACAAAACACAAAGTGCTGGAGGAACTCATTGGGTCAGGCAGCATCTGTGGAGGGAATGGACAAACGATGTTTTGGGTGAGGAACCTTTCTCAGATTGTTCAAAAATCCAGCACATGTCATTTAAAATTAGCAGCAGTAATTAAATAGTCCTTGGAGATGTCAACTGATTGAACAGTAGATTGTGTGGAGTGCTACACCAGCCAGAAGCAGAGGCATCAGTTTATTTTGAAGTCCATTACCTGGTAGTCAATCGGAGATGGTGCCATAACTGAAATGAGACAGTGGCAGGCAGCAGTGCACAATTAAAAACAGGAAAAGACCAAGAATAGGAACAGAGGAACAGGTCCTGAAAAATGAAATATAATCCAAGCAGTCAAACATGCCAGCTACAAAAATACACTTGCCACAGGAAATGGTCTCAATCTGTAATAGCACTCAGCAGGCAATTAATGTGCCTGGTACAGTAAACATGGTATTTTAATTTTATTAATATATTCACAATTGTGCTGTGTATAATCACAATTTCTTTACTAATATTTTATTAAAAAATGAAATGTAGAACCATAAATTTTAAATATGGATGGCAATTTGAACCATTTAACTGGAATTATGTGAAAAATATTTTATTTTGAAGGATCCAGCAGTCCAATAATATAACATTCATTAGAATGGCGCGCGTGCGTGTGTGTGTGTGTGAGCACATCTCTGTGTGCGTGTCTGTGAGCGCGCCTCTACCCCCAATACCATGTGCTCTAATTGTGCCCACTAATCTCCTTCGTGGGACCTTATCAAATGCTTTCTGAAAGTCCAGGTACAGTACATCCAGTAGCTCTCCCTTGTCCATTTTCCTAGTTACATCCTCAAAAAATTCCAGAAGATTAGTCAAGCATGATTTCCCCTTTGTAAATCCATGCTGACTCGGACCGATCCTGTTACTGCTATCCAAATGTGCCGTTATTTCATCTTTTATAATTGACTCCAGCATCTTCCCCACCACCTGTCAGGCTAACTGGTCTATAATTCCCTGTTTTCTCTCTCCAGCCTTTCTTTAAAAATGGGATAACATTAGATACCCTCCAATCCACAGGAACTGCTCCTGAATCTATAGAACATTGGAACATTATCACCAATGCTTCCACGATTTCTAGACCCACTTCCTTAAGTACCCTGGGATGCAGACCATCAGGCCATGGGGATTTATCAGCCTTCAGTCCCATCAGTCTACCACCTAATGTGGATTTCCTTCAGTTCCTCCATCACCCCAGATCCTCTGGACACTAGTATATCAAGAAGATTGTTTGTGTCCTCCTTAGTGAAGACGGATCCAAAGTACCTGTTCAACCAATCTGCCATTTCCTTGTTCCCCAGAATAAATTCACCTTTTTCAGCCTTCAAGGGTCAAACTTTGGTCTTAACTATATTTTCCTCTTCACATACCTAAAGAAGCTTTTACACTCCTCCTTTATATTCTTGGCTAGCTTACCTTCATACCTCATCTTTTCTACGGGGAGAAAAGATGAGGTATGAAGGTAAGTTATCCTCTGTTGCTCTTTAAACATTATCCAATCCTCATGTTTCCCGCTCATCTTTGTTACGTTGTACTTCTTCTTTTACTTTTATACTGTCCCCTGTCAGCCACGGTCGTCCCTTACTCTCCTTGGAATCTCTCTTCCTGTTTGGAATGAACTAATCATGCACCTTCTGTATTATTCGTAGAAAAACAGTGGCATGCAAAGGTTTTCATACCCCTTGAACTTTTCCACATTTTGTCACGTTACAACCACCAACGTAAATGTCTTTTATTGGGATTTTATGTGATAGACCAACACAAAGTGGCGCATAATTGTGAAGTGGAAGGAAAATGATACATGGTTTTCAATTTTTTTTAGAAATAAAAATCTGAAAAGTGTGGCGTGCAAAAGTATTCAGCCCCCTTTACTCTGATACCCCTAAATAAAATCCAGTGCAACCAATTGCCTTCAGAAGTCACCTAATTAGTAAATAGAGTCAACTTGTGTGTAATCTAATCTCAGTATAAATACAGCTGTTCTGTGAAGGCCTCAGAGGTTTGTTAGAGAACATTAGTGAACAAACAGCATCATGAAGCCCAAGGAACACACCAGACAGGTCAGGGATAAAGTTGTGGAGAAGTTTAAAGCAGGGTTAGGTTATAAAAAAAATATCCCAAGCTTTGAACATCTCACGGAGCACTGTTCAATCCATCATCCGAAAATGGAAAGAGTATGACACAACTGCAAACCTACCAAGACATGGCCGTTCACCTAAACTGACAGGCCGGGCAAGGAGAGCATTAATCAGAGAAGCAACCAAGAGGCCCATGGTAACTCTGGAGGAGCTGCAGAGATCCACAGCTCAGGTGGGAGAATCTGTCCACAGGACAACTATTAGTCATGCACTCCACAAATCGGGCCTTTATGGAAGAGTGGCAAGAAGAAAGCCATTGTTGAAACAAAGCCATAAGAAGTCCCGTTTGCAGTTTGCCACAAGCCATGTGGGGGACACAGCAAACACGTGGAGGAAGGTGCTCTGGTCTGATGAGACCAAAATTCAAGTTTTTGGCCTAAATGCAAAAACGTTATGTGCGACGGAAAACTACACTGCACATCACCCTGAACACACCATCCCCACTGTGAAACATGGTGGTGGCAGCATCATGCTGTGGGGATGCTTTTCTTCAGCAGGGACAGGGAAGCTGGTCAGAGTTGATGGGAAGATAGATGGAGCCAATTACAGGGCAATCTTGAAAGAAAACCTGTTAGAGTCTGCAAAAGACTTGAGACTGGGGCAGAGGTTCACCTTCCAGCAGGACAACGACCCTTAATATACAGCCAGAGCTACAATGGAATGGTTTAGATCAAAGCATATTCATGTGTTAGAATGGCCCAGTCAAAGTCCAGACCTAAATCCAATTGAGAATCTCTGGCAAGACTTGAAAATTGCTGTTCACAGACGCTCTCCATCCAATCTGACTGAGCTTGAGCTATTTTGCAAAGAAGAATGGGCAAAAATGTCAGTCTCTAGATGTGCAAAGCTGGTAGAGACATACCCCAAAAGACTTGCAGCTGTAATTGCAGCGAAAGGTGGTTCTACAAAGCATTGACTCAGGGAGGCTGAATACTTTTGCACATCACACTTTTCACTATATTATTTGTAATAAAATTTGGAAACCAAGTATCATTTTCCTTCCACTTCACAATTATGCACCACTTTGTGTTGGTCTATCACATAAAATTCCAATAAAATACATTTACGTTTGTGGTTGTAACATGACAAAATGTGGAAAAGTTCAAGGGGTATGAAAACTTTTGGAAGCCACTGTACCTGCCATTGTTGTTCCACTGTCAGCCCTGCTAGCGTATCTTTCCAGTCAACATTCGCCAGCTCCTCCCTCATGGCTCCATAGTCCCCATTTTTCAACTGTAGCAATGACACCTTCGATTTACCCTTCTCCCTCTCTAATTGTCGATTAAACTTGACCATATTATGGCTTCTTAACCTCAAGTTCCTTTAGCAAATCCGGTTCATTACATACCACTAAATCCAGAATTGCCTTCTCCCTGGTCGGCTCAGTATCCATCACAGAGGCACTCCGCAAACTCCCTTTCTAGGGTCCAGTACCAACCTAATTTTCCCAGTCAACCTGCATGTTGAAATCTCCCATAACAACCGTAGCTTTACCTTTACTACATGCCAATTTTAATTCCTGATTCAACTTGCACCATTTGAAGTCTTAATTCTCCACCCCTCCTCCACTTTCTTGAAGACACCACTTCAGGGGTAAGCCATACATTCTGCACCATTGTTATCCATCGGGCAGCGCAGTAGCACAACGAGAAGAGCTGCTCCCTCAGAGATCCAGTGATCAGGGTTCCACATTAATCTCTTTATGAGGTTTGCATGTTTTCCCTCTGACCAGGTCTTGAATCTCTCTTCCACATGCTCCGCAAGTACTTTATTGCTACTCAAGTCCTAACATCCACCTCTTGCCAGCCGTAGTCATGATAGACACATCATTCAGACAGTGTCTGACACTCATGCACACTTCTGGCCTTCATACACACACAACAATGCATAATTGGCACCAGCATCATCAAACAGGCAAAGTTATGGAGTATTAGAGTCTGGAAACAGGTCCTTCTACCCACTGGGTCCTAACAACCATCAAGCACCGACTTAGACTCATTTTATTTTTTTCTCTGCAAATTCCCATCTACTCTTGGTGACCTAACACTCATCTGGAAATGTTACCCTGCACATCCATGTCTAAGTCTGTAACATATATCAAAATGCAGCAACAGTCCCAACACCAATGCCAATGGAACTTCTAAATCCACTATCCTCCCGTTGAAAAATAACTTTTACCACTAATCTCCATTTTCTATCTTCAAGCCAATTTTCAGTCATTGGTTCTACCAGCCCTTTAATTCCATGGCCATCTATTTCACAAACAAACATATATTTTGGTCTTTATTAAAACCTCTGAAGACCCATGTACACCACAGTCCCAGCATTCTTTTTAACAACCTTTTCTGTTGCTTGATTAAAAGTTCACTCACATTAATCCAACTCAATCTGTCCTTAACAAATCTAGTTCAAACTTCTCCAAATGTTCTCTCTAATCGTTGTTTCTAAAAGAATGCCCACATTGCGGGTTAAACTGGTTGGCCTGATGTTAGAAGCATGTGCTGTATTAACATTTATTTTTGAAAAGTTTTGTTGCATTTGCCTTGTTCCACTCCTCTGGCACCTCTGTTGTTTACAGTGGTGCTGGAAAATGATGCCAAGTTCTTTTGAAATCTCCATGCCTACCCACCTCAACAGCAGCCCAAGATGTATTCCATTTGAAAGTGGCAAATTGTTTACTTTAAATCGAGGCAACCTTTCCAACATTTTATCAATTTTCACCCCATCCATTATTTCAACACCTATCTTTCCACTGAGATTTTGGCTGCATGTTTAGTAAACATGTTTTCTGCCTGCACAGGTTACCTTCTTTGACAATAGAAATAGGCAACAGACGCAGTGGTAGGCCATTTGGCCCTTTGAGCCAACACCGCCATTCACTGTGATCATGGCTGATCATTCACAATCAGTAACCTGTTCCTGCCTTCTCCCCATATCCCCTGACTCAGCCATCATTAAGAGCTCTATCTAACTCTCTCTTGAAAGGATCCAGAGAATTGGTCTCCACTGCCTTCTGAGGCAGAGAATTCCACAGATTCACAACCCTCTGTGTGAAAAAGGTTTTCCTCATCTCCATTCTAAATGGCTTACCCCTTATTCTTATAGTGTGGCCCCTGGTTCTGGACTTCCCCAACATCGGGAACATGTTTCCTGCCTCTAGTGTTTCCACCCCCTTAATAATCTTATATGTTTCAATAAGATCCCCTCTCATCCTTCTAAATTCCAGAGTATACAAGCCCAGCTGCTCCATTCTATCAACATATGACAGTCCCGCCATCCCAGGAATTAATCTTGTAAACCTACACTGCACTCCGTCAATAGCAAGAATGCCCTTCCTTGAATTAGGGGACCAAAACTGCACATAGTACTCCAGGTATGATCTCACTAGGGCCCTATACAACTGCAGAAGGACCTCTTTGCTCCCGTACTCAACTCATCTTGTTATGAAGGCCACCATGCCATTCGCTTTCTTCACTGCCTGCTGTACCTGCATGCTTACTTTCAGTGACTGATGCACAAGGATCCCCAGATCTCGTTGTACTTCCACTTTTTCCAACTTGACACCAATCAGACAATAATCTACCTTCCTGTTTTTGCCACCAAAGTGGATAACCTCACATTTATCCACATTAAACTGCAACTGCCATGCATCTGCCCACTCACCCAACCTGTCCAAGTCACCCTGCATCCTCATTACATCCTCCTCACAGTTCACTCTGCCACCCAGCTTTGAGTCATCTGCAAATTTGCTAATGTTACTTTTAATCCCTTCATCTAAATCATTAATGTATATTGTAAATAGCTGCGGTCCCAGCACCGATTATCCTTAATCTTTTCCACTTTTCCTCTTACTGCCTACCTACTAATTACTAGTCTACAGATTTACTTGTTCCCCAGTATCTTTGTTTCCTTCTTGTCATGCTATCTCTTTATTACATATTTCCTTTCAATTCTACTCTTAATTTATTAGATTCACCTGGCTCTTCCCAAATTCACTTGACCTACACCCTACATCATCCTATATTATTTTATTTTCTTCTTGCCCTGCTTTAGGTGGAGTGTCCTTACATATCCTAATTTTGGGTGGATTGACTGGGCTTATATTTATTGGAATTTAGAAGGATGAGAGGATATCTTAGAAACATATCTTAGAAACATAAAATTCTTAAAGGATTGGACAGGCAAGACAAATGTTCCCGATGATGGGGGAGTCCAGAACCAGGGGTCACAGTTTAAGAATAAGGGGTAGGCTATTTAGGACGAGATGAGGAAAAAACATTTTCACCCAGAGAATTGTGAATCGGTGGAATTCTCTGCCACAGAAGGCAGTGGAGGCCACTTCACTGGATGTATTAATGAGTTAGGTATAGCTCTTAGGGCTAACAGAATCAAGGGATTTGGGGAGAAAGAAGGAATGGGGTACTGATTTTGGATGATCAGCCATGATCATATTGAATGATGGTGCTGGCTCAAAGGGACAAATGGCCTACTCCTGCACCTATTTTCTATGTTTCTATGTAACCTGCCTTACCCGAAACAGCTGCTGTTTAAAAGTCACTCATTGTTCCAGTGCTAGTCACCTTCCAATATTTAGTTCCGTTTATCCTGTTCAGGTTTATTTATCTCTCATTGAAGTGTGCTCTTTTCCATTGTCAAAGTTCTACATTGATTTCCATTTTCTCCACTCCATTATTAACCTAGACCTTGTGATTCTTATTATCGTTGTCCCCTCTATGTTCGCCCACTAATATGTGGTCTGCTTGACCCACCTCATTTATTTCCTGGAACCAAATTTAACAATACCTCCTTCAATCTTTTCACCCTTCTCATCCTGCTTAATTGTTTTAGCTTAGTTTAGAGGAACAGCGCAGAAACAGACCCTTCTGCCACACTGACCAGCGGTCCCTGCACATTAACACAAGCCTACACACACACAAGACACATTTATTGTCACATGTAGCAATTGGTGCAGTGAAATTTGTGGTCACCATACAAATAAAAAAGAGCACAGAACACGATAGTCCTTAACATAGACATCCCCACACAGCTGTATCAAAGTTTCCCACTGTGGGGAAAGGCACCAAAGTTCAGTCATCTTCCTCTGTTGTTCACCCGTGGTTGACAATTTACACTTTTACCAAGTATACAAACCCAAGCTAATTAACCAATAAACCTGTAGGTCTTTGGAGTGAGGGAGGAAACCGAAGATCTGGGAGAAAACCCACGCGGTTACGGGAAGAACGTGCAAACTCCATAAGGACAGCACCCATAGTTGGGATCGAACCTGGGTCTCCGGCGCTGCAAGTACTGTAAGGCAGCAACTCTACCGCTGCACCACCATTGCTTCCCTTGTAATGACAAGGGCTAAGCACTCCTGCTTATTGAGCCTTTCAACATAGAAGAGACTGAAACAAATTATAGGTTTTGCTTTGGGCAGTCCTTGTGGTGGCATGAATTGTCATGGGCGTGTCCCACTTAGGCTATTTTTAGGCGACTGTCATAGTCATAGCAGGTCGCCGAAAAACCGCTTTTGACATAAAATTTGAAATAGAATCATACTTTAACAACAATAAAAACCTGAAGTCAGCACCGGCGACAATCTACGTCATCCTGGCAACAACCTATGACAGTACCTACATCAAGAGAAGTGAAGCTACGCTCATTGGCGTCAAGCCAACTGTCGCCGACTGTGGCCAAAAAGTTTTGAACATTTTAAAATCCAGCGGCGACCAGAAAAACACTACGATTCTTTGGGCGACTGAGGAGACTACTCGCGACCATACAGGCGACATCCCGGCCACCATGTGGCGACAGCCGAGTCGCCTGTAGTCGCCTAAAAAAAATCGCGGAGTGGGACTGAGCATAACAGTGTGGTACTCATTTGTATGGATTGTGCCCCGGAATCAATGACCGTTTAGCAATTAGATTAAACTTGCCACCTCGTAACAATCCTTTCATTTGGTAATGATGCTGAAATGGCGGAGCGGGCAGTTGCTGTACAAGGTTACTATTGCATGAATTCAATGCATATATTGTGAGCTTTAATTTGCCAGCACGAGAATTTAATCAGTTGATGGACATCCCCATTTACCCACATCTTTCTGGTGGGTGTGAGAACTAACTGTTTTAGCTGCTTGCAACACATTGTCTCATACAACCTGCGTTACACCTATGCATGTGTGACTTGGGCACTCAATTGACAACCTCAGCACCTACCACCCGATTCAGGAACTGTTCTTTCCCTGCTCTTATAAGCCAAGTGCATAGTTTGAATCTCCTAATGTACCTCATTGCGACCCTTGTATGTTTTTTTTATCTGCACTTTCTCTGTGGTAATTTTGTCTGTATTAAAAGAGGTGCCAGATCACCAGTTGCCAATACTATATTCTGTATTCTGGTACTATTCTCTGTTATAGTTGAGTAATGGCATAATTAAATTCAAGTATGGTGTGATTGGACCAAACAGCATGGAAACACAGTTTTCATTGCATTTTGGCAACTGGTGATCTGGCACCTCTTTTAATACGGACAAAATTACCCCTCCCCCCAGGAAATGTGGTGCCTAGGACAGATAAAGCAGCCAATCACTACCTCATTGGTACTGCCATGCTGATAGGCAGGTCGAATTTGCCCCCCACTGGCCACGGCTCTGGAACTTCAGCCCGGTCGAAGCAGGCAGATCCATTCCCATAGCCAACTTCTGAGGTTGACACCGGTATCTCAGCCCCTCGGCAGCCCCTTCCAGTCCCGTTGGACTCCTTTCAGAGGGCATGACCCGTTGGTCCGGCAAAATGGACAACCCAGAAAAGCTCTGGAATGAAGGGTGCCAGAAACATCAGTGGTGGACCAGTACAAGTGGCAATACTGAACCAATACCAATATATCCATAAAGCTCAAACAATAACTCCACAAACCAAATGCTGCAACTTTTGCCTCGCTTTTCCATCATGAATGAGATTTTTTTCACATAGCACAAATATCAATAGGGCTAGTAATTACCAATTCTCACGGTTTCCGAGACATTGCAGTGAGTATGTCAGTAAGCTGGTTCTTCTTCCCGTTCCCACACAGGCATTTCTGTCCTCGGTCTCCTCCATTGTCAGAGTGAGACTAAATTCAAATTGGATGAACAGCATCTCATATTTCGCTTGGGCAGCTTACAGCCCAGTGGTATGAATATTGATTTCTCTCACTTCAAGTAACACCGGCATTCCCCCTCTCTCCATCCCTCCCCCACCCAAGTCGCACTAGCTTCCCATTTTCAGCCTACAAACAGCTAATAATGGCCTGTTTCCTTCATCATCGTTACTTTTTTGCATATCTTTCATTCATTGTTTCTTATCTCTCTACATTATCGTCTATATCTCTCGTTTCCCTTATCCCTAACCAATCTGAAAAAAGTTCTCGACCCGAAATGTCATCCATTTCTTCTTTCCCACTGAGTTACTGCAGCTTTTTGTGTCTACCTTCGGTTTAATCCAGCATCTGCAGTTCCTTCCTACACATTTTGGCTGGCACCTTGTAGCAGTCTAAGATAATACTGGCCGTTAGCTTTCCACTCAGTGGGGAATCTCATGTCCTTACCACTATGCAACAATCTGAATTGTAAACACCACATCGGAAGGTGAATCTGATCCAAAACCGTGCCCACAAATCTTGGAACAGTGTGATCAAACTACTGGCTGAAAAAAAAAAAAAACGGGAAATGAGAACAAAGAATGAATGAACTCCTTTATTCTCTCGTTATTTAATATAAAAATTGGGAAGAAGGCTGGTAGTCAGTTGTTCTTCATGGATGATTTTTATTCATTATTAAATAGATTTTTGAAAGGCAGTTTGGAAACAATGCCCTGGTTACTGAAGAATTACTTTCTCGAATTAATCCGTTACACCAATGAAATTCAGAAAGACAAAAGTAACTAACATTATCATTATTGTTGGAAATGTTATAATTTTTGTAAAGGGCTTTTCTTTCCCCGTTTCGTTTCCTGGGCACAAGAAGGTGTGCACCAGTGGCTCAATTATATTTCATCTACTTTCTCGCTGTGCGGAAATACCCTGTCACTATTTTCTACTTTGCCAGATGGCAGATCAGAACCTGCAACTTGTAATTTGGGAAATAACGAACACAAAGCCACATCCTCCCACTCTATGGCATTTGTTAAAAGTGGAAAGCAGTAAACTATTGCATTATCTACCATTGACATATTAGCTGAATTAAAATGTGTTGAATTATTAACTCCATGAACAAAAGCCTGCGCTCACTAACAGTGGGGAGGTGCTGTGTTTTGGATCAGAGGCTTACAATGGCACACGGTGGAAAGATTTCAAGGGTAAGTGTCCTACAAGTTCCGGTGCGTTTACTGCACAAGAGCGGTGTTGGAAACCTTTTGTGCAAAGAAGGTTAGGTGGAAAGGTTTCCACCCAGTCTGTGTTTAAGCTTTTTAAAAAAATATATATATATTTACATGGTTTTCCTCACAACCCTGCCGCTTGGCTGCCTTCAGCTCACAGAAACACCGCTGGCTGCATTTCAAAATGTCAGTGAGGGCCGGTGGTGAAACACCTCTGAGTTTCCTCAAGATGGACTCCTGCTCTGCCTGCGGTCAGCCTGCCACAGCGCAGCGAGGAACTGCAGCTGTCAGCATCAGCTGCTCAAGGCAGAAGTGATGAGTTCTTGAAATGGATATCTTCAAAATTCAAATATCAATGGAAAGAAAATTATTTTTAAAAATGGGTTTTTTTCCACTGCTATTATCCCGACTTATTTCCATTGCTTTTCACAAGTCCAGACCACCGGTAGATTTTCACGCTCAGCTAAACAATTATTTATATTCACTTCAAGGCTTTTCAGTGGGATTCCTGATGGAAACCTACTCATGTGTTAGCTGAAATCCAGGATCTTGGGAGAGAGCTGGCTGCAGAGTCTGTGAAAAGCCTGCAGCACTTGTCCTATGTCAACTCCCTCCTTGGCAGCCGGGTGTTTAGTCCCACTGTCCACAGGATTAGTGCTCGGGGAAGGGGTGGCCAGTGCTATACACAATAAGAGGTGGTTGATCACCCCCTTCACCAGTCCTGACACTTTCCTCCTTTCATGCCGCTTGCAGCAAAGATGGATCTGCAGGGAAAATGGGAAGAACTTAATAATGGGTGAGGATCAGCCACCAGAGATGTAGGACAGGATGTTTGACGTTTGTACTTAAAGTCTCACAGGGATGCTGGAGTAGCAGTGCCCAAGCAGAGTTAATGGTCAGTAATGTGTTATTGTGACAATTTGTTTTGATAGGGGATAGTATTAATGAGGAAAAGAGAAATAGCAAAGGAATACGTACAAAATGACTTGAAGAACCAAGTAACAATAGCATTTGGCACCTAAGCTACCAATTGTTTTGTAAATGTAAGGGGGAAGATATTTCTGGTAGAAAATGGAACACACAAGACGTACATCATGAGGTTCACTGATAATTCCACGCTGTCTGTTATAACATCAGCTGGGTTTATAGTCAGGCATTACGAGAGCAGAAAGGGCAGCATGGTGATACAGTGGTAGAGGTGCTGCCTTAAAGCGCATGCAGCACCGGAGACCCAGGTTCGATCCCAACTACGGGTGCTGTCCGTACGGAGTTTGTACATTCTCCCCGTGACCACGTGGGTTTTCACAATTTCCACTTCTTCTATCCTTATCCCACACCTTTTGTCTTTTATCTCCGGTCTTTGACCAACCACCTGCCTCTCAAAAATCCCCCTCACCTGAATGCACCTATTCCACTTCTAGTTTCCCTCCCCACCACAATCTGCCTGAAGAAGGGTCCTAACTCGAAACATCACATGCATTTCTCAAACAGTGCTCATAGAATATGAAAATAAAGCGATGTAATTCCATTGTTCATCATCAAATTGAGCAGCAGCCAAAGATTTTGGCACTTTAGAAGATCAGGGGTCGGGTGCTAATGCTCATCGATATGACTCCAACTCTGAGCTAACAGAGGAAAACAATCCAAAGTACAATCAGGGAAATGTTTAATTGCACTAGGAAACACTATTCAAAATGCAGTCCCTGCATGCTCAGCAGATGGAACAAAGTTAAAGACATTAATTATTGTTAAAGGGTAGATTTTGCCATCAGAAAAATCTATGGCAGAGTTGGATCAAGAATGGATAGAGCATGTAATTGAGGCCTTGGTGAAAATCAAATGGGACAGGGCAAAGGGTCCAGAAGGAAATAAATGAAATTTGGATTCATTTAGAGAACATCTTTAGGACTGTGCAGAAATGGTGAAGCCTTGTGGAACTCAAGTGACCATTATTCTGGGGTTATGACAGGAAGTTTAGAGCATTAGGATAAGAGAATTGGCAAGCCTTTAAAAGATTGTACGTGGAACGAATGAGTGGATTTCCTGCTTGGAATTGAACATTCCTTCACGCTAAAAGGAAACTAGAGGTGACCAGAACTACTTACTATTTTTGCACCTTGGTTAAGAATTCTTACAAAAGTACTGAACCATTTTTACCATTTTTAGTTGTTAGATCCTTTAGGAAGGCATGATTCAATTAAGTATTACCTGGCTTTCTTTTTAGTCGAGGACCCTGAGAGTTTCATAAACTGATAAAGAGGAAGAAAATACTGGTATTTAACACCCTAATGCCAATGCAGCTCCCACGTTCGAAGAAGATGGCAACAGTTCATCCAAAATCTTTTGTACTGAGTAAACGATGAGTCAAAAGTGTTTAATTTTTATCTGCACCAAGAAAGCACCAATTAAATTCGTACTCACTGCAGCTTTACAGGCTTATTAATGTAAAAATCCAACAAATAAATATATAATAAACAATACAATAAATTAATAATCACTAATACTACACAATTGGACAATTTCCCACTATGTTGTGCTTTTCGCATGTTAAAATGTGTTCAAACATATTGATCGTTGAATCTACTAACACACACATCTTTGGGATGAGGGAGGAAAACCAACAACAAGAACAAGTGAACTCGACAGAGACAGCACCCAAGGTAAGGATTGAACCCATATCTCTCACATTGTGAGGCAGTGACTCTGCCAACTGCACCACAATGCGCCTGCATGGCAAATATTTGCACAAGATACCAGGATCAACACCATTTATACATAACAATGCACCTCAAATCAAAATATTGAAAATATAATTCTTAACAATCAAACATTAATGTTTACAAATACACAGGACTAGATGTTAAAAGTCCAAAGTGCCAAATATCAATTTACTCCCGGTGGTGATGGGAGCCTTCTGCACTCACCTATGCTCCTCAGATGTTGAGAAAGGCTAGGCAGATACGCTATTGAGGTTATCAAGTGGGCACCTACTTTCATCGACGTTTCGCTGATTGAACCCATGTCGTCTCCAGTAGGCTCAGCGGTGCATTCTGGCGTCCCAGAACCACCCCCCTCTGCATCTGTCTAGTCGGTTATTTGGGAGACCAAATGGGGTCTTTCCTCTTCAGCCAGAGCCACTGGCTACTCCGCTCTGCTACCCGTGATGTTTCTTTGATGGCCTGGCATAGGGCTTGTCTGCTGATCACCAGGTCCTTCATCAGTCAAATATTTGCAAAGTAAAAATCTTTGTTTTCAGTCAGAAGGAATTTTTGTTAGAAGGAAGAGACTTCCAAATTAAACTGAAATGTGAAACATCTGCTTCAAAGCTTTATTTTACCTTAGCATGCATATAAATGACTATTATAATTATCAATGTTAAAGTATTGATAGAAGCCTTCAGCATATATGTAACAGGTTTAACATAGAGTTTTCCTTAAAACCCAGGGAAAATAATTTACTCCATAGTCAGAAGACAAGATTTATTGACACAAAATTCATTTTCATTTTTGCACTATAAGAACAGCTCTAGAAGTTTTGGAATCACATTACAGAAACTGGTTTGTGAATGTAATGTCTGGCTGGTGGAAATGAAAACCTGACATATTTTGTTACTTTAGAGTTTGCAACAGAGCTCTATTAGCACTGCCAGCCACTTTCTGCACCTGGAAAGCACTGCCCCACCAAAAACATGGAACTGGCAGTAAAACCAGAATTTCAAACAAATGTGCAGCCTCCCAACTTCACTAAACCAGCTGCCAGAGAATGCAGAGAATGTGTGCTTGCACGTGGCCAGCAGCCTTCTTGAAACATCCTATCGTGAAAGTGTTTTAACAGTTTACAAATTAAAAATCCACTCATATTAAGGTTACTAAAGAACAGGAACTAATATGGAAATCCCAACCTTTACCTTTATACATTTTTTTTCTGAGTTGTTCAATGTAGTTTCAACTTAAATCTCCAAATCAGCCAAATACCAATGTAGATGAATGGTTGTTCGAAAACTACCCACAAGTACATTTTTTCCATTCTTAGCGTGGAGCATTTTACATATGTCTGTCTCACCTCAGCTAGTTGTTCCTCTGCGAAAAGGGTTGCAGAATCGCAGAAAATGTTTAACCCAGAAGGAGACAATTTGGCCCCTTGGATCCCAGTCATATTATGATCCATATTCAAACTTCCACAACTGGGTCGGTAACTCTGCCATTTATGGATCGTCAGGTACGCAACCAAGGACTTTAATATTCTCTACTACAGATACATGCTACCACTTTGAGAAAAACAGTTCCCCCCCCATCTAATCCTTCTACTGATAATGCCACATATTTTCCTCCTTCTACGGAGGGAAATTGGTTCCATTTTTGCCCTCTTCCTCTTCAAAGGAAGCAATAGACGTGTATCTAATCTTTTTTTCTAACTAACATTTGCCAATCATGGTAGCATCCTCCTTTGCACTCCAATGCCATCATATCTTTCCTGTACAATTGTGACTGAATTTCATCAACCTGTTGCTGATGTTGTATGTAGTTCTGGCATAACCTTCCTGCTCTAGCTAATAAAATAAAGCATTCTGCGTGCCTTTTTAATCACATTATTTTGTTATTCCATGATCACTTCAATGATTTATCCATACCTCTCAGTATGAACCCATTTCCTGTAGACGTTGCACCATCTCATATTTCTCTGGGTTGAATGCCACTTGTCAATTCAACTGACTGTAGAATCCTGCGATTTAATAATTTAGAGACATAGACACAGAGTCATAAAGTCATACAGCATAGAAACTGGCCCCTCAGCCTAACTTGCCCATGCCAACCAAAGTACCCCGTCTGCACTCATCTCATCTACTTGTGTTTGGTCCAGATCCCTGTAAACATTTCCTATCCATGCACCCTTCCAAATGTTGTTTCCATGTTGTTATAGTACCTGCCTCAACTACTTCCTCTGGCAACTTTTTCATGTAGCCACCATTCTGTGTGTGAAAACGTTGCCATTCAGATTCTTTGTAAAACTTTCCCCTATCAACTTAAACCTACATCCTCTGGTTCTGGATTCCCAACTCTGGGTAAAAGACTGGGCATTTATCCTATCTTTAGCATTCATGGTCTTATACACTATAAGATCACCGCTCAGACTCCTGCACTCCAGGGGATAAAGTCCTAGCCTGCCCATCCTCTCCCTATAGCTCAGGCCCTCAAGTCCTGGCAACATTCTTGTTAAGTCGTATCTTGTATTTCTTCTTCATTTTAATCACGTGGTTAATTTTCACATCATCTGTTAATTTCTTTATCATATCCTTACATTTCAGTCTAAATAATTTCTATAGATTACAAACTTAAATCTCTAGAACCTCTCTGGTAGTAGTCTTCCATTCATAAATATGCCCACAAACCACAACTCTAAGGGTCTTGCCACAGAGAGATTTCAGAGGGTGTATATATATTGATTACAACCAACACACTGCCCTTACTGATCCCCCTTGTTACTTTGTCAAAATATTCAGTTGTTATTCAGGTATGGTCTACTCTTAATGCTGACTGTCCTTACTTAATCTGCATCTTGTTAATGAAGATTAGAATGAAAGTCAATAATCTGAATACAATTTTAATGAAACCAACTGCCATTAACTACTTGGTTTGTCCCTACCTCTCTTTTTAAACAGTGGTACAAAGTTAGCAATCCTCCAAACCACTTGGACAGCCATGATGGATTGATATATAATTATTACAACTTCTGCAATTTCCCCCTTTTAATAGCCTGGTATGTATTTCATCTGAGCATGCTGATTCAACCACTTTCAAAGATTTTAAACCACTTAAATAGTGCCTTTACTTGCTATGTTTATACCATACAATATTTCACATGAATTAAAACTGGCTTTATTCCCTTCTTTGAAGATAGTTGCGAAGTAGTCATTAACAACTTTACCCACTATCTCACTCTTTCACACAAGTTATTTTTTTGTCACTAATTGGTCCTTTCCTTAAATTATCCCCTTACTCTTTATGTACTTACAAAACATGTTTGCATTTTCTTTGATTCTACTAGCATTAGTTTTTTCTCCTTACTTTCTTAAATATATCTTTAATAACCCTAAACTTATTTTACTTCTGAGTCACGTGAGTGACTACGTGAAGAAGCCCCGCCAGGCGCATGCGCTTCATTACGTCCGACGCATGGCGCACCGACGGGCTGGAGAGCGCAGCTCCACCAGCGGTAAGTAACAAACCGGCAGGTAAGTGGTTTAAACAACTTTCTGCGGGTACATAAACTCTGTAATGCTGGTTCAGGAGCCAGCGGGAGTACTCTCAAAATGGAGTAAGATACTTAGTCGCGGGACCGCGGTTATTGAACGAAGGTCGGGCAGGGAAATACCGGCTGCGGTAACACCGGTTCCGAGGACGCCGACTGCAGAATCGCCGGCAGCTCAACTGCCTCCATCAACTCCGGTGCCTCATGGTGCTGTGGCCACTCCAGTAGGGAGGAATGCAAAATGGAAATCAGTCAGGCCCGTTTATTCAGACGAGTCTGACCAAGAAAACTCCCCTCCTTCCAACAAGAAGGTCTGGGGACGTCTCAATAAAATGGGAAAAAATGATAGTAAAAATGATGAACCATGAAGTGTTCCAGCCGGGGTCGCATACCCCCAGGATTCCCCAACAACTTTCTGGAACAGCCTCAGTCAGAGGCCCGTAAGGCGAGGAGGACTTCCAGCACGCCTATGAGTTCCAGTGGGAATCCCCTTCACCAGCATCATGTTTAGGGCTGGGCGAGACCTTCCTAGAGCAAAGCTTGGGAGAGCCAGGGCAGGAGGATTCTGACCTTGAAGTTGGTGTCACTGCTCTTGTGCAAACACCAAAGCACATGAGCCATGCTCCAGGTATCCCGGATGTGGCCAGAAATTTTGCCATTCCGGAGGGGACTGGTGAAGCCATGGAGGATAATCTGGCCAGTAACATAAACTATATGGCCTCTCACCAGCTCCAGGACTCTATCATGGAGGAAACATCAACTCGTTATCAGACACCTGTTAACTGTGCGTCGCTCAAGGTGCCCACCGTGAACTCGGCCATCTGGGCACAAATGAGCGCATCGATGAGGGGGCAGGAGCTCCGTTTCCAGAGAGTCCTCAAATTGGTGGGGGCGGGAATCACAGCATTTGGGCGAATGGTCCAAGGAGCGCCAATGTCAGGAACACAGCAGGATATGTTTGTCCTGCTGTGCAATGCTCATTTTGAGATAAATTGTATCCGGAAGATCACCATCAAGCCGACATTGAATCCACGCTTCGCAGCTCCCTGTAAGTCCTCCAACATCCAGGCGCCAAAATTTTTATTCGGTGAAGACTTGGCAAAACAGGCTAAAGACCTAGAGGAAGAGGCCAAAACCATCGGCCTCATTAAGACCTACACACCCAGGCCTTTTCCATTCAGACGGGCTTCAGATGCTGGAGCGGATCCAAGCAGAGGGTTTCCAGTTGTACGCCGTCCATATGTACCTGTGCTCAACCCCAACATGGCCAGAAGATTGAGAAATTCAAGGTCGGCTATGGAGGTACGGGTAATTGATTCAGTCCTCTGGGGAACAACCTCCGGTTGGGGGTAGGTTGCAATTATTTTATGATGAATGGTGCTGCATAATATCTGATCTGTTTATACTGGACAGTGTCTGGGGGTGTCAAATTGAGTTTATGTCAGGAATACATCCACCGGCACAAAATATGCCTAGTCGGGTATTGTATTTTTCAGGACCAGAAACTCTACGGGTGAATGATGAAATTGGGGTTTTATTCCAAAAAGGGATAATTGAAAGGACGGTATATCATCCTCAACAATTTGTGTCCAATATATTTCCCAGGCAGAACCCGGTTAAATTCTTACGTCCAGTATAGGCATTTTAAAATGGATTATTTCAGTACTGCTAAGCAGTTGTTATCAAAAGATTGTTATATGGCAACCATAGATCTGAAAGATGCATATTATTCAGTACCAATTCACCATCAGTATCGTAGATACTTGAAATTTAGTTGGATGGGACAGCTGTGGCAATTTAAAGCATTGCCCAATGGGTTAACCTCAGCTCCTAGGTTGTTTACAAAATTGTTGAAACCAGTTCTGGCGCTACTCCATGCCCAGAATCACATTGTGATGGCTTATTTAGATTATACTTTAATTGTAAGCAACACTCAGGAAGCAGCTGAGGAATCGGTTTCAGCAACCAAACACCTGTTTCAGAGGTTAGGTTTCGTCATCCATCCAACAAAATCCACGCTAGTACCATCCCGAATAATTGACTATTTGGGGTTTGTCATTGATTCAATTGATATGTCAGTTACTTTGCCTATGGCCAAGGCTATTGAAATCATGGAGGTCTGTCGCAGTCTCATAGAGGAGCAACAACCCTCCATCCGGCAAGTAGCCAGTGTCATTGGTAAATTTGTGGCGGATTTCCCTGCAGTGCAGTTTGGACCTCTGCACTATCAGAGTTTGCAACGAGCTAGAGAACAAGCACTTAAAGAACATGCAGGTCACTTCGACAGACCAATGCAGTTGCCAGCCAAAGCCATCGCCGAATTGCAATGGTGGATAATCAATATTTCACGAAGTACTGAAAACATTTTGACTCAACTACCTTCAGTGATTTTACAAACAGATGTCAGTGCTTCGGGATGTGGAGCCACGGATAGAGAGTCTAGCAGTGGTAGTAGATGGAGTGTGCAAGAGGAATTAATCCTGCAGAGGCATGGTATAAATTACTTAGAATAGCTGGGTGCATTCTATGGGCGAAAAGCATATTGTTCATCAATTAATTATTTACATGTTCAGCTCCAGATTGACAATACTATGGCTGTTGCTTATATCAATCATATGGGAGGAATTAGGTCAGTATCATGTGATATTCTGGCTAACCTCATTTGGGACTGGTGCATTTCCAGAAATATCTGGGTCTCAGCTATCTACCTACCAAGTAGAGATAATGTGGTGGCGGACACCAGGTCATGGAAATTTAATGACAACATAGAGTGGATGCTAAATCCATATGTTTTTAAAATGATTGTCAGCCGGTATGGTTTGCCAGACATAGATCTGTTTGCATCCAGGCTAAATCACCAGTTACCTAAATACGTTTCGTGGGAACCAGATCCAGGAGCAGTAGCGGTGGATGCATTCTCGCTACATTGGGGACGTACATACTTTTACGGTTTTCCCCCATTCTGCCTCATCAGGCAATGTCTCACCAAAATAGAGCAGGACTCCGCCTCAGGTGTTCTGGTGGTTCCTGACTGGCCTACACAGCCATGGTTCCCATTGGTCCTGAGAATGATGACTCAGCCATTCATGACTGTCCCCAAATGCAGCAACTTGTTGGATCTTCCGGTAACAGGAGAAAGTCATCATGATCGTATTAATCTGCAGATTCTGACCAAACCGTTCCGAGGGCTTGGACTGTTGAGTAGGACCGTGGATGTGATTACTGCAGCTTGGAGAGATATCACTAAAAAATAATATGTCTCATATTAAGAAATGGGAGATGTTTTGCTTACAGTCAGATTATATCCTACTGCAAGCATACCGGATGTATTGGAGTTCCTTGTTACATTGCATTTTGATGAACAGTTGAGCTATAGTGCCATTAATAGTGCTCAGAGTGCTTTGTCCTCCTATTTAGGGCAGTTTTCGGGACAACAATCTATCGGGTCTCATCCGCTAGTGTCCCGATTCATGAGAGGTATCTTTAACAAAAACCCTCCCAAGCCTAGATATACAGAAATCTGGGATGTGAGTATAGTTATCACGCTGCTTCGGCAATGGGCTCCAATCACATCACTATTTTTTCAGAAGCTAACACTTAAAGTGGTTATGCTCATGGTGCTGGTATCAGCGCAACGGGTTCAGACATTGCAAAAGCTACGGCTGGATAGCATATATTCTTCTGTAGATAATATGACGTTTTTTGTATATGATTTAATCAAACAAAGCAGGCCAGGTATGGCCAGAACCAAAGTAAGCTTTAAAGCATACCCGGTTGGCCGAAGGCTATGTGTAGTTACGCACCCGAGTCAATATATCGAGGTAACTAAGAAGCTCAGAGGCTCTGAAACAGCGATGCTCATCAGCCACAAAAAACCTCATAAAAAGATGTCAGTACAAACTATTTCTAGATGGTTGAAACAGGTTTTGGATTGTGCTGGAGTAGGCACTCATGTGTTTAAATCTCACTCCACCAGGGCGGCATCAACATCCGCAGCGAAGGCACAGGACGTGCCTCTAGATCAAATCCTCGGGGCTGCAGGATGGTCTAAGAATCGACGTTTTATGACAAACCTGTCCTGGCAGTGCAAGGTTTTGGGCATGCTGTTTTGAGTTCTGTTTGATTTCCTTTGTGTAAATAAGCAATTCACACACTCTTAAAGTGTGCAACATCTTTTAATGATAACACAGGGTATTACATACATCCTCAAGCACTGGCTACAGTCTTCTACTGAACTGTACCCAGGAAGAGGAAGGCGTTATGATTGATGTTAACTAGGTGGGGTAATGGTACTGAGGTAACTATGTTATTGGTTGCATATATCAACCATCTACATCCTTCCCCTTAGAAAATCAAAACAAATTGTTGTCAC
Organism: Okamejei kenojei; assembly: GCA_035221665.1. NCBI lineage: Eukaryota > Metazoa > Chordata > Chondrichthyes > Rajiformes > Rajidae > Okamejei > Okamejei kenojei. The sequence continues at coordinate 41,284,441 of CM069136.1, read as the reverse complement.
AACAACAGAATTAAACAGCAGAATTAAATAAAATCGGCATAACGAACAGGTGGCTTACTAATCCGGCCCGAGCGTGTACAGATGTCTCCCCATTCCCCCAAAAGAGCAGAAGAAACAGGAGGACACGAGGCAGCTGGGGAACCAGGGAAGGATGGTGGGGTGGGAGAAACAGGAGAGAGAACCGCGACCGGCAACAGGGGGGAACCGGGCGCTCGATATGGGGATCGAGGCATGCAGGGAACACTGGATGGGACGGCAGCCGGCTGCTGGTATGAGAGTGGCGGAGCATAGGGCCCCGGGGGCTGTGGCTTCGGCTCATTAACCGCAAGCAGGTGTTGTTGGCTTCTTCGGTAGATGGTACCCTCATAGTCGACCAGATACGAACGAGGTGAGTCGGCCACCCCAACCACGGTAGCCAGACGGGAGTGACCACCGGCGGTCTGCAACAGAACAACCTGTCCAGGCAACAGAGGATCGAGTGGTCTGCACGACCGATCGTGGGAACGCCGCTGGCTGTCATGTTTCTCATGAATGCACCTCTGCACGGAGGCAGGCTCCAGCACCCGAGGTTGCAGCTGGCACTGAGCAATCGGGATGGTAGATCTGGTAGTTCTGGACATCAGACGCTGAGCAGGTGACCCCATGGCCGGATCCCTGGAAACATTCCTGAGGTTCAGGAGATCCAAATACAAATCAAAGTTGGACAGTCTCGCCTGTTCCATCAGAAGCTTGGCGCTGCGGACGGCCCGTTCTGCAAGGCCGTTGCTCTGTGGGTACTCTGGGCTGCTGGTGAAATGCACAAAATTCCACTTGTCGGCAAAACTTTTGAATTCTCGGCTGGTAAACTGCCTGCCGTTGTCAGTCTGCAGCCTGACAGGGGACCCAAAAGTGGAGAAGTGTTTCCGCAGCTTTCGGATCACCATCTCCGACGTGAGGGACGTCAGTAAATCCACTTTGAACCAGTTTGAGTACGAGTCGACCAGGACAAGGTAGTGGTTACCACGCCACTCGAAGATGTCGGCAGCCAACGAGGACCAGGCCAAGGCAGGAGCGGGCTGTTGCAGCAGGGGCTGTCGCTGCTGGTGTGGAGCAAGACTGTTGCACGTGGATTAGGCAGAAACTCAGTCTCAGATATATTTGGCCATTCCAGGCCAGTAGAATTGGCACTGAGCGTGGGCGAGTGTTGCATCGACCCCAGGGTGTCCGCTATGGGCTGCGCAATAGTAAAAGTCAAACAGGGAGGACGGGACTACAACTTTATGTCCCTTGACGATGACGTCATTCTGGAGCACCAGTTCGTCGCGGACCAGGAAGAAAGGCTGTGTTTCAGTCGGCACGCTGGAGCGCTTTGTTGGCCACCCTGCTTTAATCACAGAGGCAAGCCGCTGCAAAACTGGATCGGCAGCGGTGTGCTCGGCCAAAACCTGTAGCTGCTTGGTGGGAATAAAGTCAACGCCCAGTACGAGCAAGTCCTCTGTTTTGTAGCACAGGAATGTCTGCGGGGCGCACAATAGGGTGTCCGCAATGTGCATCTCGGTGCCCTTCTTGTAGATGATGTAGAAATCGAAACACTGGAGCTGCAGCATCATACGCTGCAGCCTGGCGGGGGCAGCGTGAATCGACTTGTTCAGGATTGTCACCAGTGGCTGGTGGTCGGTTTCGACCGTAAATCTGCTACCGAACAGGAAGTCTCTCAACTTGGAGCAGGCAAACACCACCGCAAGCAGCTCCTTCTCGATCTGAGCATACGGCTGCTCGGTGTCCGTCATGGTGCGGGAGGCATAGGAGACAGGATGTAACGATCCATCGACAGACTGAAGGCAAGCCGCACCCAGACCGAACTTGGAAGCATCACAGGTGACGGTGATGGGGCGACTCACGTCGAAGAACCGCAACGTCGGAGTGTTAATCAGTTTTGACTTGAGGCAGTCAAAGGCCTGCTGGTATGTGGGAGCCAGACCCAGGCAATATCCTTTTTTGTCAGCTGCCGCAGGGGAGCACTCAGCTCACTGAGGTTTGGTACAAACTTCCCAAGGTAGTTCACCATGCCCAAGAATTGTTGTAGACCTGGCACGTCGGTGGGGGCTGCCATCTCGCAGATGGCAGCTGCCTTCAAGGGGTCGGGTTTTAGTCCGTTAGAGGTGAAAACGTGTCCAACATACGTGACTTCTGAGACACGAAACCGGCACTTCTTGGGATTCAGCTTCAAATTGGCCTTCCGCACCCGATCCAGGAAGCGGCGGAGGTTCAGGTCGTCCTCGGCAATGTCCTTCCCATAAACCAGGATATCATCCACGATGATGGCACATGGCAGGTCCGAGAATATCTGCTCCATCGTTCGCTGGAACACCTCGCTAGCGGAATGGATGCCGAATGGCATTCGCAGGAACTTGAATCTGCCAAACGGCGTGGCAAAGGTCGTCAGGTCAGAAGACGCTTTGTCCAACGGGATCTGCCAAATAGGAGTTCTTAGCATATAGGACCGAAAAGGTGGTGGCTTGCCCGACCTGAGCCGCCACGTCCTCAACAGACCGCATGGGGTAGTGTGGTCGCCTGATGGCAAGGTTTAAGTCCTTCGGGTTGATACACACACGTATTTCGTTCTTGTCTTTCTTTATCGTGGTGACCATGGTGGAGACCCAATCGGTGGGCTCGCCAACCGCTTCTAGCACCCCCATGTCGACCACGTTGTTGAGCATCGCCTCGACCCTGTCTTTCATGGCGTGATCACCCTGTGAGGTGCGCAGACCATATGTTGTATATTTTGGGTCAATGGAAATATGGAACGTCAGTGGTAACCTTCCCAGGTCATCGTTGAACAGATCCTGGTATTCTGCAACCGGGTTAAATGACAGTTGCACTTTGTGGACCGTGCGGTCGAAGGACACCAGGCCAAGTTCTTGGCATGCACGGTTGCCCAGCAGGGTTACACAGTCAGAGTTCAAAACATAGAAAACCAGGTTTCTCGTGGCCTTTTGCAGCATGCAAGTTAAAGTGGCCCTCCCCGCAGGCCTTAGAATTTCTCCACCATAGGCGTGCAGGGTAGCATTGTCAGCAACCAGGGGCTCATTATTCCTTATCTTGTTGAAAAGATTTATTGACAAAACGTTGACCTTCGCACCTGTGTCTAACTTTGAAAGGAAGGTTACATCATTGATAGTCACAGATACGGAGAGATCAGAACATTGGCCGGGTGCCTGGAGAAGGGTGAACACATTTGAATCCTCGGGAGAATTAATTGGATCTGCATCATAGGATTCAGCTATTTTGGGTCGCGAGTCGTAACAGATTGTCTCAGCATGTTTAGACTGGGTCTGGAAATCTGTACCCGTCTCCCACGGGAATGGAATGAACGACAGGCGGCAGAGAAGTGATTCCGTTTTTTACAAAAGTTACAGGCCTTGCCATAGGCGGGGCACGTCGACAGTCTGTGGTGCATGTAGTTACAGTTTGCGCACCTTTTTGGGGGCACTTCACCAGGACCAGGGTTGGCACGCGGCAGAAAAGCATTGTTTTCCATCCGAGGCTGTGGTCTCCTAAACCCAGCTAGGTTGACAGATTTATTGCCCAAGTCCCGGTGGTCATCTGGCAATACAACGACCTCAGACAATCTGCAGGTATGCATGGCTTTTTCCAACGTTAGATCCGGATCCCTTAGAAGCTCACATCGCAGCTTCTGGTCACGCATGCCAGTAACTAAAATGTCTCTAGTGAGCTGGTCTGTCATGTCACCAAAACGGCACCGCTGGGCGAGATAACGCAAATCAGCAATAAAACATTCAACAGGGTTCATCCGGCAACTGTTTCCTTGTAAAGAACCGTGCCCTCTCCAGAATGCCGTTCGAGGGCAGGTCACAAACCTCCCTGAACTGACGTAGCAGGCAAGCGGGGTCACTGGCAGATTCTGCAGGAGTAGTCACCACGTTGTTGTCGTCCAGGACCGCATAGGTGAAAGTTCTGGCTCTCTTCATGGCATCTGGTCCGACAAGGTTGAGTAGGAGGGAGGCTTTAAGGGAGTCAGGATCAGGGCGATGTGCGATGTTGACAAAGTGTGTGAAATTAAATTCAAACGTGGCCCAGCGCTCAGAGATGTCAGCATCAAAGACAAGCTGCGCGGGCTTTCTGCAAGAGGACGCCATGGTCAGAGAGATTAAGCACAAAAAGGCACAAATCAAAAAAATAAATAAAACCTGATAGTCAGGAAACGCAAGTGTCTTCCAGCTTCGACATCATGTAAATAAGCAATTCCAAACTCTTAAAGTGTGCAACATCTTTTAATGATAGCACAGGGTATTACATACATCCTCAAGCACTGGCTACATTCTTCTACTGAACTGTACCCAGGAAGGGGAAGGCCTTATGATTGTTGTTAACTAGGCTGGGTTAATGGTACTGAGGTAACTATGTTATTGGTTGCATATATAAACCATCTACACTTTGTAAATTTAATTTGTAATTTCCCCCTGGGATAGAGGGGTTATTACTGTTTTGTTTATTATTAAAATGTATATTGAATAATTTAAGCAATGTTCAATACATTATTTGTTCAATCCTGTGTCAACTGAAGCAGTGTGTCGTATGGAACTGGATCTACCGCATGAAATCACGGAGCTTTGAAATCTTCACTTAGTCATTCACGTGACTGAAGTAAAATAATAAGCTAAAACGAGAACTTACCAGTTTGAAGTTTGATCTTTATTTTATGAGGAGTTCCGATGAGGGATTATGTGCCCTCCGCTCCCGACCCTCATAATCGCAAAGATCATCTGGTAGTTCTAGTCTTCTGAGTCTTACTATATAACTTTGACTATAGTTACTGTGATTTCACGCCGCTGCTTTGAAGTATGACGCGCATGCGCCTGGCGGAGCTTCTTCACGTAATCCCTCATCGTAACTCCTCATAAAATAAAGATCAAAATTCAAACTGGTAAGTTCTCGTTTAATCTTACTATTATCCCTTCTGTTATAAGCTACTAAAGTTATATAATGCAAGACTAAACAACGCGAGAAAGTATTCAGATGTACAGGTATTGAATTAGGAAGAAAAATGTAGGGTTCTTGCTAGTAAGAGGGCCTGTAACAGGTAGCTGCTCTGCCGAAAGGAATATCAGGTAGTCAGAGACTGAAAAATAATCCCTTGCTCTTAAATAAACATATTGGGAGAAGGGTGAAGCCCGAGGCAGAAGATGCCTAATCATTCCTTGTGTGGTCAAAAATAACAAGGTATGGAAATTGTTTTTGTACCAAAGAAATTTTTCCCAAATCTATTCAACCTTTTTGCATGAACAACCCACAATTCATCCCATTCCCATCTCTTCTCCAAAGTCCTGTTGTCATAGAGTGAGTGTAGAAACAGGCCCTTCAGCCCAACTTGCCCACACCAGCCAACATGTTCCATCTACACTGGTCCCACCCACCTGCATTTGACCCATATCCCTCTAAACCAGTCCTGTCCATATACCTGTCTAAATGTTTCTTAAACATTAGGATAGTACCTGCTTCAACTACCTCATCCTGCAACTCGTTCCATACACCTACCACCCTTTGCATTAAAATGTTACCTCTCAGGTTCCTATTAAAGTTTCTCTCCCTCACCTTAAACCCATGTCCTCTGGGTTTTGATTCCCTTACTCTGGGCAAGAGTCGCTGTGCGTTTACCAGATCTAATCCTCTCGTGATTTTGTACACCTCAAAGATCACCCCTCATCCTCCTGCACTCCAAGGAATAGCATCCCAGACTGCTCAACCATATAGTTCAGGCTCTCAAGTCTTGGCAACATGCTTGTAATCCTCTCTGCACCCTTTACAGCATGACAAAATATTTCCTATAATATGGTGCCCAAACTAAATGCTGCCTTACAAAAATTTTATACAACTGCAACATAACCTCCCAACTTCTATACACAATGCTGTGACTGATGAAGGCCAATGCGCCAAAAGCCTTTGTAACCACCCTATCTACCTGTGATGCCACTTTCATTGAACTATGTACCTGTATTCCTAGATCCCTCTGCTCCACAACACTCCCCAGAACCCGACCATTCACTATGCAGGTGCTGCCCATGTCAGTACTCCCAAGTGCAACACCTCACGTTTCTCTGCATTAAATTCCATCAACTATTCCTCAGCCCACCTGTCAAAGCAATCAAGATCCTGCTGCAATTTTTGACAACCATCTTCACTATCTATAATACCACCCACTTTTGTGTCATCTGCAAACTTGCTAATCATGCAATGTATGTTCTCATCAAAATCATTGATATAGATGACAAACAGCAACATGCCCAGCACCATACCCAGATTTGGTGTCAAGAGTTGGTGTCACAGCCCTGCGTGCTACTCAACCTTGAAGTATCGTCTGCCCCGACAGCTCCCAAGAGGGTGTACCTGTTTCAAAGAGGTACAGCTACCAAGGGTCACCCATCTTCTGCTGGACTTTCAGAACAACCAAGACACTCTCATTTACCCAGATGGGCCCGAGATCATCCAGCTGCTGCTCCAGTTCCCTAACTCATTACTCAAGAACTTACACCTGGACACAATTCCCACAGGTGTAGTAATCAGTTTCCATGACTTCCCACATCCTGTAATGGACACACTGCAACAACATGCCAGCCATTACCACTGCAGCCAAATCAATAATTAAATAACAAGACACTCACAGAGCTGATTGAACCTTATTCTCCTATCTACTGCTGATATCCATTTTGCCTCAGCCTATTCACCAAAGATTCACACTTTACCACTCTCCACAGCACTTTCACCTCAGCTGCTCTACATTACCTCAACTTATTTTAATTTACGACTCAATTAACTAATTTGACGCTGCAACCAGTTCAATGGTTACCTTTAAAATGCCTTTATTTGCTATATATTGCCCTGCCTCTTACCTTCACTGGTTTACCTGGACTGTTGCACTCTGTTCAACGCCTCCTGCTCTTGTCAAACTATGTTTGACTTGCTTCAGGTAATAATCCAATTATTTTGAAAGCCACGATTAAACTATACCCACTTTAACTGCAGAGATTAAATTCCAGGTCATATCTTGTTCTGAGGATTTGTTTTGGGGGGGGGTGGTAGCTGAATTTCCACAACTGTTTTTGTAAGGAGTTTATGTTAGGAGAGGCCTGAAGGAAGGGGAAACTCCTTCAAATGAGTCTGGACATAGCACAGCCCAACATAGATTTTATGAAAAGGAAAAATATGTTTGAGTGGGTTTCCCTAGCTTACAACAAAAACAAAAGGGGAAATCATTCTGCTGGGATTATATTTCGTGCCTGCCAACAATCAGTGGGAAATAACGGTGTAAGTTTAGTTGGCAAATCACAGAGCTGTGTTGGAGAAATGGGTTATAGTAACAAGGGATTCTAAATGGGGTCATTTTTGTGAGAAAAGCATAGGTGGGGTGCAATTTTTCAAATGCTTCCAAGGCAGTTTTTTGAGTCAGTATGCAGATAGTCTAACAATACAATGGAAAGTACTGGATCAAATCTGAGGGAATTAAATTAGGCAAGAAGTTGGTGTCTGAGATTGAGGTATTTTGAGGATTTATAATCATAACTCTTGAAGTTTCAAGGTAACTAATGAATGAAGTAAGGGTGGTATAGAAGAAAAGAAAAACGATGGAAAGGCCGCAACTGAAGTTGTGTGAGCAGTTCTAGTCAGCACACTACAGTATAGGAAAGATATAGTTGGTGCAAAGGAGATTTAGCAGGATGCTGCCTATGAGAGAATATTTCAGTTATGAAGATAGATTGGAAGGTGTGGATTTGTTTTCCTTGGAGTGGCGGAAAGTGAAGAGTTACCTTATGGTGCTGAGCAGAATTGTGAGTGACATTGATAGGTTAGATGGAAGGAAAACGTTTCCGCATGACGGAGATGATTAAACTAAAGGGCATAGATTTAAGGTGAGGAATAAAACCCAATGGATCAACAGCTGATTATTATGGTTCTTGATGGGCTGAAGGACCCGTTTCTATGCTCCAATTACTTCATGTCTGATCAGTGGAGAAGATTCTTCATCTTGAATTGTGAACCTTTGGAATTCCCTACCCCTGTGACATTTGCTCATTGTGTTAATTGAAAACAAGATCGATAGACTTCTGGATGTTAAGAGAATCACATTTTGGGGATGGGGCAGGAAAATGGCGTAGAGTGAGAAGATCGGCAACATTCTGATGAACAGTGGAGTACAATCAGAGAGGCATTTAGCTCCTATCTATGTTCTTGTATAAACGTTTTTGCTTTGGTTCTTTTACCAGTCACTTTCAATTTGTGTCCCCTGATTTTCATTCTTTCGCCGAACACCTCCGCTCGGTCCGCATTAACCAACCCGACCTCCCGGTGGCTCAGCACTTCAACTCCCCCTCCCATTCCGTATCCGACCTCTCGGTCCTAGGCCTCCTCCACGGCCAGAGTGAGCAACACCGCAAGTTGGAGGAACAGCACCTCATATTCCGCTTGGGGAGTCTGCATCCTCTGGGCTTGAACATTTAATTTTCTCAATTCTGTTAACCCTTGCTGTCTGCTCCCCTTCCCACCTCTCCCTCAGCCCTCGGGCCCTGGCATTCCCTCTCTCTTTATCTCCCTCCCCCACCCTAGTTGCACTAGCTTCTCATTTTCACACCACAAACAGCTTACAATGGCTTGTTCCCTTTATCATCGATACTTTTTTTGCATATCTTTCATTCATTGTTCTTTATCTCTCCACATCACCGTCTATATCTCTCGTTTCCCTGAACCCTGACCAGTCTGAAGAAGGGTCTCGACCCGAACCGTCGCCTATCTCCTTCGCTCCTTAGATGCTGCTGCACCCGCTGAGTTTCTCCAGCCTTTTGTGTACCCTTCATTCTTCCATCATTGGATGGTTTCTCTTTCGACAGGTCATTCATGATTTTGAACACTTTTCTCAATCTTTGCTGCTCAAAGAAGAACAATCACGACTTATCCTGTGGAACCTCATCTCTGGAACCATCTTTTCCATAACATCTAAAAATTCACATTATTCCTATTGAATTTGTGCGCAGAAATGATGAAATACATTGTTTATGAATGACCCAATATTTTATAAAGCTTCAACTTGCTTTTGTTCTCTACGCGTAGGAAAAAAAATCCAGGATCCATATGGTGTAGCGACAACCGCGCCAACCGTGCTATTTTCAATATATTTACCCCAGATTTCTCGATTCTTTGTGTGTGTGTTGGAACACTTAATCAGGTTAGTTATAACTATATTTGCCTTTAATACATCTATGCTGGCTTTCCTTTAGTTTTCTACCCTCATAATTTTTTCCTGAATAATCTTTTCTGGAAATTTGCCTAGCAAGGTTGATCGGGTTTATCCTCTCTCCTTTTTATGAGCAGGTACTGGCACCATTCCCCACATTGAAGGAGAATTTGAATACTGTAGACAATACCTCTACAATTTCCATTTTTCTCACAAAATAAACCTCACGATTGGGGAATCTACATTTGTCGTATTTAGTTGCCAATCGAACGGGTCTAGTGGCTATAACTGATGTTTATCATGGCGGTACCTGATCATTATAACGTTGCCTGTTTGAGGGAGACAGCCGTGTGCAAATTAGTTGTTTTTCATATTGCTACAGTTTGCGTGAGTGAGAACACTTCAGCCCCCTCCTCCCTGACCACCCATCACCCCCTACCAGACATCGCCTCGGCCTCCGTCCACTCACCTGCCTTCCTCTGGCCCCAACCCCCATCCTTGCCGGGTGTTCACCATCTCCCCCCCCCCCCCCCCCCCCCCCCCCCGACCGCCCCTTCTCGGATTCCGAATGGTCTGTCCTCAGCAGAGGCCTTAACATTGTTCCCCTCCATCCCCATCTCAATGAGTTCCGCGTCCGCCACGATGTGGCGCTCTTCTTCCGTCAACTCCGCATCAAAGTGTTTTTCTGTGGGAAGGAGTCCTCACCCCCCAGTGATGATCCCTTCTGCCATCTCCAATGGACCCCCTCTTCTTGGAGTCCCCCTCATGGCCATCTTCCGGCTTTAGACTGTTTTATTTCAAACTGCCAGCAGGACATCAACTGTCCCCAACTTCTCCACTTCCCTGTCCCAACTTCTCCACTCCCCTGTCTCACTCTAACCTCTCCACCCCGAACGTACAGCCCTCCACTGCAACAACCCAGACTGGGTGATCAAACCTGCCGACAAGGGAGGTGCCGTGGTAGTCTGGCGCGCTGATCTCTACAAGGCTGAGGCCACGCGCCAACTCACAGACACCTCCTCCTACTTATCCTTGTATCATGACCCCACAGACGAGCATCAGGCCATTATCTCTAACACTATCACTGGCTTCATCACTTCCGGCTCCCAAGCCTCCAATTCCCCAGCCCCGCACGCCCCAATTTTACCTTCCGCCCAAAATCCACGAACCAGACTGTCCTGGCAGACCCATTGATTCTGCCTGTTCGTGTCACACCAAACTTATTTCCACATACCTCGACTCCATCCTATCCCCCTTGGTTAAATCCCATCCTACCTATGTTCAAGACACCTCACGCGCTCTTCATCTACTCCATGACTTCCATTTTCCAGGCCCCCATTCCCTCATCTTCACCATGGTGATCCAGTCACTCTACACCTCCATCCCCCATCAGGAGGGTCTTAAAGCCCTCCGTTTCTTCCTCGACCGCAGAACCAACCAATCCCCGTCGACTGATACTCTCCTCCGCCTAGCGGAGCTGGTCCTTACCCGTAACAACTTTTTGTTTGACTCCTCCCATTTCCTCCAAATACAAGGCGTAGCTATGGTATGTGCCCCTTTGAAGGGTACGTCAAACAATCTTTGTTCGAGGCGTACCATGGCCCTATCCCCAAACTCTACCTCCGCTACATCGACGACTGCATTGGTGCCACCTCCTGTACCCATACAGAACTCATTGACTTCATTCATTTCACCACTAACTTCCATCCGGCACTCAAATACACCTGGACTATTTCCGACATCTCCCTACCGTTTCTAGACCTCACTATCTACGTTGCAGGTGACAGATTACTGACTGACATCTACTATAAACCCACTCGCTCCCATGGCTATCTGGACTACACTTCTTCCCACCCTACTTCCTGCAAGAACTCCATCCCCTACTCTCAATTCCTCCGTCTACACCGCATCTGCACCCAGGATGAGGTGTTCCAAACCAGGGCATTGGAGATGTCCTCATTCTTCAGGGAACGGGAGTTCCCCATACTATAGATGAGGCTCTCAACAGGGTCTCTTCTATACCCCGTAACTCTTCTCTCACTTCCCATCTTCCCCCACTCGTAACATAGCCGTCCGAATGGGGGGTGCGTTGGGTGCGGTCACACCCCCTTTTCTCCAGATTAAAAACAAATCCAGAGAAAAAAAAAAATTGGAGCGCAATCAATGTTTCCACTTTGGAGGAATTTACCGGGAATTCGGGATATTTGAAAAAAAATATTTGCGACCTGCGCAGTTGGGGGAAACTGGTGACGCGGTAGCGACGTAAAATGACTCTGTCTCTCCGCGTGCGCGCAGTGGGCGGGATTAGATGCAGCCATTTTCAATGCTTCACCTCGACGGCACGGGCCTAGTTTGGGTGAGTGGGACCCTGAAATGTTGCGTTGCATTGTGGTAGGGGGAATCTGTTTGTTTTTTATCGGGGGTGTTAAACTACCTGCGACTAGTCCAATCCGACCCGCGGGATGATTTGGGGAAAAAAAGAAGTGCCCGCTTCTCCTTACCCGGGGCGTCGCCTCCATTGGAGCCTTGCTGGCGGCACAGTTAAGGGCCTGTCCCACCAATATGCGATTACATGCATCTTGCGCGACCAAACGTGGTCGCTCGAGGCGTGGGGCCGGTCCCACTTCAATTGGCGGAGGCCTATGGAGTTGAGCGGGACTGATCCCGACATCGTGCAGGGCTCCAAAAATCTTGCACTGTCCGAAAATCTCGCACGCCAACGGTCTGTCGGCCCGCAGGCGCATTGAGGTCGTACGCAGCGTCTCGACGTCGTATGCGGCGTCTCGATGGCATATGCCTAGCGCCTGGCGTTGCGCAATGACGTCACCGCCCGGCGTGCCGTTGCGTGGTGACGTCACCGCCCGACGCCGTGTGACATCCAAATTCAGTCGGCCCGCCTCCTGCCCAACTGATTGGTGAGTATGATGTCGGGACCAGTCCCGCACAACTCCATATGCCTCCACGGTTCGAAGTGGGACCGGCCCATACGCCTCAGGCGAACAAGTTTGGTCGCGCTAGACGCATGCAATCGCATGCTGGTGGGACAGGCCCTTTACATTCTCGGAAAATGGAACTGGAAAATGTGATTTTTCCCCTCACACTTTGGGAGCCCAAACAGGCAATATATGCTGGTGTGCCAAGAGTGTTGTCAGAGTCTGTGAGAGGAACCCTGAACTGTCTGCTAATCCCCTCACACTTTGTGAGCCCAAACAGGGCACTGCAAGAAGAGGTAGAAATAGGGCCACCTACATCAGTGTACTGCGGAACGACACATGCTTTGACAGCATTAACAAACTGAGGACAGCCATGCTAGATAAACTGAGGTGCTATATTCGTATAACCAGGAATGGCATATAGGCTAAGGTCAACGAATGCCTTTGCATTAGTAGTAGGGGTAAATGGCAATATACATCCAAGAGACCTGAGTGATTATGCAGCATCATGCCAGCGTGTTTGATTGTTTGGTAAACTATATGATGAATTGCGAAATTTATGTATATATTATATTTTTGTTATGGAATCAAAATCAAGAATTATAAATTCACATTTCAAAAATGGTTTCACAATTCAGCAGTACTGATTTTCAGTATTCCATAATGATATTTGAGAATACAAGAGGTTGCATGCAAAACACTGATTTTCAAAAATCCAGTTTCTGTGTAGTACGTTCCATTGCATTTAAGCGAGAAATACCGATTTCCCCAACAAAATACTGATTTCCAGCCATCAAAATACGGAAATGCTCGGTGAAACTTGGCAGCTCTGCAATTATTAATCTTGACTCCACCAAAATTATTTCTGAAATATTGATCATATATTTGGCGCAAAAATACTCCAAAATAAGGCTCAGAGTGCAACAGAGATCATCTAAAACCCTGGCCGCGAGGGACTTCACGTTCGTGATGTGCGCTGTGCGCACATTACTTCACATAAAAAATGTGTAATCCTGTCATGCCACCCCCCTTTTTGAAAAGCTTCGTACAGGCCTGCATAACAAGGGCAGAGTCCCCCTTGTCCTCACATTCCACCCTACCAGCCGTCACATACAACAAATAATCCTCTGACATTTTCACCACCTCCAAAGGGATCCCACCACTGGCCACACCTTCCCATCTCCTCCCCTTTAGGCTTTCTGTAGAGACCGCTCCCTCAGTAACTCCTTGGTCAATTCATCCCTTCCTACCCAAACCACCCCCTCTCCTGGCACTTTCCCTTGCAACCGCAGCAAATGCTACACTTGTCGCTTTACCTTCCCCCTTGACTCCATTCAAGGACCCAAGCAGCCTTTCCAGGTGCGGCAGAGGTTCACCTGCACCTCCTCCAATCTGATCTATTTGCATCCGCTGCTCTAGGTGTCAGTTGCTCTACATCGGTGAGAACAAGCATAGGCTTGGCAATCGCTTTGCCCAACATCTCCACTCGATTCGCAATAACCAACCTGATCTCCCAGTGACTGAGCACTTCAACTCTCCCTCCCATTCCGAATCCGACCTTTCTGTTCTGGGCCTCCACCGTGGCCGGAGTGAGGCCCACCATAAATTGGAGGAGCAGTACCTCATATCTCGCTTGGGTAGTTTACACCCCAGCTATATGAACATTGACCTCCAATTTCGGGTAGTCCCTGCTTTCTCCTTCTTTCCCCTCCCCTTCCCGGCTCTACCACAGCCCACTGTCTCTGCCTCTTCCTTTCTTTTTCCCACCTCCCCCCACCACCCTCACATCAGTCTGAAGAAGGGTCTCAACCCGAAACGTCGCCTATTTCCTTCGCTTCGTAGATGCTGCCTCACCCGCTGAGTTTCTTCAGCATTTTTGCCTACCTTCGATTTTCCAGCATCTGCAGTTCCTTCTTAAAAACTTCAGTCAAGGTACTTTGTTGGCTGTAGAGTTGTTTGACTCTTATTGAGCAGGACATGAAAGACATTTAAATTCTTGTAAAATGTGCAGGAATGTTATGCTCCTTTTGAATAGACAACCAGAGATATACCGTTTTATTGACAGAATGGCACATTTCCAACCACAACTAGATATCCATGCTTAGTAGTTATTGTGACATTTGCACTTGAATAATGGCTAGTTCCATTAGCCTTGCTCTTATTGTTTTGATAAAGAAATTGGTCTGCCAAGAGCTATCGAACCTGCTTTTATTTTTGGCCGAAGATAGACTCAAAATGCTAGAGTAACTCAGCAGGTCAGGCAGCATCTCGGGAGAAAAGGAGTAGGTGACGTTTTGGGTCGAGACCCTTCTTGAGGCTGTATTTTTGGCTGATTTGCAACCAGAGGGAATTATCTTAAAACAATTCCTGATGCAGCTAATCATCATATCCAAGAATTGATAGCATCCTTCTCACTTCTTCTTCGTGCGTATGGTGTGCACAGCCTAAAGTTGTAGGACAACTTTTCTATTTGATTTTATTTGATGGTGCATACCAGGTTGATTGCATTCGTCGAAACAGGGCAGACCATGTGAAGGTTGCAATCTTCCACCCCATCCTTCTCACTTAAATCACAGAAGAGTACCAAATTCTTATCTGCCTCCCAAACCAGATGTGCTGTAATCACTCTGGATGAGGTTTCTAATTGGTTCCTAATCATGGGTAGTTTGAGTTATAAGCTGATATAAAATGGTTTAACGTGTAGGAAAGAACTGCAGATGCTGGTTTAAATCAAAGGTAGACACAATATGCTAGAGTAACTCAGTGGGACATGCAGCATCTCTGGAGAGAAGGAATTGGTGACCGGGTCGAGAGTCTGAAGAAGGGTCTTGACCCGAAACGTCACCCATAAAATGGTTTAAACTTAGAAGCTGCACTTTCTGATTCTGAAGATGTTAAGAGGTGATCTGATGAAGATTCTTAAAATAGTAAAGGGGATTAAAAATAAATGAATCTTCCTGCTTATGGGGGACTTCATCTTGAAATGGGAACTAAAACCAGAGAGAGGGAAATCGATGGGAAAATAAACAAAGTGCTGGGTATCACAATTTGTCATAGCTTTATTTCAAGAGATTATCTCAAAAATATCACAAGGGTCATTGTAGTGTGTGATCCAGGACATACTATGCCAGGAGGTTCACCTGCTGTTCCCAGTAGCAGAAGTTAACACCCTCTAACTACTGAAATATTTTCAGATCAGTATATTTATATTATTGTTAATAATAGTTATTGTTAACTCAATATGGTTAAGTCTACACCTGCCTAATAAAATGGACTAATTGCTTATCCTCAGCATGGCACTCTAACATGCACTAATCTACAATACACTTTAACCGATGTTATGATTTTTGGCTCCCTCTACCTAAATAAAATCCATCAATTTTATTCTTCCTGTTGCATTACATGTTTTTTTTGTATTATTTTTTTGTATTTTATACAAAAAAATGGAGGCACCCTGTCGGCCAGGCAGCATCAGTACAAAGAGAAATTGTTACCATTTCAGGCCAAATACCAAAACCTCTGATGCAGATCTTCGACAGCTGGTTCGGTATATGGTACATCACTGGCCATCACGCCATCATCTTGTTCTATATCTTATTTTCATGCATTGTTGGTGCTTTACCTTGGTGCATCACCAGCAACAGTTGGCTACTATGATGCGGACTGGATCATGCTGCCAAATAATTAACACTTAGACATCACTCACATCTTTATGACTCAGCAATCACGCCACCTTAAATGTATGAAGCAGATCATGCAGTGAGGCACAAAAACAGACATAATTTAAGAAAACAGAGCTGAGGGCAATCACTAATTCATTTTCGTACATTCTCAGGTTTTCCTTTCATAGACTGTTATCAGAAATATTAAGCTACAATGATAAAGCTCTCTACCAGCTATCTTGCATTCCATATATGCCATACACTAGATGGCAATCATTTTAATGGCTTTTCCATTATTTCCGATGAAGAAATTTCTTCCTTCAAATTATTAATTTGCATGACAATGAAATCAATGTTTTGGATAATAATTATAGATCTGATTCAATTTATATAGGAATACAGAGATGCTCTCACATTTGGAGTGTAGAAATATGATTCCACCTTTTCTTGCACAAAAATGCTATTTTGCTTAATAGAATTGAGCGGTTTTGGCCAGTCTTTGAGAATACTGGAGCAGGCCTATGGGACTATAATGGGACGTAACTCCTGTTTCTGTTACTAGAAATGGTCTGAAAAACGGCCCCGACACGAAACATCGCCTATCCTTTTTCACCAGATACTGTCTGACCCGCTGAGTTACTCCAGCACTTTATGTCTGACCTGTTTCTGTTGTGTACCTAATTTCTTATGATCTAATTGTATGTACACTATCTGAATACAGTTTCAAATATATTAATGATACCTTGAGGCAAAAACAACCACTATGTCTCAGAACTTACTCTCACAACTGAGTTTTTTCTTTATTATGTCAAAAATGGAGGGACAAACAAATCACACAGAAAATGACTCCAAGATCATGAAGATTTCTAAAACTGATGTATACAAATATAATGTACATGACTCATCACAGAAAGCTTATTTTGTCACCCATCAGATATAAATATATCATGGTTCATTTAGTCATTAGTAAGCTCCTTTGTTCAACAAAAGACTGAGGATTCTGGAAATAAACTTATTATAATGCACATCATTCAGGTTGTTTAATTGAATAAGATTGATATTATTTGAGAAAAGGCTAAGCAAGTGATTGCTGGGCATACACAAGTAAACACATTTTGTTTAGAGAAAAAAAATCTTGTTTTGTGAGATTTATTTATACGATCCTAAGCAATAATCTTTACCCAGAAAATATAAAGCACTGCTTTTACCAGTATAAGGCTTATCCCAAGCAGTAAGGGTTATGAAAGTCAAATTCTATGTCTTTGAAATCAGTATCTGAGATAAATGTATTGCTTACTTTTACAAGTTGTTTGAGATCAGTGAAGGGAAAAGTTAAGCCATCTAGCTCAGAAATGATCACTTCTGAGTGAAATGAACCAGACCAGGCAATCCAATTGGACAGGCACATAGAGGACCTGCCATCTCAATGTTCCACAAGTTCCTAAAGACAAAGTTGTACAAATTCAGGAAACAAATAGCATATGCATATTAACCTATCTAATGGACTTGCTATCAAATGCTGCTAATCTATCAATAAGTTTAGCAGTTATTATTTTAAAAAATATTAGGAATTTAAAGTTATTTTGAGATTTTTAACAACAAAAATAAAGAAGATTTAATAATAGAACATCATGCTCTATATCAATTTTTAAATTGTTGTTTTTACATTCTAAACATTCACATTGTTCAACTTAATAACGGGTTTTTCATCTCTACACAGCAACAAATTTCATAAAGCTAGTGATTTAATGTATGGATAACAGAAACACGAAGGAATGCATTTGGCATTGCCGAGCCTGTTAAGCCCGTCCCACTTGGGCGACCTCTGCTGAGTTTGCCCGCGACCCATAGTCGTGGAAAGGTTGCCACAAGGTCGTAGGAGGTCTTTGTCACTCTCCTTCATGGTCAAGAGTGGTCTCCGCGTAGTCGAGGCTTCAGCTAGGTCGCGGCGTATTTTTCAAAATGCTAATAATTGACCGCGACTAAAAATATGTCACCGTGGGAAAAATCGAGATTTTTCTTTAGTCTAGTCGAAGCCGGTCGTGATGCTAGTCGAAATTAATAGCTCCGGGGTGGAAAAAAAGGTCAGTAGAAAAAAAGGTAATTTAAAGAGCAGAACGTCACCTCTTTCACTCCAAGGCATGTTCATTCATAGCTGGTTCATTCATAGTTTTTTTTATGAGAGGAGACTTGTGATTTAGAGATGGCACCAAAAAGGCAGCAGTGCAGGGGGAGGGCACAACCCTAAAAAAAACCTACCGTGCAGGTGTTGTCCATCCAGGTGGAGGAATGGCAGGAGGTGATGCCACTGGAGGTGATAGTGCAGGAGGAGGTAGCCCTGCATGAGAGACCCCTGGAGGAGGAGACCAGGGTGGTAGTATATGTCCCCACCACCACCCCATCTTTCACTGCCCCATTTGAAGGCAGCAAAGCAGCACCTTTTCCCATGTCTGACACAGCATCAGAGGCAGATTCCCCATTGGTGGTGAGGGAGGGTTGGAGGAAGGTTATGCCCTACACCTTCACCAGGCAGCAGGAGGGGGACCTTGAGGAATGGTTCCAGCAGAATGTCATCCTGTATGAAAAGGAGAATGAGGAGGACGGGGACAGGGACAAGAATGACATGCTTGCCATCCACTGCCCCACATGTGTGCTTAAAGTTCCATCTTTTGTCAAAGCCCAGCACCACCCTCTTCCAGTCATCTGGTGTACTGGGACAGTCCATCACATCATCTCCATTCATCTATTGAGACCTCTTCTTGTGCTTCCTCTTCACCCTTGCTCTTCCCCTTCTGCCTTTCTTAAAAGGCTGCTGAAACAAAAAGGCTACTGTAAATAGTTGTATTTTTACTAACATCCTCCAAACTAGTTCATTCCTTTCTTGCATGGTTCAGAATGATTTAAAAAAATAAAAAAAAAAAACCTGGGAGGCATTTTTTAGTGAGAAAAAAATGCAGACATTACATCATTTTATCAGGTGATCACTTGAGCTGTAGACACTCATCACTGGTCATTGTTGTTTTCGGTGTGGTCCTCTGAGGTGGAAGGGGGCCGTGCTCATTCACGGACCAATTTGGCAGAGACCAGCCTCGAGTAAAACGTACATGGTCGAAGCCAGTCTTCAGCATAGTCGAAGGTCTTCTTCATAGTCGAGGGAGGTCTTCAACATAGTTGTAGGAGGTCGTAGGTCACCGTGACCTTGATTATTTTTTTTAAGTAGCTTAAGGTCGCGGTGGAGGTCTCTTAAGTGGGACAGACCCTTAAGGCTACAGGTCTGTGGTCATTTAACAATGATTCCGCAGTATTCAGATCCATTCATTATTTCTCCTGGCCATGCCAGACAAAACAGGAAACATTTGTGCCCAATAGTTATCAGTGACCAGCCTGAATAAGAGAATGTCATAATATTTCACTTGATTAAAGTTTACCATTGCTAAGTTTCCATATTGTATACCTCACTGAAATCTTAGAGAGGATGATACGATACATACCACTCAACGAGATTAGTGCAGCCGCAACAGTGATGAAATGTAATTTAATTCAGGACAACTATTTGACATCTCAGCCTCTGGACTTATTATTCATCTCCTCCACCGACAGTGCAATTTGTGCAGGAAGGAACTGCAGACGCTGGTTTAAACCAAAGATAGACACTAAATGCTGGAGTGATTCAATGGGACAGGCAGCATCTCTGTAGAGAAGGAATGGGTGACATTTCAGGTCGACATTTCTAAAGAAGGGTCTCAACCTGAAACGTCACCCATTCCTTCTCTCCAGAGTTGCTACCTAACCCGCTGAGTTACTCTAGCATTTTGTGTTTACCTTCGATTTAAACCAGCGTCTGCAGTTCTTTCTTGCACATGATGTCATCGTTCTTCCACTGCCGCTGGGTGAAGAGCCTTGAATTCCTCACCTGTGCATTCTGTGAGACCACCACAAGGCCCACAGCGGGTCAAAGGGTAATCCTACCACCATTTTCACAGTGCAGCTAGTTATATGAAGCAATTTTAATCAGTCCAGAATCTGAGTAGATTAAAAAAATCTTGGTATGGTACTTTGTCACGTGTACTGAGGCACAGTTAAATTCATTTTTGTATACAGTTCAGTACAAGTATCATTATACTTATCATTATACATAAGTACTTATACATATACATAAGTACTTATACATATCTCAGATACAGTACAAGTGTTTTGCAGTAGTACACTGACACAGTATACCGAGTCACCAGTTTGGTGCCATTTCTAAGTCCCAGTTGTTGTACTAGCAGGGTTCTTGACCTGACCATGAAGGCCCATTATCCTGGTGGCTTTGCAGGGTTGGCCTGGCCAAGAGTAGCCGTGGTGTCCTCCGCTGCTGTAGGCCGCATCCGGTCCATGAGTTCAGCGTCTTGGAAAGACACCTGGTCTGACCAAGCCGTTGAAGGATCTCCAGCAGCCCATTCCACTGCTGAGGTCCTGTGCTGCCTCCTGCAGACGGTCTACTTACCGGCCCTCCGTCTGACTCTTTCTACTCTGGGCGGGCGAGCTGGGCTTTCTAGGCGGGTTTTCAGTCTGTGGAGCGGGTCCACGATCTGTGGTGGATGAGGCAGGACTACCGGGTGTGTCCCACGTCCCTGGCCGGCAAGTCTGCGGTTGGTGAGCTGGGCCTTCCGGATAGGTATGTGGGGCAAGTCCTCGGTTGGCAGCGGATGAGCTGGGCCCACAGGGTGGGTTCTCACTCCCCGGCGGGCAAGTCCCCGCTCTTCGGGCTTCCTCTCCCCGGGAACAATGGCCATTTATCTCATCCTCTTCAGAATATTTGTCCCACTTTGCACGAAATTACACCTACAAGTCCCTGCACACACTAGAAATTACATAGTGGTAGGAGATTAGCCCTCAGAATGTCTCTTTTGCAGCTGGGGAATTATCCACCATTGACTCTGTAGCTCTTTCCATGTACACAGCTGCTGATTATGATTCCCACACCTAAGAGGAGGTCTGTGCTGAATGCAGAAAACTGTTGATTGTTGACTTAAAAGGTTTTTATTTTAACCGTAGATGTATTTCTCAATAACTACAAATGATTGACATAAAATGTTTTCTGTGATTGCAATGTATACCACACACATAATTGTCTTCAACCACATCTACTGAACACCTGAACACTCAGATTAGACCAGTCAAAGGTCTATGTGTTCGTATTGAAAAGAAAATCATATCTGCATTATATTACAAAATAGGTCAGAAACACTGCCACAAGGATTCTGCTTCATAACAAGACAATGGTGAAGTTATGTCCCGCAGATGACCTTTTAATCGGCCAATTGCTTTTAGCAAAGCGATGGAGCAGCATGTGGCACGGATTGGTCCAAAAATCCAAAACAGAGAGGGAATGCAAGTGCTGGAAAGTATAACGTAAAATATAACATCCTTTTTTCATTTTCTTCTCATTCTCTTAGTCAAAATGCTTTTCTTCGCAGAATTTGTCAGCGTCATTGAGAATTGTTTCAAGATGCTTAAATCGCTGAAAAGCAAGAAAAGGAAGCTACGTTAAAATAGGCTTTATATTCAAAACCAGGGGAAGAACATGACTATTAAGGAAGTTCACTGCATACTTGCCCTAGATAGCTTTGAACAACTAAGCCAATAATTGGTCTGAGAACTAATGATCACAGTATTCGGTTACCACCTGCTAGCACAAGCACAGTTGCAAGTCTAAAAAGACATGTTATTATGTATAACACATGGAACCAATTACATTAACCTGAATATAAATGTTCATGTACATTTGATATTATCATAGATATATGCAAGAACATTTCTGTCATTGCCCAAACTTTGCAAAATACTCCACCAACATGTATAGGTGACGACTTACTGCAAATTTCCTCAACGCTACAAAAGCGAGGAGAACTCAAATGGCATAGTATGAGTTAGGTTGTGGTTAAAACAGATAGAAAACAGTACAAAGTAATCACGATATTGCAGTTGTTACCAGCGGAGATTTTCAGATTAAAGACAGATGACAAGCTTGATACTTCCATCTGGCTGAGTGGGCCAAGCAGGTAAACATGCTTAGAATTTCCCTCTTTTAAACAGCTGTTAAAGGAAACACTCAAGATGGCTTTGGGTGATTGAACACTGATTTCCCCTCCTTCCCACTGGGTAAATATTTGGCATGAACCTGGCATCTTTCCTATTAGTAACATTGAGATTAGGAGCTCACCACATGCACAATAAACTCGGGTTTAATCGATACACGCTTGATGTCCAATTTGCTCCGATAGAGCATTAAGACAGTATTTTCCTAGCATTGAAACTCATTGTAAAGATCAGCTGTCGGAGTGAATTAGCACATTTTTCTACTTGGCTGAGAGCCCTTTGTTCCCAGATAACATGGTGGCTAAAGTCCAAACCATATTTCCACAAGGTGTCACATTTGAAATCCTATTCAGGTCTACAATTTCCTTCAGCTTTTGTGCCAGCAAGAGGGAAAACGTTAATCTCAGGTGCCTGTCCCTCTCTGTTAACACCCATGTGAGCAGTGGATGAGAATTAAATTCTGTACAATTGAAATGCTTGTAAATGAACAGATTAATCTCCCACACTCACTGTTCCAGAACTAGTAACATGAGCAAGTTATTAGAGAGTGGTTGATGGCCAAAATTCCAGATCTTGGGTTTATTGGGAGACAAGAGATTGAAGCTGGCTTTCAAGTTTCCAAGTAAAATTAGGCAAGGCAACTCTGGTACCGGTAAATGCTTCTCATTAAACTGCACAGGCTTCAACTCAGCTTGAAACCAACTCCCTCTGGAATGTTGATAAGGCAAAAGGAAAAGGGATATAGCTGTTGATTCCAGAGTAGCTGAGAAGGGCAGGATCCTGGGAAACAATGCTACCAGTCGCTGCCAAATCTGCATTCCCAACCCACAGCATGGTTTTCCCCGATCATTTGACTCAGGCCACCTGGGAGTCATGGTACTCATGATTCAATGACCCACGCAATGGGGCTGAGTGCACAAAAAACAACAAAAGGATATGCCCATTTTTTTTACAAGGGGACTTTATCAATCATGAGACAGGATAAAATAATAGTTCATCAAACCAGACGGCGCGGTGGCGTTGCTGTCTTATAGAGCTTGCAGCGCCAGGGACCCTGGTTTGGTCCCGACTACAGGTGCTGTCTGTACGGAGTTTGTACATTCTCCCCGTGACCGCATGGAATTTCTCTGAGATCTTCTGTTTCCTCTCCCACGCCAAGGGCGTACAGGTTTGTAGGTTGATTGGCTTGGGTTTGTATACTTGGTATTAGTGTAAATTGTCCCTGGTGTGTGTTAATGTGAATAAGGATCGCTGGTTGGCGCAGACTCGGTGGGCCGAAGGGCCTGTTTCCGCTCTATATCTCTAAACTAATCTAAAGCAGTTTCAGAGTAAATAGTTTAAGAAGGAACTGCAGATGCTGGAAAATCGAAGGTAGACAAAAGTGCTGGAGAAACTCAGCGGGTGCGGCAGCATCTATAGAGCGAAGGAAATAGGCAACCTTTCGGGCCGAAACCCTTCTTCTTGAGTCTGAAGAAGGTTTTCGGCCCGAAACGTTGCCTATTTCCTTCGCTCCATAGATGTTGCCACACCTGCTGAGCTTCTCCAGCATTTTTGTCTACCTTCATAATAAATAGTCCTGTTGCTGCTCTTAATTGAGTGATGAGCTGCCTGATTTCATCAAACGTAAGAGTAAAGCACTGGGGATACTGGAAGGCAGCATCTGTATGGGGAGAAATGGCATTAATGTTTCATCCGAAAAGTGAGAGATAAATATAATATATTTAAAGAACGGGATAGGGCAGGTTCAAGAATGGGGGATGGTTTAGGATTAGGTAGAAAGATGAGTAATTAATTGATAAAAGAGATAATGCAAACTGCTCAGAGAGCAGAGGCAGTCTAAATGCAGATACATAAACCAAAGCAAAGTGGAAGGTATGCTGGAAATCTGAATTATAAATGTGATTATCTGACATTGTTAAACTTCATGTGGAATATGGAATGCTGTGAGATACATGGTGGGACAAAGTTGATCCTTGAACTGTTTGACCTTCTTCAGAACAGTGCAGGAGTCCAAGGGCTGAGAGGACACAGTGGGACTGAGTAGTAGTGTTAAAGTGACAGACAATGGGTTATGCTTGCAGACAGAACAGGGGGGTTCTGATAAAAGGTGGTTCTATGGCCATAAACGAGATTCATAGATGGTGTGTAGTCTCCCTGGTGCAAGGATCAAGGATGTCTCTGAGCAGTTGCAGAACATTCTCAAGGGGCAGGGTGAGCAGCCATCGATACCTAGGGTTCAGTGAGACGTGGGGATAAGAGGGGATGGGTACCGTGGATGACTGCAGGAAGTTAGGAAAGAGGTTAAAAAGCAGGCACTCAAGGGTAGCAGTCTCGGGATTATTCCCAGTGCCACATGGTAGTGAGGGCAGAACTATGTCATATGAATGCTGAGCAGCTGGTTCAGTTGAAAGGGATTCAGGTTCTTGGGTCACTGGGATCTCGGGAACAATATCCTGGGAGTGAGATCTGTTAGTGCTACTTGGGAGAGTTTAACTAGAGAGGTGAGAACAGGGCCCTAGAGCAGATGAGAAATTGGAGTCAATTACTGTAATCAAAGAGAGCAAGATTAGCAGGCAGGACTGGAATGTGCAAACAAAGTGAGAGCAATGACTGGTAGTTTAAACTGCAATTATTTAAATCCAAGAGATTTAACAGGTGAAGTGGATGAACACAGGGTATAGATTGGCTCAAGGGGCTGGGATATTATATACATAACAGGAATACGGCTGGGGAGAAGTCAACGCTAATAGTTAGCATTTGTAGTGTTCTTTATAAATTATGGCATTTTAAAACTTTAGGAGTGATGCATATCTAATTCTGATTAACTATTTATTAACTACTGCCTCTTTCATTGCATTCATATTCTCCAGATGCCACAACATTTCTTAATTTACCATCTAACATCAGGAATAATCTCCATCTTGATTAAACTGCTGCTGTAATTTCATTTTTGTAACCTGTTATAACAATCTATCAGGCAGCCATTGCTGAAAGGCATATTATTTCTTACTTTGGTGCGTGACAAAGCATTGATAATTTGACCTGCTGCAATGTTTCTTGTGACCAGGGTTTATTTCCACACAAACTTCTTTGTCAAGAATTGATTTAGTCCCGTGGTGTACTATAGGGAATTTCAATACATGCTTTTTCTCTGCAATGAGCAGTCAGTTTTTCTTTTCCCCTTTTAGTTGTATTTTGTTTCTGGTGAATGATTTTTGTTTAAAGGATTTGTATTGCTAAGTAACCTTGTCGTTCAGGTGCAGTTGTGGTATGACTTGTTTGTTAGACTGAATTGTGCACTGCCTCCCAGTTTAAAGTTAAATTTAATATTGACTGATCATATTATCTTCAGTTCAATGGCTGTGGGTATGGGGGTGGGGGAAGAGCTCTGATAGTAAGCAGGGGGGTTGTAATGTCTGATTAACCTGTGCTGTTGATTGCAAGGCAGGCAGCCTGGCAACTTCATGCTGCCTGCTGATTAGAAAGATTTAATCGTCCACCAGCACCAACGATTGTTTAAACACATTATCAGGGGGGCTAATGTTGTTAGAGGGGCAGTTGAAATTCATCTCCAGTACTTACAGTCAGCCTACAACACTTAGAGTGACTGTTCTACAATGGAAAACGATCAGGGGAATGGTGACAAAAATGGCACGTTTCAGGTGACAGTTTTCTAGATGTGTTACTGGAAGCTTGGATTGAGCAGATGAGAAAACATCCATGTTCTCGTAGGGTCACGAGGTCTTCAGAATGGCCCTGAAAAAATAGTGGGAGTAGTTAGCTGCGGGAATCTGTGGTCAACCCCTGGAATGTGGATGCAATGGTGCAAGAGATTTGATACCCTGTACAAATACTGAATAATGCATAATATTGCCAATGTAGCCATCTCCAGCTTAAAGGACGCAGACATACCGCTGCAGTCACCTTGACAGATATTAGCAATTCCGTCTTTGAGCAGTTCTAAGTTTACAGATGTGACTTCACCAGTTGGTGGATTTCAGTGAGGATATTCCCCATGGAGATCAAAGATAAGAATTGTACTTATTTTTAAAATTGTTTCGCTATCAGGCAATCCAAGGAGTTTCACCAACAATAAATTAATTTGCAGCTATCCTGACCAAAAATGTTGCCAATGTCCACACGGGTTAGTGTCCTGAAGTTATTGTGATGTGAATCTTTGCATTCTGCTGTAAATTTGCAATAGGAAGATATTCAAAACAATTACTTGTGGGGATCTCAAATTTATAATGCCAAGTAATTTGATCCCATATCACTACTTTTATTCGCATGATGTAATTAAAAATTGAATTGAACTGAAGTAAACCGTGTGATGACCTCTGGGTCAAACCACACCATTGTGAAGCTCTTCAGGTGCTGGGCCACTATAGCAACTCCATGCACCTTTTGCATCAGGGACACTTGTGGTGACATCATTCCTCGCGCACTGCTCTAAAAGGAATGGTGCAGACAAACATGGACAACTTCGTCCAAGGACACAAAAATGGAACATAGTCTTAAACTAATAGCACAGACCTGGGATATCAGTAGATAAACCTAATCTAGTCTGAAGAAGGATCTCATCCCGAGATGTCGCCTGTTCCTTTTCTCCAGAGATGCTGCCTGACCCTCAGAGTTACTGTGTGGAAGGAACTGCAGATGTTGGTTTAAACCGACAATAGACACAAAAAGCTGGAGTACCTCAGCGGGACAGGCAGCTTCTCTGGAGAGAAGGAATGACTGGGTGACGTTTTGGGTCGAGTCACTTCTTCAGACTGAAGAATTTACTCCAGCATTTTGTGTCTACTTTTGATTTAAGCCAGCATCTGCAGTTCTTTCTTGCACTGCTGTAGTTGCTGTTATTCCACTGGTATATTATTGAAGGTGGATGTATAAAGTCTCAAGGGAGTCATGCAAGAATAGCATAGGAATTCTTCCAGCACCCTGGATTAACATGTCAATTAACATGGCATTGTTGATGTAACAGCTAATTAATGCAATGGCAAATGGACATGTTCGTTTTTGGAGGTTGACTGATATAAAAATGCACAATGCATTTACAAAAAGTTCAGTATGTATAAGAAGGAACTAAAGAAGGGTCTCGACCCCAAATATCACCCATTCCTTCTCTCCAGAGATGCTGCCTGTCCCGCTGAGTTACTCCAGCATTCTGTATTCCAGCATTAAATCAGCATCTGCCATTCTTTCATACTCATTTCCACACGGTTGCATAGTTTGAGAGATTATGGCATTAATCGCTCTTCCACAAGTCCAATAGTAGTTATAGTCACATAGTGGAAACAGGCCCTTCAGCCCAACCTGCCCACACTGTCCAACATGTCCCAGCTACACTAGTCCCACCTGCCTGCGTTTGACCCATATCTCTCCAAACCTGTCCTATCCATGTACCTGTCTAAATGTTTCTTAAACAGTGCGATACCTGCCTCAACTACCTCTTCCGGCAGCTCGTTCCATACACCCACCATCCATTGTGTGAAAAAGTTACTCCACAAGTTCCAATTAAATCCCACCCACCGCTCCCCCTCACCTTTAACCTACGTCCTCTGATTCTCGATTCCCCTAATCTGGGCAAGAGATTCTGCGTGTCTACCCGATCTATTCCTCTCATGATCTTGTACAGCTCTAGAAGATCACCTCTCATCCTCCTGCGCTACAATGAGTTCTAGCCTGCTCTACCTCTCCCTATAACTCAGGCCATCGAGTCCTGGCACCAACCTCAAAAATGTTCCTTAGTTTATAATACACGGTGGAAACAGGCCCTTCAGCCCACCAAGTCCACACCGACCAGCGATGCCCGTACACTCGCACTATCCTAAATACCCGGGACTATTTACAAACATTTTAACAAAGCCATACAACCTCCAAACCTGTACGTCTTTGGAGTGTGGGAGGAAAATGGAGCACCCGGGAAAAACCCATGAGGTCAGAGATGTACCCACGAGTACAAACTCCGTACAGATAGCACCCGGTCAGGATCGAACCTGGATTTCTGGCGCTGTAAGGCAGCAACTCTACCGCTGCGCCACCATGCCATCCGCACCCTCTGCAGCCTTTCCATCTTGTTCATTTTCAGTTCATCATATTTCTTTGAAAAGCAATTAAAAACATTTCACAAGAGTTACATTTTTTTTTTCAATCTCTTACCTTGCTGGAGATGCCATTTTTTTTCCCGGATTGTATCTCCTGTCTCTCTGCAGCTTAACGTCATGGAGCTGGCGGCCTTGCTCGAGACTGACTTTGAGTCCCACCGGGGCTTACCATCGGAGCCTGCGATCCCTTGCCTGGGATCGACGTTCCAACCGCAGCCTGCAGATTCCAACATTGAGGAGCTCTCAGTCTCGGGTAGAGACCGATGTCAGAAATCTCCAAAGTTGCAGGAGATTCGACCAACCCCGAGCCGGGATCCGATCGCCCGGAGCGGGGGAGCTGAGATCCCCCCGATGCGGAGGGCTTGACCGCCGGCTGCAGGAGCAAAGATCGTCCCGTCAACGGAAGGTTTGAGGCCCCCCACCGCGAGAGAAGAAGAAGAAGGGAAGAAGGTTGAACTTTTTTTTGCCTTCCATCAGTGAGGAATGTGGAGTCGCTGTGGTGGATATTCATGTTAAAAATTTATATGGGTGTCATGTTGCTCTTTATTGGTATGACTGTATGGCAAATCAAATTCCTCGTATGTTGCAAAACATGCTTGGCTAATAAAGTACTATTATGACTATGATTATGATTGTCAATGCAGAGAATTGACTTTACTTTGAAAGTGCACAGCCTTTATTCAACCCCATTCTTCCCTTTAAACCATCAAGAACATGAAACTTCCACTAGGACTCTTCTCATGCAGACATATCCACTAACATATTTTGGAGCACATTTCAATTTAGTTTTTGAGGTCTTGCTACACTATTCACAGTGCTTGTTTGTCCAGTGTCTGGCAAATCCTATCCAATTGCCAGAACATTTTCTTTGGTTTTATTATTTCCGGGTGGCACTAGCAATCGTTGCCTCGCCAACAGTCTGTCTGTCCTTTCCTTCTTTGTGCTTAAAGATGATGTGTTAAATGTATGTTTTTAGTGTTCTTTAGCTTATTTTATCTGGGGGTTGGGGAAACTTTTTCTACTCTCTTACCTCGACAGAGATGCGATTTTTTTTTTTCCGTATCGTATCTCCGTTCGCTCTGCGGCCTAACATTGACGAGTTGGTGGCCTTTGCTGGAGACTGACTTTTGAGAGCTCTACCGTGGCAGCCTACGGGACTTTAACATCACAGAGCCCGCAATCCCATTGCCAGGGATCGACCTCGGAGCTCCAACCATGGGTGCTTGCGGACTTAACATCACGGAGCCTGCAGTCTATGGTAATTCGCATATCACTGCACCTTAATAGGTACATGACAATAAAAGACATTTGAAACCTTTATTACTCATTTTCCCAGCTACAGGTGTCACTAGGCTAGCATTTATTGCCATTCTTGAGAAGAGGGTAGTGATTCATCTCAGTGAACACCTGCAATCCTTCTATTAAAGCTGCATTTGTCGGCACTGGGCCTGTACTCGCTGGAGTTTAGAAGAATGAGGTGGGGCCTCATTGAAACATGCAGAATAGTGAAAGTCCTGGATAGAGTGGATGTGGAGAGGATGTTTCCACTAGTGGGAGAGTCTAGGACTAGAGGTCATAGCCTCAGAATTAAAGGACGTTCCTTTAGGAAGGAGATGAGGAAACATCTATTTAGTCAGAGGGTGGTGAATCTGTGGAATTCTTTGCCACAGAAGGCTGTGGAGGCCATCAGCGGATATTTTTAAGGCATAGATTCTTGATTAGTACAGAGATTATGGGGAGAAGGCAGGAGAATGGGGTTGGGATGGAAAGATAGATCAGACATGATTGAATGGCGGAGTAGACTGAATGGGCCAACTGGCCCTATTCTACTCCTATTCCTTATGACAAGATCTGGCATTGGAATTGACCAACTAGGTTGTATAGCAATGAGTTAATATTCAAGGTGCAGATTGATTAATGTTTCTACACAGTCTTGCTTTACAGTTATGGCACTCTGATGAAAGCACTGCTTATCAAACTGACTGAGATTGTCTCCTTTTACATTTGCTAGTGTGTCTGCTCATTAAAGTGAACAAATCACAGGGTGACCAGCATAGAAATTAAAAACCTAGCAATTATATTCAAAGGTAAATCAGAGCAAGTTTCAGACCCTTCCAAAGTTGACAGAAAAAGCTTAAAATTACTTACTGTGCTTACGTAAAATATACTTTGCTATTCAAGCAATGATTGTCAACTTACACAACATTTGTTCAATAAGAAAGGAAAATAGTGAGGTAAATTTGCTGTCATCTCAAACAGTTAACAAGAATGTGTGTATTACCAGACCTCTCTTCATAATCTGATTAACTCTTTGACCCTCAGGTAAAGATCTTCAATACCTTTGGACTAATACCTGTGAATAATCATTTCATTGCTGACAGGATTAGTATCGTTCTAAGGTGATTTTTCAATGTTTCAGTGGAACTGAACGGTTTAGACACACATCATTTCCTTTGGCTTGTTGTAGGAACTGCAGATGCTGGTTTAAACCAAAGATAGATACAAAATGCTGGAGTAACTCAGCGAGACCGCAGCATCTCTGGAGAGAAGGAATGTGTGACGTTTCAGATCGAGACCCTTCTTCAGAATCCTTTGGTTTACTGTCTAATACCTATTCAATTGTACCGAGGTATTGGAAATAACTGCTGTTTGTAACCTTATAGAAGATCATGTTATTTGACTAAAGCATCTCACAAACATTGTAGTTTATGAACCAACAAAAACAACGAGGGTTAGAGATCATCCTTTAAAAGTTACAATATTTTGCCTTTGTTCCTGCTTGGTCTATGTTTAGAATATTCTGACTTCTGACTCCTGAACAAACAATAATCTCTACATTATATTTGAGTGTACCAAAGAAGTAAATCCCCAATTAGAATGTAATCTTTTAATCTATCGTCAAGCCTGTACTTTTCTAAATATCACTTAAGTCTTATTCTCGCCTAAACCCATGAATCACTACCAATTCTCAAGAGTCATGTCAAGAGAGTTTTATTGCCATATGTCCCAGATGGGACAATGAAATTCTTACTTGCTGCAGCACAACACAATATGTGAATATGTAAACATTGTATATAACGGGGGAAAAAAAATAAAAAGTTCAATAAATAACAAATATAGTGCGAATAACAAATAATAATATAGTTTAAAAACTTTCTTCTCCTAGAAGCTCAATATTTTATTTCTGGATTTACTTTCTAAAATAAACAAAGCCTAGAAGATGAGGCTCGCACCAGGGTCTCCTCCATACCCCGCAACACTGCTCTATCTCCCCATTCCCCCATTCGCAAACAGGGCAGAGTCCCCCTGGTCCTCACCTGTCACCCCACCAGCCGGCAAATACAACACATAGTCCTCCGCCAGTTTCGCCACCTCCAACGTGACCCCTCCACTCGCCACATCTTCCCATTCCCCCGTCTGCCTTCCGCAAAGACCGCTCCCTCCGCAACTCCCTTGTCAATTCTTCCCTACCCTCCCGCTCTACCCCTTCCCCGGGCACTTTCCCTTGCAACCGCAAGAAATGCTACACTTGTCCCTTCACCTCCCCCCTCCACTCCTTTCAGGGACCCAAGCACTCCTTCCAGGTCCGACAGAGGTTCACCTGCACCTCCTCCAACCTCATCTACTGCATCCGCTGCTCCAGATGCCAGATGATCTATATCGGTGAGACCAAGCGGAGGCTTGGCGATTGTTTCGCCGAACACCTCCGCTCGGTCCGCATTAACCAACCCGACCTCCCGGTGGCTCAGCACTTCAACTCCCCCTCCCATTCCGTATCCGACCTCTCGGTCCTGGGCCTCCTCCACGGCCAGAGTGAGCAACACCGCAAGTTGGAGGAACAGCACCTCATATTCCGCTTGGGGACTCTGCATCCTCTTGGCTTGAACATTGAATTTTCTCAATTCTGTTAACCCTTGCTGTCTCCTCCCCTTCCCACCTCTCCCTCAGCCTTCGGGCCCTGGCATTCCCTCTCTCTCTATCTCCCTCCCCCACCCTAGTCGCACCAGCTTCTCATTTTCACACCACAAACAGCTTACAAAGGCTTGTTCCCTTTATCATCGATACTTTTTTGCATATCTTTCATTCATTGTTCTTTATCTCTCCACATCACCGTCTATATCTCTCGTTTCCCTGATCCCTGACCAGTCTGAAGAAGGGTCTCGACCCGAAACGTCGCCTATCTCCTTCGCTCCTTAGATGCTGCTGCACCCGCTGAGTCTAGAAACCTACGTGCTGATTTTTTTTTTTTTTTGGCATTATCCAATGTTAACAATCTCCCTAACACAGTTTGAAAACGATTTTAAAAATCTCACGAAAATCATTAGCGCCGGTTCCAGAAAGCATTGATGGAATCCTATCCATAATGCCACTGTGATTCAGGAACAACAGGTGTTAGTGGCTTACTATCCTGCATTGGGATCATTTTCCTCACAGCTCTATGCACAGAAAGGTTCAAACCACGATACAACCAGCAGCCCTTCCTTTATCGCAACGCAGTGGTTGAGCTGCTGCCTAACACATCAGAGACCCAGGTTCGATCCTTCCTCGAGTGCTGTCTGCACGGAGTTTGCATGTTCTCCCTGTGACTGTGTGGGTTTTCTCGGGTGCTCTGGTTGCCTCCCACAGGTTTGAATGTTAATTGGCCCCTAGTATGTAGGATAGATTAGTATACAGGTAATAATTAGAAACATAGAAAACAGGTGCAGGAGGAGGCCATTTGACCCTTCGAGCCAGCACCGCCATTCATTGTGATCATGGCTGATCGTCCACAATTAGTAACTCGTTCCTGCCTTCTCCCCATATCCCTTGATTCCGCTAGCCCCTAGAGCTCTATCTAATGCTCCTTTAAATTCATCCAGTGAATTGGCCTCCACTGCCTTCTGTCGCAGAGAATTCCACAAATTCACAACTCAGTGGGCCGAAGGGCCTCTTTCCACTAAACTAAACTAAATGACTGAGGAGTGTTGACAAAGAATGAGTGCAAGCTACAATGTTGTGTGCTGGGGGACAGAGTTGCCTAAAGACGCCAGAGAAGCCTGCACTGGTTTCTGAAGAACAGCATGCTCCAGCGACAGGTTCTTTATTAAAAAAAATGCATGTAAACGAATGGTCACTGAAGTAACGCAGACGTTGAAATGGTCAGATGGGCATAGGCCACCAGAGACAAACTGCAATGTCCATGAGGCATGGTGAGAGCGACTCTGATTTTGACTTTTAGAGTAGTGCAGGGACTTGCACGATCTTATGCCAGTGGCTTTCAGAGGTCAGACTAATTCACGTGCCTGCACTGTTCTCAGCCAAACTCAGGATCATCTCACTCTCAGAAACTTCGCAGGCCACCTCTGCTGAGATTTGCCATTTTGCTGGTCGGTCCCCCAAGGGAGAGATAAAGAAAAGTGCAACATGGTGGCATAACTTGGAGAGCCAGAGATTTGGGTTCAATTCTGCCATTGGGAGATGTCTGCCTGGAGTTTGCATGTTCTCCCTGTGAATGCATTGGTTTCTTCTTGCATCCCAATGGCATGTGGGTTGGCAGGTTAATTTGGCCACTTTAATATTGCCTCAAGTGTGTAGGTGTGTGGTACAATCTGGGAGGGAGAGTGTATGGGGAGAATAAAAAATGCAATCAATGTAGGATTGCTGTTAATGTGTAGAAGGTCGGCACAGACTTGGTAGGCCGAAGGGTCTGTTATGTGTTGTACCTAGGACTCTCGACTGGCAGTGCGAAACCTTTGATTATGGTTAATGTCATTTTTGCAATAAAACCCAGAGGGTATTTGGTCGAACTGCATGCAATGTGAGCATTCATAAAGGGCACTCACAACTTTCTATCATGTAGAATTTGGCACCTGTACAGAGTTTTTTCAGAAGACCACACCCCTTGGAGGATTCCCATCTTACAGCAGGCACACACTGATAGCAGACATCTCCAATAGCTGAAAGGATGCTGATTACATGATGGTGTTGACCTTTTAATAGCCACTGCCTAAGATCATGGCTGAGAGGAAACATGGAAAGGGTTTACAGTGTTTCTGATGTGTGATGAACTTCTTTATTTGCAAGGTCTTTTAAATTGGTATTTCTGGATGCTTATTGTTGAGGAGGTTCTTGCTGAAGCCACCAGGAAGTGGTGATTGGGAGAATGTCGGAAGGAAGTGCAGATGCCGGTTTAAACCAAAGATAGACATAAAGAGCTGGAGTAACTCTCCGGGTCAGACAGCATCTCTGGTGAAAAGGAATATGTGACAAATTCTTCTGTCTGAAGAAGGATCTCGACCCAAAATGTCACATATTCCATTTCACCAGAGATGCTGTCTGACCACTGAGTTTCTCCAGCTTATTGTATCAATCAGTGGCAATTGGGTTTGGATCAGTCTGGTCAAGATTTGTTTGCCAGAGCTGTATAAAACTCTGCCAATGAATACAGGAGAGATGTGGTTGGCTGTCGTTCAATTAGAGCCTTTTAGGCAATTAGGCAAAAATAAAGGCTGGTTCTTCTGGAAGTGAGTTGCACCATTCCTAATTTAAACCCAAATCATTCAAGATCTTGCAAAGCTTTGGCTTTGCATTACTGTGTGACCAAGATTTTCTACGGCTGCGATAAATAGTCTTTTATATCAGTTTACTTTGGTTTAAAAATAGCTTGAAAACAGGCCCTTCGACCCACCGTATCCACGCCGACCGTTGATGTTCTATGTATCTTGCTTTTCCATCCACACTCTACACACTGGGGGCAATTTCTTCTATTGCCAGAGTAGACCATGCACAAACTGGAGGAACAACTCATATTCCGCTTGAGTAGCTAACAACCCAATGGTATGAACATTGAATTTCCAATCTTAGGAAACTACGTAACCCTTATTTTTCTTCCCCCAAATACCTCTGCCCCTCCCTTGGGCCCCACCTGGACTCATGCCTATTTTCGTCTACCCCTCCTCACATCTACATTCCTTCCTCTAAGCTGCACATTTGGTAAATCAATCCTTTTTGTTCTTTTCTTCGCTGGCCTTTCTCCAACCATCTGCCTATCAAAAATCCCTCCTCACCTGTATTAGGGACAATTTTACAGAGGCCAATTTACCTACAAATCCGTACATCTTTAGGGTGTGGGTGGAAACGGGGGACACCCAGAGAAAACACACCCAGTCACAATGAGAACGTGCAAGCTCCACACAGACAGCACTTGAGGTCAGGATCGAGCCCAGGTTTCTGGTGCGGTGGCAGCTCTACCAGGTGTGGCACTATACCGCCCATCTCTCAAGCAATCAAAAGGTATGGGACAGGTGAGAAAATGAATGAATGTAGTACCAGTCATGATCTTATTGATTGATGGAGCCTGTTCCTATTTCTTTCACTCTTGCTTTCTTAAATGAAATGTTACCTCTCATGGTTGCTTCAATCAGAGCGATGAAGAGTAATAGGCATAATGATGCCTGACCTTCAATCTGCGACGTGCAATGGAAAAAGAACAAAGGGGAGGAAGTGCACTCTCTTTTAAACCAGTAAACATGGTTCAGCATTTCTTATTTGAAAAATGGGCAATGAAAAATATAAAATTCAAAGCGTATCAACAATGGTAGTAACACAATTCTTTCCTCTGATAACGTCTTATTAATACAAATAATGTATTCTTCAAATTACTGACAAGTGTAAAATGCATTGAGAGACGCAATATGCCGAGCGCTGGAATCATTTCAACATGCTACATGCTTGAGCATGGCAGCAATTAACAAAGCAGCCACAACAGGAGTCAACAAACCACAGCTTTGACAATGTTATTAATGAGAACTTTGAGCAGCTTCAACTCCTTTAACAGCCACTCACTAATAACCACCCCCCCCCCCCCCCCCTCCGACACCTCGACAATCCTCACGTCTATTCCAAAAGTTGCTGCATCATACATTAAAGCTACAATATAAAAACACTTACAGTGCAGAAAACTACATTTTATGCCATTGATGTTATATTAGTAAACTGGTATCCCTTAATACAGTACTGTTCGCATTTCACCCACTAGATTATGAAGAAGTCATTTCAACTGACTTGTGAGACTTCTGCACTGGTAATTTTGCCTCTTAAAACAAAATGAAAAGAGAAAATGCTGAAACTGAAGAGAATTTCAAATAAATGGCACAGTTCCAACAAATGACAATACTGCAGTCTGACTACAGGAAGAAGGAAGCCAAACAGATGGCGTAACAGTGGAAGTTACGTCTTTTAAGATAATGGCTACATGGGTGATAATGGTTACATTTTAGAACATTTGCGGAGATGTGGGACAACAGCTGCTGAATAATAAATATTGTCAGTGTTTTAGCCAATACATTTCTCACTTTTTGGAACAATGTATGTATTTATTGTAATGGTTGGTTGTTCACAGAGTATATTATGCAGCAATGTATGCTGATTTTAAAATATGGCCACAAGTGCCTGCTCGTGTATTTCTAAATTCAAAACAAATGTATTTTCAGTTTTTGTGCCCTCTCCTTCAATACATTTTCACCTGCTGCTTTTCATTGCTGGCACAAAAATGGCACAGGCATATCATTTAATCCATTTTTACATTGCACATTTCCTCCATCAATGTTAAAGGCACCAGCTGCCCTATCAAGAGACAAGAGTCAGGAATGCCTTATTGGCATATGTCCCAGACAGAACATTGAAATTCCTACTTGCAGCAGCACAACCGAATATGTAAACATAGTACACTGTAAACAATATAATGAACAAAAAAAAGTTCAGCATGTGTGTATGTATCTATATATATATATATTTATGTATATATACACACACACGCATAAATATATACACACACTATTATTGTTTGTTGGTTTATGTATATAATTGAGTATATATTGTGCGATCTCGTGCAGGACAAAGGCAGGTGAGAGGATAGAAGTTGGTATGGAGGATGGTGTGGGAAAGGTTAGAGGTCAGAATTGGCAGGTAAAAGGTGGAGAGTGAGGAAGGAGGGTTGGGTTAAACTGCACGTATTTTAATGCAAGGGGCCTGACGGGTAAGTCAGATGAGCTTAGGGCATGGATAGGTACGAGCAACTGGGATGTTGTAGCCATGACTGAAACCTGGTTAAGGGAGGGGAAGAACTGGCAGCTCAATGTTCCGGGGTACAGGAGGTTCAGGAGAGACAGGGATGCTGGAAAAAGAGGAGGGGTGGTTGCATCGTTGGTTAAGGAAGATGTCACGGCTGTGTTCAGAGGTGACATTACGGATGGTTCGTCTAGTGAGGTTATATGGGTGGAGCTGAGGAACAAGAAAGGGATGATCACCTTGTTGGGGGTGTACTACAGACCCCCAAATAGTCAACGAAAATTAAAAGAACAAATGTGCCGGGAGATTGCAGGCAGCTGCAGGTCAAATAAGGTTGTTGTAGTAGGGGATTTTAACTTTCCCAATATAGACTGGAAAAATCATAGCGTGATGGGTTCAGATGGGGTGCAATTCCTCAAAATCTTTCAGGTGAGCTTTTTTAAGCAGTATGTGATGTCCCCCCACACGTGAGAGGGCAACGCTGGATCTAGTATTAGGAAATTAGGAAAGGCAAGTGTGTGTGGAGGAGCCTTTTGGGACCAGTGACCACATTTCGATTAGGTTTAAGATAGTTATGGATAGGGACGGAGAGGATCGACGTGTAAAAATGCTCAACTGGGGTAAGGCCAACTTTGAGGGTATGAGAGAAGGTATCTCTTAAGTTGACTGGAGCAGGTTATTAGATGGGAAAAGAACATCGGCCAAGTGGGATGTTTTATAAAAGTGTATACTGAAGAAAACTCAGGATGTGTACGTCCCCGTTAGAGTGAAGGGCAAAGCAGGCAAACGTAAGGAAGCTTGGCTGACGAGGGAAATTGAGACGTTAGTCAAAAACAAGAAGGATGCATGCGACAGATAGAGGCAGCTGGGATCTAGTGCATCCATGGAGGAATTTCGGGAGCTTAGGAGTAAACTAAAAAAGGAAATCAGAAGGACAAAAAGGGGCCAGGACTTAGCTCTGGCAGGTAGCATTAAGGACAATCCCAAAAGATTTTATAAATACATAAGGGGGAAAAGGGTAACTAGAGAGAGAGTGCGACCTCTCAGGAATCATAGCGGTCACCTCTGTGTGGAGCCACAAGAGATGGGCAAGGAGCTAAATGAGTATTTCTCCTCTGTATTTACCGAGGAGAAAGACAGTAGTACAGAGCAGTCACTGGAAGTGTATTGAGGGCAGTCAGGGTTACTGTCGAAGAAGTACTGAAGGTACTGTCATGTTTGAAAGTAGACAAATCTCCAGGGCCTGATCTGATAGATCGGGCCGAAACCCTTCTTCACACTTCAATCCGAAGAAGGGTTTTGGCCCGAAACATTGCCTATTTCCTTCGCTCCATAGATGCTGCTGCACCCGCTGAGTTTCTCCAGCACTTTTGTCTACCTTTGTACGTAGGAGGTCTTGTCTCACAAATCTGATTGTGAAGACGTCACCCAGAGATGCCAAAAGGTTCCCAAATGAAATGCAGTAACATACTCACTTGGGGTTGTTGCCGGCGGCTATGAAGATGCTTGTGACCCGGTGATGGAGGCGGCGGCTTGCAGTAAGGCACATGTTTGGGACAAGGTTTTGAATAAAAAGGTAGGCTGGCTCTGGAATCTCTGGTTAAAAGATGCTGTAGATGCATGTACATGGATCCGTTTGAAGGAGAGATAGCTTAATGGATTGCAAATTGGCTTCACGGAAGGAAGCAGAGGGTGATGGTGTAAGGTTGCTTCTCAGACTGATGCCTGTAACTAGTGGTGTGCCTCAGGGTTCGGTGCTGGACCCGTTACTGTTTGTCATCTACATCAATGTTTTGGATGAGAACATACAAGGCAAGATTAGCAAGTTTGCTGATAATATAAAAGTTAGTGGTTTTGCAGATAGTGAAAATGGTTGTGAACGATTGCAGCAGGATCAGGATCGATTGGCCAGGTGGATGGCAGAACGTTTGATGGAAATTAAGACCGAGAAGTGTGAGGTGTTGCATTTTGGGACGTCGTACAAGGGCAGGACCTACACAGTGATGGTTGGCCTCTGGGTAGTGTTGTAGAGCAGAGGGATCGAGGAGCACAGGTGCATGGTTCCTTGTAGGTCGAGTCGCAGGTAGATAAGGTGATCAAAAAAGCTTTTGGCACTTTGGCCTTCATCAGTCAGAATATTGAGTATAGAAAGTATGGAGGTCATGTTGCCGTTTTATAAGACGTTGGTGAGACCGCATTTTGAATTTTGCGTTCAGTTCTGAGCACCATGTTATAGGAAAGTTATTGTGAAGCTTGAAAGGGTTCAGAAAAGATTTACGAGGATTTTGCCAGGACTAGAGGGTGTGAGCAGGAGGATAAGGGGTGATCTAATCAAGATCATGAGAGGAATAGATCGGGTAAATGCACAGAGCCTTTTGCCCAGAGTAGGGGAATCGAGGACCAGAGGACATAGGTTCAAGGTGAAGGGGAAAAGATTTAAAAGGAATCCGAGGGGTAACTTTTTCACACAAATGGTGGTGGGTGAAAATGGTAGTTGGGCTGAAGGGCCTATTTCCACACTTGTATCACTCTATGACTTGATGACTCTAAAAATAGTGCAAAAAGACAAAACCAATGCCCTATGGCACTATTGAGGAGGAGTGGAGACTTGACCAATATCACTATAAAACACATAGTTAGCAAACAAAATACAGACCAATGACAAACCATTGGTGATCACTATATTACACCATGAAATTGACAGCAGCACTGTGATTTTGGTGCTGGCATAATTTAACGTGGAAATCTTGAAGTTCTATCAGTAAGTCAGTACACCTTCTCAACAAGAGTAGTCAAGGGAACTCAGTTGAGCCATGAACCACTTTCACAATGCACCCTTCATTAGATCGAAGTTTGTTTTTTATTGGTATACAAAGTCAGATCTACTACTTAAGGAACAATGGGTTTCAAATTATAGTACATCTGAAGTATTATGTGAATGCAGAAGGTGCTCTGGGCATGGAGGGAAAGGGAGGAATCGGATACGGGATTTACTTGCACACAATAGAGACATTCTGACATGTCCAGTCTCTTTGACTTCTGTTATCACTCTATTTTGAATGGCATGCTACTGATGAGCACCTCAGATAATGGCAAGAGCATGGAAATGACAAGCTATATATCTAAGAAAGATTTACCTCCTCTATCCAGTTTTGTTCTTCTAAGCGCTTGTAGATCCGATTCACAGCATCCTTGACATCTTCTTCACGAATATCTTCACTTTGCACCATGGAACAGCACTCCTGATACAACCCATATTTAAAGTGCTTTAAACCGTGGTACACTTCTGTCCTTTCTGCACAAACCCGACCAATTGACATCACCTACAATAATTCAAAAGATGAGACAAATTGAACAGATCCAAACCACGTTATTTCAATTATTTTATAATTTGTCATGGGCCTGTCCCACAGGCAATTTTTCTGTGGACTGCCAGCAACTGTCACGTTCGCGGCACTCGCCTGAAAAACTGGGAAGTGGAACGCCGATGAGTGGAACACACACACACCTCACATTAAAAACCTTGCCGTGATATTTGACTCAGCGTTGAAATTTGACAAACAAGTCCATGCCGTGGTAAAAGCTAGCTTCTTCCAGCTTCGGACGATAGCTAAAATAAAACAATTCCTCCAGTTTGACGCCCTCGAAAAGATCCACACATTTATCTCCTCCCGCCTCGATTACTGCAACTCCCTTTAAACTGGCATCAGCCAATCTTCCCTGTCCTGCCTGCAACTGGTTCAAAACGCCGCAGCGAGACTCCTGACAGGCACCCGAAAAAGGGACCACATCACCCTGATTCTGGCCTCCTGTGCTCCCTGTGCGGTTCCGAATAAATTTCAAGATCCTTCTTTATGTTTACAAAGCCCTTAACGGGCTTGCCCCCACCTACATCAAAAGTCTCCTTACCCACCACACCACCTCCAGATCCCTCAGATCGGTTGACTTGGGGTTACTGACCATCCCGCGGTGTAGGCATAAGCTCAGGGGCGACCGCGCCTTTGCGGTTGCAGCTCCTAGACTGTGGAACAGCATCCCTCTTCCCGTTAGAACTGCCCCCTCCATCGACTCTTTTAAGTCAAAACTTAAAACTCATCTTTACTCTCAAGCCTTTCTTGATCTCCTCTGAGGGAGGGCTAGATGTATGTATTTATGTATGTACTTAAACTATGAACCACTGTTGTATAATACCTCCACCAATGTAAAGCACTTTGGTCAACAAGAGTTTTTTAAATGTGCTATTGAAATAAAAGTGACTTGACTTGACTTGACACACACACACACACACATCACAAAGGTGGGGGCACGGGAAAGCGGGGGAATCTGAAATTCACACGGTGCAAAGCCAAGGTGATACAGACACACACCGTGATGAACAGGAAGGTTAAGACAGCTAGCACAGTGTACGGTAAATCCTTTAAAAGAGGGAGGGGAGGGAGAAGAAGGAGTGGAGGCACTTTTAAGAAGCCAGGCAACTTTTAATAAGCCAGAGATACACAGCTGTGAAGTTTGGTGGACATTTAACATTACCGGTCAGTTATCCTTGGTTCTGAAAACTTGTGCTTACGTTTTTTTCCCCCAATGAGCCAATGAAAATGACCGGTCAGCAAAGGCGATTAACTAAAACTACCTACGACTACCTATAACTACATGGCGACCCCACTACAACTGCACCTACGACTACAGGATTATTGATTTTCTCCATGGCGACCATGTTGAAAAATTTGCGGCGACCATACTGAGGTTGCAACTAGTTCCCAGAATGCGGGAAATCCTCGCGACCATGAAGGAGACTCACCAGAGTCCACCAGCGAACATGTGGCGATCATGAGGCGAGCGCAGAGTCTCCTGCACTCGCCTAAAAAATCGCCTAAGTGGGACAGGCCCTTTAGGCGATTTTTCTGGCGACTGCCGGCGAGTGTCATAGTCGAAGCATGTCGCCGAAAAAACGGTGACTGGACCCCCCTACGACAATGTCTAAAATAACCTACCACCTAGTCGACGTCCAGCTACCGACAACCAGCGACCACACCAACGACAACCTACGTCCACCCGCGACAAGCTATGACAAGGTAAGACAATTCAGTCGCCGGTACCTGTCGTCGGTTGATGTAGGTAGTCACCAATGGAGTTCACCGGTCAGCACCGGCGACAACCCACATCACCTGGCGACAACCTACGTCATCCTGGCGACAACCTATGACAGCATCTACATCAGGAGAAATCAAGCTACGCTCATTGGCCTCAAGCCAACTGTTGCCAAAATGTTTTAAACATTTCAAAATCCAGCGGCGACCAGAAAAACACTACGATTCTTTGGGCGACTGAGGACACTTCTCACGACCATACAGTCGACATCCCAGCGACAGCCTAATCGCCTAAAAAAATCACCGAAGTGAGACAGGGGCATTAATCTATGAGATTTACATCAGCGGCCCTTTCAAATTCAAACTGCAGTAAGAAATCTGATTAATTTGCTTGATTCTTTTTGAAAAAGCTGTCTATTGTTATCTTAAATGATATTGGTTAAACAAAAAAAGAGTTCTTCTTGAGGATATTGTGGTAAAGGGTGGGGGTTGATGATCCACACAGGAATGAAGTTCTTGGGTTGAAAACTGAATTTTGTTGCTGATTATTCTATCGAACTTCTACAAGTGTACAGTGGAGAGCAGACCGATTGATTGCATTGGGTTTGTTAGGTGATTTTAGTTCCGAAAACAAAGGAGTCACGTGAGTGACTACGTGAAGAAGAGCCCGCCTCACGCTGGTAACGGCATGACGTCGACGCTGACGGCAGAAGGTGGAGCTGCAGTAAGGAGCAGCTCCTCGCAGCGGTCGGAACGGGCCCGCAGGTAAGAACAGTAAAGTTGGGATTTCTTAGCGGGCGCTGGGTAGGTCCAGCAGTATAGGAAATATATTAAATCAGGTCAGAGTCATATTAGTGCTGGATAAGCACAAATGATGAAGTAAACTTATATTCGCGGGTTAAATGCTTCCTGGGGTGAAAAATAAATATACGGGAAAGCTAGTGCGGAGCCGGTTCCGATACCGGTGGCCGCAGATATACCCGTTAGCGAATTAGTTTACAAAATGATAACCACGGAGAGAAATGCTCCCGAATATGAAAAATGGAAAATAAAATAAAATAAAAAATCTGAGAGGCCCGTGGTTCTGATGACTCTGACATTGAAAAGTCCTCCACATAAGTAAACTATGTGGAACTGATTATGGAGCATATGGAGAAAGTTCTCCAAATAATTATGAGACTAGGGTCAAAGTACCCTGAAGGTTCCTAAGATTAGCCCTGAGGGGTTTAATTATTCTGAATATGGCCATGGGCCTAATTGGAAGTTGGAACTCCGGACCCAGGATTTGGGCCGGAAGAAGTCTCATGGGATGAAATCCCAATTGATTTAGGGCTGCAGAAGGCAGACCCTGTTGATGGTGATTTGCATTTTGAAAGCACACCACAAAATAAAAATAAAATGAAAAAAAAAAAAAAAAAATATGAAAAGAGGCCAAAAATGCCTGGAATAGCAAAAGGTTTTGCTATATATGAAGGAAGTGGTGAGGCTATTGAAGAAATCCTAGCTGCCAACATATATATATATGGTATCTCACCAACTTCATGATTCTGTGATGATTGAAATATTAAAATTGCACAGCACAGGAAATTGTGCCTCATTGGAAGAGCCTACGGTTTATCCGTTAATATGGGCATCCATGACTCCAAATATGAGAGCGTCAAATAGTGAGGTTTTAAAATCCTCACAAATTATTCTGCTGCTATTATGGCTTTTGGGCAGATGAAAGGAAAACATAAAATAAAGACGCTATTGTGCAATTCTTTCTATGAAATTTTATACAATATAAATGGCTATTTGGCCCATTTTTCACCCAAGGTTGCATACCTGTGTCGAGCAAGTGGTGTTTAAGCTCTTGGTTATCTGTTTGGAGTAATCTGCCTAACTTATTGAAATTGGATGAAAAGCTAAATTTTTTAGCTGCATGAAACCTTCGTCTTTGGACGAAAAGGTATTTTCGCCCAGAAGGGGATTTGATATTGGAAATAGAGGCAGAAATATGTCAAGGAAGTTTTATTGTATTGCACAACCAAATACTTACCCGAATTCAGGGGATAAGGAGACCACCACGCTCATATGCAGAGGAATTAAAGACTTGTTCTCTGCTTAAAGAAACTGCGGATTAATCTCCAGTTAGAGGGAGATTACAAAAAGTTTATTAAGACTGGCTTACTATTATTTTTGATCAGTATATTACGAGCAGTTTCATTAACTACTATTATTTTTAAAAAAAAAAGAGGTTAATCCTCCTGTACAGAATAAACCTGCTTATGTTTTCG
The DNA here is from genome assembly GCA_035221665.1 of Okamejei kenojei. NCBI lineage: Eukaryota > Metazoa > Chordata > Chondrichthyes > Rajiformes > Rajidae > Okamejei > Okamejei kenojei. The sequence goes on along the minus strand of CM069136.1, from coordinate 41,240,018 downwards.
TGTTTTTCTGCAATTGAAAAAGCAGAGATTTATGTTCACATTGCCTAATTATCTGGAAAAGAGGTAATGGAAAAGATTTTGAACACGAGCATAAATTTGTCTTTAATGTTAGAAGGCATTACAGATGATGGTTGCAGAAGTATTCTGGACCTTACAGGTCTAAATAAGTTTGTAGAATACAAACATGTTCAAATGGAGTCATGGAATACTGCAAAATATTTAATTCAGCAGGTTGTTATATGGCTAAGATTGATGAAAAGACGCCTATTATTCTGTACTTATGCATCAGGTTTCGATGGTACTTAAATTTTAATTGGTTGTGACAATTATGGCAGTTAAGCTTTGCCAAATGGACTGAGTTCAGCTTTTTACTCTTTACGAAACTGTTGAAACCAGTTTAGCCCAATTAGTGCACATCATTATGGCTTATCTCAATGACATTCTGGTCATTAGTGATTATCAGGAGTCAGCTGAGGACTCAGTTTCAGTTACTAAAGCTTTGTGGTAAGCTAAGGTTCTTAATTCATCTAATTAAGCCCCAGCTGCAGCCAGCACAAACAATTTACTTTTGGGGTTTGTAATTAACTCAGTGACTATGTTAATACCTTTACCAATAGATAAAGTCGATGATATTTTGGTAACTTGTCATTATCTCATTCAAAAACCTTATCCTTCCATCCGAGAAATGGTGACAACCATTGGTGAACTGCTAGCAGCATTTCCTGCAGTAGAATTTGGTTCATTACATTTATTGATATCTTCGAAGGTACAAGATACAAGCTCTCAAAGAGAAGGCAGGCCATTTGACAGGCCTATGTAATTAACAAAAGAAGCTGTATTGGAATTTACAATGGTGGGTTAAAAAAGGAAAATGTCCCACAAGCTGCTAATAAATATTATGATTAAACAGCCTGAAATGGTTTTACATACAGATGCTAGTGCTCTCGGATGGGGGGGCCACAGATTTATCCTCCAGTTGTGGAGGTAGATGGAAAACTGAAGAACAAGTGTTTCTCCAAGAATATGTATTAACTATTTGGAGTTATTGGGGGCCTTTTATGGCTTAAAAGCATATTGTTGTGCTAAACAAGGTCTGCATGTGTTAATACAATTACACAATAAAACAGCTGTGGTTTACATTAATCACATGGGAGAGTTGGATCAGTATCATGTGATTGTCTGGTCAATGAGATATGGCAATGGTGTATTGGTCGGCAGATATGGATTGCAGTAAGCTATACTCCAGGTAAAGACAATGTGGTAGCAGATGAAAGGTCCAGGATTTTTAAAGATAATACGGAATGGATGTTTAAGCCAGCAATATTTAAGAATATTGTTCGACGATTTGGGTTGCCAGAAATTGATTTGTTTGCATCCAGGCTTAATCATCACTTGCCTCATTATGTGTCTTGGGAACACGATCCGGACGCAGTTGCAGTAGATGCATTTTTATTACACTGGGGAAAAATGTTCTTTTATGCTTTTCCACCATTTGCTCTGATCCAGAGATGCTTGAAGAAAATAGAGCAAGATTCAGCTTCCGGATTGTTGGTAGTGCCAAATTGGCCAACTCAACCTTGGTTCCCAGTTATACTGAATATGATTAAAGAACCGTATATGCAGATTCTTAACTGTAGTGATATCTTGACTAATCCAGTAACAAATGAAGATTACCCATTATATGCATATATGAATTTGTTAATCTGCAGGTTTGACCAGACCACTACAGGAACTGGGATTGTCGGACCAAACTTGACAGTTATTGGCGCATCATGGCGAGATAGCACACAGAAACAATATATGACACATATTAAGAAATGGGAAGAATTTTGCACACAGTCAAAATATTTCTGATGATTATGTGAATGTTACTCATGTTTTGGAATTCCTTGCCAATTTGCGCTTTGGCCAACATTTAAGTTACAGTGCCATTAACACTGCACGTAGTGCTTTGTCGTCCTATTTAGGACTTATGACTGGTGAGAAATCAATTGGGTCGCATCCATTAATATCACGATTCATGAAAGGAATTTTTCACATGAATCCGCCAAAACCTAGATATACAGAGATTTGGGATGTGAGCATAGTACTTGCTCTACTTAGAGAATGGACGCCAATTGAAGGGTTGTCATTGGATAGGTTAACATTGAAATTGGTCATGTTAATGTCACTGGTCTCAGCCCAAAGAGTGCAAACTTTACAAATGTTGCGTTTAGACTGTATGCATGTGACTACAGATAACGTTGTATTCTATGTTTACGATCTGATCAAACAAAGTAGACCAGGGAGATCTGGAACAAAGGTAACCTTTCAAGCTTTTCATATTGAGCCTGCTTTGTGTGTGGTTAGACATTTGAACCAATGTATTAAAGTGACGGACACTTTTCGAGGAAACGAAAAGACATTGCTGCTTACGCACAAAAAGCCACACACAAAAGCTTCAGTTCAAACTATCTCAAAATGGTTGAAACAGGTGTTGGTTTTAGCGGGAGTAGACACTGATGTCTTCAAATCTCACTCCACCAGGGCGGCAGCTACGTCCGCGGCGAAGGGGCGGGACGTACCTCTCGAGCATATTTTTAAAAATCGCAGGGTGGAGTAAAGAAGAAACTTTTTCAAAGTTCTACAACAAACCTGTTCACACTATGACAAGCTTTGGACACGCGGTGTTGGGAGCACTATAATCACCTGCTTTGTTTGCTATTAATTGCTATAATCAGTTGTGTAGTCACTGATATCTTTTGTCACTTGTAATCATTTTTCCCTCAAATATAAGGAGGGTATTATATGGTTTTTCAGCCATTAAAAAAACTTAATTGTGAAAAGATCTAACATTTGTGTGCTTTCTCATGTATGTGTTTACTTAGCCGGACTGTCGTACGGATTAATTCTACGACATAAAAAACACAGAAAGCTTTAAAACTCTTCACGTAGTCACTCACGTGACTCCGAAGTAAAATAGTAAGATTAAACGAGAACTCACCTGTTCGAAGTTTGATCGTTATTTTACGAGGAGTTACGATGAGGGATTACGTGCCCTCCACTCCCACCCTCGTAAAATAAATGATCAAATGGTGGTTCTAAGTTTTTTTATGAGCCTTACTATGTTACTCCGGCTTTGGTGTTCTGTGTTTTTTCATGCCGTTGCTTTGAAGTATGCCGTTACCAGCGTGAGGCGGGCTCTTCTTCACGTAATCCCTCATCGTAACTCCTCGTAAAATAACGATCAAACTTCGAACAGGTGAGTTCTCGTTTAATCTTAGGTGATTTTAAGTCCGAAAACAAAGGAGGCTGCAAAAAGTGTTGGGTGTTGTCGATCAGGGGTATTGGCCTCCTCACCATCATAGGATGGTACAAGATCTATATAGGCAGCAATATCATCAAAGGCTTATACCACTGTGCCCCAGCTCTCATTTTGCTGCTGCCATCGGGAAGAAGTTACAGGAGCCGAAGGAACATTACCTCCAGTTTCAAGTACATTTCCTTTCCATCATCCATCAGCTTCTAGATCCATCCTGCCCAACCCTAACTACTAATGTACTTCAACACCAAACTATTATAGACCTTGTTAAAGTTGCACTACATACTTTGGCTTGCGCTATTCTAGTCTGGTTTATGGAGTTTAACTGATAATTTATTATATATGTCCCGGTGCATGTGCGAATTAAAGTGTCTTGAGTCTTGAAGTATTAGGATGAGTACAGTACCCCTGGGCTGGGAGATAAAACACCAGCCTCCTCCTCACCCTCAAGTATTGGACTGTGTTTCCAAGTGAATGTTGTGTAAAGACAGCAGAGAGGTCTATCAGCTCTTTAGCTAAACACTGTGATGGCTCTCATCATCACGGTTTAAAGTTTGAGGTGAAGGAGATAGTGTGTCTTTGGTGACTCTAAAAGTGCCATACAGGATAAAGCAGAGTGTTCGGATTGGAGTGTCGGGGGAGGCAGGGCTGAAGAGTTTGGGCAAGTTAATGGAAGGGGAAACAATTGATCAAACTGACATTGCTGTTAGCCTCTAGAACTCACCTAGGCAGCTGACATGGCGCCAATGCAGGATGATTATGGGCCAGCTGCATCTATGTTAATTCTGCTCTGAGACTGTTCTGGGGTGAGTATCTGTACATTTCTGTGTAGACTATAATAGAGTGGCCATAAGTGCCATTCATGAACACTGGCCAAAATAGTCTGTTTCCTTCTGCTGGACTTTTCATTATCTTTTCAGGATGCTGATGTCATCCTAAAGTCATCCACAACTGCCCAACAGGAGCTGGAGGCGAGTTTGAATTGCTGTCATGTTTCTGGGCGAAGATTCTCTCACAATCAGTTGGGTAGGAAGCTCCAGGTATGCGACCTAGTGATGTCAAAGGGATGGTTATATATTTCAGGTCAAGAAGCAACGATGGGAACAAGCAAGGTGTAGCTTTTCTTTGTGTCTGTTGCCCTTGCCCTTGGTGGTAGAGGTCACAAACTTGGAAATTGCTGTTCGAGCAGCAATGTATTTAGCAAGTGATATACACTATGCTTATGGTGTGATATTGGTGAAGAGTATATATTCAGGTTAGCATTCAAGGTGCGTGCTGGATACTTTTCACTGCTGTAGTGTTGTTAGAGTTGCACTCATTCATGTATTTAACAAATTTATCCTGTCCTGTCTTGTACCTGGTAGATGGTGGAAAGACCTTTGGGAGTCAGGAGGTGAGTTATTAATTGCAGAATGCCCACCCTCTAACACACTCTTTCAGACACAGTATTTATGTGGTTGGTGCAGTTGAGTTTCTGGGCAATGGTGACCCCCAGGATGATGATGTCATCTTTGACCAGACATTCAACTGGACCAGCCACATAAATATTGGAACTACATGAAAAGGTCAAGGTAGAATTTAGGTTGATTTAAAAGCAGAGCTGTTACAATGCAATCCATTCAACCATGTCTAAAGTGCCTCCTGGCTATAAAACAACTGCCATTTTGCATTGCATCTCATGCTGATTTCCAATATTTTCACATTGTTTATGAAATGTCTACTGATTTAGACCAAAGGTGTTTACCATGTCCGTAGAAAGGTCCCGTACTGAAATGTCACCTATCCTTTTTCTCCATTGGTTTTGCCTGATCCCCTGAGTTACTCCAGCACTTTGTGTCTATCTTTTGTTTACCATGTTACTGGTTTCAGTCCCTGCTCCCTCCCTAAATTAGTGAGCTCAGTGCTTACAGTAAAACAATGTAATTGTAAAGAGCAAAAGTTTGACGCATTTAATCTTAATTATCTTTCACAAGTTGAATTTTAAAGTGATTCAAATGGTGAAATGACTGAGCAAATGCACCAAGGTACGATATTGCCATCTGATGGAGCTTTGGAGACACAACGACTCGAGAACATAATATTAGTATTTCTATCGACCATTACAGGTAACAATCATATTAGTATAATCAAAGATTATAATGCATATTCATTTTTTAAACACCAATCAGCAGAGTAAGATTAAAATAATGTTATTGTCTGTTATCATTCTTATATCTGACAGTTGATTTATGTTTCACTTATTTCACTTATGTTATTCACTTTCCTCACGCATACAACAAAGTCATATTCTAAAAGAGGCTTGGCATAATAACTTCATTATTGCATCCACTTTGCATAGAGTGAACAATAGGAAACTCTCGAAGCACAGATTTATTTTCCAGCCCACCTTGCATTTTTTGGACAAAATAGCAAACTTGCAAAATTTGTGAATATTTAATTATATTGTCCTATTGTAGTAATTGCTCTGAGGCACAAGGCCCATTTCAATAGTGCATGGAATTAAAATGGATGAAAATAAATTACTAATCTCTCCCAGTTACATTCTTATTGTTTGCTATTTCAACCACAGTTTAGAAAGTTGACAATCGCCTGTCAGAAGCTAGTGGGGCCTATGAACACGGTGAAATTAGTCTGCTGGGATGCAACAAGGACTCTAAGGATATTTTAACTCAAAAATGCAAAGATTCTGCTCAAGTGCCAACCTGCCAGCCGCTCCACTAAAACAAAACAGATAATCCTTTTTGTAGAGGATTAGCAGCATGATTGTAGAGCTAAAGGTAATAAATAAATTAATCTAGTGTGCAAGATGATGTGTGACAATTCTTTGTGTACTGGTCCCAGAAGAGGATGTACTACCTCAGTCCAATACAGTCATTCCATTCTTTTAAATCTCCATTCTTATTGTAAATAAATAATTACATTTAAATTGGTTTTTTTTTAATTAACCTGAAAATGTCCCAAACCACTTTTTAAACAATTACAATTATTTATGGTAAAACATGGCAGGCGATTGTTTGGCACTGTTCCCACAATGTATTAAGTGAACAGAGACCACCTGTTCTGATCTGGACAACCACAGAAAGGGTTATACAATGTACAGGAAGGGGTATTTCTATACCTTGCCACAAGAGACACAAGGATAAAGTTAACTGCTTACTGATTCCAAAGACTTGCTCATTTCCCTCCCATACAAATTTACTCCCTCTGTGCCAACATTCTATTTCTCCCCCAGCACTCAATTAATCATGCCTCAAAGATCCGTGAAATCTGTAAGTCTTGTACATCAGTGACAAACTGATTATGCAGAGTCGGGAACTGTTGCCAAACCACAACGTAGTCCAAATTACCAAATGTGTTAATACTGCCGAATTTGCAACATGATTTCACTTTATTTACCGCTGATTGTCAAAACATAATGCCTTTCATGTAAGTACTCGAGGGTGATCTCGCTTGAGCTCGGCGAGGCTAAACGAGGCTATTGTTGTTTACTTCAAGATACTTGGAAGGTTTAGTGCAGAAATAACTTATGGGATTTTGAGTCTATGAGGCAGTTTGACTTTTGCTGCTACTGTGAATATTTGGAGCAATTAATTTGCTGGAATCATGATGAATGGTGGGACTGGGGAGAAGGGTGGAGAGGTGCAAGTGTGCAGACATGCTGACAACTTGAATGAGGTCAACACCCCTTCCCTCGCAATGCAATAGCGGCAATACCTGAGAATATCACTCCTAATCTGTTCGAAAACACACTGTGGAAAACATGTGAGACACAGAAAGTCGCCTACTCCATCCACCAGTCAGTGTGCGGTGACAAGGGTCCAAATGTAACTATTTTAACGTAAGTGTTCAAGTGCAACTGAACTCAGATAGTAGCTGCAATGCGTGGTGACAGAGTCTCTTTGTGAGAACTAGTCAGTAATATTGTTAGACATTACCACTCCCTCCATAGCAAACTGCACGTGCTAAGGTCCTGAGAGATACCTTGGGTACTTCTTGCACCAAGTACACCACTTTCATTAAATACCTATCCTCTGATTTAGTAGAATGAAATGTATGCGATAGGGTGAAGATTTCAAAGTGACTGAATGACACAAAATAATAGTGTGCTGGCTAGGAATGGGTGTTGAAGGCTTGTTCATCGTTGATTGCCTGGAGGAGATGAAAATAAAGGTAGATTCATGTGTTCTCGGAGAAAGAAAAAAAACCCATCAGGACTGTGAGATACAATCCCCTCATAATGCTGGCAGCCTGAAAGAAAAAATGCTAGATATATACTGCAGAGTAGGCAGCATCTGTGGAGAGAGGAAAATCAACATTACAAGTTGATGATCTTTCACTGGAAGTGGCCAGTAGTGATACAAACTGGAAAGGCTAGTTATCGAGCTATTAATAATTCAGTGTTGAATCCTGAGGGCTACGATCTATCTCGCTGAAGGACGAGATGCTGGCTCATTCTCACCGGAGATGTTTAATCCCTTACACCTCCATCCTATACTGGGAAGGCCTGAAGACCATTCCCATCTGAAGCACTGCCCCAACTAGTCTCGCTTCAATTCAGCATCATTCAATTCAGCATCACGCTTCAATTCAGCATCATTCTTTGGACCAAACTTATGCTCATGTTGAAAAATATCTTTAACTCTGCTCAAATTGAAAGTGGACATTTCTGATGTATGAATGCTAACCTGCTGTATTAACTCAACATTTTTCTCTGCTGTCCGAGGAAACAGATGAGATCCTTTGTTTAAGAAGGAACTGCAGATGCTGGAAAATCGAAGGTAGACAAAAATGCTGGAGAAACTCAGCGGGTGAGGCAGCCTCTATGGAGCGAAGGAAATAGGCAATGTTTCGGGCCAAAACCCTTCTTCCGACTGCTTTGAGTCGGTGGACCAGTCCATATTTAAGGACTGACCTAAATTGCGTGTGCCACTGCTGTCACAGACTTCATCAGCAACTATACAAAGGACTGTGTACCAAAGAAGACGATACGCGTGTTCCCCAACCAGAAACCATGGATGAACCATTGGTTCATTCCCAAGTGATCTCTGAGTCTGCAGCGTTCAAGGTTCAAGGTTCACATTTCTTTGTCACATGCACCAATTAAGGTACAGTGAAATGAGGTACCATGCAGGCATACATTTAAAAATAACACAATACACAATAGAATTTAACATAAACATCCACCACAGCATTTTTCACTGTAATGGAAGGCAATAAAGTTCAGCCAGTCTTCCTCCTTTGTTCACACGTGGTCAGGGACCTTGACCCTCCGTAGTCGCCGCTACGGACGGCCCGATGTGCAAGCCCTCTCGTCGGGGTGATCGAAGCTCCGACGTCGGGACAGATCGAACACACGTGACAGATGCTGAATCGGCCACTTCCTTACCAGAGACCAAGGCTTCAGGATGTTATAGGCCGCAGGCCGGCGATCGGAGCACTTCTCCGGCGATCCCTGGCAAGGGATCGGCCCGCTCCGCGATGGTAATCCCGAGCAGTAAAATAAATCTAGATCTTCGCAAAGCCATTAGGATACCAAAAGGGAATTCTGGTCCAATCTGGAGTCTTGAGGCAAAGACACGGACACCTGTAGACTGCGGCATGGTTTGCATGCTGTAACAAGCTGCAAAGTGAAGTTGGGTGGTATTGATCCAACAAATCGCTCCATCCCAACCTTTAGTACCTCTCAGTTCTGACAGTTTACTTTTTATCTCCTTTTGTTCTCTTCCATCCACTTCTATTTATACCTCGTTTAGACAGATCAGCATCAATAAACAAGCCTTCTCAACAGAGTACAACTTCTATTATTCAGTCTACCTTGGTCCACACAATCACAGATATTTCCTTTGATCTTTCCACTCTGTAAGTTAAAATATGTTTGAATTCCAACTTATCCTCGCTTTGCTGAAGGGACATGAACATGAAGCGTTAACTATGTTTCTCTCTGTAAAAGCTACTCCATCTGCTGAGTACTTTCGGAACTTTCTGATTTATTTCAGATTTCCAGTATCTGCACATTTTTCTTTAGCTTTATTGGACTAATTTGACTAATTTGTATTGATCTCATTTTGTTTTGGGGCCTTGTGTTATATGTCCAGCACATCAGCAACATAACAATTCTAGGCATTTCAAGGTACTTCATTGCTTGTCAAATATTTTGAGATATTCCAGAGTGGTGATAAAGCATTATACATGGAAGCCTTGTTTTCTTTCTATTAAACCAGACACAACTTACTGTCTTGAAGCTGAAAAGGACTGTAGAATTATCTCCAGCAAAAGCAAAATTTAGCAAAAGAAAACATCCTGTCTGGAAGATAATATGAGTTTAACAGGTTTGCTATTAAATGTCAGAGTGAACCAACTATGCTGAATGTGTAGGAAGGAACTGCAGGTGCTGGATTAAACAGAAGATAGACACAAAATGCTGGAGCAACAGCAGGCCAGGCAGCATCTCTGGAGTGAAGAAATGGGTGACGTTTCGGGTCGAGACCCTTCTTCAGTCTTCAATTTCAAGTGGAGCTTAAGAATTGAAATGCCATTATTACGGTTACATGTTATTTATTGTACAGTAATGTAGTTCAACCTGGGTCTAGAGTTTACTTTTCTCCTACTTGCTGGATCAATGCATTAGGCTAAATATTGGAGCGTATTACACAATTTTTTTTCAGCGCAAAGGGAAGCAACAGTAAATGAAAATCAAACCCAAAATACAGATGCTGGAAATCTGAAATGAAAAGAGGAAACGCTAGACACACTCAGCAGGTCAGGCAGCCTCTTCAGAACATGAAACAGTTAATGTTTCAAGAGCGAGATCGTTCGGCAAAACAATGGGATCCAATTTGAATTGAGAAATTGCTAAATGGCAGCAGCAATGTTTCTGTCATATTTAACACAGTGACGGAAATTATTTTTAGAGGAGAATGAGATAACTGCCGCAAGTTGTGGTACGTTGAAATGAATTTTGTGAGACAAGGTGATTGTGCAAAGAAACATATGATGATACCAATTGCTTAAAGTTTCTTTTAAGCATCTAAATCAGTGGTTTTATTGAAAATAAGCAATGAAAGATGCCAAATAGTGCTGATTTGTTATTGTATATGAAAGAACTGCAGATGCTGGTTTAAACCGAAGGCAGACACAAAATGTTAGAGTAACTCAGCGGGACAGGCTGCATCTCTGGAGAGAAGGAATGGGTGACGTTTCAGGTCGAGACCCTTCTTCAGACTGAAGACCCATGACGCCCTTCAGACTGAACCAGATACTGGTTCATACTGAAGAAGGGTCTCAACCCAAAACATCACCCATTCCTTTTCTTCAAAGATGCTGCATATCCCGCTGAGTTACCCCAGTTATTTTGTGTCTATTGCTGATATGTCATTGTGTATTCTGGTCTATTACATAAAGCCAAAATTACCCAGAAAATGTTTTGCTTTGCGGCTGATGAAAGTGATTAAACGTAGATTTATTCAACACTTTAATTGGATTCAGTCATGTGTTCCTAATCCATGTGTGCCTTACCAAATGCCGCCACCTCCTCTCACTCCAACCCTGAGAAGGCCTGAGCCCTGTATTCTGGTTTGACCCATTGGTGTTACCCATTCCGTCTCTCCACAGATGCTGCCTGTCCCACTGAGTTACTCCAGCTTTTTGTGTCTGTATTCTGGTTTACGTTGCTTTACCTGCTTGTCATTCGACATGAAGCTGTCTTGTTCCAAGCTCTTGGAGTCATACAGCTGCCCTGACAGGGTAACTGTGAACCTACAGGTGCGTTTCAGCTCACAGGCTTGACAAGAGGTTTTGATTGCTGGATGCTCTTTCACATAAAGATTAGGATAACAATCCACACGTTCCTGTAAAAATAGCATAGAAGTACCAAGATATTTAAGTAAATATTTCAAAGAGATCAAGGTCCATTCCAACATTATATTAACCAAAAATAAATCAGACTGAGAAAATGGCAAGAAACATGGATGAGTTCAGTGTCTATTGGATTATTTCACATACTGGTTGATGAAGCAGCTGTTTTCAGAATTGTTCTCATCAAATTGAAACTCATACTCTGAATAAAGAAATTATTCTGTTTATGTAAGACATACGAGTAGGAAATAAAAGCCAGAATTTAGGGTCACGGAATCACAATCATACAGTACAGAAACATGTCCTTTACCCATCAAAACCTTGCTGATCATAAAGCACCCACTTACTCTAACTCTGCATGAGTCTTTTTTTTGGCACATTCAACCACTCAATTAACTGCTACAACACAATTTACAGTGGCCAGTTAACCTACGGCCTGTGTGAGGAAACTGTATACCTGGCGGAAAGTTCAATGTAGTAGGACAATTTGGAGCATGTCTGGTCAGACTTACCCCCGATTACATTAACTTAAATACTTTTATTCTTTTAGTTAGAAGTTTCAAATTGTTAATTGTATAAACAAGACAACAGAGCATTCAAAACCTAAGTGAACAGTTAAGCTCACATCATCGCTTCCTACACTACAGCTTGATTTGGCTGTAAAAACAAATAGCCTTCACAATACTGTACGGGACAGGCAGCATCTCTGGATTGAAGGAATGGATGACGTTTTTGGTTGAGACCCATTTTTCAGACCTATCAATGTTCATCTTTCGACCTGTCCATGTTTTCTAGGGATGCTGTCTGAGTTACTCCAGCACTGTCTTTTTTTCACATTCACTATTACTTGGGTATAAATAGGATAGCAATGCCCAATGATTGCATATGTGCAGCTAGATTCAGAAACTCAAGCTTCACTGTCTGAGATTTTATGCTCTCACGAAAGTTGAATTGCATTTTGCACCATTCAAATATAAAGAATTGTATGTAGTACTTACCTCAACGCTAAGAAATAAATGTTTTACTATTATCGTCAGTCTCATTTATTTTTCTATTTTTAAATACGCTCTCTTTATTCGGTTTTCCGTTTCTGATTTGATGTTGAATTCATTACTTTGGTAGACACTTTCTAAGTTTAGACTGGACATCTCATTAAAAACAATAGTCCCACATGTCTGAATGAGAATGCTGCACTGGTTGAACCCTTGACAGGAACTTACGCAAAAAGCCTACAGTGAAATACGAAAGGGAGTAGGAAAAAAAATATTGTTTGTAACAATGAAAAAAAGTTTTTAACCTTTAAACAATCATCAGCAGCAATTCAGAATATGAGGAAATGAATCTTCAGCAGTTTTAATTATTCTCTTTCAATGCTAGGGGAGATGTTGATTAGTGGTTATCAACAGGTGTATAGGAGGACTTGTGTAATTAATAACTAAACAGCTTTCTGGTGTGAGAATAATATTATTAACTTGCCTGCATTATAAATTCATGATAAGTTTGAAGTGTACAGATGCTTTTGCAGGCTAAGAGAACAGCAGTTCGAAGCAATTCACAATTGTTATGGTAACTCTTCTTTCCACAAATCACAGGTGGATTTGCACACTAATAGTCATGTGTGCTGTTCACAAGTAGCTACCTTTTCAACAAAATCCACCCACTGCAGTAAGAAACCTTCAATCTGACACATTTACGACAATGGTGGTGCCAGTCTAGTCCAGATTTCAGAGACCATCCGATAATAAACTCAATTTCTCTTTCAAATGTTAAATATGTTGAATAATACCCGTTCCAGAATATAGCTCTGAGTTCAACAACATAAACACTACACAGATATGTCATTAGTTGTAGAACAACACAGAATATAGAATTCTCAATTCTCCACCAGGTGCACCCTATCTAGATGATGTTCTCAATGATCCCCAGGAACCGTGCATTTAAATTGAAAACCTTTAAATGAAGACTTCAATGTTCTCTGGGTTGCTAAGCAACAGAATACCTTGCTAATGCTATTGATGGTATGTCTACTTTCCTTTGACAGAATTATCATTTAGCTGCTGTCAAGCTGCCTCATAGTCCTAATACCACTATCAACTGGCCAGGTTTTATAAATAAGGCACTTTGTTCTGTCAATCTGTTAAGACTAGGGTAGAACCTGCAAAATGGGAATACAACAAATTCTGATGATAAAAGTTATATTTGGGACAGGGGAAATGCACTCTATTTGTGTCTTGTTATCTCTGTTCCCTGTAAGGCATCAATAGTCACGATATATCAAGCAAAATACAAACTGTTGAAGGAATTCATTGCCATATTTTCTGTTCCAGACTTCAGCATCTACAATCTCTTGTGCCCTCACAATATTTCAGGACTTGTGCTTATTAGCACAACTTTCTACAGTTGGTGATGATCTGACTATCTTCCTGTTCCAAATGCAAACTATTACGGTAAGCAGTTTGAACAGGAAGGACAGTCTGATGGGTAATTTGATAGCACATTCAAGATGAATCTTGCCCTCACCTCACTTCCAATAGGAAATGTAACAGAATCACATTCTTAAAATTCACCTTGTAGCGATCTTTCCACCGACTTGTTGTCCTTAAATTTGTAAGACGCATCTGAACATGGCGTTCATCTACAAGATTTAGAGAGTTCAACATTTCTTTTGCATATTTTTTCTTCCTGCTTCCTTCTGATGGAATCCACATAAGGAGAAGAAAATAGTGATAAAATATGACATTTTGGAACAAAGGCAAATGTGCAGTTAGTTGTTGACGAACCATCAAAGTGATGGGCCTGACCCACTTAATCAACTTTTTTGGCGACTGCCGGCACCCGTCATAGGTCGTTGCAGGTCGCCGAAAATGTTCAACATGTTGAAAATCCAACGACGGCCAGAAAGACGCTACGACTCTTTGGGCGACTGAGGAGACTACTCACGACCATACAGGCGACACCCCGGCGACATGTTGTGGTGCTGGCTTGACGGGTCGAATGGCCTCCTCCGGCACCCATTTTCTATGTCGCGGGGTGAAGCCTGTATGGTCATGAGTAGTTGCCCAAAGAGTTGTACCTTGTTCTGGTCACTGCTGGATTTTCAACATGTTGAACATTTTCGGCGACCTGTAACGACCTATGACGGGTGCCGGCAGTCGCCGAAGAAATCGGGGTAACTAGGACAGGCCCATTAGGGTATCGCAGAAGTTAAGTTACTGGACTAGAAATCCTAAAACCTCACATCCTAATTCAAAGACATTAGCTCAAATCCCACCATAGTGATTAATAATATATTCAGCTCATTAAATAAATCTGGAATTATTAAACTAGTGTTGGTAATAATGACTATGAAGTTGCCAGAAGTTTATAAATACCTAAGATAGTTACAAAATGCTGGAGTAATTCAGCGGGACAGGCGGCATCTCTTGAGAGAAGGAATCGGTGACTTTTCGGGTCGAGACCCTTCTTCAGACTGATGTCAGGGCAGTGGACGGTACAAAGATAAGGAAGTGTATATATAAGGAAGTGTAAGGTGTGAAAACAGGACAAAGGGAATGTAGATCAAGGAAAATGTAGAATGGATCATTGTTGGTTGGGAGAAGGTAACAACAAAGCAAACAGAGATAAAATGTAGTTGGAGTCAGTCAGACTGATCAGAGAACTGGGAAGGGGGAAGGGATGGAGCCAGAGGGAAAGCAAGGGTTACTTGAAGTTAGAGAAGTCAATGTTCATGCCACAATGTAAGCTGCCCATGAGAAATATGCCCATGGTGCTGTTCCTCCATTTTGCGCTGACATACAGGAGTCCACATCTTGAGTAGCGGATAATGTTTCCTACTGTAAGTTATCCTTTGCAAATCCAGAAGATTAAATTGACCCGAAGGACAGCAAAGTGGAATTTGCAGGGTCTAAAATAAACATCAGGCAGTGAATTCCAAAAGTGCCTTTGGTCATGGCCTCAAAGTCATAACCTTGCTGATGTTAAAGGTTCTTTGAACTATTTCTAAGTGTCTATCCATGAGACATATCTAAAAGCTCAACTAAATTTTAATTTAAAAAAAGTTGAAAATATTCAATAATACATTTTAAAATACTATAATCTGTTAGAAATGAATTGAAATGAATAAAGTAAGATGAAAATAATAAATAGAGGCAAAACTGCCAATGATAGGTAAATATGAGTTGGCACAATACCTTAGGGGAAAGAAATTGGCCACCTTTACCTAAGATGCCCTATATGTGACTTCCGGCGCACATACGTGTCCGTACTCAATCATACACTGAAATAGCCTAGCAAGCTGACGGTACTCAGAGATGGACAATATTGCTTTTGTCTCGCCAACAATTGTCACATCCCATCATGAACTAAATAAAATTAATTTTGTCAAATTTCATACATAATTTAGCCTGGGCTGCAAAAGGCAGGGACGGATCAAGGTAAATATGTCATTAGGAATTGGGATTCTTCTTATTCAATTCCCATTATCTTTGTAACCCGATGACCAAATGGGATAGAGCTAATGGACTATCAGAAGAACTTCACCACCACTATGTATTGACACGGTGGATCATTTTCAAAGAAAGATTCATCGGACTTGGATGATAGCAGAGCCTCATTTATCACCCATCCCTTGTTCCTCTGATAAGATAATGATGAAAGCTGCTACTCAAACCATGTGTAGTTCTTGTGCTGATAGTACACTGATAATGGTTCAGGAAAAGAATGTCAGTGCTTTAACTTAATGATAACAGAATGGTGGTAGCACATTTCAAGTCGGATAGAAGTCCTTGAAATAAGTACATTCAGCTATTTGTGATTTGTGATTTGCCTGAAAACATAAATGTTCCTAGCATGTTCTACATTACAATTATTTGTAAGTTGGTTTGGAACTTTGGAACTATAAGGACAACCAAACAACACCAGTTACTTGGCCAACAATTAACACAAGGCACTGATGAATCTTTATAATTTATTCATCGCATCTTCTGTTCAATTAAGCCAGCACCAAGTGACAAGGATATAATATTTGATGACTTAACTGTGCCTTGTGCAACCACGCTTCAACTCATTTATATATAGAACTACACAGAATGCAAGAGTAAAAAACAAAAGGCGAGAGGAACTCAGCAGGTCAGGTAGCATCCGTAAAAGGAATGGAGAGATAACGTTTTTGGTTAGGACACTTCTTCAATCTGAGTTCCTCCAGTCTTCTGTTTTTTGCTCAAGATTCCAGCATCTGCAGTTTCTTGTGTCTACACAGAATTCAAATTGTTTTGAATGGAAAACATAGGATTAAGATTCCATATATTTGTTTGTTCTTTTTGTTCACAGAATTGCGTAAAGAGAGCAAACAAACCGCCATGTCAATACACCTGTCAACTTCAACGCAACAGTAGAAGTGAGCAAAACAAGGAAGAATTATTACATACTTTCTAAAAATGAGGGCGAGCATGTTGGCCCAAATTTGTTGTCTTCCCATACTACACAGCTCTGTTATCCATTGAAACATTGAGGTACTTCCTCTTTTCATTATATAGCTATACTCACCATATAAGGATTTAAGGAAAGTGGCATCAAATGCATTGATCAACAAAGCTTTAACAACGCTTTGGAAATGTGAGTAGAGGTCACGGATGAGAACTGCAAAAATAAAAAGATATATTTACATTGTTTTGTATTTCCTAACCTTACTTTAGTGCAGACAGATTTCATGTAGACTAGGAAGAACGTTATTAGGCTAAGTCGATGGATTAATGTAAGAACACTGGAAACATCTCTTGACCTGTGTAATCCCTGGATACAGATTCCAGTAG
Source organism: Okamejei kenojei (assembly GCA_035221665.1). NCBI lineage: Eukaryota > Metazoa > Chordata > Chondrichthyes > Rajiformes > Rajidae > Okamejei > Okamejei kenojei. The sequence continues at coordinate 41,223,053 of CM069136.1, read as the reverse complement.
TATTGCAAAAGGCCATAGAGATTCAAGAAGAGTTTAAGAGTTTAGAGTTTGAATGGAGGTACAGCATGTATGGATTCCTGTGAGTAATGATAATGGCAAGCATTCAAACTTTGTAATCAGATACTCCAGGCACAATGTTGTAAACCATGAGTCTGGATTTAGGACCAGGGTAAAAAAGTATTGGGTTAGTTCTGGGATGGAACAGAATGTTATCTCGGTATCCACAAATGTTACACAGCTTGCAAAGTCAAGAATTGCAGGAAATGCGTAGAAGAGATGGATGGAGAGGTGAGGTGCTGGGTTCTCTCTTCAGTATTTGGTGCATTAGGATGGTGGTTACAAAGACTAGGGAACTCACAAAATGTGTTGATGCATATTAACAGATTTGTAATGGTGGGGCCCAGGAGAATGGAAGACAAACTGATATCTTTTAACTGGATCTTTTTGAACACAAATGCCAGTATTTCTACGTGGAATTTCTTTGTGCACCTGTCACAGCATTGCGATTCCAATCCAAACACAAAAGCTCCACACTTGGAATAACTGATCATTTATTGCATATTTATTATGTTGTTGTTGCATCTAATGTGCTGATAAAGTTACAGCAAGTAATCATTTCATTGTTCTGGCTCATATCCAGTGAATATTAAAAATAAACACTCTTAAATTCTTAAGATGAGAGCTCATGAGAGAAAATGAGAGTAAAGAATAACCTGAAAAGCAGAAAAGTAAAATGAGAGATTTTGCAGGAAGTTTATATAATTTAATTGACTTTGCAACAAGAGGTTATATTTTTAAATAGCATTTTTAACATGGGATCAGGTGAACTGCTTTTTAAAACAATTTGTTTGCAAGTACGACAAATGTATTTGTTCTACACCCTGCCTAAAGTCGTCGCCTGTAAAACAATTACTCCAATCTTTTAATGAAATAAATGTTACATAAAGTAAAATATTAAAAAATAGTATTGAGGGTGGAACTATTCATTTAATTTTATTTTCCAAAATTTTAATCATTATAGAGGTAAAAACTCAAATTGACATTTGCACTTGTTAATTTTAGTTAATCGTTGCCTCTTACATCCCAATTATACTCGATTACTAGAGACAATTTCAATCTAAAAGCTTATTAATACTTACAGTTTGGGAGATGTTTTGCCAGGAGAGATGTTGATAATTCACTGTGGTTTGATGTTGTTTGCAGATCCTTTTCATCAGATACAATGAAGTCTTTTAAACTGTCATTTTCCCATTCGGTTCCTGAGCTATTTTCCTCCTGGAAGAAAGATGCTGTCTCGGACTCTGCATCTGAATTCTGAGAAACAGATACAGATTAATGTTATATCTTGTAAATCTAAAGCTTGTCAAAATACTGTAATGTAACTTATATTGTAGGTCCATTGCATGGCTACCTAATTAATGTGCTGTGGTAAGAGATGGGTACAACAATAGGTAATACCAATGGAATGGAAAATATCCATCTGATGCTAAAACAGTGAAGAATGCTGTGGTGGATGTTTGTGTTAAATTTTATTGTGCATTGTGTGTTCTTTTTTAAGTGTATCGTTGCTGGCAAATAGATTTCACTGCATGTGATGTGCATGTGATGAATAAAATTGACTTTGTCTTTTGATTGAGCATTGACTTGAATGATAGTACCTGGCTGCAGATTGACAAAATGGATATGTAGTGGGTGGAATGTACCCCATCCAAAAGTGGGCTTTTCCAGAAAGAACATGACAAGAACCAAAAAGCCATTACAGCTCTGCACCAAGATCTAATAATAACACTAGGTTCAGTGGAAGGGCACAAATTTAATAGATAGAAGTGCTGGGTCTACCTTTTATCTGGCTTCTCAACTTTATGCCAGGGAAGGCTGATTTAAGAAATGCAACCCCATTCATTCGAAAGAAACCAAGTAAAAATGTTCATTACCTTAGTTTATCTCAATTAACCTCTAATACTGTGAAGTATTTTAATTACAAATGCTTCTTTTTTGAAATGTATTAAATATTTAATTTAATTTAAATCTATTGGTAATGATGATCAGACATATTTAGAAACAGTTCAATGAAATGCTGTCAAAAGGAGATTCTTGGTCAGAGCTTCATCTTACATCACTTAAGGCCGTGGAACCATTGATTTAACCTGCTGTTGACAGCTTAGTTAACCAGGTGGTTACCTCCGTCGGCAAGTTTGGCCTTTGGATTGAGTGCAGAACAATCCAACCCTTTTCTGGCGTTCATAGAGCCAACCAGACAGTCCCTCCCAGAAAAAAAATGACAATATATGTGAACTCCAAGTGTTTAAGAAAGAACTGCAGATGCTGGAAAAATCGAAGGTAGACAAAAATGCTGGAGAAACGCAGCGGGTGAGGCAGCGTCTATGGAGCGAGGGAATATGTGACGTTTCGGGTCGAGACCCTTCTTCAGACTCCAAGTGTACTCTGTCCAAAATAGTTACTAAAGACCATGGTTTAGTCTATTTACACATTTTGTTTTGGAAAATACTTGTGAAGTTGGAGTTAAACACTTTTGATAATATGTGGAGAAGATATCTGGAGAATATATATCTGGAGAAAAACCTGACTTTGAACAGGAATTCAAGTGTGAACAATCTCGGAATCGGAATTATTTGACTAATTAATTATTGAAAGAAACTAACCTCAATTAACTGAAAGCTACTGCGAGTTGAGCCTTGGGATCTTCTCCTCTGTGATAAACGTTTAAGCTCCAACTGCCGTTTCCTCTTTCGAGCAATTGTTAGTTCTTTCTCTAACTGAGGGGCCTCTTCAATTTTTACACGCAGATTAGTGTCCGTAGTTGTTTCCTCACCGCTACCTTCTTCTTCATCCTGTACACAAATATGGCGCGAATTGCATTTTATCTTCCTTATTGGTTTGCTGCAAATCTCACTATCTGAGCTGCTCTCACTTTCGACGAATGGATCAAAACGCAAACGCTTCTTTTGAATAACCGGTTCTTCATCTGAACCATCTGTTGCTTTGTTGAGTGGGTTTTGCTCTTCCTCATCCTCAGAGGTACTACTCATTGACTCTTCATCCTCACCTTTTTCACTTGAAGACTCTTCATCCTCGTCTGCATCATACATCTGAGAAACCGAATCCATCCGTGTGCGCCTTCGGTCAATACGTGATTTAGAAAAACCTTGAGATGTGTTTGTTCTTGCTCTTGTTCTGTACTTACCGATTGTAGCAGCCATTGTATCTGATTTAACATAACAGAGGAAAGGAATTAAATTAACAATCTATTAGAACCAGTACAATAAAATATATATCTATTATTATGGATAATTATAGACAATGCTCTTGATTCGATGGGAAATTTAAAAAAAAAACACAATATTTTTTATTATCTCACATGGTCCATAAGTTCAAAACAAAAAAATTGATATTAGCATTGTATGGATGGAACAAGAGTAGGACAATTGATTAGAAGTTAGCCAATGATGAATTTGGGAAGACTTCCACAAACGCGATAAAAATTGGTCCAAATTTTTATTTAGCGTCCGTGATTACCTCATTTTAGGCTTTTATGTACTACCCTCATATAAAAACACAATTTGAATTTGCTAGGGTACACAAAAGGCTGGAGAAACTCAGCGGGTGCAGCAGCATCTAAGGAGCGAAGGAGATAGGCGACGTTTCGGGTCGAGACCCTTCTTCAGACTGGTCAGGGATCAGGGAAACGAGAGATATAGACGGTGATGTGGAGAGATAAAGAACAATGAATGAAAGATATGCAAAAAAGTATCAATGATAAAGGGAACAAGCCATTGTAAGCTGTTTGTGGTGTGAAAATGAGAAGCTGGTGCGACTAGGGTGGGGGAGGGAGATAGAGAGAGAGGGAATGCGAGGGTCCCGAGCGCTGAGGGAGAGGTGGGAAGGGGAGGAGACAGCAAGGGTTATACAGAATTGAGAACATTCAATGTTCAAGCCCAGAGGATGCAGACTCCCCAAGCGGAATATGAGGTGCTGTTCCTCCAACTTGCGGTGTTGCTCACTCTGGCCGTGGAGGAGGCCCAGGACCGAGAAGTCGGATACGGAATGGGAGGGGGAGTTGAAGTGCTGAGCGAACCGGGAGGTCGGGTTGGTTAATGCGGACCGAGCGGAGGTGTTCGGCGAAATGATCGCCAAGCCTCCGCTTGGTCTCACCGATATAGATCATCTGGCATCTGGAGCAGCGGATGCAGTAGATGAGGTTGGAGGAGGTGCAGGTGAACCTCTGTCGGACCTGGAAGGACTGCTTGGGTCCCTGAAAAGAGTGGAGGGGGGAGGTGAAGGGACAAGTGTAGCATTTCTTGCGGTTGCAAGGGAAAGTGCCCGGGGAAGGGGTAGAGCGGGAGGGAAGGGAAGAATTGACAAGGGAGTTGCGGAGGGAGCGGTCTTTGCGGAAGGCAGACAGGTGGGGAGATGGGAAGATGTGGCAAGTGGAGGGGGTCACGTTGGAGGTGGCGAAACTGGCGGAGGACTAATGTGTTGTATTTGCAGGCTGGTGGGGTAAAAGATGAGGACCAGGGGAACTCTGCCCTGTTTGCGAATGGGGGAATGGGGAGAGAGGGCAGTGTTGCGGGGTATGGAGGAGACCCTGGTGCGAGCCTCATCTATAGTGGGGGAGGGGAATCCCCGTTCTCTGAAGAATGAGGCCATTTGTGATGACCTGGTGTGGAACACCTCAACCTGGGAGCAGATGCGGCGTAAGCGGAGGAATTTGGGAATAGGGGATGGAGTCCTTACAGGAAGCAGGGTGGGAGGAAGAGTAGTCCAGGTAGCTGTGGGAGTCAGTTGGTTTGTAGTGGATGTCGGTCAGGAGTGTATCACCTGCAATAGAGATGGTGAGGTCAAGGAATGGTAGGGAAATGTCGGAAATGGTCCAAGTGTATTTGAGTGCCGGATGGAAGTTGGTGGTGAAATGGATGAAGTCAGTCAGTTGTGTGTGGGTGCAGGAGGTGACACCAAAGCAGAAGTTAATGTAACGGATGTAGAGGTCGGGGTTGGGGCCCTGGTACGCCGAGAACAAGGATTGTTCGACGTACCCGACAAAGAGGCAAGCGTAGCTGGGGCCCATGTGTGTGCCCATTGTGTTTTTGGAGGAAATGGGAGGAGTCAAAAGAGAAGTTATTGAGGGTGAGGACCAACTCCGCTAGGCGGAGGAGGGTGTCAGTGGACGGGTATGGGTTGCTCCTCTGGTCGAGGAAGAACCGGTGGGCTTTGAGACCATCCTGGTGGGGGATGGAGGTGTAGAGTGACTGGACATCCATGGTAAAGATGAGAGGATGGGGGCCTGGAGAATGGAATGCGTGGAGCCGACGGAGAGTGTCTGAGGTGTCTTGAACATAGGTGGGGAGGGATTTAACAAAGGGGGATAGGATGGCGTCGAGGAATGTGGAAATGTGTTCGGTGGGGCACGAACAGGCAGAGACAATGGGTCTGCCAGGGCAGTCAGGTTTGTGGATTTTGGGGAGAAGATAAAATCGGGCCGTGCGGGGCTGGGAAACGATGAGGTTGGAGGCTTGGGGGGGTAGGGAGCCGGAGCTAATGAAGTCGGTTATGGTGCTCGAGATGGTGGCCTGGTGTTCGTCAGTGGGGTCATGATCCAGGGGTAAGTAGGAGGAGGTGTCCGATAGTTGGCGCGCAGCCTCTGCTTTGTAGAGATCGACGCGCCATACTACCACGGCACCTCCCTTGTCGGCGGGTTTGATAACCCAGTCTGGGTTGTTACGGAGTGAGTCGATGGCAGTACGTTCGGGGGTGGAGAGATTGGAGTGAGACAGGGGAGTGGAGAAGTCGAGGCGGTTGATGTCCCGACGGCAGTTCTGGATAAATAGTTCTAGAGCCGGAAGGGGGGGGTCCAAGTGGAGGGGTTACGTTGTTGACAGGAAAAGGGATCATCAGTGGGGGGCGAGGACTTCTTCCCGTGGAAGAACGCTGTGAGGCGGAGGCGATGGTAGAAGAGCTCCAAGTCGTGGTGGGCGCGGAACTCATTGAGGTGGGGACGGAGGGGGACAAAGGTAAGACCTCTGCTGAGGACCGACCTTTCAGTGTCGGAGAGGGGGAGGTCCGGGGGTATGGTGAACACGCGGCAAGGATGGGGGTATGGTGAACGCGGTTGTGGCCGGAGGAAGGCAGGTGAGTGCACTGAGGACGGAGCGTTGTGTGGTGGGGGGGGGGTGGAGGGTGGTCAGGGGGTGGGGGGTTACGGGGGCTGTGGTGTGGGTGGGGAAGACCAGGGTTACATGGTAGGGGGGGGGGGGGGGGGAAGACCCAGTGGAATAGCCACGAAGGTTACTGGAGCTGGGGAGACGGGCACTAGGACCCAGGTGAGGCGACAGCTGCTCATTTCCATTCAGGGTGGAAAGATTACACCTGTAGTGTGCTTCTCCAGTCCAGCAACAGAGGCATCTGAATCCCTTGTACTGGGCACCTACATTTCCTGTAATGGGCCTTTCACCTGGGACAACCTAAGATAGATGTCAGACCTTCCATGTATTGGCTTTCTACTGACTGGTTACCACGCAAAAGCTTTTCACTGTACCTCGGTACACATGACAATAAACTACACTTCCATCAACATCAAAAGTTCCCAATGGCTTCAGAAAATTCTAGGATGCCTAAATTCTAGGATGCCTTTTCATACAGGCATTTATTCTATGGTTTAATACATGCAAAAATGTCAATGCATTCCACATGTAAGGATGTTAGGAAGAAGATAAAAAGTACACCACCCATCCGTCCCCGCCAAGTCTGTAATATCTAGATTACTCAGAGTGCTTTATGCCGAGGAGAGGGGAATTAGGATAATAATTGATGTTTGATGCATGTTGCAGAAGGGTTGACTTCCGATTACTGCGGTGTTAGGACAGGTTTTAGTGCATGAGACACCTATAGGTTAATATCTCCTCAGGACTGGAACCAATGTCCTTACAGAGACTAATGTCCACCTGTTGTGGTGCAAGGGGGATTAAACTAAACTGGTAAGAGGTTGCACATAAGGACGAGGAGTAAATTGCATTGATGATATTCTCAAAAGAAAAATAGATTGGTTGGAAGTGATTTCCCTTTTTGATAGTTGGCGGGGAACTGGTCGGTGTTGCAGGCGCCGGGGAGGGGAGTGGGAATCACGGACAGCCAGTCAATCAGTGAGTAAAGTTAAGTGCGCAGCTCGGAGGCCAGAGTTGTTGTGTGGCGGGAGCAGCCTGAACTCACCGGGCTGACGGCTGCTGCTCGGAGTCGCTCGGCGCCGCCCCGGGGCCAGGGCTTCCTTCCTCCCTTCCCGCCGCCGCCGCTCTCAGCGCCGGGTCAACATTGAGCCGCTACCCGTCCTGATCCTAACACGCCCACTTTGAATTTGAAGTCAGAGGCGGGGAAGTGAAGCGAAGCGAAGCGTTGCTCCCCGGGGCAGCGAGGGGAGAGCGGGCCTAGGCCTCTGCACCGACCACTCCCCGGGGCAGCGAGGGGAGAGCGGGCCTAGGCCTCTGCACCGACCACTCCCCGGGGCAGCGAGGGGAGAGCGGGCCTAGGCCTCTGCACCGACCACTCCCCGGGGCAGGGAGGCTGTGGCTCCGGCTCCCAGGGGCAGGTTGTGAAGAACAAGCGTAGTTTCAGTTTCAGTTGACTTTATTGTCACGTGTGGCGAGTTACAGTGAAAAACATTTGTTGCGTGCCAACCACACAGCGGACAGACTATACACGATTCACCGTGTACAGATAGTAGCAAAGTTACAAAATTTTAAGATTTAAAAAATCAAGTCTGCAATTCATCCCATCAGATAAAGCATAAAAATAAGTTTAATTTGACACCTCATTCACTTTCATATCTTCAGTATTAAGAAAGTTAGGGCCATTTTCATACTCTGCAATTAGCATCTTGTTCCCTATTGCTTTCTTCTTCTTCTTCTTATAGGATTCCAGCAGTGTAGACGCTGCTAAGCGTATTACTGCCCTCCACAGGTCAAAATTTGAACTAAATTCTTACATACAGTCCTGTAACATGCAGGAATTGAAGAACAGCCCTGGATATCAGCTGATGTTTCTCACTGTGCCCAAACAAAGATAAAACAGAAAAAGCCTCAACTCCAAGTCCTGTCAGTCTAGCAAACAATGCCTTTCTTGCTACCCTATACTTTTTACATTCTAGGAAAACATGCTTAACTGTCTCCTTACTCCCACATTCACACAAGCCAGAAACATGTTTCCCTACAATGCACAAACAGTAATTTAACCCACAATGTCCCAACCTCAATCTACACAGTCTAACTGAGTCCCTACGGGACAGAGATGTACAGAAACATATTTTTCTAACTTCAGCTTGTACCGAAAAGTAGTGTCTACCCCTGACTTCCTTTTCCCATCCTCTCTGCCATTCTTTTGTTAAGCCCTCTTTAATTATTTCTCTCAGTTCCACTCTCCCCAATGATACATGGATATCTATTTCTCTTCTTAAACTCTCCTTTGCTATGAGGTCCACCTGCTCATTCCCCCTCACCCCAGCATGCCCGGGAACCCAGCAAAACGTGATGTTACACACAAACCCCAATTCTAGAAAACACACTCAAGATTTCATTTAGAATGTCAGGACGAGCGTTAGATTTCCCTACTCTTAAAGTTTCAAGAGCAGCTGCAGAATCAGAACAAATAATGACTTCTCTAAAACTGGCTTCCTCAATCCACCATAGAGCCCATTGAATTGCCATTAATTCAGTCGTGAGAACAGAGCTTCCATCAGAAATGCGTCGGCCAATCTTCAACCCAAGCTGCTCCACATACACGCCAAACCCAGCTCTCCCACTAACTGGATCTTTAGATCCATCTGTAAAAACAATCAAAGTACTCTCACTGATTGAATTAAGATATTCCACTATTCTTGGAGTCACCTCGTGCTTATCTTTTCCTGAAGAAAAGCAAGCTCAATAAACAGTTCAGGAAGAACCCAATAAGGCACAGGTAACCATATTGTATGCTCTATAATACCCCCTTGTTCCAAACCCAGCTTCCTAGCCCACTGATTTATAATGACAAAAAATGTGTTATATTTGTTACCATCATCAACCTCTTGCAACAAACACCTTGCTGGGAAGGTATCATTACACCCACAAAGTTTAGCCAGTAATGTAACCCTAGCTTAATGCGCCTTAACCATAAGGGCATTTCTCCCATTTCAACAATCAGGGCAGGGGACTGGGGAAGTTCTGAAGGCTCCACAGCAAAGCCTCAAAGCCTTTGCCTGCAACACATCTAGCCTAGCCAGAACAGTTTTAGACGCAGACCCATACACAAAACACCCGTAGTCAAGAGAAGATCTGATCATGGCCTGATAAATTAGCAGCATTGTCTCCTGTCAGCCCCCCACTCACACCCAACCAGACTTCTCATAACATTCAGAACCTTTTCACATTTCAACACAATTTTACCCACATGCACAGCCCAAGTCATACGCTCTTCAAACCAAACACCCAAAAACTTAAAAAACCTTTACCTTCTCCAATAGAGACCCATACATATACAACCCTATCTTAGGTAACTTTCTTTTAAAACCAAATACCATATATTTAGTCTTAGAGGCAGAGATTTTAAAGCCCCATGTGTTCCCCCATTCCTCTACAGACACTAACACTCTTTGAATCTGTTTTAAAACAAACTCTACATTACGACCTCTTTTCCAGATGGCCCCGTCATCTGCAAACAAAGACAGACCAAATCCTCTCTCTAATTTACAAAATATGTCATTTATCATGATATTAAATAAAACTGGACTGATAACACTTCCCTGCGGGTTCCATTCTCTATCTCTACAGTCTCTGATGTGACACTACCAACCATTACTTGTATTGTTCTATTCAATAGAAAATCCTTAATCCAGTTGAACATTCGTCCCCTGACTCCCAAGTCAAAAATTTTAATCATTAATCCCTCCTTCCACAAAGAATCATATGCCTTCTCAATATCAAGGAATACACTCACTACTATTTCCTTGCTTCTAAATGCCCTTTTAATATCCTGATCCAAAACTGATACAGACTCCATTGTAGACCTTCCATTCCTAAAACCATTCTGTACATCAACAAATAGTCCTCTAGTTTCTAAAAAATAAACTAGTCTGTTGGTTACCATCCTCTCCATAATTTTACAGAGCACTGCTGTGAGCGCTATAGGTCGATAAGAGCTAGGGTCAGATGCCTCTTTGCCCAGTTTTAAAATAGGGACCACGACTGCATGTTTCCATTCCTTTGGCAAATAACCCTTGCCCACACAGTATTAAACAAAGCTAAGATTTCATCAAGTACAATATCATCCAGATGTTTAAATAACTCATACGACAACCTATCTCTCCCCGGGGAGGTATTTGCCCTGGACATAATTGCATCCTTCAACTCTTTTATGGTAAAAAACAGATTAAAGGTATTATCATTTTCTAAACTCCTCTCCAGCTTCCACTGATTAACTGCCATCAGCTCGATTCTCTTTCTACACCTCTCCACTCCCATGCTCTCTGATCTATGCACTGCTTGAAAACTGTCAACACACATGTCTGCTTTTTCCTTATTGGAAACTGCTACCACCTCACCCTTCTGCAACACTGGTAACAAACTCCTTTTATATACTCCTGACATTCTACGCACAGCTGACCACAAATGCCTTACTGGAGTTTCAGGGCCTAACGTACCACAAAACTTCCTCCAACTATTCCTCTTTGCATCCTTTACAACTCGTCTTGCTACTGCCCTTAGCCGCTTGTACTCCATTGCATTGACCACAATTGGATACTTTCTTAATTTTCGATAGGCTATATTCCTGTTCCTTACAGCTTCATCACATTCTTTATTCCACCAAGGAACAGACATACGGGATCTAGGTTCCTGCTTCACAGGAATAGTACAACAAGCTGCCTCATGAATCATGAGACTAATAGAAGTATTCCAACTATCTACAGAACCCTCACTATTAACCCGTCCAACTAAACTTTGAGCCTTCTCTTGGAATTTATCCCATTTGGCCTGAGAAAAGTTATATCTAGGAATTTTCTTTTCCACTTCTCTCCTCAAATCCCTACCAAACCTACATAAAATTGGATAATGATCACTACCCAGTGTATATCTATCCATTACATCCCATTCACCAATTCTTGCTAAGTTAGATGAAGCAATTGATAAATCTATGTGGCTGCAGGTGTTTCTCACAATATTATACCTAGACGGCCTTCCATCATTTAACAATACCAACTTATACTTATCTAGAAATTCTTCAACAATAACACCATTTTTATCCCTATGATCACTACCCCATAAAGGATTATGTGCATTAAAATCCCCAATCCATATAACGGGACACCTTACCTTCTCCATTATCTCATCAAAATCTGACAATATCAAGGGTTGACAGGGGTTATAATAATTTATCACAGTAATAGAATTCTGACTGCTCCAAACCTCCACAGCCAAAACCTCAAGATTAGAATTAATGTCAACTTTCCTATACTGCAACCCAGTCATAACAAAAGTTGCACAACCCCCACCTGATCTATCAGACCTATCTAATCGAACACAATCATAACCTGGGATTACAAAATCTAGACAGGGCTTTAACCATGTCTCTTGGATACATATTAATTGTGGTGCTTCTTTAAATTCATCAACAAATCTCTTTAATTCTTGACCATTTCCAATCAGGCTCCGGGCATTCCATTGAAGTATATAAAACATTATGATGTTAATGAGGATCATCATCATCCACATTACTGACATACTCCATACTACTAGCTCTCGACAACTGTGACCTCTCCATACACTGACTCTCCGTCATGTATTGATGCAACTTTTCTGGCAACTGCTTTACACTAAGGAACCTTTCAGCTGCCCCCACCACTAACCTGAGGATATCAGACCGGTTAGCTGCTTTTTTAGCTCCTACCAACACATCAGAAACAAAAGACAGAAATGACTCCTTATTAAAAATCAACGTGTCAGATGGAAAAGCCGATGGCAAGTTTGGCACAGTGATCTGGCTTCCTAGCACCACTCTAGTCCCAGCGCTCACATCTCCGCATTCTCTAGCCACTCTTTGAACTGCCTCTGCATATGACACGTTGTTCTGATCCTTCACTTCCTGCACTCGTTTCACCTGAACAACACGCTCACAACCATGAAACCATGCTGCATGATCCCCATCACAGTTTGGGCACTTAGGATCCTCTGCCTTGCAATTTTGTATTGCATGATCTCCACCGCACTTTGCGCACTTTCTTCTACCCCGACAAGACCCAGCAACATGTCCAAACCTCTGACAGTTATAGCAGCGCAACGGAGGTTTAATGTACTCCCTCACTTGATACGCCATACTCCCAAGAAACACTCTCTGTGGCAGTACTTCATCTTTGAACATAAGCAGGACCGGCGGGTCCCCGACTCCATTCCTACTCTTAAATCTCACAACATCGGTTACCTGGGCCCCCTTAACGTTTTCTAAAATCTCCTTCTCAGACAAGCCAGCATATATCCCATACACCACTCCCTTTATTCCCTGCTGTCTTCCTCTAGGGACCAAACTCTCCACCTTGACCACCAATTTCCCCACACCCCTAGCATCATTAAACTGTTTTCTGTCTTTGCAACAAACTCTTAACATCCCATTATACAGAATCTTGGCCTGAAAATCCTTGCCTATCTGACTCTCCAAAGCAGTGGTAATTTTTAATGGATTCACTGCTCTAAATCCTGCATCTCCTTGATTTGCTCCTTTAACTTTAAACAGCACGACGAATTCTTCAATACTTCTAATTCTCCTAACTTTATTTCCGTCATCTTCTGACATTTCGGGTCTTTCGCTTGATGCCTCTCTCTTAGATCCCCCCCTTTTCCTTCCCTACAATCTGCCACCCACCACCCTTAGCCCCACCATTCCCTGAAGCCATGGGCCTCTAGAACCCCTCCTTACTTAACACTAATCTAATTCTACTAATACTAATCCTACTACTAATGAAAGAAATAGGAAGAAAAACATCCACCCTCCAACTCAGCTCTTGCTGTCTCTCCCGAACACTCCCTCCCTCTCGAGTGCTCCTCCTCTCTCGAATCATCGGCAAAAAACCCCTCCCTATTGCTTTTCCATTGACTTAACTCAAAAGCTGTGATCCAGGACAGTCAAAAGCCCATAACTTTCTTAAAAATTAAGAGAACTGAATGAAATTTTCAGTTATTATAGATTGAAGTATTCTGAAACAATCTTACTTGGATGACCTGAAATTAAAGCATATAATTAGTTAGTTACCTAATTGTAGATAATTACAAAATTCAATTACTAGATCTAAACATCTATCCATTTCTTAAGAAAAGGTTAACATTTTTAAATAGCCTAAGTGTCCAAATAACATTCACACAAGAATTCACAATATAACATGATTTTTATATCTCATTGTCATGAGTTTGTAGGCCAAATGGAAGGAATTTAGTGTTTAATTCCCGTAAATTAATGGCCATTTTAATCATCTTGCAAGTGAGATTTTGTGGAACGTGATCGATTGTTCCAATGTTACGGTTTGCGGTGAATGTAAACCCCATATCGGCGGGAAAAACAATGACGGTTCGTATATTTACATAATCACATTTTCACTGATTATGTATGTGAGGGATAAAGTGATTAAACCCCATTAAAGTAAGGAGTTTTAAAGAGAATTCGAACTGAGAGGGGCTGGAGAGAGGATTCTGACACAGCTGTGTCTGAAGGTTGCCAGACCCATCCTCTAGTCCTTGAGTAAGAAGTAATAGCATTGTATAGCGGTAGAAGAGAGTGATGTAGAGAGATCCCTATCAGTGGAATGGAGTGATAGATGGGACCCTTGTCACTATAGCTTAGCTTTAGTACTGATATAGGAGAACTGAGAAGGTTCACTAGTAGGTAAGTAAAACTAGGGTAGGTCATGAGCAACTGAGCATGCTTAATAGAATAAATGAATATTACAACACACCCCTGGTCAAGAAATTGCTCATTACCATGAACATGTTTGAACATGCAATGTATGATATGGAGGTGCGAGGGGATGTACGGTGAGGGGACCTACAGATTGTGCACCTCCGACCCTGATTGGAGAAGGGTCCAGAGGGGAGGTTGAATGTAAGATTCTGTGTATAAAGGGGGATGACTTCTTTGGCTTCGGTGTGTCTCGAATTGGAGAGGCACCCGGTCTGCAGACTCGTAAAATAAAGAATCTCTTGCTTCCAGGATTTAGTCTTTGAGCATTAATTGTGAGCATAAAGTGTATCTCACAAATTGGGGGCTCGTCCGGGATCGCCACTCTGGCTGCTTGGTGGAGGCAAAGAAGGAGGGGAAGGTGCACCCTGCTCATTTCAGCAGTCTCTGATCTCCTTGCTTGCCATCAGCAGTTTGAGCGAGTGATATTCGGTTGAAAAGACTCGGGAAGCAAGAGTAAGGTAAATACGTACGGGACGGTCGAGCGATTCTTGTGCACAGGACCCAGGTAAGAAAAGCGACTATTAAGTATTGCCTGGGCGACCGGGGTCTGTCGGACGGGAATAGTCCGACGACACGATGGGAAACTGGAACGGGAAAAGTAAGGGTCCGGGGAACCTGGATGGGAAACCGGAACGGGAAAAGTAAGGGTCCGGGGAACCTGGATGAGGCTCATACTGATATGGAGCCTAACATTCCGCCCGATAGTCCGTTGGGGCGAATGTTGGATGGGGTGAAGGGAACACCCGGGGTAAGAGTAAGGAAACTATGATAAAGTTTTGTTACTTTGAGTGGCCAAAGGAGCCTATTCGAGGGAGCGCAGTGTGGTGGCCGCGGTTGGGTTCAAATGAGGACTGGGTGCGACAGGCGTTGAATGTTTTTGTGAATGAAAGACAAACGCCGAATCAAATAGAAAAGGAATATGCCCAGTGCTGGAAACCCAATAATGGGATGTTTCCGTTAAAAGACGGAAAGAGAGCAGGATGAACCTGACTGGCCACCAATTGGTGATGATCACCTACGGAGCCGGCCCCCGCCATATAAATCCCAGCCCCCAAATATATCCCCATCAGCGGCGGCTGCATCTGCCCAGGAGGTCCCACTAAGCCAGAGCGGATCGGCAGTAAACCTGTCCGCTCTTGTCTCAGAAGAGACAGATAATAGAGAATTACAGAAAGTAGAATGTGAAGAAGAGAGCCAGTCAGATAAGGAAGAGAAAATAAAAAGTGAGGACAAGGATGGGACGGGTGTCCCAGGCAGTAGTCGGAGGACGCGATCTCAAACGAGGGCAGCGGAACAGAGATTAGACCGATCTGTTCAAATGAAGCCCCTCAGGGAGGTCCCGTTAGGGGGAAATGCCGGGGGGATGGGATTTGTAAATGTGCCTCTCACCAGTATGGGGGTGAGGAACTTTAAAAAGGAGATGAAAAGTTTATTGGAAGACCCCTTGGGACTGGCTGAACAAATAGATCAGTTCCTAGGGCCAAAAATGTTTTTATGAAAAATATTGAGTTGTTTCAAACAATCTCATTGAAGTAAGAATGGAACTAATGTGAGGTGTGTGTAAAAACCGGTTTTGTATGAATGAGGAAGTTTGTATATGTGATAGGTTTGTTTGCTGTGGGCCACATGTTGTAAGGGTATGTGTGTGTGTTCCTTTAAGAAATTGTAAGCAATGGGGGAGGTTATTGTAAGGTAACGGACAACGCGTTGTATCATCGCAACTTAAAAAGGGGAAGTTGGAAAATGTAGGTTGCTTGGCTTCTATAGATTTCTTTTCTATAGAAGTTAATTTGGAAAATTGTTAGTCGTATGTATTTAAACTAGGAATTGGAATTTGGGAATTGTAGGGGGAATGGTTTGAACAAAATTAGAAATAAGTTAATTGCTGAACAACAAGCAGCTTTTATGGCTTGTTTAGATAAACATTCTGGTTGGAGAAGGGTAATAAATTAATGGGGCCCAGGGGAAAAAAAAAGGAGTTGGCAGACAATGATGTCAATAAGGGGAAGTTTGTTTACTTCAGAAGAAAGACAGATGGTCAGACAGGCAGGAGAAGGGGTTACAGGCTCAAGCGGGAGCAGTAAAATATCCCATTACTGCGCCGGATTGGAGTAACCAAACAGAAGAAGTATGAGAGATCTCAGGGAGATAATAATCAAGGGAATCAGAGAAGCTGTTCCCAAGGGACAGAATTTCGAACGGGCTTTTGAGAATCAGCAGAACAAGGACGAACCTCCGACAGTGTTCTTACAAAGGTTAAGGAGGAATGTCCAGCAGTATTCGGGGATAGACCCTGATTCAGACGCAGGTCAGCAGTTTGCTAAAGGTTAATTTTGTAACAAAATCATGGCCAGATATTAGAAAGAAATTGGAAAAATTGGAAGATTGGAATGAAAAACCATTGAATCAATTGTTAACAGAGGCTCAAAAGGTATATGTAAGACGGGATGAGGAGAAACAGAAGGGAAAGGCAAAAATGATGTTGCAAGCAGTACAGCAAGGAGTACAGAAGGGGGGAATCGAAGGTGATAGAAGGCCGGGGTGCTCATGGAGACCGGGAAAGGGGAAGCGGTAGTATTAGAGGACGAGGAAGAGGTGAATGTGGGGACCGAAGTTGGGGTCCCCGGGAAAACAAGGAACAAGAATCAAGAAGATGGTACACGGGGCCACCCCGGTGTTATTATTGTAAAGAGGAGGGTCATTTCAGGAGGGAATGTCCCAAGCGACGACGGGAGGTGCAGTCGTACGCACTCATGGAGGAAGAATAGGGAAGTCAGGGGTTCCGCTCCCTGGGGTGTATGGGATACACACGGGAACCTCTGGTAAACTTGAGATTAGGACCCCAGGGAGAGGATATGATATTTATGGTAGATTCGGGAGCAGAGAGATCGAGTGTAACTAAGGTACCAGAGGGAATGCCAGATTGGGTAAAAAAACAGGTTAGAATCTCAGGGGTAGATGGGAAAGTGATGACATTACCCGAGGTAGAAGGGGTGGTGGTAAAATATGAGAATCGGGAAACTACGGAAGATTTAATCTTGGTACCCCAGGCAGGGATAAATTTGATGGGGAGAGATTTACAAATCCAATTAGGAATGGGAACAGCCCCCATAGGGGGACAGATAATAGTCCAATTGTATAAATTGACCACAGAGGACGAGGGAAGAATAGTCCCGCAGGTGTGGGCCAAGGAAGGAAACCGGGGAGGGCTGCAGATCCCACCCTTGAAAATAGCTCTATAAAAAAAGAAAGTGAGGCAGTACGGGTAAGGCAATATCCAATTTCTATGGAAGGAAGGAGAGGACTTCAGCCAATTATAGAGAACTTACTGAAGGACGGTATATTAGAGAGTTGTATGTCCCCATATAACACCCCCGTACTCCCCGTAAGGAAGACCGACGGGACGTTCAGATTGGTCCAGGATCTCAGGGAATTGAATAAGGTAGTTAGAACGCGTCACCCGGTAGTCCCGAACCCGTATACCATAATGGGACGGATACCCCCGAATCACAAGTGGTTCATTGTGATAGATTTAAAAGACGCTTTTTGGAGCTGTCCCCTGGCTGAAGAGAGCAGGGACCTTTTTGCGTTTGAATGGGAAAACCCAGAGACCCAAAGGAAACAGCAGTATCGGTGGACTGTGCTCCCTCAGGGATTTACAGAGTCCCCGAACCTGTTTGGACAGATATTAGAACAAGTATTAGAGGACGTCCCGAGGACTGATGAGACACAGCTGTTGCAGTATGTGGACGACCTATTACTATCAGGAGAAGAAGAGGAGGCAGTTAGGGACGCAACAATAACCCTCCTGAACTTTCTGGGGGAAAAGGGGTTGAGAGTGTCTAAAAGTAAATTACAGTTTGTAGAACGAGAAATTAAATATCTAGGACACCCGATAAGCGATGGGAAAAGGAGAATAAACCCGGAAAGGATAGCGGGAATTACCGGACTGCCAGTGCCAAAGAATAAGAAGGAGATTAGGAAGTTTCTTGGACTGATTGGATATTGTAGATTATGGATAGATGACTATACCCGACAGGTTAGGTTTCTATATGATAAATTAGGTGAAGAAAACGATAAAGTAAAGCGGCAACAGCAGTGTTAGTGGAGGAAAGTAGGAAATTGACGTTTGGAGGAACTATTTACTGGCAGTGTCTCGTTCCCTTACAGAATTAAAAGCTAAAGGATTATTGGCTCAAAGCCCACCACTCGACTTTCCAATACATGCTGTAAAAGCCGGCGACTGGGTACTGGTCAAGAATTGGAAGGAGGAGAAACTCCAGCCCAGGTGGACCGGACCGTACCTAGTATTACTGACAACCGAGACAGCAATACGAACAAAAGAAAAAGGGTGGACCCACGCGATCCGGGTTAAAGGACCCGTCGATCCACCCGTTCCTGAGGAGGAGGAACAGTGGATGGTGAAGCCAGGAAGCAAACCCCTAACAGTAATTTAAAAAAAAAAAGCATTGAATGTATAACTGACAGTATGAAAGGAGCAGTCGTGGTATTGTTTGCTTTGTATGTAATTGTGGTAAAAGGTATTAATAATTGTGATAAATGTTATCATCCTATCCAATACAGAGGGCGAACAACCAGATCATTTACCTATCATTCCCATGTGAACAAAGTATGCCATGACCGAAAGACTAGAACCATTTGTAAAGAGGGGGGAAAAGGAGTATTTGATGGCAGGCAATAGGGGGTATATAGGGAAGTTTGGGGCCGTTACCTGCCCAAGGGGAGAGAGATGGGTTTGTGTACAGTTAGTTTTCCCTTCTCAGATCGTAAAATGGGCAATAGATAAGACGAAGGAGGAAGTAATAAAAGAGGTTACAGAGTAGTAGTCACTAAGCCTCCCCCTCCCCCGCATACTCAGCCTCAAGTGCACCAGACACTGTACAAAGAGATAAAGGAGCAGATCGAGATCCCTGAAGGAGAAAAAAACCTGTTTGTGGACTTGGCCCTCCGGATAGCTGGAATCCTGAATGTGACTTACTGTTGGGTGTGCGGAGGACCACTGATGAATTCACGTTGGCCGTGGAGGGGATCCATTGTTGAGATATGGGACCTGATGGGGTGGAACCTGACAGTTGGACAAGACCGAGATCCCCAGGTATGGGTCCTGGCAGACGCTCCGGTCGGGCCTTAGTGTATCGCTAGGCCCTGGGCAAACGATGCCGTCCTAGTAGGCAGCAGCCCCTGCCAGCGCATCGTCACCCAGTGGCCAAATCAGTCCCGAGTGTGGTGGCCAGAGGAGCCTAAATGGTATCTAACTAAGAAATATGGGAAAAACTGCGCTATCCGGATGGAGATCGATGGAGTGGAATCGGCTGGACTATGGAACTGCACCGGGAATAACCCTTATCAGGGGATCCCAGTATTGCGAGATATATGGACAAGGTTGCCTCTAGTGGACCGGCCCCTGAAGGACTGTTATGGATATGCGGATACAAGGCATACTCGGTGTTACCGATGAATTGGAGTGGGACTTGTTTTATTGGACTGGTACAACCTGGATTTTTCCTGTTAAACACCAAAGAAGGCCGGTCGTTAGGAACACCTGTATTTGATGACCTATATCGGAAAAAGAGGAAAATAGACATTGGAGAATGGAAAGATGATGAATGGCCACCAGCAAGAATCATCTCATACTACGGACCAGCCACTTGGACACAGGATGGATCCTGGGGCTACCGAACACCAGTATACATGTTAAACCGGATCATAAGGCTTCAGGCAGTACTGGAGGTAATTACCAACCAAACTGCGGGGGGCGCTGGAGATGCTGGCAAAGCAGCAGACGCAGATGAGAGCAGCGATATACCAGAACAGGTTAGCCCTAGATTACCTCCTGGCAGAAGAAGGAGGGGTATGCGGGAAATTCAACCTCTCTAATTGCTGTTTGAACATCGATGATAATGGACAGGCAGTGATGGACATATCAGAAGGGATCCGTAAGTTGGCACATGTTCCAATACAAAAGTGGAATTCGATTATGGGAACCCAATGGTGGGATTCCATCCTCGGAGGAACATGGTGGAGAACGGTAGGACTTGTGTTTCTATGTGCAGTGGCTGGACTGATCTTTATCCCCTGTTGCATACCTTGTTTTAGGGAACTTATTACCAGAAGTACAAGTCAGATGCAGGCTGTAGTCATGCCTATGGGAGAGAAAGGGGAAATACAGAAAATAATGATAATGCGGCCAGGGGAGGTTTATGATTTACAGGAAGAGAAGGTTAGGACAATGTTACGTCAGTTCGAGTTGAGGGAACTTAAAATGAGGGTTTAATCAGTGTATGTGTAGCAAAAGAAAAAGGGAGGATTGTGAGGGATAAAGTGATTAAACCCCATTAAAGTAAGGAGTTTTAAAGAGAATTCGAACTGAGAGGGGCTGGAGAGAGGATTCTGACACAGCTGTGTCTGAAGGTTGCCAGACCCATCCTCGAGTCCTTGAGTAAGAAGTAATAGCATTGTATAGCGGTAGAAGGGAGTGATGTAGAGAGATCCCTATCAGTGGAATGGAGTGATAGATGGGACCCTTGTCACTATAGCTTAGCTTTAGTACTGATATAGGAGAACTGAGAGGGTTCACTAGGAGGTGAGTAAAACTAGGGTAGGTCATGAGCAACTGAGCATGCTTAATAGAATAAATGAATATTACAACACACCCCTGGTCAAGAAATTGCTCATTACCATGAACATGTTTGAACATGCAATGTATGATATGGGAGGTGCGAGGGGATGTACGGTGGGATGTACCTACAGATTGTGCACCTCCGACCCTGATTGGAGAAGGGTCCAGAGGGGAGGTTGAATGTAAGATTCTGTGTATAAAGGGGGATGACTTCTTTGGCTTCGGTGTGTCTCGAATTGGAGAGGCACCCGGTCTGCAGACTCGTAAAATAAAGAATCTCTTGCTTCCAGGATTTAGTCTTTGAGCATTAATTGTGAGCATAAAGCGTATCTCACATGTATATTTACATAATCCCATTTTCGCTAATTTTCACATCCCCCCCGCCCCCCCGCTCAAAGGCGCCAAAGTCGCGCACACGGAGAACGAATAGGTGATGTTTCAGGTCTTATCTGAAGAATGGTCTCGACCCGAAACATCACCCATTCCTTCTCCCCAGAGATGCTGCCTGTCCTGCTGAATTACTAGCATTTTGTGTCTAGCTTCAGGATAGGGAAATACTGTTTAGTGCAAGAGGCAGGGTGGCAAGAGCAGG
Organism: Okamejei kenojei; assembly: GCA_035221665.1. Taxonomy (NCBI): domain Eukaryota; kingdom Metazoa; phylum Chordata; class Chondrichthyes; order Rajiformes; family Rajidae; genus Okamejei; species Okamejei kenojei. Next base: position 41,201,838 of record CM069136.1, on the reverse strand, counting down.
CAATAGCCTCTGCACCGGCTCTACCCTGGGCAGGGTGTCCAGAACAGGCCTTGGGCACTGCACCAACTGCTCCCTCAGGCAGGATAGCAAGGGCAGGCCATGGGCGGTGTTGCCAGGGGCAGTATGGTGAGAGCAGGCTGTGGTTTTAGTTTATTGACGCATGTACCAAAGTACAGTGAAAGGCTTTTGTTGCATGCTAACCAGCCAGTGGAAAGATATACAATCGAGCCACTTGCAGTGTACAAATACAGGATTAGAGAATTATGTTTAGTGCAAGGTAAAGCCATGGGTGCTGCTACCTGGGGCAGGGTGGCGAAGGCAGGTTGTGGCAAAAGGAACAATGTGCTGGAGTAACTCTGGGCCAGGCCGCATTTCTAGAGAACATTAACTCATAAAATGCCACCTATTCATAAGTCATATGAGCAGAAGTCTACCCCTCCGTCATTCAATCATGGCTAATCTATCTTTTCCCACTCAACCTTTAGGGTTGCTATACTCCTTCAGACTGATTGTCGTGGAGGAGGGGTAGGAAAAAGCTGGAAGAGTGGGGGGGCAGAACAATGCCAGGCAAATGATGGATGGACACAAGTGAGGCGGTGTTTTGATTGGTAGGTGGTTGGACGAAGGCCAGAAATGAAAAGACATATATATGCCAATAGATCTGTGGATGGCGCAGTCAACCTGGGCCTGCACTTCATCCTACAGCACCTGGACCACCTGGGGACCTATGCGAGGATCCTGATTGTTGATTTTAGCTCTGCATTCAACACCATTGTGCCAGAGCTACTTCACTCCAAACTTTCCGAGTTGATTGTGCCTGAACCCCTTTGTCGGTGGATCACCAGCTTCCTGACAGACAGGAAGCAGCATGTGAGGCAGGGAAAGCACATCTTGGACGTGCAAACGCTCAGCATTGGAGCACCGCAAGGCTGCGTACTCTCTCCTCTCCTCTACTCTGTCTACACCAACAACTGCACCTCCACAGACACCTCTGTCAAGCTTCTCAAATTTGCGGACGACACAACCTGATTGGACTGATCCAGGATGGGGAGGAATCTGCCGACAGACAGGAAGTGTCACACCTGGTGTCCTGGTGCCGTCACAACAACCTAGAGCTCAATGCTCTTAAGACAGTGGAATTGATTGTAGACTTTGGGAGAGCTCTCACTCCACTCACCATCAACAACACCACAGTCACATCTGTGGAGTCTTTTAAGTTCCTGGGAACCATCATCTCCAAGGACCTTAATTGGTGGGCTACCATGACTCCACAGGCAAAAAAACACAACAGAGGATGTACTTCCTATGGCAGCTGAGGAAGCACAATCTGCCACAGGCAATGATGGTCCAATTCTACACGGCCATCGTAGAGTCTGTTCTCACCTTCTCCATCATGGTCTGGTTTGGCTCAGCCACCAAGCATGACACCTGGAGGCTGCAGCGAATCGTCCGTTCAGCAGAGAAGGTTATTGGCTGGAACCTTCCCTCCATTGATGAACTGTACACTGCAAGATCATATTTGACCCCTCTCACCCTGGCCACAAACTCTTTGAATCACTTCCATCTGGAAGGCGACTCCGGATTGTCAAAGCTGCCACAGCCAGACATAAAAACAGTTTTTATCCACTAGTAGTTGCTCTACTCAACAGCCAAAAATCTGTAGCCTCCCTTTGATCTGGTATTTTTTTGGTTTGCATGCTTGATCAATGGTGTTTTATCATTAATATTTTATTATTATTAATGTTTAGTGTTTTCTGAGTCATTCGTAACTGTCACTCTGTCACGTTGTTACTTGTGGGCGGAGCACCAAGGCAAATTCCTTGTATGTGAATACTTGGTCAATAAACTTACTTACTTATATCGTGAGTTAAGGAGACCGGGATAAAAGAGGCATGGTATGTGAAGTCTGAGAAAGGAATATAGATGTCAGTGGACAGGAGTAAGGGAACGGAGAGTGCATCCAGTTAAAGCACATGGAAAAAAGAGGTGGGGATTGGAAACGTTAATCTTGGAAGCAAGCATTTGCAGTGGAGACAGACAAATCTTTGCAAGTGCTGGCCTCTCTGAAAGATGCTAGTGAACCAGAATTATAAAAAAAACATCCAATGGCTCCTTGGCCAACAATACCAAGAATACATTGTTTTGTTCACCCAACTGAACTTAATTAGTTGAATTTAAATCAATCATCAGCTTTGATATTATTCAAATTCATGTCCCTTAGTCAATAGTTTCAACCTTTATCTATTCCAGTAACTTAACCACTGAGCCACCATAGTTTATCAGCAGATATTATATGCAAACCACTGTGGTCAATTGTGTACAAGGAATTGGCACTGCACAAGCAAGTTACGTAGCCAGATATTTTAACAACATGCTCATTAAAATGTATCGCTTTTTTTCACTGCACTTTGTAGATAAAACTTTGAGATTATTTTGAATATTTTCCAGTCATAAAAAAAGTGTACATTAAATGAGGGTATATTGACAACTGAATTCAAACAAAAACTAAAGTAATTGACATTTTTCACTTATTACTATGATATGCATTCAAAAGAGTTGGATAGAGCTCTTGGGGCTAGCGGAATCAAGGGATATGGGGAGAAGGCAGGAACGGGGTACTGATTGTGGATGATCAGCCATGATCACATTGAATGGCGGTGCTGGCTCGAAGGGCTGACTGGCCTACTCCTGCACCTATTGTCTATGTAGCTATGCATGTATATACACAGTTTAGCTTTGGCAAGGTTGGATCTCAGTTGAGGACAAAGAATGCAACACATTCAATCACAAACAGCGTGCAAAGCAATTGTCAGTGCTAAATTTGTCATTTATACTGAAATGTTTGTAAAATATAGAATCCAGTAAGTAAACTTTTAAGCTGTTAATCTATCTAACAAGTAAAATAGCTAACAATGAGAACTATTGACGCATTCAAACAAAATATTTTGGAATCAAAGCACACATCTATGGAATGAAAAAACAGTTCATATTTCAAGTTGAATGAGCTGAGATGATCTGATGCAGGGTCTTTGATCTGAAATGTTAACTGTTTCTCTTTCTGCTAATGTCAGTTCTGGTGAAGAGTCTTTGACTGGAGACAAATGTTTATATTTCCATAGATGCTGCTCGACCTGCTGAGTGTATCCACTATTTTCCATTTTTATTTCAGATTTCCAGTATCTGTAGGTTTTGGTTTTCAATAGACTCATCTATTTCAATCTATTTCAATTACTAACCCTTCTAGACTAAATTCCACAGGAAAAGTGAAATTCCAAATATTTCAAAGATTTATGGAAAAAAAACCGTTATGTTATACAATCACATAAATAATTTGTATGATTGATTAAAACTTTAAATTCTATTTCATGAAGTTATCCAGTACTTCACCCACTCCACGGGCTTAAGTTAATTGGAGTAATTACATTGCAGCTTTACTCATTGTTGATTTTCTCACCGGATGGTCGCCGTAGTGTCTGTCTCGCCAACAGTTTGCTTCGTCCTTTTCCTTCTTTGTTGTTTTTTTAGTATGTTTTAGCGTTCTTAAGCTTGTTTTATGTGGGGGGGGGGGGGCGGGGGATTGAGGGACACTTTTTAAAATCTCTGACATCGACGGAGATGCGATTTTAAAATTGTATTTATTTATTTTTTCCCGTATTGTATCTCCGTCCACACTGCGGCCTAACATCGAGGAGCTGGCGGTCCCATGCTGTGGATCAACTTCGGGAGCTCCAACCACGGGAGCCTGCAGGACCTAACATCGTGGAGCTGGCGGTCCCAGTCGGGGATCAACCTCGGTTGCTCCAACCACGGGAGCCTGCGGACTTTAACATCGCGGTCCCTGGTCAGGAACAAACTTCGGGAGCTCCAAGGCGCAGGAGCTTCGACCACCCTGACGCGGGAGCTTTAATCGCCCCGACCGCAGATGGTTCAACAGCCCCGACCGCAGGAGAATAAAGAGGGAGGAAGATTAGACTTTATTGCCTTCCATCACAGTGAGGAATGTGGGGAATCCGCTGTGGTGGATGTTATGCTAACTTTTATGTGCTTGTGTATCTTGTTGCTTTTAGTATGGCTGCATGGTAATTCGAGTTTCACTGTACCTTAATTGTTACACGTGACAATAAACAGACCTTTAAAACCTTTGAATCTGTCATTGACTAACTTAAAATAAATGCTGTCATCAAAATCTCTATTGTAGTTATATCATGCTTGTATCAGGATGATAAATGTTGAACTCAATCTATGATAGATCTAGCAGGTTTTATTATATTTTAAATCGTTTTACATTCGAAGGAAATTTCCAAAACCTATTATATATTTGCATATCAGATGGCTTCATTATCAAAAATCTTGCTCGTGTGGAGTTTTCTAATTTCAATCAATTGTAGCTATTCTTTCATTAGATTTTCGGTTTGCTCAGACAATTCCATCATAACCTTGAAACCCACACTTTTTCCCAGCAATTTGGCAACCAAATGTCAATGCTTCCTGAATCGACTTGCCTGCAAAATAAAAATCACATAATACAGAATGTTATACTATTATATAAAATGATGGATCAGGTTTATCTCCATAACATAAAGCCAAACACTTTGAGATCACATCTTTTCATACTTAGATCACACTCTAGTTAGGATAATGTTTAAACATTGAGAATACAAGAATTTATAGCAGTTTTTATAGAATCTCACAAAAGATTTCCCATTGCGTGTATGCTAATGCAATATTCAACAATAAATGTAGTAATTTAAACCAGCAGGAAGACATCAGGGGCTTGGTTTACATTTGATAGATCTCACGGAGGTGGTATTGAAAAGAACCTGCAATCAACTTTATTGATTCTTGGAAATAAAATAATTTTGAAATCGCATTCCTCATAAATTCAATTCTAATCAAAAACTTTGGAAGTTTGAACATCAGGATGAATCCAAAATTATCAAGTTCGCACATGTCAGTATGTGCCAAGTGCTATCCAAAACTAAATGTTCTAAGTCTGTACCTGTAAGGAGTATCAAGGGGAAATAAAAACATGTTTAAGGATTTTCAGTCTTATTTACTTTATCCTCATTTTCAAAGGGAAAATTAACTAACCTCATTGATATAAAATTTTCTGTCTTTCACTTATTACCTCTAAACGTTTCTTAAAGCTGAAATATGATAGGGGTTCATGATGACCAAATGAGGGCTTGTGTCAAATATGTGACAAAAAAATCTATGGGACAATGTGCTCATGAAATGTAGGCAATGTAAACTCCAAATATGGTCACACAAAACAGCTTACATTTAGAAAACGTTTTACCTTCTTAAAAGCTGACTTGGTTTTGTGAGAGTACAACAAATTCAGACCTACCGTTATACAGTGCAAATATCACAGCTGCATTGAAAGTGTCTCCAGCTCCAAGAGTATCCACAAGCTTTTTAGGAGGAAAGGCATTTGAATGAAAAAATCCATCAGGACCCATTGTATCAGCTCCTTCCTCAGCCCATGCACAGATTAGGTGTGCACTACAAGTTAAAAAGAAAATCAATTCAATGAACTATAATTACAATAATTTATTTGAAATTAGAGTGCACAAATCTAGGTTAATATAATTTGTCTATTCTAACACTCAATGGAGATTAGTTTACCTCTTTTGTTGACTAAACTATATTGCTAATCTGACACCAATCACTTGGTTAAAACCTTTATTTCTGATCACTATATCTTAAATAAAAGACTTCGTAGCATTATTGATGATGCAAAAAAATTATACGCAAGGTACAAGAAGTGTGAGTAAACCTATAAAAGAGGATGATTCTGTGTATCTTTCATCTAAGAAAGGAGAGAATAAGATTTATCTTTTGGAGAATCCAGCCTCTGAAAAATTATTTTTCAAATTATTGTAAGAAACATATAAAAATAGATGCTGGAGTAGGCCATTCGGCCCTTCGAGCCAGCACCGCCATTCAATATGATCATGGCTGATGATCTAAAATCAGTACCCCGTTCCCACTTTTCCCCCATATCCCTTGATTGCTTTAGCCCTAAAAGCTAAATCTCTTGAAATTTCAGAAATATTTTTAAAGAAATTTCTTTAAAATTATGAAAGATAGTGTTTCTATTTGTGGGGTACAGCAAAGAGGAGATAATTGCGAAAGATCACCAAAACAACTTTTACCCAGGGGGATAAGAATTGGAGTTGCTAGCTCAGAAAATGATTGATTCAAATAGGATAGATGTTTTAAAAAGCAAAGCTTACTACACATACGACAGAGAATGGAATAGAAGTTTACGCTGATAAATTTAGATGACAAAGGAAAGTAAGAGGCTAAAATATAGCATAAATATCATCACGGACTGATCCGAATTAAAGACTAAATTTGGCACTATTCTCCAAGATAGGGTCTGCGATTCAGCATGTTCACTTATTTAGATACTTAACCATTTTTCTCAAGACCGTTGGAAAAGTGTGTCATGTGGCAATAAGCACAATATAGTGGTCTTTATATCCAAAATCATAGCTCGGTAACACTGCAGAGTAAAAGCAGTTGATTTTAAATCTAAGAATACACCTACCCAGGTTTTACCCGACTGTAAAATCCTTTTACTGCTTCTGATGCTGAATTAAATCCAAAGTGTCTGGCGACATCTTTGCTGACAAAGACCTAAGGGATGCACAGACAATACCGTTGCTTGTTGTATGATAGATATTGTTCTTTTTAATTATATATATTTTTTTCCATTTTGGTTCTTTTCAGATATTTATTTTAAATAATAATAATATTTGGTGAAAATACAAAATAAAAAAATATTTTCTTGTAAATAAGTAAATATTTTTGCATGGTAGATTTTGTTCGTTTTAATTATAGTTTTTTCCATTATTTACATGTATATTATTTAAATAATAATTGGTGAACATACATTATTTTCTATTTCTAAACTATGACTGGGAAGTTATGTTTATCTAAAGCTTCATATTTTTAGGCCGTTTTTGATTTAAGCACTCCTTTAAATGGAATAAGATTTTGTTAATATTTTCCTACTCCTTGTTTATATCTCTCCATTTTATATCTCTCCAAGGGCTGACTGACACTACAGCAGTTTTCAGAACTCCAGTCTCACATTAGCAATTTATGCATGGACACTGCTTTTTTACAAAACTAAGAGGATCGCTTGTCAAATACTTAACATAATTAAGAGCCATTTCTTCAGTAATGCATTGTGAAATTGTATTATTTTCATGTAACATCAGTGCAAAATTAAGATAGGTGTTCTGGCTCTGTTTCTATTGCAGTGACAATCCTGAAGGTTAAAGGCTCCATAGTAGGACTTTGTCCATAATCTTAGAAGTCATCACTACATTATCAATGGCAGTGTTATACAGTACCCATCATAATGTTTGGAACAAAGACCCAGCATTTATTTATTTGCCTCTGTGCGCCACAATTTGGGATTTGTAATAGAAAAAAAAAAATTACATGTGGTTGAAGTGCACATTATCAGATTTTATTAAAGGGTATTTTTGTACATTTTTGGTTTCACCATGTAGAAATTGCAGCTGTGTTTATACATAGTGCCCCCCCCCCCCCCATTTCAGGGCACCATAATGTCTGGGACACATGGCTTCACAGGAGTTTGTAATTGCTCAGGTGTGTTTAAATGCTTCCTTAATGAAGGTATAAGAGAGCTCTCAGCACCTAGTCTTCCAATCACCTTTGGAAACTTGTATTGCTGTTTATCTACACGCGGACCAAAGTTGTGCCAATGAAAGTCAAATAAGCCATTATGAGACTGGGAAACAAGAATAAAACTGTTAGAGACATCAGCCAAACCTTAGGCTTACCAAAATAAACTGTTTGGGACATCATTAAGAATAGAGCACTGGTGAGTTTACTAATCGCAAAGGGACTGGCAGGCCAAGGAAGACCTCCACAGCTGATGACCAAAGAATTATCTCTATATTAAAGAAACATCCCCAAACACCTGTCCGACAGATCAGAAACACTCTTCAGGAGTCAGGTGTGGATTTGTCAATGACCACTTTCCGCAGAAGACTTAATGAACAGAAATACAGAAGCTACGCTACGGGATGCAAACCACTGGTTAGCCGCAAAAATAGGATGGCTATGTTAGAGTTTGCCAAGGAGTACTTAAAAGAGCAACCACAGTTCTGGAAAAAGATCTTGTGGACAAATGGGACGAAGATTAACTTATATCAGAGTGATGACAAGAGCAAGGTATGGAGGAGAGAAGGAACTGCCCAAGACCCAAAGCATACCACCTCATGGTGAAACATGGTGGTGGGGGTGTTATGGCCTGGGCATGTATGGCTGCTGAAGGTACTGGCTCACTTATCTTTGTTGATGATACAACTGATGGTAGTAGTGTAATGAAATCTGAAGTGTATACATCCTATCTGCTCAAGGTCAAACAAATGCCTCAAAACTCAATGGCCAGCGGTACATTCTACAGCAAGACAATGATCCCAAACATATTGCTAAAGCAACAAAGGAGTTTTTCAAAGCTAAAAAATGGCCAATTCCTGAGTGGCCAAGTCAATCACCCGATCTGAACCCAATTGAGCATGCCTTTTATATGATGAAGAGAAAACTGAAGGGGACTAGCCCCCAAAACATGTATAAGCTAAAGACAGAGCATCATCAGAGAAGACACCCAGCAACTGATGATGTCCATGAATCGCAAACATCAAACAGTAATTGCATGCAAAGGATATGCAACAAAATACTAAATATGACTACTTTAATTTTCATGATATTGCTGTGTCCCAAACATTATGGTGCCCTGAACTGAGGGGACTAGGTATAAACACACCTCTAATTTCTACATGGTGAAACCAAAATGTATAAAAATGGCCTTTATTAAAATCTGACAATGTGCACTTTAACCAAATGTGATTTTATATATTACAAATCTCAAATTGTGGAGTACAGAGGCAAATAAATAAATGATGGGTCTTTGTACCAAACATTATGGAGGGCACAGTAGATGAAATACAACCTCTGGTGCCAAATGCCCTTTCTAGTAGTTTGGGAGGATATCAGAATGTGATCATTAAGGAGATCATTGAAGATATCTAATGCTTGAACCAACATTTAGTAGTTTAACCAGGCCATCAATTAATTAAATAACTGCTGACTTTTCCACAAAGCAGCAATAAACATACATTAAAAGTAGTTAGTACATTTAAGATATAGTAATGCAATCTTATATGTGTAATCATTATATATGATAATAAACGGCTAATTTAATTTAACCAATATAATGTTCATTGTTTTTCTCCAACATTTCTAGAATAAAACATACCACATCTCCGTGTCCAAAGAGCTGGTACAGTTCTTCTCTTGTTTTTTCAATCTCCACAGAAATAGTAATTCGCTGCTCGGCTGACACATTAGCATTGTACTGCACCACCTGCTGTATCATGGCCACCTGCTCAGATGCATTTCTGCCCTGTGTTTCAATGACAATTATACAGATTCATGCCGTGTAATTTTGTTAGTTTATGATTAAGCATGTTGACATTCACGGATTTGAAAGGCAACACTTGATAAATTCATGGTATTTTCCAGTTTTGGATAGAGTTGTAGTCAAAAAGCCATACAGCAGGGAAATGCCCTTTGGCCCAACTTGTCTATACTGACCAAGATGCCCCATCTAAAGCTTTTCTAACTATGTTCAAATGTGTTTTAAATGTTATAGACCTGCCTCAACTACCTCCTTTGGCAGCTCATTCTGTATACCCACCACTCTCTGTGTGAAAAGTTGCTCCTCAGGTTCCTATTAAATCTTTGCCCTCTCACCTTAAACTTATGTGCTCCGGGTCTTGATTCCATGACTGTGTAAAAAAATCTGCATATTCACCTTATTTCTTTCAGATCACCCCTCAGCCTCCTGCGCTTTAAGGATTAAAGTCATATCCAGTTCAACCTCTCCCAATAACTCAGGTCCTCAACTCCAGACAACATCCACGTAAATCTTTTCTGAACTCTTTCCAGCTTAACAATATCCTACCTGCAGGGTGACCAAAACTGAACACAATACGTCAAATATGCCACCTACTTTGGTGTCATCTGCAAACTTACTAATCGTGACTTGCACATCCACATCCAAACATAAACCGCAAACAGCAATGGACCCAGCACTTATCCCTGAGACTCCCAATTAGTCACAGGCCTCTGGTCCGAAAAACAACCTTCCAACTTCATCAGCTTCAGCTTCCTTCCATGAAACCAATTCTCTCTCCAGTTAGCTAGCTCTTCCTGAATCCTATACGATCTCACCTTCCAGTGCAGCCTACCATACAGAACCTTGTCAAATGCCTTGCTGAAATCCATATATACAATGTCTACAGCTCTGCCCAAAGCCCACGTCTATGGCTTTGCCCTCATCAACCTTTAGGTTACTTCTTCAAAAAACTAAATCAGAGTCATGACACTCTCCCATGTAACGAAACCATGTTGACTATTCCTAATCAACGACAAATGCATATATCTTATCCCTCTAATTTTCTTCAGTAACTTGTCCACGACAGATGTTAGGCTCACTGGTCTATAGTTCCCAGTTTTATTCTTGCAGCTCTTCTTAAATAGAGGCACAACATTAACCCCCTTCCAGTCTTTTGGCACCTCACCTGTGACTAATAGTGATTTATATATCTCAGCCAGGGCTCCTGCATTTTCTTCTCTAGCTTCCCACAATATCCTTGCATATATCTCATCAGGCCCAGGAGATATATCTACCTTCATAAACCTTCCAATGTCCAACACCTCCTCAACCATAATACGGACTGTCAAGACATTTCCATTAACTGTCCCATGTTCCCCAGTCGTCATGTTTATGTACAAACAGGCAGCACAGAGTTAACAGTTTTGTTTCTGAGGGGCCATATTCTTTCTTTAGTTACCCTGTTTCTTTTAATGTAATCTGTAGGGACTTTCATTAATATCTGCCAGAGCTATCTCCTGCCCCCACTTTGCTCTCCTGATTTCCTTAAGCATGCACCTTAGCTCCCGAAACTCCTCCAGGGATAAACTTGATCCTATCTGCCTATACATGTTCCACGCCACCTTTTTCCTGACCAGAGCCTCAATTTATCGCATCATCCCAGCTTCCTTACTCTCACCTGCCTTGTCCTTCACCCTAACAGGAACATGCATGCCCTGAACTTATCTCACGTTTAAAAGCATCCCATTTACTAGAGTGGTATTGGAGGCATATGGTATGCTTGCCTTTATTGGTCATGGCATTGAATATAAGGGTCAGGAACTCATGTTGCAGTTTTATAAACCTTTGGTTAGGCCATATTTGGAGTAATCTGTGCAGTTCTGTTCACCCCATTAATGGCTTTGGAGAGGGTACAGAAGAAGTTCAATAGAATGCTGCCTGGATCGGAGGGTATTAGCCAAACCCTGGCCTGTGACTGCACAACATGGAGGAGGAGCATCAGCACTGATCATCTCAAGTGTCTACCATTGAAGCATGTGGAGGCGGTGTGAAAACAACATCAGGACCATATCACATCCTAAATGACTCATTTAATTTTACATTAATAGTTCAATCTCGCACGAGGTGAGTTGGAGAAGCACTGGAATGTAATGAAATGTAACCACAAAATAACTTTTTTGCTAACACTGTTACGTCTTTATATAATCATAAAGTCTAAATGTGTTACTCCTCATAACCAAAATGTAATTATTGGTGAAAGAACAGTTGATTTGAAGCTGGCTGCCCATTTTAGATTGTAAATAAATCACAAACTTTTATGCATTTTTAAAGACCAATGTTTACTTAAGAAATTTCAAATGATTTGATGCAACGTTAGACTATGAACAATATCAGAAATAGACAATTGTTGACAATAGCTTGAAAAATGAATTTTGGAGAAGTTGGATGGAAATTTGAGAAATGTCAGGACCAGACTCAGTAATAAATAATAAAGAAGGAAGTTTGAACAGTCAGATCCATTCCTGTGGTCCAAAAGAGATGATATAGTGATATTTTGAAAGCGTGGGGTAGAGTGGTTCAAGAATGTGAAGATGGGAGAACAAATATTTGAAATTTGGGGTTATTATGTTTTTGTTCAGGGAAGAAAATATTTGTTAAAAATTGGAAGAGGTTTCATTTTTTTAGAATAAGACTCCTTAAAACTTCTAGTGCACAAATAGAAAATAACAGTTTTATATCTGCCAATTTGTACTCAGGTTTTACTCTAAAATCTCGACACCACTGAATAAAAATAGAGTCAGCATTTCCCCATCTCATTTTCATCACAAAATACCATGTTTTTATTTAATATGTAGGTTAGAAATGTGACTGAAATTCATAAATATGGCTTTACAAAAACCTGTTTAAAGCCAAAGAAATTGTTAACATTCTTTCCATTTTGCAAGATCTGTATTAGAAATAATATAACAATTGTTATCTGCAATGCAGTTTTTGTGCAAACCAAATCCTGATTTTAAAAATTGTTCCTTGGAATACATTAGAGAGATATCATGGGTTCCAAGGAATGATAGCTGAATGGATAGCAAATTGGCTCCAGGGAAGGAAGCAGAGAGTGATGGTGGAAGGTTGCTTCTCGGACTGGAGGCCTGTGACTAGTGGTGCACCTCTAGGATCGGTGCGCGGCCCGTTACTGTTTGTCATCTACATCAATGATTTGGATGAGACCATACAGGGCAAGATTAGCAAGATTGCTGATGATACAAAAGTGGGTGGTTTTACAGATAGTGAAGATGGATGTGAAATATTGCAGCAGGATCTGGATCAATTGACCAGGTGGGCTGTGGAATGGTTGATGGAATTTAATACAGAGAAGTGTGAGGTGTTGCATTTTGTACATCTAATAATGGCAGGACATACACAGTGAATGGTTGGCTTCTGGGGAGTGTGTAGAGCAGAGGAATCTAGGAGTGCAGGTGCATGGTTCCTTGAAGGTCGACTCGCAGTTAGATAAGGTGGCCAAAAAGGCTTTTGCCATATTATCCTTCATCAGTCAGTGTATTGCGTATAGAGGTTGGGAGGTCATGTTGTTGTTGTATAAGACGTTGGTGAGACCGCATTTAGAATATTGTGTTTAATTCTGGGCACCATGTTATAGGAAAGATATTGTTAAGCTTGAAAGGGTTCAGAGAGGATTTACGAGGATGTTGCCAGGACTAGAGTGTGTGAGCTATAGGGAAAGGTTGAGTAGGCTGGATCTCTATTCCTTGGAGCGCAGGAGGATGAGGGGTGATCTCATGGAGTTGTATAAAATCATGAGAGGAATAGATGGGTAGATTGCCCAGAGTAGGGAAATCGAGGATCAGAGGACATAGGTTCAAGGTGAAGGGGAAAAGATTTAATAGGAACCTGAGGGGTAACTTTTTCACACAAAGGGTGGTGTGTGTTTGGAACAAGCTGCCAGAAGAGGTAGTTGAGGCTGGGACTATCCCAACGTTTAAGAAACAGTTAGACAGGTACATGGATAGGACAGGTTTGGAGGAATATGGTCCAAGCACAGGTAGGTGGGACTAGTGTAGCTGGGACATGTTGGCCGGTGTGGGCAAGTTGGGCCGAAGGGCCTGTTTCCACACTGTATCACTCAATGACTCTATGACTATCACATAAATACAAAATCTGCTCTTAAAAACAAAGACATGTTTAAGATTTGCCTGTTCTTGGACCACTGAAATGAATTATGTAACATGTTACATGGTTACATGTTACATAATCATAGTGCATAGTTCCCTCAATACTTAACAGGCTTGCCTCTGTGTATATATCCTTTCCTTTTTCAGACATCAAAGGCAATTACTTGGTAAATATTAAAGAAGGACCAAGAAATGCATCACCATTAGCTCCAGAGAAAACTGGAAAAACAACTTTTTGTTTCTACTGTAGGAAAAGTCATAACATCCAATATTACATAAACTGCTTGATTACAACAGCCATCGCTTACCTCCCAGTGAATCCATTTGTACTGCAAAAGATCAACTTTCCTAAAATCCTCTGGAGTAACATTTGGTAAATTCCTAGATGCAACCACATTTAAACCAAACTTAAAAATGGGTGTTACAGAATTTCAGTTTCACTATAAGATGATTAAGCTTTTCAAGATGTCATAATTTTGGCATATAATGCTTTCCAAATTGAAGTTACATTATAGAAAATATTCTGAAGAATGTATTAACTACAGAAAAGCATAATATTAACATGAATTGAAATGAGGATCAAGCAAATTTAAGTGTATGCATTTAATTTACATGCATTAAATTACTGAAGCATTCAATTTTGAACTTGAAATTTTATAGAAAACATCTTGTTACCTTCAAATACTAAGGTTCACCATTCCATCTGATCTTGAATTCTTTCCCTTGTTGTCTCTTAACTCACCATCTTGTCCTGATCATTGTTAACGTTCAAGTGTGCGGGCACTACCTCAGGCTCCATTCAACCCAAGTGCCATGGTGGTAATTAGCTCCTTAGTGAGCTGAGCAGTTGCCCAAAAACAGATATATTTTAAATAAATCAGAATTCTTGTCAGTGTTCTCCAGAAAGGTAATGAAAAACCTTGATTTTTTTTTATTTGGACAGTCACGCTAAACATTAGTCAGTTTGGCAGGGGACAAACAAAATTCTGGCCAATGATGGAGAGAATTTATCTCTCGCTGGATGAATATCTGGCCAATACTAAATAAGATTCTTTATCAGTTTATCACCATATATGACTCCCTCTCTTTAATCAATGTTTTACACGTGTAAGATGGCAGATCAGTATGCATCCAGAGTCCAATTTGCAAAGCTAGAATGATGGTACATTTTAAAGATGTAAATGTTAACTCTGTGACAGTTCATCATACAAGTTTTATTACAAATTATGACAGTATTTTCAAAATTCCTGAACTCCACTAACTCATAATTATCAAATTCTGATTTAGGTTTTGAACTTATTGCAAAGTTCTCGCAGTGCCAAGCTCATTATGAGACTCGCTGTCACTGAACAAACACAAAGCCAAAATCAGTTGGCATTAAGTCAATGGTTAAAGGTCAAGTTATCAAAAGGTTCTGAAAAAAAACCTCATTTAATTATTAACCTTTGAAGTAATGCCAGTTTTAGCCTTTCAAGCATCTGTTCTGCCTGTTGATTTTGAAAAACCCACCTGACAAAAAGTTCAACGGGAAGAAGTTTGAAGTGGCTCCAACTACTTCCTTCCAAACAGAAATCAAATCACAAATGTAAAAATCAGACCTGAAGTCACACCAGCACTGAATTGAAAACACATGGAGAGCAGTTCCATGCATGCTACTAATTTATCAATTTAGTTTGGAGTCTTAAAAATATTTTTTGTAACATCTTGTTTTTTCATGCTAATGTCAATAATTACTAATCACCAAGTGATAGATGCAGAAATGGAATAGTCGATTGTTTAACCTGTAAACAAAGCAGGCTTAATTTTTATCTTTTATTATATGTGTAATTTTTTTTTCAATTTTCAAGCCTTGATTTTACATGTTATTGAATTGAAAATCGTATATATTTGATTTGAGTGCCATGCAGAAGATAAACGTTACATGTGACATGGAGAAATACTCCTTTTAAGGATACTAAGGACATGCAGAATAATGGACACTTTCATTGTCCCCAAATGCAGGAAAGGTGCAGCCAGGAAAGTCATAAGATAACAATGTCAGGTGTCTGATAATCTTTACTCAATTTTGTTTACATAATTAGTTGAGGGAAATATTATGGATGCAATAAAGGAAAGATAAATATTTGGCAAAAAAAAAGAGTATTTTTATCAACAATTTATGGGATGTGGACGTTATAAACAAGACAACCATTTATTGCCCAATTGCCTTTGCAGTGCTGGGCTACCTTTGGGAACGACTTCTGTCTACATATTGAATTATACACAGTCTATTAGGTAAGGAATATTTTAACTGTAAACCAATACATGCAGATATACAGTATAGGATACTTGTTTTAAACTTAAACAAATAAAGAACACTAAAACATACATTTAACACATACTAAAAAAAAACAACAAAGAAGGTGCAGACCATGGTGAGGCAGCCATTGCTGGCTGGCGCAACAATATAACAGTCACTAATACTTGAAGCGCATTGAAACAAGCCATTGAACATGAATCATCCAGATTGTGTACTATGGTAACTAGACAGGAAGAAAATTAATTGTTCCTGTTAATTGGCCCTCATCAACACCATTCATTACAATATTTCGTTGTCAAAGTAGACAGTGAGATATATAGAACAGCTACAGAAATGGGCAGAGAAATGGCAGGTCGAGTTTAAACCAAACAATTTTGAGGTGTTGTACTTTGGAAGGTCGAATGGAAGGGGAAAGTACATAGTTAATGGCAAGACCCTTAACAGCATTGATCTGGGATCCTTGACAGTCGCAATACAAGTTTTGCCACTTTCAAGTAGAGAGTGGTAAAAAAGGTGTTTGCCTTCATCAGTCGGGGCATTGGGTATAAGTCATACTGCATATAGGACTTTGGATAGGCTGCATTTGGAGTACATGTGCAATTCTGGTCATCCCAGAACAGGAAGGATGTGGAGGCATTAGAGAGGTTACAGAAGACATTTACTTGGTTCACTTATCCCTTCATACTTAAACTATCCCCTTCCTCGGATATGTTCCCCTGCAATGGCAGGAGATGTAATCTCCTCGCTCAGGGATCCCAGCAGCCCACATGCACCTCCCCTAACATCTATTGTATCCAGTTTTCTCGATGTGGTCTCCTTTACATTGGCGAGACCAGGCATAGACTCGGCGACAATTTCACAAAAAATAGACACAAAATGCTGGAGTGACTAAGCGGGGAAGGCATCAGGTCTGAAGAAGGGTCTCGACCCGAAATGTCACCCATTCCATATAACCATATAACCATATAACAATTACAGCACGGAAACAGGCCCTCTCGGCCCTTCCAGTCCGTGCCGACCATTTGTTTTGCCCTAGTCCCATCTACCTGCACTCAGACCATACCCCTCCATTCCCTTCACGTCCATATACCTATCCACTTTACTCTTAAATGTTAAAATCGATCCTGCCTCCACCACTTCTGCTGGAAGCTGATTCCACACAGCCACCACCCTCTGAGTAAAGAAGTTCCCCCTCACGTTACCCCGAAACCTCTGTCCCTTAATTCTCATGTCATGCCCTCTTGTTTGAATCTTCCCTACCCTCAATGGGAAAAAACGTATCCACGTCAACTCTGTCTATCCCTTTCATCATTTTAAAGACCTCAATCAAGTCCCCCCTTAACCTTCTGCGCTCCAAAGAATAAAGACCTAACTTGTTCAACCTTTCTCTGTAACATAGTTGCTGGAACCCTGGCAACATTCTAGTAAATCTCCTCTGTACTCTCTCTATTTTGTTGACATCCTTCCTATAACTAGGCGACCAAAATTGTACACCATACTCCAGAATTGGTCTTACCAATGCCTTGTACAATTTTAACATTACTTCCCTACTCCTATATTCAATGCTCTGATTTATAAAGGCCAGCACACCAAAGGCTTTCTTTACCACCCTATCTACATGCGATTCCACCTTCAGGGAACTATGCACAGTTATTCCAAGATCTCTCTGTTCCACAGCATTCCTCAATTCCCTACCATTTACCATGTACGTCCTATTTTGATTTGTCCTGCCAAGATGTAGCACTTCACACTTATCAGCATTAAACTCCATCTGCCATCTTTCAGCCCACTTTTCCAAATGGCCCAAATCTCTCTGTAGATTTTGAAAATCTACTTCATTATCCACAACACCACCTATCTTAGTATCATCTGCATACTTACTTATCCAATTTTCCACCCCATCATCCAGATCATTGATGTACATGACAAACAACAGTGGACCCAACACAGATCCCTGAGGCACCCCACTGGTCACCGGCTTCCAACCTGACAAACAGCCATCCACCATTACTCTCTGACATCTCCCATTCAGCCACTGTTGAATCCATCTTGCTACTCCGCCATTAACACCCAAAGATTGAACCTTCTTAACCAACCTTCCATGGGGAACCTTGTCAAAGGCCTTACTAAAATCCATATAGACAACATCCACTGCTTTACCCTCATCAATTTCCCTAGTTACCGCTTCAAAAAATTCAAGAAGGTTTGTCAAACATGACCTTCTAGGCACAAATCCATGTTGACTGTTCCTGATCAGACCCTGTTTATCCAGATGCTTATATATATTATCTCTAAGTATCCTTTCCATTAATTTGCCCACCACTGACGTCAAACTAATAGGTCTATAATTGCTAGGTTTCTTTTCTCCAGAGATGCTGCCTGGCATCAGACGTTCAATATCACTACATCGCCATCTCCACGATGGAAAGGCACCTTTTGGGTTAATGGGGGTTGCTTCATAACCTTCTCTTCAAATTTTTGTTCTTAACATTCATGGGACAATATTATTCAAGTCTTGAAAATACAAACCAAGAGGCTTGAAAATTATTTTTGATTTCAAGAAACTTTGTCAACTATTCTAATGGTAGAGGTTGGATTAGGACACTTCAGAAAATGTTCATAGATTTATAGTTCTCCTTTCAAATACATCGTGAAGTGAGAGTTGATCATGAGTTGTAGAATGAAGGCAGCTGTGTGTCTATCTGTGTGTGGCTTAAAGAATGTAAAGAAAAACATTATTTATGAATGTTATGAACAAAACTTTGAAGAGAAGGGGGGGGAGGGGGGTAAGGTGGTAATCACAGACTAGTGGTCACAAATAAGAAACACAAGTGTTTTCTTCCCTCATGCCACAATTAGTAACACTAAGACCAACTCCAAACTCTTTTATTCCTGTCTTCAGTACAATCGTAGACAACCACAAAAAGCTGGAGTAACTCAGTGGGTCAGACAGCATCTCTGGAGAAAACGTATAGGTGATGTTTCGGGTCGAGACCTTTCTTCAGTACAATCTTTTTAGTGAACCCAAAACACACTGTATGAGTTTGACATGGACCTTTTTACATCTATGGACAGGACCTACCCAGCTTACGAACACTCATCTGCGTTCGTAACTTGGAACCTGTAAATACAAACAAACGTTTGAGAAACCAGCGGTGTAGATTTGCCGACAGCTGCAGACAGGGCTGCTGGCATCTTCTGCTGTGTGGAATCTCAGTTTGTGGCCGTGAACTGCTCAGATTACGAACTGCTCACAGAATGGAACCCTGCCATAACATGCAGCTCAGTAATTTATCCAGTGTCATTTAAAAAAAAGTATTGAGCCAAAAGCAATGTTCTTTACGACTTATAATATTAAAAGGCCATGAAAGGAGTATTTCTGCATAGCCACACATTTTATCGTATATGTAATAAGAATTGAAGTGACAACAAATCTTACATGTCGGACAGTATGACCGTTCGCGAGCCATTGGTAATGTTGACGAGGCAGCAGGCACAAGGGTTAACTCCCACACGCTGGCACACAATATTGGATATATTAACACCTCTGCTGCGAAAATCATCTGTTATGAAACTTCACCATGCAAAATGGCAAAGGC
Organism: Okamejei kenojei; assembly: GCA_035221665.1. Taxonomy (NCBI): domain Eukaryota; kingdom Metazoa; phylum Chordata; class Chondrichthyes; order Rajiformes; family Rajidae; genus Okamejei; species Okamejei kenojei. The sequence continues at coordinate 41,182,308 of CM069136.1, read as the reverse complement.
GGAAGAAACAAAGATGAAGAAAATATGCTGTTATTGGCTATTTACAAAATAAAAGTATCTGACAACTGGTTGGCCACAAGAAATTGAGTTACCTATGAAGAAATGTTCACTGTTTAGCCAGACATTAATAGAGTTGGTCAAAATTAATGTCCTAGGTTGTTGCCAGAACTGGCTGTTGATATTAATTATAACCTTGAGTAATCGATCAGGCAGCTTTGATAGTGTTATTAGTCTTATAATTACTCTACCCCCTTCCTGATGAGAACATCTACAACTAAGATTTTTTTAAACAACAATTTGCACTTATATGTACCTTCTAAGTAATAGAGCACCCTGGGTTTCTACAATTAACGTACTGCGACACCAAACAGGAGATCTGGGATTTTTTAAGTATAATTTGGGCTCTAATAATCAAAATTAGTGAGAGATTACAGGTGAGAAAAGTTTGATTTTAATATGTTTATTTTCAACTGGTGCAAGCATAGCCAAAGCCTTTCCAGTGACCAATTTCAAGATGGTGAAAAAGTCGTGTAATGTTCTGACTTGAAATCTTTAAACCTGTGAATCCATCCTTACCAGAGAACTCCGACAAGAATCTTTCAAAATGTAACCTTTTTCTGCTGACCACATGATTAGAATCTATCAATATTATGTTGTGAGTCGAGTCTTTCCTTTGTTTGTTTGCAAGTTTGAGCTGCTTTCTGGGAACACATACAAACCTGTTTGTGTGAAGGATAGTGCGTGAACCATTGCTTATGACGCTGATGATAATCGAGGCTGGGAAGGATGATTCTGCATGAACAATCACATTATTCACAGCAATCCCATATCGTCTGAGGTCATCATAAATAAAACTGTGAGATATTTATAGAGGGAATATTTTAGAAAGTAACTTCAGGGAGTAGGTCAACATTGATAGGATGACTATCAATTCAAAAGGACAATGACCTCTGAATTAATAATTAACTTTCAAACTGCAGGACACAAATGTGCCTGAGTACATAGCTTACAGGTTGCTACTTCCAACAGAAATTATTATAATGTAAATATGAACCACTTTAAAGAATTGTAAAAAAATGGAATTAGATTTTGTAAATTTAAAAATCAATCCATTATTTCATCTTTATATTAATATTGAATACAATGCAATCATCTTATCAGTGGGAAATATGCACCATTAACACACATGAACCTCTTAAAATATTGATTTAGAAATTGCCATTGTTCAATGGCTTCAATTCTAACACATGCTGTACTTAGAAACATAGAAAATAGGTGCAGGAGGAGGCCATTCGGCCCTTCGAGCCAGCACCACCATTCATTATGATCATGGCTGATCATCCCCAATCAACAACCCTATATCCCTTGATTCCAGTAGCCCCTAGAGCTCTATCTAACTCTCTCTTAAATCCTCCAGTGACTTGGCCTCCACTGCCCTCTGAGGCACTATTAATATAAATTCCAAATGCATGAATTAATCAAGGTTAGCCAGCACAGGGTTATTAAAGTTAAAATGTGTTTAACAAATTTAGATAGTATTTTAAGTAACAATTGCATAATATAGTAGGTGGAATGTTTATCAAGTTTTGGAATGAATTTGAAATGATGTCTTGTAAAGGGTTTGTCAAGATCGTATATGAGGAAATGTATGTGTATAAATAAAAAATTGGCTGACAAATTCTGATTGGGAGAAAGACATAAAAACCTGGAGTAACTCCGTGGGTCAGACAGCATCTCTGGAGAAAAGGAATAGGTGACGTTTCGGGTCGAGACCCTTCTTCAGATTGTGTCTGAAGAAGGATCTCAAGCTCCACTTTTGTGTCTATCTTCGGTTTAAACCAGCATCTGCAATTCCTTCCTACACAACTTCTGAATGGGCACAGCTTGCATATTAGGAAGTTTAAAAGTATACATTAAGGACATTTATCTGTCCCTACTTTTGTTGGGACAGATAAATGCATTATTAGACTTGGATATAAGGAACACAATTTAACATCTGATATAGATTCACTGAGATAAGAGTGATGCATATGTCGTGCATCAGAGTGATGTGATATGTCACGCATGATAAGAATGATGCATATGTCGTGCAACAGAGTGAGGTGATATGTCGTGCTTGATAAGAGTGATGCACATGGGTGAAACAAACTAAATAAAGCATGCGATTTTTAAATGAATTGAAAGGCATCAAACATTAACCTAGAAATTTGACTTTTCCAACTGTATTTTTATGTAGTGTCAGCAACAATTCAGGTCTACACAACAAATAAATTGTGCAATTGGTGAGGGCGATGTGTTTGTGCTGCACTTTACAGACGTTCAGATAGGAAATGAGGTCTCCAAAGACTCAATTGGACCTGACCAAGAGGGACATACCTTTGCCTGCTATCTCCATCCTAATTTGTCCTGGGTGGGCAGCTGTAATCAGAATGCCTCCAATAATGGAGAGATGCCAGTGGTGCCTCTACTAAGACAGCCATGGGATGGGTACTACAGAAGCTAAATAAGCTGTTTGCTTATGCAACCTGTGGAATATGTAACCTATTTGAACCTACTGACGTCAGCAAAGAACACTGCAAATAGCAAGATAGGCGACAAACTAGCACACTGTGTTCCGAATCCAGGTGAAACTGTTCGAGAAGTTGTACTCCAGTTTACATCATCACAAGGATAATTAGGCATTGGGCAAATATTTGTATCTTACGTTCTGTGCCAAACACCATGTAAACGGTCCATTGCAGTAAAATGGTTCATTTTCACAACTCGTACCATGTCACAATAGTGCAGCTGGTAGAGCTGCTGCCTTACAGCACCAGACATCCAGGTTTGATCCTGTTTTTGGGACTCTGTGGAGTTTCCATTTTCTCCCTATGATCACATGGATTAATATAAATTCAGAAATGCATGAATGCTCTGGTTTCCACCCATCTTCCAAAGACGTGCAGGTTTGTAGGTTAATTAGCCTCTGTAAAATTGCCCTACGTGCGTGGGAAAATGGGGTAAATAAAAGTAGAGTACATGGGTGATTGATGTCAGCATGGGCTTGGTGGGCTGAAGGGCCTTTTCCATGCTGTATCTTTCAATTAATTAGCCGTTCAGAAGTGACTACTTGTGTGACTAATTCTGAATGCAATTGATTTTGGATCTCATAATGCTTGAAAAACAAATATAATGCAATTATTGTTTTAAGATAGATGTGCAATAGCTGCTGGAAGATAAGATCATCAACATTTGTCAAGTGGTGATTTAAGAGCACTGTACAAGACAAAATAGTGGATACATTTAATAAAGACCTGGTTAGGCAATGGTTAAAACACTATATGCAGTATTGCCACCCTTTATATAGAGAAGTCATGTACCACAGAGGTTCACCTGGGTGATGACAAACTATTTTAACAGTTTGCATTATTTCCATTTAATATTCATTACGCAAAATTGTTCTTCTGCATTGTTTCCTTTCAGAGAATAGGAAACTATTTTTGATGAGAAATTGTAATCATTCTCACTGGAGCAAAGAAAGGAAGGAGGTGACAATTACAATTTTGATATTAGTAGAGCAAACAGGAAATGACTATTTCCTTTGGTTGTGGAAGCATCAAAAATAAGTTAATTTATATCACTGCGCTAATAGTCAGAAGTTAGGGGGCATTTATTTCTAAGGAATGTTGATTGTGCATGGAATTCTTTGCAGAGACAGCTGCATCTTTTCATGGAATATTGGATAAATGTTTGGTTGATGAAATCACACAAAAGATTGAGCTGAGCAGGAGGATTACACAGATAGCTCAGTAAACCACTGGGACAGGTATATTGGGCCAATTGCTTTCACTTTTCTTTGGTTTATTTTGCATTAATAAAAGGGTGAAATTTAGAATGAGTAAGCAGTTAATAGCAACTTACTTCATTCTACAAGTCTAAATGACGCTGGTTACATGAACAGACGCTTGCCATTCCTGCTGCTCTTTTCTTGAATCTGCCCCCTTCTTATGTTATTGCAGGAACTAAAATGTCTGTGATTTAACCTTTCTAATGATCTTTTCGTTGCTTCACAAAACATGATTTTTTTAATTGCTTGTTCAAACAGAAAGGAACTAGGCACACGGAACTGCAGATGCTGGTTTACAAAATGAACCTAGTTGTAGTAAATTCTTGAAGGGTATCCTCTCCTTTAGTCTTTGCCCATCATCATTTCCTCCCCAAACTAAAACATTGTTTATGCTTTGTTTATAATTAATTGACACATTTCTTGGGTCCTCTTTCCCCAAATTGCATCCAATTGATGCAGGAAGGTTTTCTGTTCATTTGTGCCTCTAACACAAGGGCAGTTTTGTAAATTACATATTTAGCTCTCAGACATTGGAATTCAGGAATCACAGACACCTAGTCATTCTGTGTTCATCATGTTCACATTCTGTGTTCCTTGGGATTTTAGAATTTCCATTTTTTTTATAAGTGGCTGAGTTATCTGTATCAGGTTTAAATGAAACTGGCTTATAAAAATGTTCAAAAAAATGAAAAATTGACCATTACATTGACTTTATTCTGAATGGTCCCACCAGAAGCTAGGATACTGTTCGATTCACCACAACCCCATTGATGACATTGAACTTGGTCTATGGAATTGATGCGCGAGAATGTGCAACAATGCTGAGAATTATATTCTGTACTCTGTGTCTTTCCCTTTGCTCTATCTATTATACATGAGTTTGAACTGATTTTATCTAAAGGTATGGTATGATCTCTTTGGAATACATACAAAACAAAAATTGTCACTGTAACTCGGTAAAAGTGGCAATAATAAACCTAAACCGAAGGGAATAAATCATTCAGAATCTTTGCTAATTTCTGATCACACTGTTTTGTATCCATTAGTAAATGTTATGATTCAAATTATTCTGGGCAGCCCCTAATTCTGCTGAGGCATTAAAAACATTCCATGCTGATCCAATTTGTGTATGTAGTTTTTTTTCTGGGACTTTTTTCCGAATCTCGTTACATTTTGACGTCAATATATTAATCTTGTCCAACCTCATATTTTCCTGTGGGAATTTTATAACTCGTCATCCTCTTTGATTATTTATTGGTCCCACTTATGGTCACACTTGTTTGGTCTGAGCATTTAGGATGCCCAGCAAAAATTCTCGCATATTTTGTTGAGGGCAGCTTTTTAAAAATTACATATTTAGCTCTCAGACTTTGGAATTCAGGACTCACAGACATTTAGTCATTCTGTGTTCACTGTTTCCTTGGGATTTTTAATTTTCTGTTTTTTTAATACATGGATGGGTTATCTATAAGTATCAGGTTTAAATGAAACTTCCATGATGTCTGGCATAAAAATGTTTCTGAAAAATAAAAATTGAACATTAAATTGACTTTATTCAAAAAATTTCCAGTGTTATCCAGGAATAAATCTACTGTGTTTAAATTATGGTTATTTAGTTCATATTTTATCACGCAAAATAGTGGAAGTCGTCTCTTTAAAAGAAGACTAAACTCAAAGAGTTTATTCACTTTTTGGTCAAATTTGATTGTTTCTTTTCACCACCAGTTCGAGCCAAGAACTTTTTTGAAAGACCTTTGATTCTTGTCACTTGGACAATTTCTTGTACATTTGAACAAACAAATCAAATAACAGAACAAATTAAATACAGATGAAAAATGCTGGAAATACTCAGCAGCATCCAATAAAAAGAGAAGCAGGATGGCAACATGTTGAAGGCCCTTTATCAGAACTGGGAAAGGGAGAACACAGATTAGGTTAAATTTGTAGAGAGGGTGTGTGAGGGTGATTAATAGGACAAAGGAAATGTTTCTTTTAGGGCAAGGCCAGGTTGGGACAAATGCTCCTAATGCTTATGGATCTGTCAGGTAGATTAATAAGGTCTGAAAGAGAGAGATAAAGGAAAGGGAGATGTTAAAGTAGTGAAATAGTGAAATGCCATCACTAAAAGTGAAACCAAAAGGGGAATGCTGGAAATGCCTAGCATATCAAGCAGTGTCGATGGGGAAAGAAACAGCTGAGTATTACAGATGGATTACCTTGCAGAAAAGGGGACCAGTTCTGATACAAACTGAAGAGGCTAAAGGGCCTGTCCCACTTGGGCGTCATTTGCGCGTAATTTACGCAACATCATTTACGCGTCATGACGCATGACACGGTGCGTATTACGCGTGCATGGAGCATGGTGACGTAGGCAGTGACGTGCGGTGCCCCAGGATTTTGGGATGAACAAAATCTTCACGCGCCATCTCCGTGACGCGCAAATGACGCAAAAGTGGGACAGGCCCTTAAGTATGTAAAATTGCTTAATTATACATTGCGTTCTCAGGCTGAAATGTGAGACAGAAAAGGAATGATATTCCTCAAACTTATTGAAACTTTGTTGAAACAGCCCAGGAGGCCACAGAGAGGGATTGGGATGGAGAATTAGAGTAGCAGACATAGATACTCATGATTGTTCATGAAAGGAGGCCAAAGATCTGATTGCAAATAATTCTTTAAATCTACTTCTGGGCGATGATCCCACTACTGAACATTAGGTCATTGCTTCCAGGTAGTCAGTGATATTCTCTATGAGATCTTCCTTCCTCAGCCTCCATTTATTATTCTTCTTGACTGTTAGGCAGGCCTATTGTTTCAGTCTGTTCTTGCCCCATCAAACTTCCTATTTGACTCCATCCTTTCTGTCTGCTACAATAGACAATAGACAATAGGTGCAGGAGTCGGCCATTTGGCCCTTCAATTCACTGTGTTCAAGGCTGATCATACATAATCAGTACCGCGTTCCTGCTTTCTTCCCATATCCCTTGACTCCGCTATCTTTAAGAGCTCTGTCTAACACTCTCTTGAAAGCATCCAGAAAATTGGCCTCCACTGCCTTCTGAGGCAGAGAATTCCACAGGTTCACAACTCTCTGGGTGAAAATGTTTTTCCTCATCTCCGTTCTAAACGGCCTACCCCTTATTTTTAAACTGTGGCCCCTGGTTCTGGACCCCCCCCCCCCCCCCCCCCCCCATCTTTGGGAACATATTTCCTGCTTCTAGTGTGCCCAATCCCTTAATAATTTTATATGTTTCAATAAGATCCCCTCTCATCCTTCTAAATTCCGGTGTATACAAACCCAGTCGCTCCATTCTATCAACATATGACAGTCCCACCATCCCGGGAATTAACCTCATGAACCTATTCTGCACTCCTTCAATAGCAAGAATGTCCTTCCCAAAATTTGGAGACCAAAACTGCACACAATACTCCAGGTGTGGTCTCACTGGGGCCCTGTACAACTGCAGAAGGACCTCTTTGCTCCTATACTCAACTCCTCTTGTTATGAAGGCCAACATGCCATTAGCTTTCTTCACTGCCTGCTGTACCTGCATGCTTACTTTCAGTGACTGATGAACAAGGATCCCCAGATCCCATATTTCAGTGAGTGATGAACAAGCACAAGTACCCCGAGTATCCCCAGTACCCCTAGTCCCCTCTCACAGAGGCTAAACCAGTTCTCCTCCACCAGCACAATCATGTTCTTGACAAAATTCATTCTCAAAGTGAACAATTTCTCCTTGATCGACTCACCGTTTTTTAAAGATCAAGTTCAAATAGATTCTTCAATATCTTTTACTGATATTTCAGCCTCTAATAATTCCCTCTCTTTCAGGTCTAAACCTGTAAGATTACATTTCTGTAAGAATGATTCCATTCCTGCAGAACCCACTGTCGTTTTGGCTGAGTAAAGTATTTGATAGTATTGAGAAAATCTATCATTAATATCATTGGGTAATGTTAGTATTTCTCACGTATCTGATTTGATTTTATATATTGTTTTTTCCCCTTCCTGTTTCCGGAGTTGACGTGCCAGTGATTTTTGTGGTTTATTGCCGAATTCAAAATGTAGCTGTTTAGTCTTTTGATAGTTTCATGATTTGATCTGAATATATTTGGTTTAACTTATATTTGAGTGCAGCAATTTTATTATGTATTATCATAGAGGGCGCGATTGCATTTTCCATATCTAATTGCCATTTCCAATACCAGTTGTTTGGCGTGATTCTCTTTATTACGAAATGCTTGCGCGGAGATTAACGCTCCTCGTATAAATGCTTTAAATGCATTTATACAAAGAAGGGAGGCAGATATTTCAGTGCAGTCGTTGGTCTCGAAAACATGTTTATCTGTGTGATAAGATATTCGTAACATGCTTTATCATTTAAAATTTGAGGACTAAGTCTCCATCGTGTCTGCTTATCAGTCATTCCACTTAGTTTGAACATAAATGTTAAAGGAGCATGGTCCGAAATTATAATATTATGATATTTCGAATCATAAGTAAATGGGATAAGTTTAGAGTCTACTAAAAAGTAGTCTGTCCTAGAATAGGTTTTATGTGCTGGTGAGTAGAATGAGTATTCCCTTCCAGATAGGTTTTAAATTCTCCAAACATTTTTAATATTAGTAGTATTAATGTGTGAGTTTAATAATTTGCTTGTCTTGGATTTTGCTTTTCTTTGTCTTGATGATCTATCGAGATAAGAATCTAGTGTACAATTTAAATCTCCACCAATTATCAAATTATGTTGTGTGAGATCCGGGATAGTATTAAGTATATCTTAAAAAACAAAGGGTTATCAAAATTTGGTCCATAAACATTGAGAAGAATCACTTTTTTTAGATATAATTCACCCACTAGTATAATATATCTACTATTAATGTCCGCAATAGTTGATATGTGTTTAAAAGGTATACCTTTACGGATTAAAATTGCGACACCTCTGGCCTTATGGGAGAATGAAGAATGATATGTTTCAGCAATTCATTTTGCTTTCAATCTATGTTGTGCGTCATTTTTAAGGTGAGTTTCTTGAAGAAATGTTATATCTGCATTGAGTGTGCTAATACCTTACCTCTCTTGATTGATTCATTAATTCCCTTAACATTCCAACTACAAAAAGTAATTCCTTGACCCCCGTTTTTTCTATTAATGTCTTGCATCTTGCTTTTTAAGGTGGTCTATAAAAGAACAGATAGCCCAGCACAGTAAACCAGGCATTCCACCCAAACACAGAACAGATGAGTTTTAAATCTAATAAATCTTCCTCCTGGACATATCTCCACAAATAATATATATAAATTAATTTGTTCAAAATAGTAATTAAATAAAAAATACATAAAGTAAGAAAATAAAAAGTTAGTAAAGTGCAAGAAGAAAAAAGAAACTACATCTAGAGGTAGTGTAGTTGGTGCTAGCCACACTAGCATGGCTGGCCATCTTCTGATTCATTCTTTGCCTTCCTGGATTTCTGTTTCTAGTTTTTGAGATGGTCAATGATCAATATATATTATAAGAGCACACAATTTCAGTCAACTGAACTTTGCTTCCTTCTATCCTGCTTCCTGTCAGTAAGGACTCTAATCCATTCACTTTGTTCCTCTGTTTTGATCATCTGTGCTCCAATGGTAGCACTTTCCACACACATGCTTCAGAGAAACCTTTTCTCTTAACCTTGACTGCACATCTGCTTACAACCTCTCAACTAATTCCAGAATAGGACTCCTTAATTTTCACCTTATATCTCATGAGATTCTGTATTTAATAAATCATTCTCCATAATTGCCACCACGAGATTCCACCACCAATGACCCTGCTGAAAAACTATGTATCTGTAACATTAACTCTGTTTTTCTCTCTCCATAGATGTTGCCTGATCTATTGGGCATTTACAACATCTGAAGGTTTTTGACGTTCAAAAGAGCAGTTGAAGATTGTGCATGAGGTATTGTTAATCATAAAGTGACACAATATTAGAAAGTGTCACAATGATACCAAAAGATAAAATGATGCATGAAAATAATAATTTCAACTTACTCTGAAATATGCCCAGGTGCAAGAGAGCCCATGAATCCACAGGAGGCACCAAGTAATGAGAGAACTGTACAAGAATTGGAGGCGTTTCCCCCTCGTTGCCACCTCTGAGATATACATCTAAACAAGTAAATCCAATTGAGAATTTAATATGCTTCTTCCGATTCAAAAATTATTTTTCCAGTTTTACTTTTATTACAGTGTTATGTTCTGAAGAGGTTTCTGAAGGGACGGGACGGTGGCGTAGCGGTAGAGTTGCTGCCTTACAGCGCCATAGACCCGGGTTCAATCCTGACTATCGGTGCTGTCTGTACGGAGTTTGTACACTCTCCCTGTGACCTGCGTGGGTTTTCTCTGAGATCTTCAGTTTCCTCCCACACTCCAAAGAAGTACAAATTTGTAGGTTAATTGACTTGGTATAAATGTAAAATTGTCCCTAACGTGTGTAGGGTAGTGTTAATGTGTTCGGATGACTCGATGGACAGAAGGGCCTGTTTCCGCGCTGTATCTCTAGAACTAAAATTAAAAAGGTTTAAATTTCTCTACAGAGACTTGAGCAGAAATGCTAAGCTATTTCATTGCAGAACTGAGGGAGTGCTGGAGTGTCACAGGGATGCCTTTCAAATGAAATGTTAAATTAAGACACTGTCCACACATTCAGATGGATTAAAAGATTGTTTAGTTCTTTTTGTAATACAGGCAAGGGCATTCATTCTCCCAATATTTATTCCACAAATGCTATTTAAAAAAAACAGATATTGGTTATTAATAAGATTATTAATGGGATCTAAATGTATATAACCGGCTACCTTGTTTCTTAACATCAAAAATATTTCACAGGCTAGTCAGTATCTTGGGTTATCCTGATGGAAGCCATGATGTAAACAGGATTTTCTTGTTTATTACTCAATCAGTAAACTGGGTAGCAACTAGATCAATCTCTGAGTGTGACTGAAAGATGAACTGAGAAGAAAATCTCACCAGATTTCAGGAAACTTAGTGGTTTACCAAATACTTTAGTCATCAGAAATATTGTTAGAAAATTAGAATTTTTTTAAAAATCCATTACAATTATGAAAAATGGAAGAAAGAACTGTGATCATTTTACCCCAAATAAAAAAACCATACTATTTACCGAGTATCTGTGTCTTCAACTGGAAACGTATCAATCACATTAATAATATCCAAGCAGACTAGCCCAACACAGAGGATCTGCTTCCCTTTGGCTGTCATTCTGTAACAACACAATGAATAAATATTGTTCTTAGATTTCAGCAACGCATAACCAAATGAATCTTTAGGAATAAAACCCGCAAACACTGGAAATCTCAAATTAAATGGACACCATTAAAAAAAATGAAGCAATAATCCATTAGGAATCCCCAGATGTGCAGTGTTTTCTATTTATAGACGTGAAGTTGCTGTAATCCATGTACATAGAATGTGCAAAAATTTGTGCTGCAAGTTTGATTTTATTCTTTGCAAACCACTGGTTAATTTAAAACCACATTATTTTCACGAAAGAATGTTCGATTACATGTTTTTCTTCTGCAAATAAATGAACAATTAAAGTGAGTCACAAAAACTGCTTCCATGTGACAGTAATACATTAAAAAAATAATAGTCCTTTCCTGTGAACAATGAAAGGTTTGTCAAGCATCGATCATGAACTCAGCGTGCTCTCAATGGCCATTCTTACCCATGAATGGATGCCTTGTTTTCCAGAAACTCCTTTACTTAAGCAGCCACCTCAAAGCATCAGTCATAGTTTTTGGTCTTTTAACGATATAAAAATAGCACAACACGTCAAGCAACATTAATGGAAAGTAATACGGCATTAAGGTTTGAAATCTAAGATCCTTCATCAGAATTGGGAAAGTGAGAAGTCAAGTTAGTTTTAAATTACAGAGAGGGTGGGGCAAGAATGGATATAACAGAGAGAATATGTCTGATCGAATGAGGCCAGGATTGCCATGACGATAATCTGGTAATGAAGCCATCTAGTTTATCGATTCATGAGGGCATTTACACAGAGGGAAAACAAACATAAGGGCATGCAAAAGTTGTAAAATGCAGATCAGGCCTGTGGGAAATGCCCAGCATATTAGGCAGCGTCGAGGAGAAAGAAAATTAAGTAAATATTACAGGTGGATAACTCACAGCAAAACACACAAGTTCTGAAACAAATACAGGCAACAAGATAAGCATAAGGAACTACAGATGCTGGAATCTTGAGCAAAAAACACTATGTGCTGGAGTAACTCAATGGGTGAGGTAGTGGAGAGTCAAGAGTTGAACGCCATGGTCTATGAACAACAGAATGACATATGTGTCTTTGGTGTCCAAGTGATCCAGTGCAGAGTGTAGAGCCAGCAAGATCACATTCCTCGTTGATCTATTGTGGCAGTCGGCAAATTGTAATGGGTCCTGATTTGACGTTCACAATATTGACGGCACAATGCCAGTGCTCTTACGGCTGGATTCTTCCTCCAAATAACATACATCTGTTGTCCACTGTCCAATGTCACCAGACCTCCTGGATTGCTCACTGTAATAATCTACCACAATGACACCAATAAACGAAAAAGCTGCAGACTAATCAGATTGAATTGGGTTAACAGTACAGTATTTTTCTGGTAGACATATATAATTTTTTTTTCTGGGTAGGTTTATTCCTTTCCCTTAACTTAATTTTTTTAATTAAATCCAATCGTACATTACATTCTCTTCTATTTCTGTATTTGCTTTGGTCCTCTGTACATACTTGTGGTCATTGTGAGAACAGATTGCACCATTGTTTTGTAAATAATACTTAAACTGAGACCTAGCCTGTTAGAACTAATTAGAGACCATAAATCATCAGTCTGAAGAAGGGTCTCGACCCAAAACATCACCCAAATTCCTTCTCTCCAGAGATGTTGCCTGTCCAGCTGAGTTACGCCAGCATTTTGTGTCTACCTTCGATTTAAACCAGCATCTGCAGTTCTTTCCCACACCATAAATCAGTTATTTCCTTTAACCATAAATAAATGAATAGTAAAGTCCAAAATGTTATTTGTTTTGCAGCTCCAGAGAATTTGAACTAACCATTCCTTTTGCAATCAGTACAATCTCAAGGTCATACATATTTGCTTTGATAATACAGTAAGTTTCTCCTTCCATTCCAAAAAGTTAGATGTATAATTACTGACCATGTTGTCCAAGTTAGTAAATGTATTGCAGAACTAATCCAATAAAGAAAGTCCAAAGTTTGATCACTATTCAGCGTTAACAGATAACTTAAATCAAACCCACAAAGGAATTATAATTAATAGTGATCCCTTTTGCCTTGAAGGCAGAGATCAATGCAATCCTTCTCAATCCAAAGGCCATGTGACAATCATCGACACACCGCTGATATTTCTGCTTATTGAAGACAGGACTGAGCAGAATTGACTGGGAAAATGGAGCAATAACCCCCGCAGACTGGACTCTGCAGTGGGCCTGAAGCCTCCACTTGCTAACTCCTCCCACCACTCTGTTTTTAACGGCACTGGGTCCTAGTGCCCGTCACCCCGCTACAGTAACCTTAGTGGCTATTCCACTGGATCTTCCACATCCCCCCCCCCACATGTAACCCCTGCTAACTTCCCCACCCACACCACAGCACCCATACCTCCCCACCCCCTGACCACCCTCCACCCCCCTACCACACAACATTCCGTCCTCAGCTCACTCACCTGTCTTCATCCGGTCACAACCCCCATCCTTGCCGCGTGTTCACCATACCCCCGGACCTCCCCCTCTCCGACACTGAAAGGTCGGCCCTCAGCAGAGGTCTCATCTTTGTCCCCCTCCGTCCCCACCTCAATGAGTTCCGCGCCCACCACAACTTGGAGCTCTTCTACCGTCGCCTCCGCCTCACAGCGTTCTTCCACGGGAAGAAGCCCTCGCCCCCCACTGATGATCCCTTTACCTGTCTCCAACGTACCCCCTTCACTTGGATCCCCCATCGTAACCTTCCGGCTCTAGAACTATTTATCCAGAACTGCCGTTCGGACATCATCCGCCTCGACTTCTCCACTCCCTGTCTCACTCCAATCTCTCTGCCCCCGAACGTACTGCCATCGACTCACTCTGTAACCACCCAGACTGGGTTATCAAACCCGCCGACAAGGGAGGTGCCGTGGTAGTCTGGCGCGTCGATCTCTACAAAGCGGAGGCTGCGCGCCAACTCTCGGACACCTCCTCCTACTTACCCTGGACCATGACCCTACTGACGAACACCAGGCCACCATCTCGAGCACCATAACCGACTTCATCAGCTCCGGCTCCCTACCCCCCCCCCCCCCGAGCCACCAACCTCATCGTTTCCCAGCCCCGCACAGCCCGATTTTACCTTCTCCCCAAAATCCACAAACCCGACTGCCCTGGCAGACCCATTGTCTCTGCCTGTTCGTGCCCCACCGAACACATTTCCACATACCTTGACGCCATCTTATCCCCCTTTGTTAAATCCCTCCCCACCTATGTTCAAGACACCTCAGACACTCTTCGTCGGCTCAGCGCATTCCATTCTCCAGGCCCCCATCCTCTCATCTTTACCATGGATGTCCAGTCACTCTACACCTCCATCCCCCACCAGGACAGTCTCAAAGCCCTCCGGTTCTTCCTCGACCAGAGGAGCAACCCATACCCGTCCACTGACACCCTCCTCCGCCTAGCGGTTGGTCCTTACCCTCAATAACTTCTCTTTTGTCTCCTCCCATTTCCTCCAAACACAAGGCGTAGCTATGGGCACACACATGGGCCCCAGCTACGCTTGCCTCTTTGTCGGGTACGTCGAACAATCCTTGTTCTCGGCGTACCAGGGCCCCATCCCCGACCTCTATCTCCGTTACATCAACGACTGCTTTGGTGTCACCTCCTGCACCCACACACAACTGACTGACTTCATCCATTTCACCACCAACTTCCATCCGGCAAAAGGAAGAAGGGTCTCGACCCGAAACGTCGCCTATCGCCTTCCCTCCTTAGATGCTGCTGCACCCGCTGAGTTTCTCCAGCCTTTTGTGTACCCGCAATAACCCCCTTGCATTGTTACAATTACGGCCATTCAAAATAATTTGAATACATGAAGAATTTCATCCAAATTAACTTTGAACAATCAAATGGAGAAATATAAATCAACGAGATGGCTAAGCATGAGAATAATGCAGACTCCATCACTGACAAATACGACTTCATTCACAACATTCGCACATGTCAAAATTTTGGATAGGTGTTGATAAAGTCAGCTGTGAGCAAAAAATAGATGCAGCTTCAAAACAAACCCTGAGAGAGTGGCCTGGGTGCGGGGGAAGGGGTGTGTGGAAGAGGAGAGGCGGGGGAACGGTGAGCAAAGCAGCAGGATAAATGTTGCCCTGGGAGAGAGTGAGCTGGACAGTGGGAGTAACATTGTCCATGAGGGGGGAGTGAGCTGAGCAGCAGAAAATAATTGTGGCACTGGGAGAGGGTGCCCCTGGCAGCATGATGATTGCAGCCCCAGGATTGAGTGAGCAGTGCAGCGGGAATAACCACAGCCCTATTGTAGAGTGAGCAGTTCAGCGAGAATAACCACACACCTGGGTAGAGAGTAAGAGAGCGAGAGAGTCTGCATCGACCAGCGATCCTTGCACATTAACACTACCCTACACACACAAGGGTAAATGTTGCATTTTACATTTATGAACCTACAAATCTGAACGTCTTTAGAGTGTGGGAGGAAACCAAACATCTGGGCCGGGTGCCAGACTTTGCACGCGACGTCTAGCGGCCCGGGTCAAATCTCCTCAGCTGGCCCGCCAACTGGGCTTTGTGTTCTGCTGTACGCAAAGTCCGGCACCCCATCCAACTCATGAACCAATGATCGGTGGTGGTGTCGGCGGTAAGCGAAGGTCCCAGCAGTCCCCTCGACCCGAGTAGTAGCAGTCAAATACGGGACAAGGGTGGCCCCGTATGGGACAAACCAATTTAGCCCAATATAAGGGATGTCCTGGCTAATACGGAACAGTTGGCAACCCTACTTGTACGCCAACTGCAAGTGTTCATATGCCATCAGATGTCACAGTTCTCAGTAAAGATTGTTCTGTCTCCATGAAGTGTGGCACTCAGTGAACCACAGTAAAGAGTCATTCCCTCCACCAATTATTACTTCAATGAGCAGTCTAACTTGCAACCTTCACGTTGTGAGGGATAAAGTGATTAAACCCCATTAAAGTAAGGAGTTTTAAAGAGAATCCGAACTGAGAGGGGCTGGAGAGAGGATTCTGACACAGCTGTGTCTGAAGGTTGCCAGACCCATCCTTGAGTCCTTGAGTAAGAAGTAATAGCATTGTATAGCGGTAGAAGAGAGTGATGTAGAAAGATCCCTATCAGTGGAATGGAGTGATAGATGGGACCCTTGTCACTATAGCTTAGCTTTAGTACTGATATAGGAGAACTGAGAAGGGTTCACTAGTAGGTAAGTAAAACTAGGGTAGGTCATGAGCAACTGAGCATGCTTAACAGAATAAATGAATATTACAACACACCCCTGGTCAAGAAATTGCTCATTACCATGAACATGTTTGAACATGCAATGTATGATATGGAGGTGCGAGGGGATGTACGGTGAGGGGACCTACAGATTGTGCACCTCCGACCCTGATTGGAGAAGGGTCCAGAGGGGAGGTTGAATGTAAGATTCTGTGTATAAAGGGGGATGACTTCTTTGGCTTCGGTGTGTCTCGAATTGGAGAGGCACCCGGGTCTGCAGAGTCGAGAGGAATAAAGAACTCTTGCTTCCAAGATTTAGTCTTTGAGCATTAATTGTGAGCACAAAGCGTATCTCACAAATTGGGGGCTCGTCCGGGATCGCCACTCCGGCTGCTTGGTGGAGGCAAAGAAGGAGGGGAAGGTGCACCCTGCTGATTTCAGCAGTCTCCGATCTCCTTGCTTGCCATCAGCAGTTTGAGCGAGTGATATTCGGTGGGAAAGACTCGGGAAGCAAGAGGGGGTGTAAGGTAAATGCGTACGGGACGGTCGAGCGATTCTTGTGCACAGGACCCAGGTAAGAAAAGCAACTATTAAGTATTGCCTGGGTGGCCGGGGTCTGTCGGACAGGAATAGTCCGACGAGACAATGGGAAACCGGAACGGGAAAAGTAAGAGTCCGGGGAACCAGGATGAGGCTCATACTGATATGGAGCCTAACATTCCGCCCGATAGTCCGTTGGGGCGAATGTTGTATGGATGGGGTGAAGGGAACACCCGGGGTAAGAGTAAAGAAACTATGATAAAGCTTTGTTACTTTGAGTGGCCAAAGGAGCCTATTTGAGGGAGCGCAGTGTGGTGGCCGCGGTTGGGTTCAAATGAGGACTGGGTGGGACAGGCGTTTAATGTTTTTGTGAATGAAAGACAAACGCCGAATCAAATAGAAAAGGAATATGCCCAGTGCTGGAAACCCAATAATGGGATGTTTCCGTTAAAGACGGAAAGCGAGCAGGATGAACCTGACTGGCCACCAATTGGTGATGATCACCTACGGAGACTGCCCCCGCCATATGAATCCCAGCCCCCAAATATATCCCCATCAGCGCCGGCTGCATCTGCCCAGGAAGTCCCACTAAGCCAGAGCGGATCGGCAGTAAACCTGTCCGCTCTTGTCTCAGAAGAGACAGATAATAGAGAATTACAGAAAGTAGAATGTGAAGAAGAGAGCCAGTCAGATAAGGAAGAGGAAATAAAAAGTGAGGACAAGGATGGGACGGGTGTCCCAGGCAGTAGTCGGAGGACGCGATCTCAAACGAGGGCAGCGGAACAGAGATTAGATCGATCTGTTCAAATGAAGCCCCTCAGGGAGGTCCCGTTAGGGGGAAATGCCGGGGGGATGGGATTTGTAAATGTGCCTCTCACCAGTATGGAGGTGAGGAACTTTAAAAAGGAGATGAAAAGTTTATTGGAAGACCCCTTGGGACTGGCTGAACAAATAGATCAGTTCCTAGGGCCAAATGTTTATACATGGGAGGAAATGATGTCGATAATGGGAGGTTTGTTTACTTCAGAAGAAAGGCAGATGGTCAGACAGGCGGGAATAAAGGTCTGGGATAAGGGGTTGTCGGCTGACGCGGAAGCAGCAGATGCGGGAGCAGTAAAATATCCCATTACTGCGCCGGATTGGAGTAACCAAACAGGGGAAGGAAGAAACAGTATGAGAAATCTCAGGGAAATAATAATTAAGGGAATCAGAGAGGCCGTTCCCAAGGGACAGAATTTTGAACGGGCTTTTGAAAATCAGCAGAACAAGGACGAACCTCCGACAGTGTTCTTACAAAGGTTAAGGAGGAATGTCCAGCAGTATTCGGGGATAGACCCTGATACGGCCGCAGGTCAGCAGTTGTTAAAGGTTAATTTTGTAACAAAAATCATGGCCGGATATTAGAAAGAAATTGGAAAAATTGGAAGATTGGAATGAAAAACCATTGAATCAATTGTTAACAGAGGCTCAAAAGGTATATGTAAGACGGGATGAGGAGAAACAGAAGGGAAAGGCAAAAATGATGTTGCAAGCAGTACAGCAAGGAGTACAGAAGGGGGGAATCGAAGGTGATAGAAGGCCGGGTGCCTCATGGAGACCGGGAAAGGGGAAGTGGTAGTTGTATTGGAGGACGAGGAAGAGGTTGAATGGGGGGACCGAAGTAGGGGTCCCCGGAAAACAAGGAACAAGAATCAAGAAGATGGTACACGGGGCCACCCCGGTGTTATTATTGTAAAGAGGAGGGTCATTTATACAGGAGGGAATGTCCCAAGCTACGACGGGAGGTGCAGTCGTACACCAACTCATGGAGGAAGAATAGAGGAGTCAGGGGTTCCGCTCCCTGGGGTGTATGGGATACACACGGGAACCTCTGGTAAACTTGAGATTAGGACCCCAGGGAGAGGATATGAAATTTTATGGTAGGATTCGGGAGCAGAGAGATCGAGTGTAACTAAGGTACCAGAAGGATTGAGATTGGGTAAAAAAACAGGTTAGAATCTCAGGGGTAGAAGGGAAAGTGATGACATTACCCGAGGTAGAAGGGGTGGTGGTAAAATATGAGAATCGGGAAACTACGGAAGATTTAATCTTGGTACCCCAGGCAGGGATAAATTTGATGGGAGGGATTTACAAATCCAATTAGGAATGGGAAACAGCCCCGTAGGGGGACAGATAATAGTCCAATTGTTATAAATTGACCACAGAGGACGAGGGAAGAATAGTCCCGCAGGTGTGGGCCAAGGAAGAAAAAACCGGGGAGGGCTGCAGATCCCACCCTTGAAAATAGCTCTGAAAAAAAAAGAAAGTGTGGCAGTACGGGTAAGGCAATATCCAATTTCTATGGAAGGAAGGAGAGGACATCAGCCAATTATAGAGAACTTACTAAAGGACGGTATATTAGAGTAGTTGTATGTACCCATATAACACCCCCGTACTCTCCCCGTAAGGAAGACCGACGGGACGTTCAGATTGGTCCAGGATCTCAGGGAATTAAATAAGGTAGTTGGAAGGCGACACCCGGTAGTCCCGAACCCGTATACCATAATGGGACGGATACCCCCGAACCACAAGTGGTTCAGTGTGGTAGATTTAAAAGACGCTTTTTGGAGCTGTCCCCTGGCTGAAGAGAGCAGGGACCTTTTTTGCGTTTGAATGGGAAAACCCAGAGACCCAAAGGAAACAGCAGTATCGGTGGACTGTGCTCCCTCAGGGATTTACGGAGTCCCCGAACCTGTTCGGACAAATATTAGAACAAGTTTTTTTTTTTGCAGCAGTACATAGAGGTATCGACCAGAGAAGGGGCAGTGCTGGACCTCCTGTTAGGAAATGAGGCAGGTCAGGTGACGGAGGTATGCGTTGGTGAGCACTTTGGGACCAGTGATCACAATACCATTAGTTTCAATATAATTATGGAGAGAGTCAGAACTGGACCTAGGGTGGAGATTTTTGATTGGAGAAAGGCTAACTTTGAGGGAATGCATAAGGATTTTAAAGGAGTAAATTGGGACACTTTGTTTCATGGGAAGGATGTAGAAGAGAAATGGAGGACATTTAAAGGGGAAATTGTAAGAGTACAGAATCTTATGTCCCTGTTAGGTGGAAAGGAAATAGTAAAAATTGGAAAGAGCCATGGTTTTCAAGGGAAATTGGACACTTGTTTCAAAAAAAGAGAGATATCTACAATAATTATTGGAAGCATGGAGTAAATGAGGTGCTAGAGGAGTATAAAGAATGTAAAAAGAATCTTAAGAAAGAAATTAGGAAGGCTAAAAGAAGATATTGAGGTTGCTTTGGCAAGAAGGTGAAAGTAAATCCAAAGGGTTTCTACAGCTATATTAATAGCAAAAGGATAACGAGGGATAAAATTGGACCATTAGAGGACCAGAATTGACAGCTATCTGCAGAGCCAAAAGAGATGGGGGAGATATTGAACAATTTCTTTTCTTCGGTATTCACCAAGGAGAATGGATATTGAACTCGGTGAGTTAAAGGGGAAAAAGTAGAGTAGCTATGGAAACTATAAGATTCAAAGAGGAGGAAGTACTGACACTTTTGAAAAATATAAAAGTGGATAAGTCTCCAGGTCCTGACAGGATATTCCCTAGGACATTGAGGGAAGTTAGTGTAGAAATAGCAGGAACTATGACAGAAATATTTCAAATGTCATTAGAAACGGGAATAGTGCCGGAGGATTGGCGTACTGCGCTGTTGTGTTCCATTGTTTAAAAAGGGTTTCAAAGAATAAACCTAGCAATTATAGACCTATTAGTTTGACGTCAGTGGTGGGCAAATTAATGGAAAGGATACTTAGAGATAATATATATAAGCATCTGGATAAACAGGGTCTGATCAGGAACAGTCAACATGGATTTGTGCCTGGAAGGTTCATGTTTGACAAAACCTTCTTGAATTTTTTTGAAGCGGTAACTAGGAAATTGATGAGGGTAAAGCAGTGGATGTTGTCTATATGGATTTCAGTAAGGGCCTTTGACAAGGTTCCCCCATGGAAGGTTGGTTAAGAAGGTTCAATCTTTGGGTGTTAATGGCGGAGTAGCAAGATGGATTCAACAGTGGCTGAATGGGAGATGTCAGAGAGTAATGGTGGATGGCTGTTTGTCAGGTTGGAAGCCGGTGGACCAGTGGGGTGCCTCAGGGATCTGTGTTGGGTCCACTGTTGTTTGTCATGTACATCAATGATCTGGATGATTGGGGTGGAAAATTGGATAAGTAAGTATGCAGATGATACTAAGATAGGTGGTGTTGTGGATAATGAAGTAGATTTTCAAAGTCTACAGAGAGATTTGGGCCATTTGGAAAAGTGGGCTGAAAGATGGCAGATGGAGTTTAATGCTGATAAGTGTGAAGTGCTACATCTTGGCAGGACAAATCAAAATAGGACGTACATGGTAAATGGTAGGGAATTGAGGAATGCTGTGGAACAGAGGGATCTAGGAATAACTGTGCATAGTTCCCTGAAGGTGGGAATCGCATGTAGATAGGGTGGTAAAGAAAGCCTTTGGTGTGCTGGCCTTTATAATCAGAGCATTGAATATAGGAGTAGGGAAGTAATGTAAAATTGACAAGGCATGGGTTAGACCAATTCTGGAGTAGGTGTACAATTTTGGTCGCCTAGTTTATAGGAAAGGATGTCAACAAAATAGAGAGAGTACAGAGGAATTTACTAGAATGTTGCCAGGGTTCCAGCAACTATGTTACAGAGAAAGGTTTGAACAAGTTGGGTCTTTATTCTTTGGAGCGCAGAAGGTTAAGGGGGGACTTGATTGAGGTCTTTAAAATGATGAAAGGGATAGACAGAGTTGACGTGGATAAGCTTTTTCACATTGAGGGTAAGGAAGATTCAAACAAGAGGGCATGAAATGAGAATTAGGGACAGAAGAAGTTTAGGGTAACGTGAGGGGGAACTTCTTTACTCAGAGGGTGGTGGCTGTGTGGAATGAGCTTCCAGCAGAGGTGGTGGAGGCAGGATCGATTTTAACATTTAAAAGTAAAGTGGATAGGTATATGGACGTGAAGGGAATGGAGGGGTTGGTCTGCGTGCAGGTAGATGGGACTAGGGGAAAACAAATGGTCGGCATGGACTGGAAGGGCCGAGAGGGCCTGTCTCCGTGCTGTAATTGTTATATGGTTATATGGTTATATGGTTAAAAGCGATTTATCGAGTGAACAGTGACTATTAGTTTCTCAGCCCCCTGAGGCTGGAAAGCAAACATGGCCACTACACTGATACATGTGTACTCGGAGTGAATGGCATGCCATCACTACATTTTTAACAGGAAAACTATCCTGATGGGAAATCAGTTGCTCAGAGGCTCACAATTTAGCCTCCCCGTTCCTGGTTAGGCCTTCTTGGCACTGTTCCTTCCTGCAATGCGAGAACACATTTCTAGGCCTTAATTAAAATTTCCTCTGTGTGAACGACACACTGGCAGATTATTGTTTTCAGTTTTCCGAATAACACCATGAATGAAAGATTACAATATAGTTTAGCAAAAGGCAGCAAAACTAAGCAGTGTTCAATGTCGGTGCAAATTTTTTTTGTTTTTCCCATTTGTAATTAATCCTTAGATTTAATCAGTTAACATTCTGATTCAAAATTAGAATGTCAACAAAATAACTATAAATAACTAACTCTATCTGTATTTTCCCAGAAGACAGACACAAAATCCCAGTTTGTATCTACTGTACAAAATTTAAAAAGTCAGTAAATTAAAATGCAGAGCGACAAGAAATACGATAGCAATTTAAAACAGTAAAACACATGAGAATTCCATTGACAAAGATCAAGACAAGCACAGTGAAAAGAAGAATGACATTCAAATTACACAACACATAGAAGGATATCACTGTCAGCTTGAAAGCAATCTCCTCTTGATGCCTCAAGTCCAGCTGATTCAAAACAAACTATGATAACAAATAAATTTTTTTTGGGACAAGAAGAATGTTTAAACTGCTGAATTTGATTTCATAACTCCAGTATATCGCCATCTACAGATGAAAGGCCTATATTTCTGATTTAAAACTAACCACTTTGGGGTTTGGAGCTTTTAAATAATTTTCCACATGTTTCCCCAATACATTGGTTTTGAACATTTGTCCATTTAAAGTGATGCTCCTAAAAGCTTTTGTGACTTTTTTTTAAACTTTTGTTCAGAGCAATGGCATGGAGGAGTCCACTCTTCTTTAAAAAAAATCAAATTGAGATTAGGAATAGGACTTGGAATAATTGTGATTATTGACATTCAGGAAACTAGGTACACCGGGGCCCAAAAGTTTTTCCTTGACTGAAAAGGACATAGTATATAGTTCGCAAGTTCACCTGTCGTAGGAGTTAGAATTAGGCCATTTGGGCCCATCGAGTCCATTCCCCATTCAATCATAGTGATTTCTGCCACCTCATCCCATTTTCCTGCATTCTCCCCATAACCTTTGACCTGTTCTAATCAAGAATTTGTGCTGTACAGGTGTTACCTATAGTTCCCGCATTCGCCGGACATACCTGTATATTGGGCTAAATTGTTTGTTCCATATGGGACGCCCTTGTCCTTATTTGATTTGCTACTACTTATGTATATCACAGAGGGCACGCTTAACAGAAAACCCTAGATCTGATACAAAAACAGCGTGCATTTGTGGATGCATGTGCTAGTTGACGGCCACGCACGAGTATTCACTGTCATCCAATCACAGGCCCACTTATGGGCATCAGTTGTACCGATATTTAGCCCGTTCTCTGTAACCCCCTCCCCTATCCCATCCAGTGCCCCCTCCCTCCTCTCAATAATTCCCCTCCCCTTCAATGTCCCCCAAAATCCCTTCCCCCTCTCAATGTCCACATCCCTCTCCCTCTAAAGTCCCATCCCGTCACCTCCCCTCCCCTCCTACCGTCCCCACTCCCACTCTGTCCCTCCGGTCCCCTCCCTCCCTCCACACTCCTCTTTTCCTACCCACCGTGCCCTCACAGCCCCGTCCCCCCATCTCCCTCCTCTATCCTCTACTCTCCCTCCCATCCCATTCCCCCTCTCCCTACTACTATTCCCCTATCGTTCCCTCCCCCTCCATCTCCTCCCCATCCTCTCTCTTTTTTTTTTTCACTCTCCTCCCCTCCTCTCCCTCCACCTCGCAGTGCTGTCTCATCTCCGTGCCCCCTCCTCCTCCCTCCCCCCTCCCTCTCCATCCCTTCCCTCTCCCTCTTCACCCTTCCCCCTGCCTTCACCCCTCTCCCTCCCTCCAGTCCCTCCCTCCCCTCCTATGCCCCCTCTTCCCCACCCTCGCATTCACTCCTGTCCCATTGAAATCAGTCCTGGGATATTAGAGTCTCGCAGTGTGGTAAGAGACCTTTCGGCCCAATGTGCCCAACCGAACCAACATGCCCCGTCATACACCAGCCCCTTATTATTCTTACATGCCTCGTCTACACCTACCTGTTAGTCACTTATTTGGGTCGGAGTGAGAAAGTTTTGGCAACCCTGTGCTACGGGGGAACCACATGGTAACAACGGTGTAAAACTCCACACTACTCCAACCCACCCCTCTAACTCCCCACCTTCTACCACACTACAAATCCCCAGAACACAGCCCTTACCCCACCCTCCAAACACTACCCACCCTCTCAACCTGCATCCTCTACCGCACCCCCAGAAAATAAAATAGTGTGATCAGTATGATAGGGCTCTAGCCTTACCTACACAGATATATAACATGGACTTTACTATACTGTGATACACCTGGCAGAAGGGGAAAGAAAACTGGGAGGTTCCCTCAATGTAAGGAGTATGGAATGAAAATGATTAATAGATATCGAGGAGGGTGTGAAGGGTCATATCTTGAAAAAGGGATATTTAGGTTTTTTTGGTTTAGTTCAGAGATACAGTGCGGAAACAGGCCTGTCGGCCAACGACCCAACGAGACCACAACCGACCAGTGATCTCCACACATTAACACGACCCTGCACACACGAGGGTCATTCATACCAAGCCGATTAACCGACAAACCTGCATTGTTCTTTGGAGAGTGGTGGGAGGATCTTGGCGGAAAACCCGACGCAGGTTTCATGGGGTGAACTGTTTACAAACTGCGTACCGACAAACAGCCGAAGTCGGGTCTCTGGTGCTGTAAGGGCAGTAGCGTTATGCCACCGTGCCACCCAAATCTGGAATCTGAGGGTTATCATGACTTTAATTGAATTTTGCGTTGGTTGATGAAGGCCAGTCAGAGAGATAACTGAACCACTGGTGAAGTGATGGGGTCCCAGAAGACATCAGCAATGACATTAAAGGTGGGAGTGTGTTTGGGTGGAGTCAGGAGTAACGTCAGGAGTATTCCTAGAATGTTTTTATGTCCCACTCACTGCATTGGCATACAGCATTTTTCTTTGTTTTTGTTTATTATTGTCACACGTGCCGAGGTACAGTGAAAATATTTTTTTGTTACATGCATTCCAGTCAGCAAAAAGATTTTGCATGATTACAATCAGGCTGTCCACAGTGTATAAAGACAGGACACAGAGAATAATGTCATGGGAGTGTGAGTAAGAAATGCTCCTGTTGACATGAAGATTTAGAAGAGTGGAGCAATTATAATGAATGATTACAGATCCACTTTTGGGACTAGCATGCAAGGAGTCGCCTGGATTCGCCGCCATCTTGGACACATGAGACTGAGACCTGAAACAAATTTAGCTAATTTCACAAACTACATACCAGCAGAATAAGCTTGTTTGAAAGCTGCAATGAAAAATACTTTTTGAAACAATTTCTGGGCTGGGTTTATGTTTTTACATAGTAATGGAGTTATAGAGTGATGTAGCATGGAAACAGGCTCTTCGGCCCAACTTGCCCACACCAGCCATGATGTTCCAGCTACACTAGTCCCACTTGCGTGCATTTGGGCCATATCCCCCTAAACCAGTCCCATCCATGTACTTGTCTAATAGTTTCTTAAATGTTGGTATAGCCCCAGCCTCATCTACCTCGTCTGGCAGCTTGTTCCACCACCCTTCGTGTAAAAAACAATGCACTCATTTCAAGTTCATCTTCAATGGTGGGCTCCTATCTGGATCGAGGTATGGTGGCCTCGTTCAGGAAGATCTATCTCCATACCCAGACAGAACTCTCTTCCAACAGTTAAATGCTGAAAACGTGAGAGGGAGGAATCCTGTCTGTACACATTTAAACTTGAGCTGAATGAGTCTGCATTCCAGGCTGATACATACAGGATCAAAAAAGATCAGGAAAGTTGGCACAGCGCCAAAAAGGTAAACACAAGTCACACATCTAAACGTAAGCCTTATTAAGAACCTTTTTTTAATCAATACCACAATCGGAGGTGTAAATTGCTTGTATTAATTCTTTAACATCAAATTTAAATAAATGTTTTTATTACATTTTGCAATTTTGTTTGTTTATCTCTTTTATTTGCTGGATTTTATGTGCTGCTGGTATCTCAGCTTTGCTGGTTTATAAAGATGTACTTGGGTCTTGTTGATTTTGCAGTTTCATTCGTTAAATTTTGCTTGAGGCCAGAAATTTATTTTCGCAACTCTGAAAAAATAGTGTTAAGCAAATGAAATCAGCCCCAATACAGAGCAGAGGAGATTTATGTCCCAATGAAATGTGGTCCTTGACATTCTAGTGGGGCTTTTTTTCCAGCACTAGATCAATTGGTTCAGCATAAAATTCTTCAACTGACATGCTGGCCTTGTAAGTAACAAGTAACTTTGACATCACAGAAGTGCCAGACCATCACCATCTCCAATAAAAATAATCGAAATACCTGTGCTTAATTTCAAAGCCAATACCCTCACCATCAATATTCTGGGTATCATCATTAATCAGAAAACTCATATGGTTTCAGCTCGATAAATACTACAGCTATAAGAACATGTCTGAGACCAGATATCCTCCAGTGAGATTGTCTTGTCTTACCTCCTATCATAGTATCATAGAGTCATACAGCTTGGAAACAGTCCCTTCGGCCCAACTTGCCCACACCGGCCAACATATTCCAGCTACACTAGTCCCACCTGCCCGTGTTTGGCCCACATCTCTCCAAACCTGTCCTATCTATGTACCTGTCTATCTGTTTCTTAAATGTTGGGATAGTCGCTGTCTCAACTACCTCCTCTAGGAGCTCGCTGCTTCTAAGAGATCGCCTTTGTGTGGAAAAGTTACCCTAGGTTTCTATTAAATCTACTTTCTAGGTTTTTTTTTTACACCATCTGTAGGCAAACATCAGGGAGCATGCTGAAATCTCTCACTTGCTTGATAAGTGCAGGCACCAAAAAAAATTCCTCAACTCAAATCAGTACCAAAGCAGCCATCATCCACAGTAGACATTTCATTCCTCCACTGCTGGGATGGACAGGCGATTGTACTGTGTGCTCAATCTGCACAAATGTGTTGCTATCATCACCAGACTACTTTGACAGCTCTCCCTAACATGCGACGTCCCTTTCTACCTGCCAAGAAGGACAAAGGGCAGTTTGCAACCATTGCAGATTTATCACCCAGGGACTCATCATCCAGACTTGTAACATATACCCCAGTACTTCAGCTCATTAGTCTAAAACTTGGAATTGCCTAATACAACAGCACAGTGGGAGCAACCCTTGGCAAAAAGTATCTACAGTCTGCAAAATAATTCATCACCATCACAGAGTATATTAAGGGAAAAGGAGTGATGTGGTAGGGATAGAGCCCTTTAAAAATCAAAGTAGCATCTATGTGTAGAGTCACAGAGAGTGTGTGTGGTCTCAATCAAATATTTCTCTCATTTTTACCCACACGAGAAGACTTGAAAACA
Source organism: Okamejei kenojei (assembly GCA_035221665.1). NCBI lineage: Eukaryota > Metazoa > Chordata > Chondrichthyes > Rajiformes > Rajidae > Okamejei > Okamejei kenojei. Next base: position 41,154,589 of record CM069136.1, on the reverse strand, counting down.
AGGAAATCGGTAAAGTTAATGCGGATTGTCTTAAGGATAGTACTATTATTACAGTCTAAGGAAGTGCTGGTGTTCAAAAGCTTTGAAGGCAGATTACATTTTGAAGCTGTAGCTGGTGTCTGAGCAGGCGATTGGTGGTAGAGGAGGATTGATGGTGATGGATGACAGGTATGTCAAGCAAGGTAAGGGGAGGGGAGGGGTGGGATTGGGAAACTAGATGCAGGAGGATACTAGATGAAGTTCAACAAAAAAAAGAAAGGTACCTGCAGATGGAGCCAGGTGGGGATGAGGTGAGGCTGAAGGTGGAGACCACTGCTTTTTAACAAAAACATGTTCTGTGTTTATTTGATTGTCTTTGATCAATAGACCTTTGATGCTCCATTGCAGCATATAGCTTTCTACATTAATCAGGACTGAATCAGGTATTTAGTTGTTCAGATTTAGGACCTAAGCCTTTGTATACCAGTGAAGCTTGCCATGCTGATTTGTAATAAGCAAAATCAGTGTTTCTTGTGCTGATATTATAGGTTAGACATTAAAACGCCCTGGATATCAGACCATTTTCTCTATGAGTGCCCCGTTGAGTTCTCACAATTTTCAAGATCATCATTCCCCACTTTCCCCTTTGTTAGAAAGATCCACTGCATGTTCAACACTTTCCCAATGGACAGAAACCTCACAGTTAGAAACATAGAAAATAGGTGCAGGAGTAGGCCATTCGGCCCTTCGAGCCTGCACCGCCATTCAATATGATCATGGATGTTCATCCAACCAGTATTCCTTGTATCCTTGCTTCTCTCCATACCCCTGATCCCTTTAGCCAATGGGCCACATCTAACTCCAACTCTAAAAAATATAGCCAATGAAACTGGCCTCTAACTACCATCTGTGGCAGAGAATTCCACAGACTCACCACTCTCTGTGTGAAAAATGTTTTCCTCATCTCTGTTAAAGGATTCCCATTCCCCTTATCTTAGACTGTGACCCCTTGTCTGGTCATCCCAACATCAGGGAAACCAATTTCCTGCATAGCCTATCCAACCCTTAAGAATTTTGTAAGTTTCCATAAGATCCCCCCTCAGTCTTCTAAATTCTAGCGCATTCAAGTCAAGTTCTGCTATAATTCCACTCGATCTTTTTCTGCACTTTTTCTAATTAGTTGTTCGGAACATGTTCTGCATTTATTCAAGAGTCAAATATCACCAATAAACACTTTTTTGTGGGAGTTCAGACTAAATGTAGCACAACAAAATGTGGATGAACTCCTATTTCTGGGCACCAAGGTCTTCTTCTCGTCTTTGTTTCTGTTCTCTTCACATCATTAACTAATGTTCCAGTGGCCACATTGCCATGGGATGTAGCCAGCATCTGGTGTGCTCGACATCAGGAATCCAGGGAGGATTAATGCCATGTCTGAAACTTTTCATCGTACTGGCACAAAGCCTGCACTTGCTTAAATATTTTTGGTTCTTATGAGCAGTCGACAATAGTTCACATTCAACAACCTCGATCCCTCAGCTGCTCACTGATGCTGTTCAATTTCACAATTATAATTAGAAATCTATTAGGAAATGCCAAGAATCTGCAGTGGAAAGTTTTGAGATTCTCTCTAGTTCAGCTCCATAAATGGCAGTTTCTTCATCTGAAAAAAGTGTTTTGATGCAGAGCCTTTGAAGGTGAGAAGAAAACCGAATGCACCCTGCAATCCTCTCCTCCCTCCACTTGACACACGTACACCCGAGCTAATTCATCAGCGGCACCAGAAGAAAGCTGCCTCTTATATCAATGCCACAACCACTGACATGTTTTTAATGATACCGGGTCTCCGTAAAGTGGAGCAAGAATTTTCTACATGTCATCTGAAACTCATGGCACAAGACAGTTGCCAATGTTAAAATTTAATGAGCAGATTCTGGGTGATAATGTAAAGGTTGATAAAAGTTTGCACAGTTAAACTGATGCTCGGTACTCACCCAGTACTCATCTCTGATTAGCACAACTACAGTGAGACTGGATCATCTTGGCACATGTTGCTGCATTATCTATAGGACTTTTTGCTGTGGTTTACAGCTGCAGACTCATTTTTGCACCACCCATTTCTGCTGTCTCCTTGCTGTCATAATTATATAACATTATAATTATGACAGTAGTGCATAAGTGTGGCATAAGATGTAACTCTTCCGCCTAAACATAGTAAGCCTGGATTAATCCTCTTCAACTCCAGAGCTTGTCCATGAGCTGCAGGCCACATTCTCTCCCACCTGCCTGAGATGGGCTGTTTGCAACCATGGTTTTCTCAATAATCCCCAGCTGTAACCTCAGCCTCATATCCTCCCTGTCATCTTATTTCTCCCTCCATAATGTTGCCTGGCTCTGACCGCACATCACCAGATTGCCACTAAAAAGCTCAATTATCCCTTTGTTGATTTCTCCAATACTCTCATTACCTCCATTCAACCCTTCACCCGTCAGGAAACTTAGTAATGAACACAAACTCCCCTACCTGTATCCTTCATCACTCTAAGCCTAACAAGGCCATCACATCCAGATATAGAACATTCATCCTTTCATTTATTTTCCTGTCCCAGTTTCTGAGACCACACTTTCTCTTGTGGTTGCACATGGTTGTAAAAATAATGCACTACTGATGGATCCAATGCAGATGGACAGTCAGTAACAAAACCAAGGCAGAGATGCTGAACATGGTTATAGATCCAACTACAATCTGCGTCCCTACCTCTACTCTCATTGTCTTGTCAAATGTACTCTCACATGCCATTGTTCCATCCGCCTCCTATTCAAAATCCATATGCAGTACCTCATATCTTCATCTCACTATCCTAATCCCGAAGCAACGTGATGCTACATGGCCTGAAATGATGCCAGTGGCTCTCATGATGTGTATCTCTGTTAGAAACTCATATAAAAAGCCTTGCATTCTTATGGGGAATAAATGCTTTGCAGTCACTCACAGGTTTTCCCCTCACAGAAGAAGAAAGCACACAACACTTGGGACAGGAAGAAGTTGTGAAGTGCCCACCTTGGAACATGTAGCTGTCATCTACTGAAGATTTCATGGATTTCAGAGATAAAACTGCTATCTTTGATTATTTCATTTAAAAATACTATATTTCCAGCTGCACAGCGATTACATTAAGTATTTAAAACCCAGATCTCATATAGTACAAGACTGAAGCAGGAGCGTGATAAATTATAAGCCTTTTGGCTAAATAGCATTTACCTCTTCCCTCAGCCAGAGCAATGACACAAAGACCAGTTGCTTGCGGCTCCTCAAGATGATTCTTCAGAGAAGCTCATTCTGAGCACTAGTGCTGGTACAAGAACTTTGATGGGTGTCCTGAGACTGTACATTCATCATCTGTGAATTGTGGCTCGTCACTGAGTTTGAGCAGAGATTAGTGGCAGCAACAGGAGGTAAAGACTCCATGTCAGAAACATCCATCCTCTACCAGCTCTGCTCACCTCGATTCTCCATCCTGCAATGCACACTCCCCACAATTGCAGTGTGAATGGATGAGTCAGCCATTTGTCCATGAATATCAGATGGCTTTTATGAATTATCCAAGTCCCCTCCATTGGACTTAAACCATACATGATCTATCCATGACCATTTAAGCCATAGAGGCCAATGTGTGCCTTACACATATTTCAGTTTAATCTTATAAAGGCTTTTTGATCTGCTTCATTGCAGAGGTGGGGGAAAACCCCACTGGCTGTGAGAGCGTTGTTGGCATGGACATCAATATTTCACATTTTGACCTGACCTGTTGTCTTTCCCTCACTCAGTAAACAGTGAACTATCAACCAGCTAATAGGAAACTATTGACCTGTATTTGGATTTTTGGCCCAGACATTATTTGCATTCAAAATAAAGATTGGTAGATTTCTGGATATTAAAGAAATCAAGGGATGTGAGGATTGCAGGCAAATGATGTTTGAGGTGGAAGATCAGCCACAATTTTGTTGAATAGCAGAGCAGGCTTAAGAGGCTGTGACCTATTTTTGAACCAATTTCTTATGCTCCTTTGCTTTCCTTCTTCCCTTTCCATCATCACTCAATTATTCCTTGCAAATGAACAAGTGCTTTATTTTACCTCATTCATATCAGTGTATTGCATCTGGTGCTCGTGATGTGGCCTACTCTACACTGTGGAAAAGAGGTCAGGATGATTGTTTAGTGAGCAAGCTCTATCCAAATCACCAAGGTAATATTGAGCTTCCGGCATATAAAGTCTATCACTTTAACTTGCCATTTCACTCCCATTCTGACCTCTCTATCATCGGCCTCTTGTGACGCCATATCTCCCAACTTGGTGCTTGGCACACAGCCTAAAGTACTCAATACGTCATAAGGTCATACGGAATAGGAGTAGAATTAGGCCTTCGACCGATCAAGTCTACTCCGCCATTCAATCATGGCTGATCTATCTCTCCCTCCTAACCCCATTCTCCTGCCTTCTCCCCATAACCTCTGACACCTGTACTAATCAAGAATCTATCTAACTCTGCCTTAGAAATATCCACTGACTTGGCCTCCACAAAGAAATCCACAGATTCACCACCCTCTGACAAAAGAAATGTCTCCTCATCTCCTTCTTAAAGGAACGTCCTTTAATTCTGAGGCTATGACCTCTAGTCCTAGACTCTTCCATGTGGAAACATCCTCTCCACGTCCACTCTATCCAAGCCTTTCACTATTTTATATGTTTCAATGAGGTTCTCCCCTAATTCTTCTAAACTCCAGAGGGTACAGGCCCAGTGCCGACAAACGCTCATCATTGGTTAACCTTCTCATTGCTGGAGTAGTTCAGATAATTTCAGATGATATACAATCCATTCTTTTGAAGAAGAGTCTGAAGAAGGGTCTGGAGCAGAAATGTCACTCAATCCTTCTATCCAGAGATTCTGCTTGTTAGAGTAACTGGGTTACTCCAGCATTTTGTGTCTATCTTCGGTGTAAACCATCTGCAGTTCCTTCCTCCACAATCCATTCTTTTATCTCCCCATTTCTTGAGTGTTTTTTCATGTTCTTTTTTCAGTGTTTTAGGTTTGCTTTCTTTCCTCCTGTTCACACCTCCTGCTGATGGAGATTTCACTTTGGCATCCATTGCCCTTCTTTCAGTCCGTACCGCCAAAACTTGCATCAATCGGACTTTTCTGGTCTTCATCCTTTCACAGACCAACGTTCTCTCCACCCTTCCTCACTTTATTTACAGGCACCCAAACTTTCTATGATTAAAAAGGAAGTAAATGCAGATGGATTGAGTAGGTTCAATCTTCTGATATCTGCCAATTTAACAGCCTTCCCACCTCCTACAATCCCATACCTCTTACAACCATGGGCGGTGGAAGGGAGGAGGTTGTGTTTAAAAATTCCATGGCAGTGTTTACAAAGTCCACTCTGCAATTCCCAACATTTCAGTATTTTTTTGTGACATTTCATTAATTTATACATCGAATCGTAATCTTGCATGACTACCCCTTGGATGTCCTGCACAGCCTGCTATCACATAAAGTCACAGAGTGATACATCCCACGATTATGACAGCAGCTCCTGTATTTTCACAAGGGGAAACTGTTGCATTGTTATTCTGGAGAGGAACAAGGATTACTTGCTGACAGGACACCAAAAATCAAAGGTTTCAACCGGAAAATGGGAACTTGCTGCAGAGGAAGTTCAAAAGTCAAAACATCGGCATTAACAATGCAGATTTGAGTGAAGCCGATGAACTAACTGAATGTGCCATTGCAGAGGGACCCTGAAATAGTCCCAAAAGGAAATCCTTCACAAACTGTAATTAAACCATTTCTATCATGTTCACTATAAAAAGGGGAGACAAGAAAACATCCTTTGTTCTCTTAAATATGTTACTAACTCTCGGCTAGACACAGTAATGCTTTATCATCTTCAAAATGTCTTTTTTATTTTAGTGTTGATCCCTCCAACAAAGAAATGGTTTGTGGATTGGAAAGAAACACAATTCTTGCACTGATGTTATTTTACTTCTACATTAGTTGCTATGGAAGCTAATGTATTTTTATGTCGCTGACCTGTTTGTATTCCTACTAAACAATGTTACCTTTCGTTCTTCCTACTTTTTGGGGTGGATGCATATTGATCAATGATATGTCAGCTCTATCGCCGCCTCATGGGAATGTCTGGCCCGAGGGTTTGAAAGTTGGTAAAAAAGCATCTGGGAAGACAATGACCACTTCAAATCTCTCCATCATGTTCAGACCAAGCTAGCGAGGAACGGATTGTACATTGCCCCATCCCGCCCGATCAATCTCCACCTGTTCCTGCTGTGGCAGCGTTTGCGGATCATGTATAGAACTCATCAGTCATCTCAGAGCCTATGGGACTGGAGGGGAAGCAAGCCATCTTTTACTCTGCCTGAGTAATGGAAGTCAACTTTCTCATTGTACATGCAAAAATGTAAATGTAGCAATTTTGCAGGTGAAAATAGTGCCTGATTTTTCAGTTGTTAATGGTTGTTCAACTTTTTTTTTTTCTTTTCTCTAAAATGTGTCCTCATTTTTTTGTTCTCTTTCCAGAATCTACAAATTCTAGAAAAGAATGCGAGTATGCACGAGGGGAAATATGCTTTAGATTTATTACTATTGTTGGATTCCAAGGATGGAAAAAAAAAAGTTTATAAATCACATGAAGAAGTTTGCAATAGAAAGTGATTTTCCAGACATGCCAGGGGTTGAAAATTCCACAGATCTGAAGAGCAAGACCTGTTTTTGTGTGCAGCCCAAAGAATACACTTGTACTGACGTTCCTTCCAACAACCACTGGAGGCCGCTGTGTAAAGGAATGATTGACTCAGAGCTTCCTCTGCCACAACATTGATGCAGGAACAATGTCTGAACAATGACTGAGGAACAGCACCTCATATTTTGCTTGGGCAGCTTACACCCCAGCGGTATGAATGTTGACATCTCTAACATCAAGTAAACCTTGCTTTCCCTCTCTTTCCACCCCTTCCCCTTCCCAGTTCTCCGACCAGTCTGACTGTCCCCCTGGTTATATTTTATCTCTGTGTGCTTTGTTGTCACCTTCTCCTGGCTAACGATGATCTATTCTACATTTTCCTTGATCCTCCACTTTTGATCACTTACACTTCCTTATCTCTGTGTCTCTCCCCTGACGCTCAGTCTGACGAAGGTCTCGACCCGAAACATTACCCACTCCTTCTATCCAGGGATGCTGCCTGTCCTACTGAGTTACTCCAGCATTTGTGTTTATCTTCGGAAAAATGTCTGAAATAGATCCAGCAAAAAAAATCAAACATCTTCACCTTTCAAAAGATTCTTTGTTCATTAGAATATGAGTTTCTTTTTGTAGTGGAAAGTATGTCAGGAAGACAGAAATATTACTTACAGGCAGAAATATTACTTACGTACAGGGGGTTACACAAAAAGCTGGAGAAACTGAGCGGGTGCAGCAGCATCTAAGGAGCGAAGGAGATAGGCGACGTTTCGGGTCGAGACCCTTCTTCAGACTTACGTACAGGATCATTTAATATATTCAAAAGATTACCTATTAGCACAAGCACAAATGTAAAGCTTTGCACTGCACTGATTTGCCTGCAATAATAATTGAACCTCAGATATATTTCATTGAAATTGGTGATAGCTTTCCAGGGATCAAGCTGAAGATAGTTTAAATCCTGCAAGTTAGGATGTGTGGTTTAAATTCATGCTGAAAATATTATAATTTTAAAAATACCACTGAAAAGCACCATGTATTCACATATCCAAGAATTCTTAGATTTCACCAGAAGAATCTGGTAAAATGCATCATTTTTTGTCCTCTTCTAGGTGGGCTCCAGGTTAGTGCATGTGGTAAAATGTATTTGCATTATGCAATCCACCTCCTGCACCCCAACACCATTGCTATGGTTGCACACATGGCCAGGTGAACTCACCCCGTGGCCTGAACTCTCGCTTCCCTTCCTTTTGAGCTTATGATGTGGACAGCTAGGGCAAGTGAGTTGTGCAGGATAAGGGAGATAGTCAGCGATGGTAGGGAGAAGACAAGACAAGAGAGTTTTATTGTCATGTGTCCCTGATAGGGCAATGACATACTTGCTTGCTGCAGCACAACAGAATATGTAAACATAATACAGATGAGGAGATAAAAGTTCAGCGTGTCTATATAGACCATATATATAAATACAATAAGTAAACATATAAAGTGCAATAGGCTGTTATTGTTCAGAGTTTGTTTGATGTGTTTAATAGCCTGATGGCTGTGGGGAAGAAGTAGTTCCTGAACGGGGTGGAAGATTGCAACCTTCACGTGGCCCGCCCTGTTTCGATTAAAGCAATCAACTCGACGTGCACAAACAGAACAAGTTGTCCTACAACTTTAGGCTGTGAATGCCACACGAAAGAAGAAGTTCCTGAACCTGGATGTTCCAGATGTCAAGCTCCTGTACCTTCTTCCCGATGGCAACGGAGATCTGAGTGTGTGGCCAGGATTGTGTGGGTCTTAGAAACATAGAAAATAGGTGCAGGAGGAGGCCATTCGGTCCTTCGAGCCAGCACCGCCATTCATTGTGATCATCCGCTATTAATAACCCGTGCCTGCCTTCTCCCCATATCCCTTGACTCCACTAGCCCCTAGAGCTATATCCAACTCTCTCTTAAATCCATCCAGTGATTTGGCCTCCACTGCCCTCTGTGACAGGGAATTCCATAAATTCACAACTCTCTGGGTAAAAGTTTTTTCTCAGCTCAGTCTTAAATGACCTCCCCTTTATTCTAAGACTGTGGCCCCTGGTTCTGGACTCACCCAACATTGGGAACATTTTTCTTTGATGATGTTGGCAGCCTTTTTGAGGCAGCGACTGCGATAGATTCCTTCGATGGTAGGGAGGTCAGAGCCGATGATGGACTGGGCAGTGGTCACAACTTTCTGCATTCTTTTCCGCTCCTGGACGTTCAAGTTGCCGAACCAAGCCACGATGCAACCAGTCAGCAGGCTCTCTACTGTGCATCTGTAGAAATTCGAGAGAGTCCTCCTTGACATACCGACTCTCTGTAATCTCAGGAAGTAGAGGCAATAGGTCAGAGAGAGGTCAAGGGAGAAGGGATTTGTAAGGTAAAAGGCCAGAAAAGGGAAAAAGACAATGAAAGCACAAACCACGCGTGGAGAAAGTTTATTAATTCATCACATCTAAGGGGGTTTCTATCTTCTGTCTGACATTGTCATGAAAAGGTTGTGTTCGGTGTCTTTATTGAAGTCTGGTAGTCTTTGAGCTGAAGGTTTTTTTCACATTTGTTTTTCACACTTGTTTATCACATTTGTGCAGTTTAATGTTTTTAAACTGAAACAAAGTAATTACAGAAAGTAGTACCTTTCTTCGTATTTTCCTTTTGTCTTTGTCCTTTTATTCCGATTGAAATCAATGTGGCCTACTTTCTATGCCAAACGCAGGGCAGATTTTTGAATTCCCCAATGAGAAATATAGAATCCAAGCATGTCTGGATGCTACTGTTGGACTGCACTAGGAACGTCCACAATAGCACAAATCGGACCATTTTAATAGAGAATTGGTGAAATTAATTAAGCAGGACAAAGTACTGGAACCCAATGGGATGCATCTACGAATCTTGAAAGAAATGGACAAAAATTACATTGAGAATGAATCTGTGCTGGAGGAGTGGTGAATGGTTGCGTATCAAATCTTTATTAAAGAAAGAATTGGAAGCCAATGTAAAGTGTTGCTGGCCTCTGTACCATCTTATAGAAAAAGTGTTAAGATTTCATAATGACGACACAACTTACTGCAAGTAAAAAGAAAAATAAATATGTAAAATAAAAAGTGGGGTCCAATATAACATTTGAGAATGATTAGGCAGATGATCAAAATGATATATAAAAAACAAACTGTGTAATTCTGTGCAAAATTGTAAGCAATTTTTCCAATTATTCTTATAAGATTGGCACTGAAATGTCACTCCTTTAAAATTAGCTGCCTTAAATTGGACATTGAGATCTTGGTTTGGCCTTATGTATTCAGAGTGAAATGGGTAGCTTGTATAATGCACTCAAGTGCAATGAATTTGTCAAAGGAGCTGAACTATCCTAGTCATAGAGTCAGAGCTATAGAGTAATGCAGTGTGGAAACATGCCCTTCAGCCCAACTCGCCCACACCGGCCAACAGTCTCACTTGCCTGCACTTGGTCCATAACCCTCCAAACCTGTCCTGTCCATGTACCTGTCCAACTGTTTCTTAAACAATGGGATAGTCCCAGCCTCAACTACCTCCTCTGGCAGGTTGTTCCATACACCCACCACCCTCTAGTTAAAAAGTTACCCCTCGGATTCCTATTAAATCTTTTCCCCTTCACCCTGAACCTATGTCTTCTGGTCCTCGATTCCCCTACTCTGGGTAAAAAACTACCCAGAGTGCATCTACCCGATCTATTCCTCTCATGATTTTATATACCTCTATAAGATCTCCCCTCATCCTCCTATGGTCCATGGAATAGAGACCCAGCCTACACAACCTCTCCCTTTAGCTCACACCCTCTCGTCCTGGCAGCTTCTCGTAAATCTTTTCTGAACCCTTTCAAGCTTCACAATATCTTTCCTATAACATGGTGCCCAGAACTGAACAAAATATTCTAAATGCGGTCTCACCAACATCTTATACAACTGCAACATGACCTCCCAACATCTATACTCAATACTCTGACTGATGAAGACCAAAGTGCCAAAAATTGAACACTATTGTGTTAGATCTCAGAGTACTGACCGAACCAGGTCACCTTATGGTATAGGGAAAGGTGGATTTCTGCAAGGAATTCTTCCCTAGATAATTTATGAAATAATTTACCACTCATATATGTGGATAATGTCAAATGCAGTATATGTAATTATATTAATATTTTTTTTATGACATTGATGTGTCCACCTCTAATTGCTACTGATTGAGTGGATTTCATTTTCTCTTCTAGCTTTCTCCCCCCCCCCCCCCCCCTCCCCCCCCCCCCAGAACAATCAGACTGAAGAAAGGTTCTGACCCAAAACATCGCCTATCCATGTTCTCCAGAGATGCTGCATGACCCGTTAAGTTACCCCAGTACAGTGTGTCTTATTTTGTAAACAGGAATCTGCAGTTCCTGGCATCACCGGATTCTTGTTCCAATACAAAATATTGATATATGTGATTTATCTATATACTTTTAAAACTGTGTGTGTGTGTGTGTGTGTGTGTGTGTGTGTGTGTGTGTGTGTGTGTGTGTGTGTGTGTGTGTGTGTGTGTGTGTGTGTGTGTGTGTGTGTTTGTGTGTGTGTGAGATTTTGCATGTGAAATGTATCTCCTCGAAAACCAGACACAAAAACGCGGAGATTTTTACCATTTCGGTAGGGATTTACCTTATGAGTTCGAAATCCACTCCTTGGTCAATTATTTCCCCAGATTTTGAATAAAATTGATCACAAAACTCGAACAAAATAATTTTTAGCAACTAAACGGCTCTCACTGGCTGCTGACGTCACAATGCCCACATGAAAACCAATCCAGGCCCACCTGTGTCCTGGCCCCGCCCCCCGCCGCAGTGGACTAAAGGCACAGAAATATAGAGAACGTTCCGCAGAACAAACATTCTACAGCTCCGTTCCGCAGTAGCTTCTTTGTTCTACAGATCTCAGGGCAGCGCCACGCCTCCCACAGCTGGACACCCACGCTCGCCCACCCGCCCTCCAAACCCTCCCCCCCCCCCCTCATCGTTGTTCAAATTGCGCAGAAAGAACCAAAGATCCTATAGCAGCTATAGGACCTTTGGAAAGGACGAGCGTTCTGCAGATCCGGAGGTCACCGCCACCGACGCGCTCAGAGCCGCCGCTCGCTCAGAGCCGCCCGCACACTAAGAGCTGCAAACTGAACTCGCTGCCAGTCCACGCCGCTCGCAAGTCCTTTAAAAAATCCTTGCGAGCAGGGAAGCGAGCTTTGAAATAAACCTTGTGACCCCCCCTCCCCTCTCTCTCTGTATCTCCCCCCTTCTCTCTCTCCCCCTCCTCTCTCTCTCCTCTCCCCCATCTCTCTCTCTCTCTCCCTCTACCCTCTCTCCCCCCTCTCTCTCTCTCCCTCTCCCTTTCTCTCTCTCTCTCCCTCCCCTCTCTCCTCCTCTCCCTCTCTCTCCCCTCCTCTCTCTCTCTCTCCCCCCTTTCTCTCGCTCTCCCTCCCCCTCTCTCTCTCCCTCCCCCCCACCTCTCAACCCCCCTCTCTCTCTCCTCCCTCTCTCACTCTCCCCTCCTCCCCACCCTCCCTCTCCTCCTCCCCGCCTCCTTCCCTCTGTCTCTTGCTCTCTCACTGGCTCTCCCCATTCTTTCTCTGCCCTCACTGTCTACTCCCCCTCCCTCTCAAAACGCGCCCGCGAGTCGGGGGCTATGCGTCAGTGGATAGGGCGGTTATGGGGTAAAAGGAGCTAATTAGTAATATTAAAATGATATCAAGGGGGTAGTTAGTGTGGGGGTGGTTAGTGTGTGTGATGCCGCATGTCTCCCCGCACCCCCCCCCCCCCCCCCCCCCCACTATTCCTAATTGAGAATGTTAATTTACGTGAAGTAAATGATCAGAGCTATTTGTATTCTCACACCATTTTGGGAAGTTTAGTATCTGGACAAGCTTTCCATATTATGTAAGTACATTCCAACACCTAAGCATTGCCAAACAATTTAATTTCCTTTTGAACATCATCGTATCAAAAAATGCCATGAGTTGCATCTCAGAATAAAACTGTGTTGAAGCCTGCTTTAGATAATGAGGTGCAATGAAAGATATTCGCCAGATTAATCTGTTAATACAGCCACCTCGTATTTTTCTTGGGTAGCTTACACCCCAGCAGTATGAATATTGACCTCTAACTTCAAATAACCCTTGCTTTTCTTCTCTCTCCAACCCTCCCCCTTCCCAGTTCTCCGAACAGTCTGACTGTCCCCGATTACATTTTATCTCTGTTTTCTGTCAGCTTCTCCTAGCTAACAATGATCTATTTGACATTTTCCTTGAACTACATCTCCTTTGATGTCTCGTTTTCACACTTTGACCTTCTTTGTAAGGTCATAAGGGATATGAGTAGAATTAAGCCATTCGACCCATCAAGTCTACTCCACCATTCAATCATGGCTGATCTATCTCTCCTTCCTAACCCCATTCTCCTGCCTTCTCCCCTTTATCTCTGTGTCTCCCACTCCCCTGACTCTTAGTCTAAAGAAAGGTCTCGACCGGAAACGCCATCCTTCTGTTCATAGATGCTATCTGTCTCGCTGCGTTACTCCAGCATTTTGTGTCCATCTTCAGACAATAACACTATTGAGTGATGTTAATGATGTGAGATGTGTGAATGATGCTTATGTTTCAATTCAAAATTAGGCTTATATAAATGCCCAAGGAATGATAGGCTGAGGATAGATGGGAAATAATGAATGTATAAATCTGAAACCAGACCCCAAAACACCTCGGTTAAGGGAGGTGTGAGACAACCAAGAGGCTATTATTAAAATAATAATTTTCAGTGTATGGAGGCTGGATTCCTGAACCTCAGGTATTCTGGATTTTAAAAGGAACCAAACACTAGATCTATGAAGTAGGTTTATTTTTTTGCACTGCGCGTGGGCTAGGAGGCGTGTGACTCCTTCCTCTGCAGGAATACATTAACACATTCCCTCACCACCTCCTAAAGAATGATTAACTGTCCTTCCTTTTGATCAGCTAACTCCTACCCATCTATAATCTTCTTACACAATGTCATACATGCCAGTCATTCACTCCCATATACTTCCACATACAGAGTTCATTTTGTGGGACAGCTGAAACATCTCCCATTGATTCCACTTCAATATCCTCCCCCTGCTGAAGCTTGATATAAACTCTGGGAAAACTACTGTACTTATTAGTTTTGCTATTGACAGTATAATGTATTTAACACTTTATCATAGATGCCATCGGCTTGAAATCTAATTGAATGAATTATTGAGCTGCATTTGGTAGGCAGCAGTGGATGAATGATATACTTGCACTTGTGGGGTTTTCAATTGCATTTCTCTATGATTTGAAAGCCTAATCCACTCGAAATATGAGAGCCGATTAAACAGGGAAAGTAACATTCCCCTTCATGGACGAGTAAAGAAAGTTGAGCCTGAAAAAGAAAATGTCAGTAAGAATGTCAGAGGTGTGAGAGGTTATGGGGAGAAGGCAGGAGAATGTGGTTAGGAGGGAGAGATAGATCAGCCATAATTAAATGGCGGAGTGGTCTAATTCTAGTCCTATCACCTATGATCGATGATCTTATTCATAAGAATATTTCATTCCATTCATATCATGAATGGAAAATAAAATATAGAGTTTGAACGTCCTCGTTGTAAATGTTTGGGTTTTCTCTGGCTGCTCTGGGTTCTTCTCACATTCCAAAGATGTAGCAGGTTTGTGTAGCTTGGCCCTCTGTAAATTGCATTGGTTGTTGGTCGATGCGGACTCGGTGGGCTAAAGGACCTGTTTCCACTCTGTATTTCTAAACTAAACTAAACTAAAATGTCCTGAATGTTTTAATTACTTCCACATGAACTTCAGCCTTAATCCCAAGTATGCTCTTTAATATTTAAACATTAAAACGTGGCCATATATTAGTTTGTGCACCATGGAAGAGCAGCCTCACTGGACAATCTATCAGTCAGTGAATTACAGGTATATTTACATAAGCAATCCAATCCTGTCCCCATAGCAACTGGTCTTTGTGCACATGCAATTGGTATGAGCATGTGCACTGCAGTGTTGGAATGTGGCCCAGTTAACCCCATCAGGAACTTGAAAAGGTAAAATACATACCAATAGTGCCGCATTACACATGGCATTTGGCTTTGACGTAGTTTAAAACATAAAATTGTAAACCAGAAATGATTATTCTGATGTATTGCATACTAAAAATCTTAGTTGAGGCATTGTTTGCCCAACCTGTGAATGAGCAGAATTCAGAAGAGAACATACTGGAAGTATTCAATGTGTCAAGCAGCCGTAGGAGGAGAAAGATATCGAGAGTTCCAAGTTTCAGGTTAAGGAGCCTACAGGTAATTTTGTTCCTCCCCATCAACTGGACCTGTCTACAGACTTTGACAGTTGCTTCCTCCAATAGCATTCCATTGTGGTTCAGCAGACGAGGAATATTGTCTTATTTTACTTTTCCATCGTTGCCACGTGGTCAGCTGCAATGGCTTGTCTTCCCATCTCCATTCAGCTCACTCTGGTGTTCCATAAGAATCAACCCTTGGCCTCTTCCTAATTCTTACCCATAAGTTCCCTCATCAGTATCTTCTGAAAATACAGCTATATGTCACTGGCTTTTACACTGTTAATGCACAACACTACCTCATTATCGCACCACTCAAATGCACAACACTTTCTAAATTGTTGGACTACTTGTCCCAAATCCAGTGTTGGATCAGCAGCAATTCTCTCCAACACGAGCAGGACTAAAGCATTGATTCCCATCATAAACTTCATCGGCTTCTTCTTCCAAACGTGACGGTTATTGTTGGAATATTTGTAACTTTGGTTTTATATCTAACTTCTGCTGAGCTTTGAACCCCACATTTGTGCAATTACCAAAATACCCATTTCTCTCATGTAATCCCCCAGTTCAATTTTGCTGAATTTCCTATGTACATCTTTGTTATCCACAGACGTGTTTATTCAAGGAATTACTACTCAGCTATCGTCATTCTCCCTTTCACAAACCTGAGGACATTTAAAACTCAATTGCTCATGTCCTATCTCACATCAGTCATTCTTCCATTATCTTTATGTTAGCTGATTGACACTGGATTCCACTAAAGCAATTCCTTCATTTAAAGAAACTCTTTAAATATGTAGATAACTATGCCCTTCCCTGCTTTGACTTACTCCATAGCCCTATATCCCTTTAGGATTTCAGCTCCCTTGGTTGTGGTATTTTTGAGAAGTCCGACATTTAATCGCTCCACTATTAATGGCTATGGCTTTCCTTGCTAAAGATCCAAGTCTGAAGGATTTTCTTCTCATGAAATTCCCCGCCTTTCTTAGACAATCCTCCTGATTTTTTTTTTGTTCCCTGTCCTCATGTCAACTTCAGGAGTTCGCTGTTTTTTTTATTGTTAGTGCATGAACACTTGGGAACATCTTACTAATTTAAGGGGTATCAACAGAGTAGATATCAATACCATGTTTCAGAAGATGTTGAGAAGGGAACCAAATGGGCAAGGATTGATCGTTGTGGAATACCAAAAATAACTGTATGGAGATGGGAAGACAACCAATTGCAGGTGACCATTTGGCTACAATGGAGAGATAGGAAAGGACACAACCAATCCAAGTTGCTAGACATAACGTGCGATTATAGAGCTGAACCATGCTGGATCCAGCAGTTTGTTCCACAGGGAGCAGCTGACATTCAGCTTTTCTCAGGTTTTGAACTTTAGTGGACCAGTATAAGTTGTAGAAATGCTGAGTGATTCCTGGGCATTTTTCACTCCATTTCATAGCCCAACCTGAATGTGAAATGGAACAGATTTCTTGCTGCATTCTGTGGATGTCACCTGGATACAAATGATCAGTTCAACCAGCCAAATTGACCAAATTAGTAAAGTTGGGCAAGAACCAGTTGGAAGATCAGACTGAAACCATTATAAAATCAAAGGCGGTGAATGTTGAGTCCACCGTTTGGTTCTGTTGCAAATTACAGATGGTCCGGGCAGTGCACAACACATCCTGTATACGCGAATATCAAATTTGTTCACAGGAGACTGCAGATGCTAGAATCTTGAGCACAAAAAAAAACAAAGTTCTGGAGGAACTCAGCAGACCATTCATCTATGCAGGGAAAAGGACAGCCGACGTTGAGGATGGAGATCCTTCTTCAGCACTTGTTTTTTTTGCTATCAATTTCTTCAAACTCAAGACTTAATGCAGTTGCTGACTCGAGACACATGGTGTCAGCCTGGAGCAGATTGGATTTATAATAAAAAGCTGCCCGATGTTGGCAATCCGAAATAAAAACAGAAATTGTAAGCATATAACAGGCCAGCCAGCACTCCTGGAAGGAGAAACGACGTTAACGTTTTGGGTTGGAGACCCCTTGTCGGAATCTTCTGACCAGAGGTGTTTGACTTGAGTGTGTAGGAAGGAACTGCAGATGCTGGTTTAAACCGAAGATAGACACAAAATGCTGGAGTAACTCAGCGGGACAGGCAGCATCTCTGGAGAGAAGGAATGGGTAACGTTTCGGGTCAAGAGAGTTAGATTTTGCTCTTAGGGCTAACGGAATCAAGAGATATGGGGGAAAAAGCAGGAACGGGGTACTGATTTTAGATGATCAGCCATGATCATATTGAATGGCGGTACTGGCTCGAAGGGCTGAATCGCCTACTCATGCACCTATTTTTCTATGTTTTTAAGCTTTCGCCATGGGGTATCCAGCAATACAATCCACCATGATGTCCTTATCTCATTTGTTTCCTTCTGTGGCTGGAGGACATAACACCTGTCCGTTGTAGATCAACAGTGAGCCTGTCCAGCACCATTTACATGATATACTGCTCCTGTTCCCCTTTCATTGTCTTTCCACGAGGTATTATTTCCCGCTCTATTCAGTTCCATATTAACCCTCTCCATGTTGTGACCATGCCCTCTCAGCAGTATTTTAGCAACCAGTTCTCAGTATTTCATCTTGTTTCCTGCACCCTCTCCTCGTTCTTCACCACCTCAAATCCATTACCCATTGTCTCACATCTCGTTTCTGCTTCACTTCTTTTTTTCACGTTCCCACCCGCTTACTTTTCCCTTATTTCGCCCTTCAAGTTGGCCTGAACGCTTACCCGCTACTCTCGTGAACAATGGATTTAAGAGAGAGTTGGACAGAGCTCTTGGGGCTAGTGGAGTCAAGGGATATGGGGAGAAGGCAGGCACGGGTTATTGATAGCGGACGATCAGCCATGATCACAATGAATGGCGGTGCTGGCTCGAAGGGCCGAATGGCCTCCTCCTGCACCTTTTTTCTATGTTTTTATGTTAATGTCTTTGACCATCGACCAGCATCTGCAAGAATGGGGAGTAGAACTAAACTAATCTTTGCGGATCCATAAAGTTGCGAAAGACACGGCAAGTTTTTTTAAAACGAATCGCACGCCTCGAGCACATTTGATAATACAGATTTTCAAACTCAAAGTCGTGCAATAGAAGATACACGAGTTATATTTATTTCAAAGAAATGGTAAACTTTTATAGCTTATGGTATGTTCAATTCTGCTTAGTTACTGTTTAGTTACCACGGTATTTTAAAGATGATCAACTCAAACGCTGACAAAATGCCCTGTGCGGAAAATTCAAAGCACAAGATATTAATTGGAGCCACGATTCCCCGGCTGCAATGTAAAGTGGTGGCTAAACTTGATCCATTAAGACCTAGGCGGAAGTCTTGAGTTTAGGGGCGGCACCAGGCGCAACGCGAACACCAGACTGAAGCACAATACGAAAAGAGGCAGAGTAGCAACATGACGGCTGCGGGGCAGAATAGGCTCTCTGCACCTTTGCCACAGTAAGTTTTTTTTAAAAAGCAGGTCTCCAAGGAGAACGTTTGCAGGATTGTGAGCAGCCGCTTCAAGTCCTGGACTAGAGAGATCGAAGGATTTGGATCTGTGCGGACGAGGGTGTTGAGGCTGTGTAGGTGCAGCCGCGGGCTGAGGTGAGTGCTGCGACTGGAAGGTTAGCCGGCAGGCGAGGCTGAGAAGCGGCGATGGGGCTCCCAACTCTCGAGTTCACCGACTGCTCGCTGGACAGCCCCGACTTCAGGGACCGGCTCAAAGCCCACGAGATTGAGCTGGAGCGCACCAACAAGTTCATCAAGGAGCTCATTAAAGACGGCATCATGCTGATAAACGCGCTCAAAAGTAAGTGGATGTTTCTGAAAACAAAAATAACTTTTGGAGTTAGAGGTTGTGGGAAAACTTTGAATGAAAGGGATAGAGCTCCCCTGGTGGCCCCCGTCTTGGCAAACGAGTTTGTAGCGGTTGGCTTTTTGTTAAAGCTATCGAAGTTTGAGAAATATTTTATCAGAGGAATAAAAGAAAGACAATAGTCGGTGTATTTTTAGAATAGCCCATAAGATTACGTGACGATTTTTTCATTGTTTTGTCGATACTTGGAAATAGCAATACCGGAAATTCGCTTGATCACACGAGGGAGATAAATTGGTAAATTAGGGAAATTGATAAAACTGGAATAAGATGGATTTTTAGTAACACAAGCACTAAGCACGGATAACCAAACGAATGGTGGTGAGTTAGTCTTACAAGAAGAAACATGCAGAGTACCATATAATCTGCTTAAGAAGGAACTGCATATGCTTGAAAATCGAAGATAGACAAAAATGCTGGAGAGACTCAGCTGGTGAAGCAGCATCTATGGAGCGAAGGAGGTAGGCAACGTTTCGGGCCGAAACCCTTCTTCACACTCCATATAATTTGGTTCCTTTATCAGCGGTGGGGAAAATATTGTTTTTTTACTCAACTACTCTGCATTGGAAAAAAACAGTTACAGATGCCAAACCTTGGTGAATGGTTTGAAGAAGTGATTAAACAAATTTGCCAAGATGAGGAGATGGGTGTAACAATGAGATTGCACAATAATCGCCATTGATCTATGATGGAAAATAATCATTACTACTTACCTATAGGGTGGCTGCACGTAAGGTCATCAGGTCAAAGGGCGTGATGCACGGAGTAGGTCAATTCTTCTGGAGTACAAGGCGAATTCCGGCATACACGAGTAACACGCAACACATACGTTCTTGTTAAAAACTGCCAAAATGGTCAATTTTGCGCTGTAAAAAAAGTGGAAATAGGGGTAACCGTGAGTGAAAACTGGCAAAATCACTGACTTGTGAAAGAGCAGCATGCCAGCGGATTGAAGGCAAGTCCCGGCCCATGACAGCCCGGGGCTGGAGGGTGATTCTAGTATCTTTGCTCTGAAGCAAGATGCAAGTGGCCGAAGGAGCGGATCCCTCGTGGCAGCCCCCACTCTCCCCCCCGGGATCAGCGCTGTCCAGCCACAGCCACCCTCCGTCCCGTCTTCTCCTGTGCGGCTGGACTGTGATGGGCTGTGGGTCGGCAGCGCCCACACACGGGGCTGGGCAGTGGACACACGGGGACGAAAAACTGGCAACGTCCCCGTCAGCTGCAGCAGTGTTGGGGACAGTCTGGTCCCTCTGCCCAGCCAGTCACTGACCGCACTGCACCAGCACCTCTCTCACTCCCCCCAATCACCCACCCCCCAGATCCCAACCCCCCCCCAGTCAGCATGGAATCCGGATGCTGGGACAGAAGACGGGCCAGCTGTACTAACAGCCATAGTAAGTGCTTACCTGACGTTCACCGCTTGTACTCCAGAAGGCATTGTGTAGCAACAGTGCGGGTCACGGGTCATGACCTCGACTGCTGCGCAACCTCCCTATTCCAAAAGCGATCATCTGTGAGATGGTTACCTTTGTTAGGTTGTATTAGTCCTGCTAGCTGGCATCCATGCTAGTGCTTCTGACAATTGTGCGATATCAAATGTACAAGGTTCTCCACACCACCTTTTGGCGGCTAATGCCCAAAATTTGAACTCCAGCAAGGATAAAATGATCATCGTTTAACTTTTAATAAAAACTAGACCAAGTGCAGACCCGTTGGGTCGGTTTCCCCCCCCCCCCCCCCCCCCCCCCCCCCCCCCCCCAAAGTGTGGTTGTGGGGGGGGTGGGGGGGGGGCATGCGGTGTCACACACACTAACTACCCCACCACACACACGCTAACTACCCCCCTTGATATGATATTAATATTATTGATTTGCTCCTTTTACCCCATAACCGCCCTATCCACTGACGCATAGCCCCCAACTCACAGGCGCATCTACGGGGGGGGGGGGGGGGGGGGTAGAGAGAATGGGGAGGAGGGAGGCTGTGAAGGGGGAGAGGGAGGGAGGCAGGGAGGCAGGGTGGGGGAGGAAGGGGGTTTAGGGGAGGCAGGGTGGGGTAGAAGAAAGGGAGGGGAGAGAGATGGGGCGAGAGAGAGAGGGGGGAGACTGAGAGCGAAATGCAACCACGCATCACACGTTCAGAATGTTCTGGAAATGAAGCGTGCGCGTCTCATGCACAAAAGTTGGCAGCAGCTCTATGGAATTCAGAGGAGCAGCCTGCCGCGTCACACACACACTAACCACCCCTCCTCCCTCTAACCTCCCCCCCCCCCGCGCGCACACACAGCCGGCCCGATTTAAGCTGTCAATGAATTCAGCTAATTTATTTTAAAAACTGTTTTTGAAATTAAAAGTTAATGTTAAGAATTAGTGATGTTAAGTGACAAATAATTAAATTCAATTCTATGCAAACCAATGGAATCTACAACCTGGCAGCTGGGGGGCGGGCCCAACAGACAGGCTGGGGGGCGGGGCCGGGCGGTGCCACCAGGTAGGCTGGAGGGGGGGGGGGGGGGCGCAGGGCTGGGCGGGGCCAGTTGGGCCAGGTGCAAAGACATTGTGACAGGAAGGGAGGGAGGGGGAGAGATCTCTCACCCCTGTCCCATTGTGATTAGACATCTGTGAGATGGCGCTGTGACTCATGCAGAAGTTTGATTTTAGTGGGACCACATTAAGGTTCTAATCTCCCTCACCTGTCCCATTGTGATGACATATGTAAATGCGATCCATTGTGATTGGACATCTATGAGGTGGCACTTTGGCTCATGCAGCAGTTTGATTTTTAAATTGTTTGACGTTTT
Source organism: Okamejei kenojei (assembly GCA_035221665.1). Lineage (NCBI taxonomy): Eukaryota > Metazoa > Chordata > Chondrichthyes > Rajiformes > Rajidae > Okamejei > Okamejei kenojei. The sequence continues at coordinate 41,132,764 of CM069136.1, read as the reverse complement.
GTGAACAATTTTATTCAAAATCTGGGGAAATAATAGACAAAATCTAGAGGAATGGATTTCTAAACTCATGTTAAATCCCTACTGAAATTATAAACATCTCCGCGTTTTTGCGTCTGGTTATCGAGTAAAATACGTTTCACGCACACACACACACACACACACACACACACACACACACACACACACACACACACACACACACACACGCATCACACCCTGCCAACATAACCCTGTGAAACAAATATTGAACCACAGACAGACAGTTTGCACACAGCATGTGGCAGCCTCACTTTGCAAAACTCAAAAAGTATTTATAAATTGTTTGATCCCTCATTGATTGCAGCCTTTTTGTTTTATGGGTCACAGTGCAACGTGCTATGGTCATGATGAAGAATGGAAAATGTGCAGTCGGGATAAGGTGGAGAATGGATAGTAGCCTGGTTAAAGAAGCAGAATAGGAATTAGTGGTAGATTCTCTGTAAATTGGCAGGAGTGAAATGGCATTTACTTAAATATTTTGGATTGCTGAATGTAAATTTCAACAGGATTTTTTTAAGCTGTCGTAACAATTGGAACTTGGCTTTTGACTTGGAAGATTTGGCCGTGCATCTTGGGTGTGCGTTGTAGATTACAGCATTAATACCCTTGACATCCAACACTACTCAACCCAGACCCCTAACACACCCAAAGGGCAGCCAATAAAGAAGTCAGTGCATCTGCTGAGGGGTGGGTATGGCATCCACAGGAGACAGTCTATAAACTAAAACAGTGTTGTAGACTTTAAATGTAAGAAAGAACTGCAGTTTACCCTGACGATAGGCACAAAGTGCTGGAATGACAGCGGATCAGGCAGCATCTCTGGCGAAAAGCAATAAGTGATGCTTCAGGTCGAGACCCTTCATCAGACTGAGAGCAAACTGACTCTCAGTCTGATGAAGGGTCTCGTCCCGAGATGTCACCTATTCCTTTTCTCCAGAGATGTTGTATACTTTAAATATGCGTTGGGGCAGTGATCAACAATATTTGTGAAGATCCAGCCTAATTTATGTCTGTCAGGTAAATCACAGGCCATGGGTATAGAAACATAGAAACATAGAAAAATAGGTGCAGGAGTAGGCCATTCGGCCCTCCGAGCCTGCACCACCATTCAATATGATCATGGCTGATCATCCAACTCAGTATCCCGTACCTGCCTTCTCTCCATACCCCCTGATCCCTTTAGCGACAAGAGCCACATCCAACTCCCTCTTGAATATAGCCAATGAAATGGCCTCAACGACCTTCTGTGGCAGAGAATTCCAGAGACTCACCACTCTCTGTGTAAAGAATGTTTTCCTCATCTCGGTCCTAAAGGAATTCCCCCTTATCCTTAGACTGAACCCTTGTTCTGGACTCCCCCAACATCAGGAACAATCTTTCTGCATCTAGCTTGTCCAACCCCTTAAGAATTTTGTAAGTTTCTCTAAGATCCCCCCTCAATCTTCTAAATTCCAGTGAGTACAAGCCGAGTCTATCCAGTCTTTCTTCATATGAAAGTCCCAATATCCCAGGAATCAGTCTGGTGAACCTTCTCTGAACCCCCTCTATGGCAAGAATGTCTTTCTTCAGGAGCTGGCCCCTGCACGTTTATTGCTGATCACTGTCGTACAGGGTAAATGTCCCAGGCAGCAGCAGTTTGTATTATCTTTCTGGGCCTATTGGTTCAAAAACAATTATGTTCAGGGGACCACCTCTTCGGTCAACCATGAAACTGCACTGTGTAAGGCCTGACTGATTCCTTCCCAGATTGGAAATAGGTTCCCCCCCCCAAATGTATAACAACAAAGTTCAATAATAAACACAGCAGTTATCTGGCAGGCATTTCAAAGGCTGAAAAACCTGAAACAGTCTCCCATTGTTCATCTTTTGAAGTCTCTTATGGCTATCACCTTTCCTCGTTTCTGTTAATTAGAAACTGCCTCCCGCAACGATTCAATGACGGACATTTAATGTAGTGTCAAACACTGTCCTCGCTGCAGTGGGGGGAAATTAGATATGGAATAACTCTGGAAATGGAGTGGGGAATAAAACGGCAATCGAGCCAAAATCAAAAGATAGATTGAATAAGATAAAATTCCCACAACGAATATTAAATAGTTACCCATCTCCATAGCAATTATTTAAGGGATTACTTCTTTGAGTCATCAGTAAACTATTGTAAGGTTTTCATAAGGCTACTGGATGCAAATATTGGTAGGAAGGAACTGCAGATGTTGGTTTACACCAAAGATAGACACAAAATGCTGGAGTAAATCAGTGGAACAGGCGGCATCTCTGGATAGAAGGAATGTCTATCCAAATATTGGTAGATAGGTAAACCAATTAAGTCACCGACTAGCATTAGATTTGGACAACCGGTGAGTCTAGGGCAAAGGAGCTCTGTGATCAATAAGAACATTTAGGGATAGAAACAGCCACATATGGTCGTGAAGGCATCCAGCTGAGCTGGTCTCGTTGGAAATCATGAAAAGATCTGACCCGTTATTAAATATAAAGTAACATCATTGTTAATCCTGAGAAAGATTATGCCAAAATACACTGATGAATTTTTAGAGTGGTAATGTAAGTGACAAATGATAAGTATGAGGTGGTGCTTTTTGGTCAGAGGAATAAGGACTTGTGTGTTTCATAGAATGGAGCAGCTAGACTAATTGTGGAAGATTAAAATGATGTGGAGGTATGGGTAACATCATTAAAAACAACACAGGCAAACAAAGCCAAATGCAAATAAAACAATGGCCTGTTTCAGGAATGTAATTATAAAGCTGCAAAATTAGATTAAATGTGAAAAAAAACCTTTATTATTCCATGCTTGTCTTTCCGTGCAACCTGTATGAAGGCACTGGGGAGGCGCTTGAAAGGCTTACAGAGAAAAGAGGACAAGAAAAGTTCTGAAACATTACAAATATATTCAAAAGGTTGTGAATATTCTCCTACGATGAGGATGCTTCCACGTGACAAAGCCCAAAACCAGAGGCATTGACCATTGACGTAAGATGGGCTCCGACTAACAAGTGGATATATTGATTGGTTTCTGCGCTGAATTCTAAACTCGGACTTGTGACAAGTTGAGAGTGTCATTTAGCATACATGCAAGGGGATGTCAGATTATTACATGAGGGGGAAAAAAGAGACTTGAATAGTTTGTTGATAGGATGTTGAAATAATGTTAGTGGAGATTCAAAGCAAAAATACCAGTGTGCAACTTGAGGCTGAATGCTGTACTGTAATCTTCATAATTCCATATCATTTACATCTGTTTATAATTTTTAAGGGAATGTGTTTCTGCTTCTCAAAATATATGCTATTTTGAAAGAAGGTATTTACATTTTTGTGGTGCCCATTTCATAATTTTAGGATGAGCACAGTCCTTTAAGCCACTAATTACTATTAGGTGTGGTCATTGTGTTGCTGAAGAAAATGTAGAAACATAGAAACATAGAAATTAGGTGCAGGAGCAGGCCATTCGGCCCTTTGAGCCTGCACCGCCATTCAATATGATCATGGCTGATCATACAACTCAGTATCCCGTACCTGCCTTCTCTCCATACCCCCTGATCCCTTCAGCCACAAGGGCCTCTTAAATATGGCCAACGAACTGGCTTCACCTACCTTCTGTGGCAGAGAATTCCACAGATTCACCACTCTGTGTGAAAAACGATTTTCTCATTTTGGTCCTAAAAGACTTCCCCCTTAACCTTAAACTGTGACCCCTTGTCCTGGATTTCCCAACATCGGGAACAATCTTCCTGCATCTAGCCTGTCCAACCCCTTAAGAATTTTGTAAGTCTCTATGAGATCACCCCTCAATCTTCTAAATTCCAGCGAGTACAAGCCAAGTCTATCCAGTCTATTTCCATATGGAAGTCGTGCCATCCCAGGAATCAGTCTGGTGAACCTTCTCTGTGCTCCCTCTATGGCAAGAATGTCTTTCCTCAGATTAGGAGACCAAAACTGTACGCAATACTCCAGGTGTGGCCTCACCAAGACCCTGTACAACTGCAGTAGAACCTCCCTGCTCTTGTACTCAAATCCTTTTGCTATGAATGCCAACATACCATTCGCTTTCTTCACAGCCTGCTGCACCTGCATGCCAACTTTCAATGACTGGTGTACCATGACACCCAGGTCTCGCTGCATCTTCCCTTTTCCTAATCGATCACCATTCAAATAATAGTCTACCTTCCTGTTTTTGCCACCATAGTGGATAACCTCACATTTATTCCACATTATACTGCATCTGCCATGCATTTGCCCACTCACCCAGTCTATCCAAGTCATCCTGCAGCCTCCTAGCATCCTCCTCACAGCTAACACTGCCTCCCAGCTTCGTGTCATCCGCAAACTTTGCGATGTTGCATTTAATTCCCTCGTCCAAATCATTAATGTAAATTGTAAATAGCTGGGGTCCCAGCACTGAGCCTTGCGGCACACCCCACTAGTCACTGTCTGCCATCCTGAAAAGGACCCGTTCACTCCTACTCTTTGCTTCCTGTCTGCCAGCCAGTTCTCTATCCACATCAATACTGAACCACCAATACCATGTGCTTTAAGTTTGTATACCAATCTCTTGTGTGGGACCTTGTCGAAAGCCTTCTGAAAGTCCAGACACAACACATCCACTGCTTCTCCCTTATCCACTCTACTAGTTACATCCTCAAAAAATTCAATAAGATTCGTCAGACATGATTTACCCTTCGTAAATCCATGCTGACTTTGTCCAATGATTTCATCACTTTCCAAATGTGCTGCTATCCCATCTTTAATAATTGACTCTAGCAGTTTCCCCACTACCGATGTTAGACTAACTGGTCTGTAATTCCCGTTTTATCTCTCCCTCCCTTTTTAAAAAGTGGGGTTACATTAGTACCCTCCAATCCTCAGGAACTACTCCAGAATCTAAAGAGTTTTTGAAAAATTATCACTAAGGCATCTGCTATTTCTGGGGCTACTTCCTTAAGTACCCTGGGATGCAGCCTATCTGGCCCTGGGGATTTATCGGCCTTTAATCCATTCAATTTACCCGACACCACTTTCCGGCTAACCTGGATTTCACTCATTTCCTCCATCTCATTTGACCCGCGATCCCCTGCTATTTCCGGCAAATTATTTATGTCTTCCTTAGTGAAGACAGAAATAAAGTAGTTATTCAATTGATCTGCCATGTCCTTGTTCCCCATGATCAATTCACCCGTTTCTGACTGCAAGGGAACTACATTTGTTTTAACTAATCTTTTGCGCTTCACATATCGATAAAAACTTTTGCAGTCAGTTTTTATGTTTCCTGCCAGTTTTCTTTCATACTCCATTTTCCCTTTTCTAATTAAGCCCTTTGTCCTCCTCTGTTGGTCTCTGAATTTCTCCCAGTCCCCTGGTAGGCTACTTTTTCTGCCTAATTTGTACGCTTCATCTTTTTCTTTGATACTATCCCTGATTTCCCTCGTTATCCACGGATGCGCCACCTTCCCTGATTTATTCTTTTGCCATACTGGGATGAAACAATTGTTGTAGTTCATCCATGCAGTCTTTAAATGCCTTCCATTGCATATCCACCGTCAACCCTTCAAGAATCAATTGCCAGTCCATCTTGGCCAATTCACGTCTCATACCTTCAAAGTTACCTTTCTTTAAGTTCAGGACCCGTGTTTCTGAATTAACAATGTCACTCTCCATCCTAATGAAGAACTCAACCATATTATGGTCACTCTTGCCCAAGGGGCCACATACAACAAGGCTGCTAACTAACCCTTCCTCATTACTCAATATCCAGTCTAGAATAGCCTGCTCTCTCGTTGGTTCCTCCACATGTTGGTTTAGAAAACTATCCCACATACATTCCAAGAAATCCTCTTCCTCAGCACCCCTGCCAATTTGATTCACCCAATCTATATGTAGATTGAAGTCACCCATTATAACAGTTTTACCTTCGTTGCATGCATTTCTAATTTCCTGTTTGATGTCATCCCCAACTCCACTACTATTAGGTGGCCTGTACACAACACCCACTAGTGTTTTCTGCCCCTTGGTGTTTTGCAGCTCCACCCATATCGATTCCACATCCTCCAAGCTAATGTCATTCCTTTCTATTGCGTTAATCTCCTCTCTAACCAGCAATGCTACCCCACCTCCTTTTCCTCTCTGTCTATCCTTCCTGAATATTGAATATCCCTGGATTTTCAGCTCCCAGCCTTGGTCACCATGGAGCCATGTCTCCGTGATTCCAACTATATCATAATTATTAATAGCTAACTGCACATTCAATCTCATCCACCTTATTACGAATGCTCCTCGCATTGAGAAACAAAGCCTTCAGGCTTGTTTTTTGAAAAGTGGCCCTTTTAGATTTTTGCCCTGGATTTGTTTTTCCTGCCACTTTTCACCTTGCTACCTATTGCTCCTATCCTCATTTTACACCCCTCTGTCTCTCTGCTCACACATTTAAGAAACCCTCCACTTCTTATTCTCCGTTTGTTATTTTTATCTTCTTTCCTCCCAACGTGTTGCGTCTGACTGCTTCTCTTCTCTGCCTCCTGCCTCACAAACGGACTACTTGCCTTCTCTATTTGAGTCCCTCCCCCCAACCGATCTAGTTTAAAGTCTCCCCAGTAGCCTTTGCAAATCTCCCCTCCAGGATATTGGTTCCCCTTGGGTTCAAGTGCAACCCGTCCTTTTTGTACAGGTCACACCATGTAGAACTGAGTTTGTGCACAGCTCTCAATATGATGAACAAACAAATAATCTGTGGGACAGTGGTGCAGCTGCTTCCTCAGTGCCAGTGACCAGGTTCAATTCTGACCTTGAGTCTGCATGTAATCCCTGGGAGCACGTGGGTTTCCTCCGGGTGCTATGGTTTCCTTTCACATCCCAAAGATACACTGGTTTGTAGGATCATTTGCCCCTGAATATTCTTCCAAAAGTGTCGGCAGTAGGTGAGCAAGATGTGTAACGTGGAACTAATGTGAATGGGTGATCAGTGGTCCAGATGGAGCTGGTGGGCCAAATGGCCTGTTTCTACGCTGTCTCTCTAAGCTAAGCTAAATTATACTAACCCATTTTAGTTGTTGGTTGAGGAATAAATATTGATATTTGTTCCTTTTTGAATAGTGCCAAAGGATCTTTTCGGACAAATTGATATGTGAGATGGTGGTGTCTTACTTTATTGAACTGTTTGAAAGATGGCAGGTTCAGCTTTGCAGCTTACACTGAGTGTTGCTCTCACATGAGCCGGAATTAAACACATTTTTCAGGCTTGAACCTGTAAACTCTGAATCAGAGGCCATAAAACTGTGCTGCAGTTACTGCCCTAGACTTTATTGCTGTAGAAAGTATAGTTTTACTAACTTTGGGTACTTCAGACAGCTAGGGGGAATAACCTGTGGCTCTGCAGGGTGCAGTATGAGGAAAGTGAGCATCGTTTGTTTCAGCTGCCATTTATTGATTTTTTTTTTTTCTGTCCCTGGCAGAGATTGCAAGGATCTTCTTAACCAGAGATGAAAAGATAAATCTAGAGGTCAAGAAATAGAACATTGACATGCACAAGTTTATGAAAGTACCATTGTTCATGGTTGATAGGATGGAACCTTTTTCTTCATTGTAAAATGGCCAATTTCATCTTGACTTGAAGTAATCCATTTAAAAAAATAAAATGGCAACCTTTTTCGCTTAACCTTATGTTCAATAATTCATTTTGGATTTGCATGGTAGAGATCCAAATATTTTATTAAGTAGTTAAAAACGTGGAACTGTTTCCAGAGACTTTCTGGATAAGTGACTAAAAAGTAATTGTCAGGTTAAAAATATCAATGTTTAATGGAATATTTGTTTTTCAATCTGGAGAAATAGACTATAAAGGGACGGACGTGATCAACAGCTGTGCAAGATATCTGGGGAACTACTGCATAAGGCCTTGTGCCAGAAAGGAGATATTGCCCTGGTAAGAGTGCAGTTCTAATTCACCAGAATTTCACCAGGGATGAGAGAATTATGATTTATGTCAACATTTAGGCTGACACTCCCTGTAATACCCAAGATTAAAATGTAATTTTTAGTGATCTTCTAGGCGACTGATAGACTGGATGGAGAAAAACTGTGTCTTGGTAAGGGGATATTACATTATAATTGGTGTCAAGAGAAAAGTTGTGGAATGCTTCTCTGTATAAAGAACATTTTAAAATGTGGAAAGGAATAAATGCTTATTTTGACAATAAATCTAGTATCTGAGGTTGATAGATTTTTGGGAGCGGAAAGCATGAGAGCATGTGGCTGCTTTAATTCTATTAGTAAAGGATCTTCTTAGCCAGAGACGTGCATTGAAAGAAGCAGCATCTCAGGAAGTGATTGTGCCAGAAATGTTAATGGAGGTTTGAAGGTAGTTTAGTTAAAATTGGGGTCTTAAATCCGAAAAGAGAAAGTTGCTTTGGTAAGGCAGGCTAGTTTCACTGGGTAAATTGGGGGAAACTAGATTTAAAATATATGGTAAATAACAATACGATACGATAGAACTTTATTTATCCCAGGAGGGAAATTGATCTGCCAACAGTCATAAAGCACAAGATACATTAAACAACACCAGTCACCAGTCTTTAATTGTAACTTATTATGAACTAAATATGCATCAGCATATGGAATAACATTCACATGTGGGGGGGGGGGGTTCCTGAACAATGGATATTAGTTTATTAAAGAGAAATACATGTAACAATTTGGAGTCGGGGATCATTGAATTCAATAAAGGTCACCAATAAATTGGTAATGATAGCAGATTAACAAATAGTGACCTTCTAATAATTATTTTGTTTTTAAATAGTTCATGCAGATTTCAAGGCAGTAAAAAATAACTGCCATTCAAGAGGAGGGGGGCAGGACTTTACACACTAGCATTTACTCTCTGGCGGCGCTGCGTGGCAGCTGCGGCTCAGTCCGTCTGTTTTTTTTCTTTATTTTTTCGTCTTTTTGTGTCTGTTCTATTACTGTGCTTGTTGTGTGGGGGGGGGGGGGGGGGGGGGGGAGGGGGGGGGGGAGGGGGGGGGACGGGGGGGATAAGGCCTAGGCGGAAGCGTTCAGAGCTGTGTTCAGCGGCGGGCGGCGGCCCGGCTTTGGGGCTTCGGCGCTCCAGCAGTTGCAGCGGTGCTTCCAGCAGCGGCCAAAAGCAGTCTTCAAAAGCGGGTTTCAGAATATTGTATGTGACTTCCACCACAGTGTGGTGGTTGTTAAATATGTGAAGTTATGACTGCATTTTCGTTCAGACCGAAAAGGTGAATGATAAAGGAATCTGAATCTGGTGATGTAACTCAAAGGGAAAGGTGTCAGAGGCAAATATTTAGTCAAAAGGGGACGCATTTAAGCCGAAGATAGACACAAAATGCTGGAGTAACTCAGCAGGACAGGCAGCATCTCAACACAGTCTGAAGGTCTCGATCCGAAATGTCACCCATTCCTTCTCTCCAGAGATGTTGCCAGTCCCGCTGAGTTATTCCAGCATTTTGTGTCTATCGTCGGAAAAATGATAAAGATTGTGAAAAAAGACTTAAATGGCCGTCATCAGTGTAAACTGGGAAATGGGGTGATTTGATTTGATAATATTGATTGAGGGATGGGTAATGACCTGAACTCGAGGTGTAACTTGCCAATCCATCGCCAAAATAATGCCGTGGAATCATTTAAAATCCACCTGAGCAGGGGGACATGGCCTTTTTCTTATCAGATTCGATGGCATCGCCGACAGTGTTACATTGTGCTGGTGAATCTGCCTGGACATGTCATGCTCAGGTCAATGCGGGGAGAACCATGGCCTTCTGAAGCAAATGGTAGTGCTACTTGCTGTCCTTTTGGGTGGGTGGGTGAGAAGGGGGGGGGGGGGGGGTTAGGGGGTGGGGAGATGCTGGAAGGAGGGGAGAAACATTAATTGGGGGTTGAGAGATATACTAATCTTAAGAGGGATCTGTATTTATAAAATTTCCAAGGGTCTCCCTGGCTTTGGAATTTGGATGTACTTTTTACAGTCTCCGAATAAAGGGTCAGCCATTCATAACATGAACTTGCTTCACTTGCCCATCATTTCGCCAAATTCAAAGGTTTTGCGCCTTTTCTACTTAATATTTCCTTATAAGATAATGTCTTTGAAAGCATTGTGAATTTAGTGAACTCTTTTAAACACTACCTTGAGGCAACAGTGAGCTGAGAGCATAAGTACTCCATATTTAGTGGTGGAAGAATGTGGTGTTGGGCCTTGTCTGCGAAACAGTTTGCAGAATGTCCTTGCAATGTGAAGATGACCAGGGTTGTAACTCGGGGATGACAAAGATGTTAAGAGGAATTAGAAAAGTCAATTTTGATTTTATCCTATTGAAGTTTAAACTCATCCAATCTTGATAGGAATCCCCGAATAGTATGTGCGTATTAGCCGTAGCAGTGATCTGTTATCATTAATATCAAAAGGGTCATTCTTTTTTAAGGCTTTAAGAAGAATTGAAAAATAGTAAATTTGGGATATTAAAATAAGAAAGTCAAGGACAAACTAGTGAGCTAGAGTCATAGAATGATACAGTGTGGAAACCGGCCCTTCGGCCCAACTTACCAACATGTCCCAGCTACACTAGTCCCACCTGCCTGAGTTTGGTCCATATCCCTCCAAACTTGTCCTATCCATGTACCTGTCTAAGTTAGTTAGTTAGCTCGCACTATACTGCTAAAAGATCTGCTAAAATAAAAGCTAATTTGGGCTAATATAATTTTCTGCTGCTGTGAGGGCCATATTAAATTGGACAATCTTGGCCTATTTCCTAATTCTTAAAAGAGGGGTGTTTAAAGTGAATCATGTGTCAGGATTCAAAGTTGAGTTTTTCCATTCCTACCAATGTCTTTGACATTACTGACCTATCCAGCTGCCCACTCCATTATCTGTTCTTTGAATACTGGATATCTTAGTTTTTTTCTACTAATTTGATACTTTTTCCCTTGTGAAGTTTGTGGAATCTAAAGTTTGTAAATGTCTCTCTTGATTTTTTTTTCATTGTTCCAAAATAAATGAATAATTTTCTTAGTACCAGCTAAATGACATGTGCAAATCATAGTTTCATAATATACACTAATATGCACTGATAAAAATAACTTGGTCATCCCTGGCCTGTAGAATGAAACTGTCCTAATGTAAATATAATCTGACAGTCTTTAAGAGCCTGCAGGATTAATGGTGTGGGATCTGGGAATAACTGGCTTGGTGTTCTTTGAAGCCACAAAGGAAATACGTAGTTGAGAATTTGGAACCAGACAGAGGGAACTGTTTCTGCTATTTCCGACACGAGTGCTGAAAGTGATCATTTTGCTTTGACCACAAAATATCACAGAAGGTATTAAATTTTGATTTCACAATGTCAATCTTTAAAGGATCTGAGAAGCTGAATTAATATTATGGTAATTACGGATTTGACCACGATCATTACTGTGACAAGTGCTACAGTTCTAACATTTAAACTAAATATTATTGGTCTACCTTTTACATTAGTGAACTTTTAGTACAAGCAGAGAATGTGATGTTATGCCCAAGGCTCCTGTAAAGTGCTTACAGACTTCAGAGTTGCTTGCTTTGAATTGGTGTGGTGAAACATTCCCAGCTTTGTCATTGTGGGTATTCTATCAATAGATTCTATATTACTAAATTTTTGGGATAACTATCAACAAAAGTTTTTGAAGTAAATTGGTAAAATATGTCTGCCGAGGTTAACATATGATAAGGTTTGTCAGAATTTAAACATTTCAAAACCAAAATGAAGTCGAAGGAAAGCTCGGAGGAAAAGACTGATTCACATTTTCTGAAGGTAAGTTACTTTTGATCAAAGCAACAATGGACATTGTCCATTGAAATGTTTTTTTTTTTAATGTAGGTTACGTTGGATTTTAGATTTGTCTCTGGACTGCTTAACGGGATGTGTGAGCAAAAGATGAATCAGAAACCACTGGTCAGTTTCTTAATGCCTCAAACAGGTTTGACTGACATTCCAGATCATACAGTGCCCCATTTTGAAATTTGGAAATAATTTCCTGTTCGTGTTAGTATTCTGTGATACAACAGTTAATTCTGTGCAGGCCAACCCTCCATTAAGGCTGCTTAGGTTACGGAAATACATCCTTGTATAACTCGCACGTTGTAAAATTTGAGGTACAAAATCAAATTTGCCCTCACAGAAATTGTGTGGGAAGGAAATAAAGTAAATAAATCAACCCTAATTATTTTTCTATTTGTTTTTCCTAATGCCACGTGCAAATAAAGCGGCTTCATGGAAAGGAAAAATTGTGAGTCGGGCCATTTTCTTGGAACACAACCCCTCCTTGTGACGCCGGGATTATCTGTACATAAACAGGGCTCGAAATTAGCGGTTGCCCGGGTGCCACTGACCATCCAAAGTGCCACCGGGCAACCTAAACACCGAGATTTTGCCCGGCTTGGCACGCAGATACTGGTTGATTCCGAAGATAGACACAAAAAACTGGAGTAACTCAGTGGGTCAGGCAGCATCTCTGGAGAAAAGGAACATTACGTTTTGTGTCGGCGACGGCTGTAATGCGTGGGAAAGATACTAAGTGTGGCGTGACGGAGGGTCGAAGCAAATGACTGGCCGCGAACAGCAGCAGCGGCGGCGACGACGTCGGTGGCGGTTCCATCTCGTCCTCCTCCCGCTCCCCGCCGCGGCCGCTGCCTGCCACTCCGCAAACAACACTTTCAAAACGAACCCTCCCGCACGCCGAAGCCGGGAGGAAGGAGGGAGGGAGTGGCCCCCCTCTGCCGTCTGAAGCGTCTGCACCGCTCAGCCCCGCACCTTCCTATAGGTTGACGGAGGCGGTGGCGAGGAAATCCCAACTGCTTCCCCCTTTGGCGGCGGTCCTTGGCGATGGACAGGCAGGGGCGGAGATCCCGGGGGAGGGGCAGGCAGTAGGGACGTGTGTCCCCCTGTTTTGAGAGCCCACCCGAGAGCCCCCCACGCCCGGGGGTGGCCAGAGACGTCGGGAGTCAGACGGCCACGGTGCCCCCAGGCCCACAGCCAGCGCAGTGAAGCAGCACTAAACCCAGCTCAACTCTTCCTGTCCCGCCAGGTTATCCCTGCCTGGATTTAGGAGAAATATGTCATCAGTCCAGGCGAGAGGCAGAGTTGAGCTGAATTTAGCGCTGGATTGAGCTGAAATTACCGTTCACAGGGCCTCCGAAGCCTCGCGCGCGCGGCCGCCAAGATATTGTGTCCCCCCTGTCCCCTGGTCCCCTCCATATTTTGATAGCGATTTCTGTGCCTGCTCGATGATGCCAGTGTTGTCCGAGGAGCACTGACCTTCCTTCCACCCTCCTCTGCCCCTTCCTCTCTCTTTCTTGCTCTCTTGTATGCCCCCTGTCCACCCCCCCTTATCCCGAGACCTCTCCATCCCACACTGATCCCCATTCCTGCCTCTATTCAGTCCTCACTGACATCCCGTGTGCTCCCCTCCTCATCTATTCCCCCCCCCCCCCCCCCCCCCCCCATCTATTCATCTTGCAGTGATCTCCCTATCCACCTCGCATTGATTCTCCTGCCATCCCCATCAATCCTACACTGGTCCTGCAATTGATCCTGTACTGACCCCCTTCCCATCCATCCTGCACTGTGCTACCCCTTCATCCTGCACTGCTCCCCCCCATCCATCCTGCAAAGATCCCCCCCCCCCCATTCTACCCCACTGTCATCCCCCACGCTCTCCCTTCACAATTTTAGCTACACCAACCAACACACACTAATTCCCCTGCATCAATCCATTTCTGTACCGATTGCCTTCTCAACCCTCCCCCCCACCATGTCCTCTATCCATCCTGCACTGATTCACACCCCCCCACCCCCTCCCAACCCTATTGTGCTGGAAATGTCTTCAGAGTGAACATTGACTATGTTTGATAACGGAATGCAATCAACTGTTTTAATTCCCAATATTATTTGTTTTAGTCCATGAAGATGGATTAATTCAATTGTGAACACGTGAAACATTAAAACCGCAGTGTTTGATTGTCACTGGTATCGTTGACACGTTAACACGTTATTACAGAATTCATTTTAACGGCAAATCAATGCTCTTAATATGGAGTATCAGTACTGTAGTTATTTAATGAGCAACATTCACAACTATACATTTGATTTATCCAGGTTTTACTCCTACAATCAGTCATACACATCACAAATTTGGTCAGGAGATATTTCAGTTGAAATTTTAACGTTAATTCTAAAGTAGGAATAATGGAAAAAGCAGTTATCAACAATTTGTTTTTAATATTTGTTGCTTACAAACTAGGTATTTTCATTCCTGTTCACAACACATACATCTAATCTGAATGTCTGGTAATGTGGCATCTTGACACCTTTTAATATATTACCAAAAGAACATTTGTTGCATTTATGTCCTTTGGCCATCTCTTGTTAGTTAGTGTAATGTTTAACCTGTCAGATGGGTATAGTCAGTTTTAACAGCTATTATCATAAAATGCTTTTAGAAAATTCCTTGCAACCTGTATATTTTGTTGTGGATAAATTATGTGGGAAGCGAGAGTGTTTCTGTACCAATAGCAATAACGACCCATGCTATGGCCATGTCATGATAATTTTCGGTTTTTCACAGACAGCATGCTTGCATCAATCTGTAGTGCGCATGGTTAAGCATATATGTTATCATGGTCCAGGATTTATTGACACAAGTTGATCATACGCTGAATAATCCAACCACATTTTTGTTTGGAAGTGGAAAGAAATAATAAACATTGCATAAATTGCAATGTGTAAAAAGAGTTGAGATACTGTATTTTAATTTTGCTGCATGTCATTGTGGTATATATCATGTCTTGATTGGTGAATATGTTTAGTTTGTGACTTTATTTGAAGCAGAAATAATATGTGAATGCTTCATTGAGTATAATTCCGACTGGTAACTACGCACTTCGTCTGAGCACATTATCGCATGCGTCATGCAAGCCATCTTAAATGACCATCTAAACTGTCATTTGGCAACCTAAAAAGCTGCCTAGGTTGCCCGGCTGGCAACAGGGAAAAAAAGTTAAGCGAGAGCCCTGATAAATATGTTGGATCTAAATCTCATTTTGTTCATTATGCAATGTTTCCTCTATATATGTAGGTAAGTAAATGTACATATTTATACTTGGTGCAAAACAGTAGCTAATTGTGGACAATGAAGTTGAGAATATACAAAATAAAAGCAAGGTGAATGGACAGATGAAACTATTAGACTCATGAAAAGTTAATCATTGCGTTGTGAGGCGTCAGGGAAAATAATCTACCAAAGGAGAAAATCAAATTGTTCTAATATTGATGTGATGTGACTTGGCCTCTGTCACTATTGCTCCAGCTGCTTAAATTATTCATAAAAGAAACATTAACAAAATAGAAACACCTTTTTACACACAAAAGAACATTTTAAAGTAATTTTCTAATTGTACTTTAAAGTTGCTGGTGTAGATGTCCTTGGAAAGGTTTTTTTTGGATGTCTTTGTAGCTTTGTTCTAAATCAGAGTTTTTATTTGGCTGGGGGTTGAATTATTGGCAGTCACAAGTTATATTTTTCTCCTGATAAGTGACTTTGTTAAATCTTTTTTTTTATTGCAACCCGTATTATTGAAGGCAAGTTCTTCACATTGACATAAGTGACCCATAAATCTAGCTTCAAATGAACATCAATGGTGGAATTGCAAAAGCTCTTGAATTGTCATGACCAAATGTGAAGAAAATGTGCAGACAATGTGCATGTGGCTTGGGCAAGGAGAACTGTTTTTGAATTGGATATGTTGCAAGAGATGCTTTTATGCTTTGTCTCATTATTTCCATTATGGACTCTTGCTGGATATAAATCCAAAATGTATGCATCTGAAAGCATGTATGCTGATCTCTTGGGCCAGTTAAAAGACAAAATGAAATGAAGCAACTGAATGTGCCAAAAGACTCTGAACTTGTTTTTATTTTCTTTCCTGAGTATTTTCACCATTTTATGTTGTTATTTCATTTTTCTTTCTGTCACTGTGATTTGATGTTACATAACCTGTCCTTATTCTTCCCTGAAAGCTGGAGTAACTCAGTGGGACAGACAGCATCTCTGGAGAGAAGGAATGGGTGACGTTCCGGGTCGAGATCCTTCAGACTGAGGAAGGGTTTCTACCCAAAACATCACCCATTCCTTCTCTCCAGAAATGCTGCCTGTCCCGCTGAGTTACTCCAGCATTTCAAGGTTTCAAGGTCAGTTTATTGTCACGTACCAATTAAAGTACAGTGAAATTTGAGTGATCATACAGCCATACTAAAAGCAGCAAGAGACACAGTTAAAATAAAAGTTAACATAAACATCCACCACAGCGGCACTCCACATTCCTCACTGTGAAGGAAGGTAATAAAGTCCAATCTTCTCCATCTTTATTCTCCCGCGGCCAGGACTGTCAATCCATCCGCAGTCGGGGCGATCAAAGCTCCCGCAGCCGCCAATTCGAGGCCCTCACCTTGTGCAACTCGGGTGTCGGGACGGTTGAAACTCCGCAGCTTGGAGTTCCTGAATCGCTCTCTAACCAGGGACCGCGGGCTCCATGATGTTAAAGTCCACAGGCCCGCAGTTGATCTCCGGCAAGGGTATTACGTGCTCCACGATGATAAGTCCGCTTCGCGCCCGCGGTTGAAACGCTGGGTCGGTCACCAGGAAAGGCCGCTCCACTCCATGATGTTAGGCTGCTGTGGCGACGGAGGTCCGATACGAAAAGAAAATCGCATCGTAAGAGATTGAAATTGTGTCTATCTTCAGTTTAAACCAGCATCTGCAATTCCTTCCTACACCTTTTCTCCCTACAGGTTTTGATGTTGTACAGTATAGTGTTCCCTTCGGGCTAATCTCTTTGATTCCCTCCTCTTTCCCCTTGCACAATTACTGTGTAGCACACAGCTGGCTTTCTTAGATTGAAGCCATTGTTTTCAGCCTCTGCAAAACAAAAATCTGACAACTATCTCAAGCTCTTATACTGCTTAAAACTTAACTCTGAACTGATCAGTCAAACAAATGACGTTCTTCCATCAGTCCGGCTGCCCCTCTCTCCCCTTCCGTATTCAGTAATATATCTAGCCATCCCATTTTCAACTCCTGCCTGAATTTTGTTGTTTGTTTTAACATTTGTTGGCTGCAAATTCTGCTGTTATTTGGTTTAGTTTAATATTATTGTCATTCATGTCGATATACAGTGAATAACCTTTTTGTGTAGGAAGGAACTGCAGATGCTGGTTCAAATCGAATATAGACACAAAAAGCTGGAGTAACTCCGCGGGACAGGCAGCATCTCTGGAGAGAAGGAATGGGTGATGTTTCGGGTCGAAACCCTTCTACAGACAGAAATTTAAAACAAAACTTTTTTGTTGCATGCTATACAGTCAACTGAAAGACTAAACATTATTACAATCAAGATGTCCACAGTATAGATACAGGATGAAAGGTATAGCCTTTCGTGCAAGGTAAAGCCTGATTAAAGATAGATTGAAGGTCTCCAATGAGGTAGATGGGAGATTAGGGCCACCCTCTAGTTGCTGAGATGTTCAGTTGCCTGATATCGGCTGAGAAGAAACTGTCCTTGAATAAACTGACCTATTTTATGTTCTTGTCAATTACTATTGCTTGTCCAAATAGTTTTGTTCTGAGAACTACTGAATGGCATATTTTTCATTGATACATTTGTGTTTTGAAAAGTGTTCTGCAAGTGGGAAAAACGTAATTAATGATATAATTAAATACATGCATAAATATAAATGGCATGCATCCTGTTCGTTCTAATGCTGGAGGAATCTGTATAATGTAATAGTTTAATATGCTATGTCATTTAATCTTCCCCCAGCCCAACAGTATTCATTACAAGGGCTTCCCTGATTTCACCACCTTTTACACCTCAGCAGTCTTTCTCTGAAATCCCCTAACCATGAAAGTTCCTGGTCTTCGGGCCTTTCCTTGACTATTCCTCTCACAGAGAAAGCATGCAAACAATCAGCCCACTTATGAACAAACTAAGCTACAAGTGCAGCATCTTAATGGTGATTTAAGAGACAAATGATCTGGAACTCGTGAGTGTTATAAACTCGCATGATCCATTTCATAATTTTTACCAAATCTGACCTTATCCATTTTGTGCTATAGCTAGGTTCCTTTGCTTCTTCATCCCAGTCTAGTTCATGCATAGTGTCTCCAGAACTCCCTCATGTCCTATTTTATATCATTCATAATTTGTAAATGCGGGTTTCTCTTATTATTCTAACTGTATTGGCTTAGTTCCAGCTTTTTGCTCAACAAATGTATGTTTAATATTCTTCCATAAATAAGTGATTTATGGGAGGTAGACCTCTAGAGGTAGACCTCTGGAGATATATTAGAGTTGTACAGATGTGAGGTATAACAAACACAAAAGGTCACTGGATGATGGTAGCAGTAGAAATTAGCCATAAAGTGAAAAAACAATGTATGTAAGACTAGATTAAAATGATTCAACATGTTGTCGAATACTCTACTGACGAATAATGGTGTACTATGCTGACTGGTTGCTTTGCAGCTTGGTTTGCTAACTTAAACACCCAAGAGCTAGGGGGACTGCAGAAAGTGGTAGATGATCTACAGGAAGCATTGCCTCAAAGTCAGCAAATATCACTAAAGATCCACACCACTCTGTCCATGCTCTGATCTCGCTGCTACCATCAGGAAGAAGGTACAGGAACCTGAGAATTATGACCGCTAGGTTCAAAAACAGCTTCCCATCAAACATCAAGCTCTAGAACCACACTGTACAAACATAACCACAACCCTACTGATCTACAGTAGACTTTGTTTAGGTTGCACTACGTACCTCAACTTGCACAATTATGGTCTGGTCACGTAGTATGACTATTATTGATTATTGTTTTATATTTGTTGTGTTGTTGCCCTAATGTGCCTGTTAAGTGATAGCGAGTAAGAATTGCATTGTTCTGTTCCTGATGCATATGACTCTTGGATGGAAAAGGAATGCAGTATTCATCATTTGTTTGCACAACCTATTGCACAGATATCAACTTAATTTTAACATATCAAATGTTGATTAATAGATGGCATTGCAAAATAGTATTTTTGCATAGGTTAATATGACTGTGTGAGACTTGTGGGAATCTACCACAGCGATGCAAATGTGATTAGTATGTAATGTGTATGAACCATGGCCTGTAGTGTAATGGCTCAGAAATATTTACCATCCATAATAATTTATTTCCTTAACATGTAATTTTAGGAAGATTGCTTATTGAAATGGTTTAACAAAAAATGCTGTTTTGATTTTAGTCACATTCTAATTTAATTTGGAAACCTCTTTCCATATGTTTTTTTTAGGTTGGGTTAGTCAGTTTGATAAGGGGAAAACTGCTGTAACGGAAGTGAAGGTGAGGTTTTGTTTTCCAGGAATATATTGCAGTCATGGATAGATTGCATCTTAAAAATTGCAATACAGTATATACTTTGAATATGAACTTCTCAAAAATGTACTTGTTTAGCATGTAATTTTGCAGCTATATTTATTCAATCATGCAAGAAAGGTTATGTAATTATTTTAGGACTAGAAAAATAATTTATTAATTTCATACATGGATTTTGCAATCAGCAGTAAGTGAAGAACACCGTCATGAATGTATAATGCCAGTGTTTCATTAGATATGTATTTTCCAGACTTAACACAGGATTTGCACAGAAATTTGTCATAATTTGAAAATCAAATCACCAGTGCCCTTCCACATGGGATCTGGTTTTGTATGAGTAAATTAAGCAATATGTTTTTTCAACTAATAAGATTGAAGAATTCTTATTGAATCTCACTGATGGCAAAATATGTTTCTTCCTCTGTGCAATATGTTAATAACTGAATTTAACGACTTTCTAAGTTTAATTCCACTGACATAAAAGAAACATTGTTGTTTGCTGTACAGTATTCAGTTTTAAAGATTATTAGCACGAGTGAGCAATGACAAATTTCCACCATATGGAACTTAAGCCAGGAAGTTTGTTAAAATATTTAAATTCTGTACTCTAGACCATATACAGAAAGTGAAATGGGATTGGAATGAATGATGAGACTACGCATAAGAGAAACGTGTAAGATAAATAACTCCAAGAATACAATCTGAAGGGATTACGCTATTCTCAAATAATTTAATTTTCAGTACCAGTAAGGTTGTAGGTTAAAAATCTACTTGCATAAACCAGTCATGACATTTACTGTGTGTTTAGTGAGTAACCTGTCATTACCTTGAGTACCATAACTTCACAATTGTTTTATATTTTGTATTGGTGGCTATGGTTTGCACAGAGGCTGTTGGGCAAGCAGGATGCTGCCATCTAATTTACTCTTTCACATTGGTGTATTTCTGTTGTTTTCTAATTCAAATCAGAAGTTTTAATTGTAAATGTCATTTAAGTTAAAAAAAACTTTTGTCCTACCATTGACAATAGTAGAACTAGTCATATAATAACATTCTTATAAAATAAACAACTATGAAGAGGGCTTACTACACTCTAAAGCAATTTGTAGTAATACATGAATCATATTCTTTCACAACCTGTAGTGTGCAGCTCCAGGACAGTGGTTTTTGGCATTATTTGATATACTTTTAAAGAAACTGGTGTGTGCAGAAAACTGCTGTTATCTTTTTGGGTTGACAGGGAGGAAGTGAACTATCTCTCCTGCTCCACATTTGCTTGGAAATATTTCTTTTTGGAACCTTTACATGGTCAGGATTAGGGTTAGGCTAACCCTAACCTTTACTTGCATCATGTCAGGACAGGATCATGGCTTGGCTAGGCTACTGTTACAATTATTCTTGCCATAGATTTGGGAATGGAGAAATCCGTTCAGGTAAGGTATTGGAGGAATGCTTGTAAATATGTACCCTTTTTCTTCAACAATCCAGGATCCCTTTTTCTGGGTCATATATTAGTTTGCTGTACCACATTTTTTTAATGTACTGGTAAAAAAAACATCATGACCCAGAATTTCCAGTTATGGGAAGAGAGTTGTTCTTGTCATTGAAGTGGAGAGAATCTACTGATGCAAAACCCTGAAGATGCCATAGACTGCTAGAGGCAGCACGAATGCAGTGATAAGTGTATCAGAGAAAGAGTTGTTGCATAGTGCTGGAGTAAGGTTAGACCAAGGACTGATCCACATATCCAACAAAGAATCAGGCTTAACTTGAGGCCCATGGCTACACCGTTGATTTGTAAGAAATAATGGGAATCAAAAGAGCAGTTGCCCTGGGTAAGAACAAGCTCTGCCAAGTGGAGGAGAATTTTACTGGGGAAATCATGAAAGGCTTGGATAGAGTGGATGTGGGAAGGCTGTTTCCACTAGTGGAAGAGTCAAGGACCAGGGTTGATAGCCTCAGAATAAAAGGACATTCCTTCAGGAAGGTGATGAGTAGGAATTTCTTTAGTCAGAGGGTGGTGAATCTGTGGAATTCATTGCCGCAGAAGGCTGTGGAGGCCGAGTCAATGGATATTTTTAAGCCAGAGATAGATTCTTGATTAGTAAGGGTGTCAGGGGTTAATGGGAGAAGGCAGAAGAATGGGGTTGTGCGGGAGAGATAGATCAGCCATGATTGAATGTCAGACTAACCTTGATAGGCCGAATAGCCTAATTCTGCTCCGATCACTTCTGAAGTTATGAAATAGTTAGATCTATGTTCTAGAAATGAAAAAAAATTGTTTGGCTTTCTCCTTTCCTTTTGCAATTTGCATTCAGGGATTAGTTAATGGGGGTTGTAGCATGCAGAAATAGTGACGTTATCAAGTAAACTGCAGCCAAATGCCATTGAAGATTACTCACAGTAAAGCAGGAAAGTTCCCTTTCTGTAAATATGTAAAGGAATTAAATACAAATTGGATAGCATACAGGATTTAGGTAGAATCTGAAGTACTATAAGCGACATCAACTCTTAACTTTGAAAAGTTTGCTTAAAAAAATATTATTCAAAAGGGAATGAGTGTCCCAACACTTCAAAGTCTGAGATTCTGTTGTAATCATGTCACAGAAAACTATATATTTAAAAACTCAGTTTCACCTCATTCAGCAATGCATTTTTTTTGTGCACTTGTCTTTACAAAGAGAATTGTGCATAAAATGTTGAAGCTTACATCAGATCCCTGCGTTGATCGCATCTGTGATTTGAAATAATACATCTCATGAAGCAGCAGAATGGACGCCAATAGTAAGTACTGCATTTCTATATCTAACAGTGCAAGTGAAGATTATACAGAGAGATAGAAACGTGTGTTGATTGTGACAAAGTTGTTACAGACATGTTATAAATGTTAAATTGACCTATGGTGGCATAGTGGTGGAGTTGCTGCCTTACAGCGCCAGAGACCCGAGTTCAATCCAGGCTATGGGTGCTGTCTGTTCGGAGTTTGAACATTCTCCCCGTGACCGCGTGTGTTTTCTCCGAGATTTTCGGTTTCCTTACACACTCCAAAGACGTACAGGTTTGTAGGTTAATTGGCTTGGTGTAAATGTAAAAATTGTGTCTGTGTGTGCAGGGATCACAGGGTGTGTGTGGTGGGCCGAAGGGCCATTGTTCTCAGTGGGCCGTAGGGCCTGTTTCGCACTGTATCTCGAAACTAAACTAACCTAGTTCCATTTCCTGAACATTGACTCCAGCCATAATTCTGGAGCAGACGAGTGAAACAATTATCTCGATTGTTACAATGCCGTTTTTGGCCAATTTAATCTGTAACCCCAAGCATTTTAAATTGTATTGTCCATTTCCTTTCTGGCACCAATCCAGATCAGCCATCTGTTCTGCCCTTGCTAATTGGCCCTGGTTAAACAATGGCACAGTTTAAATACACGTATCATGGTTTTGAAATCCCTCAATGACTTTAAACCTCTCTCCAGCTCCATTACCCCGGGCTATTACCCAAACCTTGGAACAGCCCTGCCACTTCTCTACCCTATTTCCTATTCTAGGGTGCTGCCTAAAAATAAATGTAATTTATAAAATTAAATAAGTGGAGAATCAATGAACTACAGAAGCTGGTTTACAAAAAAAGACACAAAGTGCAAGTGTGACTTAGCCAATCAAGTTTCCAAACTAGCATGCCATTTCTTTATTGTGCAAAATGCATTGAAACCTTGGGCGATGTGGTATTATTTCTACTCTGATATAATCTTTGTTTTTCTTTCCTGCCGGCTCTCATTGTCTAAAGTAATAACATTATTCCATGTAGCCTGATACTAACCCAGTTACCTTGGGATTACCTCCTTGATAGTGAGCTTCCACCAGGGGTGTCAGTAAATTTTTGTTTGTGTTAAATTTCATGGAAGCAAGAAATTATGATTCTGATGAAATTACTGACAACTTTATTGTGATACTTCAAACTTTATAGAACCATCTTTGACAAAGGCCTTATTTGCATTTCTTTTATTTTCCACCACCCAGTTCACTTTAAGAATAGACACGACATGACAAGCTGTTGTAACGAATGATAAAGTATTGAAAATTAAACAAACTATGGAGGAGGTTGGATTAGAATTGGTATATTCAATGAGCAATATGGTACAGTAACACAAATAAAGAGGAAACGTGTGCACTATTTATATGTGTAGGAAAGAACTGCAAATGCTGGTTTAAATCAAAGGTAGACACAAAATGCTGGAGTAACTCAGCGGGTCAGGCAGCATCTCTGGAGAGAAGGAATGGGTGACGTTTCGGTCGAGACCTTTCTTCAGACTGAAATGGGTCTCGACCCAAAACGTCACCCATTCCTTCTCTCCAGAGATGCTGCCTGACCCGCTGAGTTACTCCAGCATTTTGTCTGCACTAGTTATTTGATGTGTTGTAAATCTTCAACAACTATACATTACCTGAATCAGCAAACTGTTAATTGTCTTTCTACACAAGGAGTTTATTAAATGTTTTACCAAACTTAATGATTGGACCAAATGGTCAAAAGCTTAGTCAGAGGTGGGCTTTTACCAGTTTTTTAATACATGGACAAATGAGAAGCTCGGAGGATGGAAGCTTTTTCCTCGCATCCTTCCTTCATCTTTTGTACGTGGGAAAATAAATCCTAGATATGAACTACAGCTATATGAAAATCTGAATGTTTTCTCTTTTATCAAGCAGCATCTATCTACTTTCCTGTATACTGTTCACGGTGACTTAGTCATGTGGATTTAGAGTGATAAAAGGAAGAGATTCTGGCTGGATGCTTATGAGCAGTGGAGTTCCACAAGGATCTGTGCTGGGACCTCTGCTGTTTGTGATATATGATATATATATGGGTAGGTGGATAAGTTTGCTGATGATACCAAAATTGGAGAAGTTGCAGACAGTGAGGAAGGCTGTCGGAAGATACAGCGGAATATAGATCAGGTGGAGAAATGGCAGATGAAGTTTAATCAGTTGTTGTAGTTGTTGCAATTTGGTAGGTTGAATGTTGAGAGAGAGAATGCAGTTAATGGCAAAGCCTATAACAACATTAATGTGCAGAGGGATCTTTGAGTCCATGTGCTGGCATCTTCAGTAAGTTATGAACAAGTAGATAGGGTGGTGAAGAAGGTGTATGGGATGCTTGCTTTCATTGCGAGGGGCGTTGTATGGAGTCAGGAAGTCATGATGCAGCTCTCTAAGACTTTGGTTAGACCACATTCAAAGTATTCTGGGCATTTTATTACAGGAAGGATGTGGAGGCTTTTAGAGAGGGTGCAATGGGCATTTACCAGAATGCTGCCTGGTTTAGAGGTTTCCAGCTACACGGAGAGGTTGGATAAACTTGGATTGTTTTCTCTGACACATTGGAGGTTGAGGGGAGACTTGATAGAGGTATAAACTTATTAATTTAAAGCACAGGCCGGCGGGCTTAAATGGCTTCGGGACTTACCATCGCCCGCCGGGAGCTTTAACAACGTGAGCCCCAGTCACCTTGACGCTGCAGTTGGACTACTGGACCGCAGGAGAAGAACACAGGAAAGAGATAAGACTTTTGCCTTCCATCACAGTGAGGAGGTGTAGGAGATTCACTGTGATGGATGTTTTGTGTAAATTGTGTTAAATGTGTCTTCGTTTTTTTTTGTAATGTCATGATTGCAGGAATGAAATTTCGTTCAAACCTGTTTGAATGACAGTAAAAGGCATTCTATTCTATTCTATTCTACAGACTGGGTTGACAGTCAAAACCTTTTTTTCCAGGGTGGAAGTGAAGGCACAGCTATAAGGAGAGAGGCGGAAAGTTTAATGGAGATGTGCGGGACAAGACTTTTACACAGAGTGGTGGGGGCTTGCAATGCATCGCCGGAGCTGCGATGGAGGCAGATCCAATAGTGGTGTTTAAGAGGCTTTTAGATAGGCACATGGAAATACAGGGAACATAAGGATATGGATCATGTACAGGCTAACCTGTCATCGTGTTTGGCACACATTCTGGGCCGCTGGGCTGTTACTGTGAGTGTCTGAAGAAGGGTGTCGACCCAAAACGTCACCCATTCCTTCACTTCAGAGATGCTGCCTATCCCACTGAGTTACTCCAGCTTTTTGTATCTATCTTCTGTATTGTTCTATGTTTTATATCCTATCAAGGACTCCTAATATATATTCAGATGCCTCTACCTCCTTACCTCTTTTAGAACTATACCATTTAATTAGTTTTGCCTCTCTTCATTCTGTTGGAAAATATCATTTCTCAGTTCTCTCCTCTTAAATTTCATTGATTTGCCCATTCAGCCAGCCTGCCTATTACTATCCCCCACACTGTTTGCCATGACTCTAAGCTCAGTTCAGTTTAGTTTATTGTCATAAGTACCAAGGTAAAGTGAAAACCTATTTTACTTCGGAGTCACGTGAGTGACTTCGTGAAGAACCCGCCAGCACGCTTGCGCAGCATATATCGTCGCGCGCATCTGCAGCGGCAGCTGGGGGGGGGAGTGCGCTCTCCCCACCGGCCTCCTTCACAAGACCGGCAGGTAAGTATTACCTTCCTTTACAGCATGGACAAGGGCCGCAGGACGACGCTGTCGGGGAGCTGAGTTGTGCTGCGGCCAGCCGACGGCCCTTGTCCCCGGAGCTGCACGGAACGCCGGCAGCTTCAACACATGTGGAAGTCGGGGAGCGGAGCTGAGCTGCGGCCAGCCGACGGCCCTTGTCCCCGGAGCTGCTCGGAACGCCGGCAGCTTCAGGAATGCGGAAGTCGGGCACGGAGCTGAGCTGTGGCCAGCCGACGGCCCTTGTCCCCGGAGCTGCACGGAACGCCGGCAGCTTTATCGCAACGGTGGGGGCAGGAATGAGGAAGTCGGGCGCGGAGCTGAGCTGCGGCCAGCCGACGGCCCTTGTCCCCGGGAGCTGCACGGAACGCCGGCAGCTTTATCGCAACGGTGGGGGCTGGAATGCAGAGTCGGGCGCTCCCGCTAATACAGGGGCCGACTCACCCAAATGGGTTACCGCTATGGAGCTGCAAGCAACAGGTCCAGACTCCGAGCCCCCCATCCCCCAAGAGAATAAGGGGGGATACAGGTACGTGGCAAGGGGTCTTGTTTTTCTTTTACAGGCAACCTCTCCCCGAGCTCCAGTAGACCCGAGGGGGCTGGGCCGGAGGACAGCCGCACGACAGGGGAGCCCTGCAAAGTGCATTGCGTACCGCAGCCAGGGATATCTGCCATCGTGCAGCCCGGGCATAACACTGCTGCGTCGTGTAGGCCTGCTGGAGCAGATACCGCCGGCAACACACCCCGTCAGGCTGCGGTCAAGGGCGGAGGTGGCAGCAGGAAGCGGTCGGTCAGCTCAGCGCTGCGAGCGGCCGACCATGCGCCTCCACGCCAAGTAATGGTGTAAGTGTGGAGGTAAGCTTGCACGGACTCCGGGGAGCCAGGTTCCGGGGGCCGGCGCCGAGTCAACTCACCTGCCTTCTTATCTGCCAGGTGGGCCGCCACAGTCTGGGAGAAGACAGACTAGCGGAGAGTCCGTGCGGGAGTCGTATGACCCTACTTGTGCTGTAGGTCACGCGACCTGCCATTGGACCATAGACCCTAAGGGGGTGAGGTCCGATGGTGGAAGCCCCAGTGAATTCGCAGGGCCTGGGGAAGTCGGCTTGTCCGCTGCATATAGCAGGGACGGTCGCATTGAGCGGTTGGAGCTCTTAAATGGTCCAACATCTCCAGCGGGACCAAGAACGAGAAGAACGGCATCCACTAGCCGTGCAAGGACTCCGCTCAGCTCCTCATCGTCTCCAGCCAGAAGCATTAATGATTGCCCAGCTGCTGAGTTTGACGACGACCAGGGACAGCCAGTGACCGCTGAACCAGAGCATGAGGAGGATGCTGGATGTGGTGAGTGAAGTTTGCCGTTTCTACCCAGACAGGTGAACCCTGCACCACGAATTGGCGGGCACCATTGATTGCCTACGTATGCACCATCTCTGGAGTCAGATTCTCAATAATACCTTGGAGAAAGGTTCTCCACGGGCATAACGGCGTTCTGGAAAACCCTGATCGGGGATAATGTGTCCAGTAAATAGCATGATGCGCTAGCACTCCTATGCAACGCCCAGTATGAGATATATTGCCTGCGTAAGAGCTCCATATAGCCCACACTAAACCCCAAATTCGCGGGGTTGTGCCGACCATTACCGCTCCACCGCCGCATCAGTTGCTTGGAGACCTGTACAAACAGGTGAAGGGACTGGACAAAGGAGGCCAAAACAGTGGGCCTCATGAAACTCCATCGGTCAGAGTTCACCCATATCGCCGGCAACAGCCTAATACAACCAGTGAACCAAGGCTGCCGGATAGGGCACAAAGATTCTACCGACCTCCATAACGTCCACCCGAAGCTCCGTATGTATGGAACCGCCATTCACTATGGAGGTAAGGGGGTCTGGCTCCTCTCACGCCGTAGTATCCCTCCTGTACGAATAGGTGGGCGATTGCGGGCGGCCTTGGACATATGGGGAAAACTGTAACCACAGATGAGTTTATTTTACAAAGTGTTCAAGGGTATATAATTCGTGGGAGGTATAGATTCCCATACCCAGCATTCGCCTCGTAGGAATTTACTCTATCCCGAAAAGAGGTGGAGGCAGGGCATGCTGAAATTATATGAAGAGCAGGGAAAAGTGGTAATTGGCATAACCAAGCATGGACATATTGAGTTATAATCGATTTTAGCTGAGTTGAACACTTTTGTACAATATACCCATGTCAAAATGGATGCTTTTGGAACAGCTAGGTGGATGCTTTACTCAGGGTACTTTATGGCATGTATCAGTTTGAAAGAACCATGCTATACGGTGCCCATCGCTGAGGCTCACAGGGAATTCTGAAGTTGTCTGGAAGGTGCATTGCCTAATGGAACCATCACAGCTTAGGCTGTTTACCAAGTTGGTATTTACCTGTATTGGCTCTTCTCCGACAACAAGATTATAGTGATGGCATGTTGGATGAAATCCTTATAATGGGGCAGACCCTCCAATTGGCAATTCAAGGAGTGGCTGCAACCAAGGCTCTGCGTGAGAAACTGGGATTGTAATCCATCCAGACAAATCAAAAACTGCACCCGCTACGGGTTATGGATTTGGTGTTCACCTTTAGACACTAATTTAATGAAGTTTATCATCCCCACTAATAAAGCTACTGCTATATCAGAAGAGTGCCACAATCTTGCTTGCGCCAGGGTATCGACCATGTGGCAAACAGCGAAAGGTATTGGTAACTCTAAATTGGTAACTACATTCCCAGCTGCACGATTCGGACCGCTACACTACCGAAATTCACAAAGGTCACAAATCACAGCATTTAAAAAACAAATGCTGGCTGCTTTGATCGGCCACTTTGGTTACCACCGGAAGCTAGAAACAATCTATAATGGTGGGTAGATAATATTAAAGAATGTCATTGACCTATTATATGGAGCAACCCTGATGTTGTGCTACTAACTGACGCAAGTGCACCAGGCTGGGGAGCAACTGGTACGATGTCCAGTTGTGGTGGCAGATGGAACTCTCATGAGTCTGCATTCCTGGAGTCACATGGGATAAACTATATAGAAATGCTGGGGGTGTTTCATGGACTGCGGGTTTCTGTACTAATTCATGGAATTACATGTCCGCTTTCGAATAGATAATGCTACAATAATGGTTTACATCAATCATATGGGTAGTATTAGGTCGCTAGTTTGCAATGAATTGGCTAATACAATTTGGCACTGGTGCATTGAAAGAAATATTTGGATTACTGCGACCTATTTGCCTGGGAAGCTTAATTCAGTGGCGGACACCAGGTCACGTGTCTTCAATGACAACATTGAGTGGATGTTGAACCCCCAGATTTTGGAGATATTATAGCTCAAATTGGGGACACCAGATATTGACCTATTTGCGTCCAGGCTGAACCATCGAATACCAACGTATGTGTTGTGGGAACCAGACCCTGGGGTAATAGCATTGGATGCATTTTTATCCATTGGGGGAAATGGGTTGCTACGCGTTTCCCCCATGCTGCCTCACCAGTCGGGTATTACAGAAAATTAAACTAGACTCTGCAACTGACATATTGATCATTCCCGACTGGCCTACACAACCATGGTACCCGATGGTTGTAGAAATGTACAACAACCATGGATGGCGATTGGGAAACATCCCAAATTGATTACTCACTCCATTACAGGGGGGTCAGTCATCCTTGCCATGGTCATTAAACTTGTTGGCTTGCAGGTTCTGGAAAGACCGCTCAACCGGGCAGGCATCTCGTCAAGAGCCGTGAACCTTATTGCAGCATCGTATCGGGAATCCACCCGCAAACAATATCTCACTCAAATCAGAAAGTGGGAGGTTTCTGTGCCCGGAACAACAAGTCCTCCAACTCGGCAACAATACTGGATGTGTTGGAGTTTCTAGCAGGCCTCCATTTTGATGCAGGCCTCAGCTACAGTGCCATCAACAGCGACAGGAGTACGCTGTATTCATACCTGGATATAAGTATCAGCTCCCACCACCTGGTGTCTAAACTAATGAGGGGAGTATTCAATACCATTTCCTCCACGACCCAGATATACAGTAACGTGGGATGTGGGGATCATGCTGACCCTACTGAGGAGCTGGGCTCCAATAGATGAGCTACCATTTGAAACAGCTCACCCTTAAGGTGGTGATGCTCATGGCACTGGCGACAGCCCAACGAGCCCAGATGTTACAAAAACTGCGACTGGACACCATGGTGGCCAACCCTGTCAAATAAAATTCTTTGGTAAAGAGTTATTAAAACAGGAGTTGCTACTAACATTTTTAAGTCTTATTCCACCAGGGCTGCAGCGAGAGCCATGAAGGTGCCCATGGACCACATTTTCGCCACTGCGGGCTGGGCCAGGGGGGGAAAAAACCTTTCAACGGTTCTATAACAAGTCTCTGGCCGTTCCTGCGACATTCGCAGAAGCTATCCTGGGTACCGCTCAGTAAATGTCTGGCCCCGAATTAGGGGTTGTTGTTTAGTTGATTAATAAATTGTGTTGATTTTTCAGCCGCTGTCAACTGAACTCCATTAACAGTCTTACTCCATCAGAATGGCGGCAGTGTGATAAGCATGGACGTTGTTCAGGGCGTGAAATCACAGAGCTTTGAAATCTTCACGAAGTCACTCACGTGACTCCGAAGTAAAATAGTAAGATTAAACGAGAACTTACCAAGTTTGAAGTTTGATCTGTATTTTACGAGGAGTCGCGGTGAGGGATTTCGTGCCCACCGCTCCCACCCTCTATCATCAGGTCAAACAGGTAGTTCTACGGTTTTCATCTTACTATTTTCAGTCATGGTTGGTTCTGTGATTCCACACCGCTGCTTTGAAGGATGCTGCGCAAGCGTGCTGGCGGGTTCTTCACGAAATCCCTCACCGCGACTCCTCGTAAAATACAGATCAAACTTCAAACTTGGTAAGTTCTCGTTTAATCTTACTATTTTGTCTGCTAACCATTCAGGAGAAAGACAATATATGATTACAATCACGCCATTTACAGTTTATAGATACATGAAACGGGAATAACGTTT
Organism: Okamejei kenojei; assembly: GCA_035221665.1. NCBI lineage: Eukaryota > Metazoa > Chordata > Chondrichthyes > Rajiformes > Rajidae > Okamejei > Okamejei kenojei. The sequence continues at coordinate 41,101,651 of CM069136.1, read as the reverse complement.
AGTACAAGGTTAAGTCCGCAAAGCCTGATCAAAGATAGTCCGAGGGTCATCCAAGAGGTAGATAGTAGTTCAGCACTGGTCTCTGATTGTGGTTGGATGATTCAGTCGCCTGATAACAGCTGGGAAGAAACTGTCCCAGAATCTGGTGGTGTGCGTTTTCACACTTCAATACGTTTTGCCTAATGGGAGAAGAGAGAGGGGCCAGGGTACGACTCGTCCTTGATTACACTACTATCCTTACTCAGGCAGCGTGAGGTATAAATTGAGTCAATAGAAGGTTTGTGTAATGGTCTGGACTGCATCCACAATTTGCTGCAATTTCCTGTGGTCCTGGATGAAGCTGTTCCCAAACCAAGCTGAGATGCATCCTGATAAAATGGTTTCTCTGGTGCATCTGTAGATGTTGGTGAGAGATGTAGGCGACATGCCAAACTTCCTAATCCTTCTAAGGAAGTAGAGGCATTGGTGTGCTTTCTTGGCCGTTGCTTCATCATGGGTGGTCCAGGAGAAGTTGTTGCTGATATTGGCTCTTAGGAAACGTTATTCTTTGCATCTAGGTCATATATCTTCTTCAAAGAAAGGTTTAGTCCCACCATTGATTCTGATTTCTGCATTGGACTTCTTCTTCTGGATTTTAGTGTATTTTGTGCTTCCATTGACTAGTCCATGTGCTTCAATTTTGCCAACCAGACTTATGCTTGTGACTTTGTCAAATGATACCTGAAATACATATAGACAGCTACTGTATTCCATTGTCACCCTGTTGCCTTCTCAAAAATAATCAGTCAAATTTCTGGAACAATAAATCCATGCTGGCTGATCAAATTCAAATTAATGGCAGAAATATTTTGGTTTTCAAAGATAAATTGAGCATTAAATTGAATCAACAGCAAAATGCCACTGAGGTTGCAAATAAAGAAACAAATTTAAGCAATTTCAGTGGAAAGAGAAATGGTGGCATTTATGATCAAAGAACTTTCACTGCAAGTTGCAATTTTGTTCTGAGAAGGTCCCTGACCCAAAACATTAATTCAGTTTTTATCTCCACATACTCTTTTATAAATTAAATTGAAGGAAATCTAGCCATTTGAAAGAAATTATCAAGAAGGAAATTATTGTCTGGAGATTGTATATGGTCTGTTATGTTTGAGGTTGCTCTGTTTTGCTGTGACAATTTTGATACAGATTTTTACAATTATGCTTCAGTTTGATCTTACAAAAATTATAGGTTGATATTCATTTACTCGGTAAAGAATTCCTTTAAAAAAAAAGATCTGCAGCTTTGTGAAGAATGTTTTGGTAGAATGCATATTTAAAGGGAATATTTCAGTTTGAACTATGACCATTGAGTCTCTTTTCTTGTCACTTTTACATTTTCTATCAGGCAACTATTGGGTTCTGTTTAAACTATTTATGTAATGGAATTTAGTTTTTGGATGAAAGCTGACCTCAATGTTTTGGGCATGAACTAGCTTTGAAGTAGCATTCTTTGCTGAATTAAAAATGGAAGCTGTTGGTGTGTTTATATTGTTAGATGCAGATTTGCTTTTATTTTCTGAATGTGATTATAAACTTTAAGAATAATTGCTGTGTGCACTCGAGTGGTAATTTGATGTTGGAATCAGAATTCGGTGTTAGCGGTGAGTGTTGAGCGTTGGATTTCTTTCTATGTTCTTTAGTCCAAAATGTATGTTGCCGCCAAAGTTGCTGGAAATCTGGCAATTGTAACCTTTATGTAGCATCACACTGTTTAATGTGACATAGACACATAGAAAAATAGGCACAGGAGTAGGCCTTTCGATCCGTCACTGCCATTCAATATGATCATGGCTGCTAATCCAAAATTCTGCTTTTCCCCCCATATCCCTTGATTAATTTAGCCCGAAGAGCTAAATCTAACATTCTCTTGAACATCCAGTGAATTGGCCTCCACTGCCTTCTGTGGCAGATAATTTTACAGATTCACAACTCTCTGGGTGAAAATGTTTCTGTTCATCTCAGTCCTAAATGGCCTACCCCTTATTCTTAAATTGTGACCCCTTGTTCTGGACTCCCCAACATCAGGAACATTTTTTCTGCATCTAGCCTGTCCAATCCCTTAAGAATGTTATATGTTTCTATAAGATCCTCTCTTATCCTTCTAAATTCCAGTGAATAGAAGCCCAGTCGACCCATTCTTTCATCACATGTTAAAAATCTTGAAAACCGCGCACTCGCACATTGTTCCCTCCCCGGTGAACTGTCATTCAGCTTTTTTTTTTAAAAATCGTGCAAACCGCGCATGCGCAGATTGTTCTCTCGACTTTCATCAAGTAATTTGTCTTCAATAGGTCCTATCTCTTAATAAAGAATTAAAAAAAAATAGCTCAATTAAATTTACTTACCATATTATTTGTACACAAAATCCATTCTTCTCTCTTTGTTTGCAGCAAAAATATCCGTAAGTTTGCTTCTCGAAACTTCAGGTAATCACTATCCATCTTTGAAAATCCCACTAAGAAACTTGCGCATGCGCAGTAGGCTGGTGCGCATGCGCAGTGCGTAACACAGCACATGCACGCAGTTCACAGTGTAAAGGCAGAATTTCAGCTGCCTTTACGGACCGTTCCCAGTGATGGCTTGAAGCAACGTCGACGCCACGTGAGTAGCACATACCTCCGCATTTAAAACGTACTGCGGATGAAAGGCACGGGAGAATTATGCCTCCCTAAGAGATCGATCTCTTAGGGAAGCATAATTCTCCCGTGCCTTTACTATTTATGACCATTTTATATATGTTTTATATATATTTTAAATATATTATACATATATAAAATAATTACTATTTTATAATTTTAGTCAGGGTAGGCACTGCCTACCTTGCCTACTCTGACGGCACGTGCCTGCAATGGTTACTGCTGGCCCTGGGACTTGAAGTTGTTATGCAGAGAAGACCATTTAATTTTATTTGGGGCTTTCTGCACATTTGCTTTTGTACTTTGGTTATTGAGGTGACCTGTTATTCCTGTTAACTTGCTGAAGGTTGTGATATATCATGTTTTCCTACAGTAACACTAACTTCATTGCAGAACTAAAGCAGATTTAGCGATTAACTAGATTGATGAATAGTGCTTTCGCTAGAAATTGATTTAAAAAGCATTTGTGCTGAAAACTGGAGGTTATTCCACCTTGTATTTTAAAAACATCACAACATTTCAATGTGTTGCATGGTGAAATGCCATTCAGTAATTGACAGTGTTATAAGTTTAGGTTGCTTAATTGAAATGGCTAAATTTAATTTTTGGTTAACAAAAAGTGATTTCAGCTTTGGGGGATGGGGCTTTCAGTAACCACAAAGGAGACATCATCTTGTGGCTTCCTTCAGTTCTGGCTGATCTTCAACTGAGGGAAAATGAAATGAAATTGCCTGCTTCTCAATGTGGCACTTTTATACTAACAAAACTTAATTGACTATTGAATTATAGTAAACACAGCTCCAAACTTGTTTACTGTTGATGAATAGCTTTAGGCTTCAACTTGAGATGCAGAACACAATTTACTATTTTTTTTCTCCCCTTGAAACATGCAGGAATGTTTTAGCTCAGTGCTCTTCAGCCATTTGTGCTCAGCAGAGATTGCAAAAGTGTGTCAGAGATCAGATTAGTGTGGGTGTGATGTCTGGGTATGCACGGATCAAGAAAACAGTGAGAAATGATCGTGGAGGTACAAGAGACTACAAATAAAATGCTGGAGTTACTCCAGTATTTTGTGTCTACCTTTGGTGTAAACAAGCATCTGCAGTTCCTTCCTATACAAGAGACTGCAGATGCTTAAAACTGTAGCAAAGAAAGGAGAGCGTCAGGAGGATCTCTGGGTCAGGCAGCATCTGCAGAAGGAAATGGACAGTTAGTGCTTCAGGATAAAAGTCATAGTCATTCAGCAGGCAACAGACCCTTCGGCCCAACTTGCTCATGCTGAACAAGATTCCCCATCTACGCTGGTCCCACCTGCTGGTGTTTGGCCTGTATCTCTCTAACCTTTCCTATCTGTGTATCTGTCCAAATTTATTTTAAATGCTGTTATAGTACCTGCCTCAACTACTTCCGTTGGCAGCACATACCATATACCCAGTGTGGAAAAAGTAGCCCCTCAGATACCTATTGAATCTTTTCCCTCTCGCCTTAAACATATGTTCCCTGGTTCTAGATTGCCCTTCTCTGGGAGGTAGGGGCAGAATGAAGCCCGCTAAGTTTTTAGTTTTTTTAGTTTTAGAGGAACCGTGTGGGTAACAGGCCCTCCGGCCTACCGAGTCCACATTGACCAGCGGTCACCCTTACACTTTTTCTATCCTACACACTGGGGACAGTTTACAGAAGCCAATTAATCTACAAACCTGCACCCGTAGAAAACCCATGCGGTTACAGGGAGAATGTACAAACTCCACACAACACCCACAATCAGGATCAAACCCAGGTCTTTGGTGCTGTAAGGCAGCATCTCTACCAGTGCGGCACCTCTACAAACATCATTGATCCCAACTGCCAATACCTGATCTGCAGCACATAGAGACAGGGCTGCCAACATTCGGTAAGAGTTGGGAGTGAGAAATTGCGAGAGACCAAGCCCGAGGGAGCATAGCGACCGAGGGGCGAGGGGGAGGGTGTGGGAAGGGGGTGGTATGGAGCTTTTGCATTTTTCAGCATGAAATTGTGAAATCTGGTGCATACTGTAGCGAGTATTTTAACTTGCACTTTAATGCAATATTTTTGCTTTAAATTGGATTAGCTATGAATAAGGTTAGGCTAAATTACATTCCTAATTACATTAGTAATTATAGGAAGGATGTCAACAAAATAGAGAGAGTGCAGAGGAGATTTACTAGAATGTTGCCAGGGTTCCAGCAACTATGTTACAGAGAAAGGTTGAACAAGTTAGGTCTTTATTCTTTGGAGCGCAGAAGGTTAAGGGGTGACTTGATTGAGGTCTTTAAAATGATGAAAGGGATAGACAGAGTTGACGTGGATAAGCTTTTCCCATTGAGGGTAGGGAAGATTCAAACAAGAGGGCATGACATGAGAATTAAGGGACAGAAGTTTAGGGGTAACGTGAGGGGGAACTTCTTTACTCAGTGTGGAATTTCAGTAAGCTGTGGTGGCTGTGTGGAATGAGCTTCCAGCAGAGGTGGTGGAGGCAGGATCGATTTTAACATTTAAAAGTAAAGTGGATAGGTATATGGACGTGAAGGGAATGGAGGGGTATGGTCTGAGTGCAGGTAGATGGGACTAGGGGAAAACAAATGGTCGGCACGGACTGGAAGGGCCGAGAGGGCCTGTCTCCGTGCTGTAATTGTTATATGGTTATATGAATGATCTTAGTGTATTCATGTATGGAAATCAGATATAATCAAGCACTTGGCCCATGTTGACCAACCTGGGTCTCACTGCACACCTGGTACTTGAGAGTACATCATATTTTCTGTGATATTCATAACACAACAATGATAAAAAAGATCTTTGTTTTGATTGCACCTACCAACATGCATACATTATTATATTGCAGTTAATATGTACCGAGGGCACATTTTTGTTCCAATGCTCCCCATTCCCAATTACTTTTACATTGAAGTGATTGAAAATCAAGTGAAATTTAAATGACGGGTGGGTTAGAATTAGTCAGTGAGAATCAGAATCACATTTATTCGCCAATAAAGGAATTTCATTGGCCAGGTCAGTCATACAATTAAAAGTAACAGATCACTCAAAAACACATTTTAACATGAACATCCACCACAGTGACTCCAACACATTCCTCACTGTGATGGAAGGCGAAATAAAGTTTTAAGTCCTTTCAATAGACAATAGGTACAGGAGTAGGCCATTCCGTCCTTCAAGCCAGCACCGCCATTCAATGTGATCATGGCTGATCATCCCCAATCAGTACCCCGTTCCTGCTTTCTCCCCATATCCTCTGACTCCGCTATTTTTAAGAGCCCTATCTAGCTCTCTCTTGAAATCATCCTCTCTTTTGAACCCGCCTCCACCGCCCTCTGAGACAGAGAATTCCACAAACTCGCCACTCTCTGTGAGAAAAAGTGTTTCCTCGTCTCCGTTCTAAATGGCTTACTCTTTATTCTTAAACTGTGGCCCCTGGTTCTGGACTCCCTCCAACATTGGGAACATGTTTCTTGCCTCTAGCATGTCCAAACCCTTAACAATCTTATATGTTTCAATGAGATATCCTCTCATCCTTCTAAACTCCAGAGTGTACAAGCCCAGCTGCTCCATTCTCTCAGCATATGACAGTCCCGCCATCCCGGGAATTAACCTTGTAAACTACGCTGCACTCCCTCAATAGCAAGAATGTCCTTCCTCAAATTAGGGGACCAAAACCGCACACAATACTCCAGGTGTGGTCTCACTAACGCTCTGTACAACTGCAGAAGGACATCTTTGCTCCTATATTCGATTTCTCTTGTTATAAAGGCTAACATGCCATTCGCTTTCTTCACTGCCTGCTGTACCTGCATGCTTACTTTCATAGACTGATGTACAAGGACCCCCAGATCCTGTTGTACTTCCCCTTTTCCCAACTTGACGCCATTTAAATAGTAATCTGCCTTCCTATATTTGCTACCAGAGTGGATTACCTCACATTTATCCGCATTAAACTGCATCTGTCCACTCCCCCAACCTGTCGAAATCACCCTGCATTCTCATAGCATCCTCCTCACAGTTCACACTGCCACCCTCACAGTTTACACTGCTTTGTGTCATCTGCAAATTTGCTAATGTTACTTTGAATCCCTTCATCCAAATCATTAATGTATATTGTAAATAGCTGCGGTCCCAGCATTGAGCCTTGCGGTATCCCACTAGTCACTGCCTGCCATTCTGAAAGGAACCCGTTAATCTCTACTCTTTGCTTCCTGTCTGCGAATCACTTCTCTATCCATGTCAGCACTCTGCCCCCAATACCATGTGCCCTAATTTTGCCCACTAATCTCCTATATGGGACCTTATCAAATGCTTTCTGAAAGTCCAGGTACACTACATACACTGGCTCTCCCGTGTCCATTTTCCTAATTACATCTTCAAAATATTCCAGAAGATTAGTCAAGCATGATTTCCCCTTCGTAAATCCATGCTGACACGGACCGATCCTGTTACTGCTATCCAAATGTTTGGCTATCTCATCTTTTATAATTGACTCCAGCATCTTCCCCACCACCGATGTCAGGCTAACTGGTCTATAATACCCTGTTTTCTCTCTCCCGCCTATCTTAAAAAGCGGGATAACATTACAATCCACAGAAACTGATCCTGAGTCCATAGAACATTGGAAAATTATCACCAATGCATCCACGATTTCTATAGCCACTTCCTTAAGTACCCTGGAAGCAGACCATCAGGCCCTGGGGATTTATCAGCCTTCAGTCCCATCAGTCTATCCAACACCATTTCCTGCCTAATGTAGATTTCCTTCAGTTCCTCCATCACCCCAGATCCTCTTGCCACTACTATATCAGGAAGATTGTTTGTGTCCTCCTAAGTGAAGACAGATACAAAGTACCTGTTCAACTCATCTGCCATTTCCTTGTTCCCCATAATAAATTTACCTTTCTCGGTCTTTAAGGGTCCAACTTTGGTCTTGACTAATTTTTTCCTCTTCACATACCTAAAGAAGCTTTTACTATCCTGCTTTATATTCTTGGCTAGCTTACCTTCGTACCTCATTTTTTTTCTCCCCGTATTGTCTTTTTGGTTATCTTCTGTTGTTCTTTAAACATTACCCAATCCTCTTGCTTCCAGCTCATCTTTGCTATGTTGTACTTCTTCGCTTTAATTTTTATACTGTCCCTGACGTCACTTGTCAGCCATGGTCGGACCTTTCTCCCCTTGCAATCTTTCTTCCTCCTGGGAATAAGGTGGATGAGTTGAAGGTGGAGATAGCTATTAATGCAATTATGATATAGTTGGGATCACAGAGACATGGCTGCAGGGTGACTAATGATGGGAGCTGAACATCCAGGGATATTCCATATTCAGGAGGGATAGACAGAAAGGTAAAGGAGGTGGGGTAGTGTTGCTGGTTAGAGAGGAGATTAACGCAATAGAAAGGAAGGACATTAGTTTGGAGGATGTGGAATCGATATGGGTAGAGCTGCGAAACACTAAGGGGCAGAAAACGCTAGTGGGAGTTGTGTACAGGCCACCTAACAGTAGTAGTGGAGTTGGGGATGGCATCAAACAGGAAATTAGAAATGCGTGCAAGAAAGGTAAAACAGTTATAATGGGTGACTTCAATCTACATATAGATTGGGTGAATCAAATTGGCAGGGGTGCTGAGGAAGAGGATTTCTTGGAATGTATGTGGGATAGTTTTCTAAACCAACATGTAGAGGAACCAACGAGAGAGAAGGCGATTCTAGAATGGGTATTGAGTAATGAGGAAGGGTTAGTTAGCAGTCTTGTTGTGCGTGGCCCCTTGGGCAAGAGTGACCATAATATGGTTGAGTTCTTCATTAGGATGGAGAGTGACATTGTTAATTCAGAAACAAGGGTTCTGAACTTAAAGAAAGGTAACTTTGATGGTATGAGACATGAATTGGCCAAGATAGACGGCAATTGATTCTTAAAGGGTTGACGGTGGATATGCAATGGAAGGCATTTAAAGACTGCGTGGATGAACTACAACGATTGTTCATCCCAGTATGGCAAAATAATAAATCAGGGAAGGTAGTGCATCCATGGATAACAAGGGAAATCAGGGATAGTATCAAAACAAAAGATGAAGCATACAAATTAGCCAGAAAAAGCAACCTACCAGAGGACTGGGAGAAATTCAGAGTCAAGCAGAGGAGGACAAAGGGCTTAATTAGGAAAGGGAAAATAGATTATGAAAGAAAACTGGCAGGGAACATAAAAACTGACTGTAAACGTTTTTATAGATATGTGAAGAGAAAAAGATTAGTTAAAACAAATGTAGGTCCCTTGCAGTCAGAAACAGGCGAATTGATCATGGGGAACAAGGACATGGCAGACCAATTGAATAACAATTGAAATCCAGGTTAGCCGGGAAGTGGTGTTGGGTAAATTGAATGGATTAAAGGCCGATAAATCCCCAGGGCCAGATAGGCTGCATCCCAGAGTACTCAAGGAAGTAGCCACAGAAATAGTGGATGCATTAGTGATAATTTTTCAAAACTCTTTAGATTCTGGAGTAGTTCCTGAGGATTGGAGGGTAGCTAATGTAACCCAACTTTTTAAAAAAGGAGGGAGAGAGAAAACGGGGAATTACTGACCAGTTAGTCTAACATCGGTAATAGGGAAACTGCTAGAGTCAGTTATTAAAGATGGGATAGCAGCACATTTGGAAAGTGGTGAAATCATTGGACAAAGTCAGCGTAGATTTACGAAAGGTAGATCATGTCTGATGAATCTTATAGAATTTTTCGAGGATGTAACTAGTAGAGTGGATAAGGGAGAACCAGTGGATGTGTTATATCTGGACTTTCAGAAGGCTTTCGACAAGGTCCCACATAAGAGATTAGTATACAAACTTAAAGCACACAGTATTGGGGGTTCAGTATTGATGTGGATAGAGAACTGGCTGGCAGACAGGAAGCAAAGGGTAGGAATAAATGGGTCCTTTTTAGAATGGCAGGCAGTGACTAGTGGGGTACCGCAAGGCTCAGTGCTGGGACCCCAGCTATTTACAATATATATTAATGACTTGGACGAGGGAATTGAATGCAACATCTCCAAGTTTGTGGATGACACAAAGCTGGGGGGCAGTGTTAGGTGTGAGGAAGATTTAAGGTGACTTGGATAGGCTGGGTGAGTGGGCAAATGCATGGCAGATGCAGAGTAATGTGGATAAATGTGAGGTTATCCACGTGGGCATGCATGTGCAGCAGGCAGTGAAGAAAGCGAATGGTATGTTAGCATTCATAGCAAAAGGATTTGAGTATAGGAGCAGGGAGGTTCTACTGCAGTTGTACAGGGTTTTGGTGAGACCACACCTGGAGTATTGCGTACAGTTTTGGTCTGCAAATCTGAGGAAAGACATTCTTGCCATAGAGGGGGTACAGAGAAGGTTCACCAGACTGATTCCTGGGATGTCAGGACTTTCATATGAGGAAAGACTGGATAGACTCGGCTTGTACTCACTAGAATTTAGAAGATTGAGGGGGGATCTTATAGAAACTTACAAAATTCTTAAGGGGTTGGACAGGCTAGATGCAGGAAGATTGTTCCCGTTGTTGGGGAGGTCCAGAACAAGGGTTCACAGTTTAAGGATAAGGGGGAATTCCTTTAGGACCAAGATGAGGAAAACATTTTTCACACAGAGAGTGGTGAATCTATGGAATTCTCTGCCACAGAAGGTAGTTGAGGTCAGTTCATTGGCTATATTTAAGAGGGAGTTATATGTGGCCCTTGTGGCTAAAGGGATCAGGGGGTATGGAGAGAAGGCGGGTACAGGATACTGAATTGAATGAACAGCCATGATCATATTTAATGGCGGTGCAGGCTCGAAGGGCCGAATGGCCTACTCCTGCACCTATTTTCTATGTTTCTATGTTTTTATGAATGAACTGATCCTGCACCTTCTGTATTATTTCCAGTAATACCTGCCATTGTTGTTGTACTGTCATCCCTGCTAGTGTATCTTTAAGTCAACTTTGGCCAGCTCCTCCCAATTGGCCCCATAAGTCCCCTTTGTTCAACTGCAACACTGACACCTCCAATCTACCCTTCTTCCTCTCCAATTGTAGATTAAACCTGACCATGTTATGGTCACTGCCTCCTGATGGCTCATTAACCTCGAGGTCCTTTATCAAATCTGGTTCATTACATAATACTAAATCCAGAATTGCCTTCTCCCTGGTAGGCTCCAATACAAGCTGTTCCAAGAATCCATCACAAAGGCACTTTACAGTCCCTTTCTTGGGGTCCAGTACCAACCTGATCTTCCCAGTCTACCTGCATGTTGAAATCTCCCATAACAACCACAGCATTACTTTTACTACATGCCAATTTTAACTCCTGATTCAACTTGCGCCCTATGTCCAGGCTACTGTTTGGGGGCCTGTAGATTAGTCCCATTAGGGTCTTTTTACCCTTACAATTCCTTGGTTCTATCAACATCTCCTGTTTAAATGTCACCCCTTGCAAGGGACTGAATTTCATTCCTCACCAACAGGGCAACCCCACCCCCTCTGCCCACCTGTCTGTCTTTTCGATAGGAGGTATACCCCTTGAGTATTCAGTTCCCAGTCCTGGCCCTCTTGCAGTCATGTCTCAGTAATTCCCACAACATCATACGTGCCAGTTTCTAACTGAGCCTCAAGCTAGTCCACTTTATTCCTTATACTTTGCGCATTCATATACAGCACTTTGACCTCCGTATTCACCTCGCACCGCTCGCAATTTGCCCTGACCTTACTCTGTTGTCCATTCTCGAGCTTTCCTTCCCATTAATTCGAGAATCATTTGTAATTTTTCCTGTAGTCACTTCCCCTTCAACTCCATCTTTATGCTCCCAATTTGTCAATCCCTCCCCTCCACTATTTAGTTTAAACCCACATACGCAGTCCTAGCAAACCTGCCTGCCAGATTGTCAGTCCCCCTCCAGTTAAGGTGTAACCTGTCCCTTTTGTACAGGTCACACCTACCCCAGAAGAGATCCCAGTGGTCTATAAATCTAAATCCTTGCGCCCTGCTCCAGCCCCTCAGCCACACATTCAGATCACCTATCTCCCTGTTCCTGTCCTCACTAGCACGATGTACTGGAAGCAATCCAGAGATAACCATCCTAGAAGTCCAGCATTCCAACTCTCTGAAGTCATGTTGGAGAACCTCCTTCCTGTTCTTCCCGATGTCGTTTGTGCCTACGTACGCAACTACTGCCGGCTGTTCACCTTCTCACTCGAGGATGTTCTTCCCTTCGTTCTTCCTCGTTCGTGGGTCTTGAGTCCCCGTTGACTGAACGATCTTGATTCCCGTAGCCGGCAGCATTCGGGCCCTCTGCGTCGAAGTGATCCGCTCCCGCATCGGGGGGGATGACAGCTCCCCCACGCCGGGCAATCGAACCTCGCGTCGTGGCTGGTCGAGCCTTCCGCGACGTTGGAGCTCCCGATTAGCCTCACCTGAGACTGCGAGCCCTTGGTGTTGGTGGGAGCGATCCCAGGCAAGGGATCAGCTTTGATGTTAAGTCCATGCCCTGCGGTGGGGCACACGACAGTCCGAGGAGACTTCCAGCTCCATCTATGGAAGGTCACAGAGCCCGGAGAATGTGATATGAAAAATAATCACATCTCCGGCAAGGTAGGAACTTGAAAAAAAGTTTCCCCCGATCCTCTCCCCCCTTCCCCCCACATAAAACAAATCGAAGAACATTAAAACAAAAACTTTTAACAAACCAAAAAATTACAAAAAGAGTGAAAACACAAACAGACTGTCGGCAGGGCTGCCATCTCCCCGGCTCCCCTGGTGGTTTCTTATGAGGTAAATAAACATAATAGTTGAGTGGCAAATGACAACAGTGCTACCTTCCCAATATTTAACTGGAGGAAATAATGGGTTATTGGGGCTGTATGTTGTGACAGACAGCCTGACACCTTACATGTCATTTTAATATTACACTTAATATTCCATCCCCCGGATATTTCAGATGAATAACGGTTTTGACAACTAATTACAAATCAATAACATTAGCCAACTCCGAAACACGAAGCGCTGAGCAATGGGATCCAGACATCACGGACAACTGGCCTCAGTTCCCCGCTCATATCTGGCAGTGCTCTCTGTCTGAACCAGGGGCCGCGAAGTATTTTTGAAAGTGGGGGGGGGGGGGCTGAGCGATCACAGATCACTGGTCTTGGGGGTGCCAGTGAGGGAGTGTAGCAACCGAGTGGGGGGAGCGTGTCGGAGGGGGTGTCCCAAAAAGGACTTTTTGAAATTTGATGTATTAAAATCATGTTTTAGTGCATTGTAGAAGTATGATTTCAATGTTTTTTGTAAGAAGTAACTTTTTAAGGGGTGGCTTTTTCCACACAAAGGATGGTGGGTGTATGGAACAAGCTGCCAGAGGAGGTAGTTGAGGCAGGGACTATCTCAACATTTAAGAAACAGTTAGACTGATACATGGATAGGTCAGATTTGGGGAGATATGGACCAAAGCAGGTAGTGTAGCTGGGACATGTTGGCGGGTGTGGGCAAGTTGGGCCGAAGGGCCTGATTTCACACTCTATAACTCTAGGACTACATTATACCTCCACCATGCATGAATGCTTTAAAATCAAGTGGTCAAGTTTTATTGCATTATACTCAAGCATAGAAACATAGAAAATAGGTGCAGGAATAGGCCATTCAGCTCTTCGAGCCAGCACTGCCATTCGGTATGATCTTGGCTGTTCTTCTAAAATCAGTACCTCTTTCCTGTTTTTTCCCCATATCCCTTGATTTCGCTATCCCCAAGAGCTAAATGTTTTCTCTTGAAAACATCCAGTGAATTGGCCTCCACTGCCTTCTGTGGAAGACAATTCCACAGATTCACAATTCTTTGGGTGAAGAAAGTTTGTCCTCATCTCAGTCCTAAATGGCCTACCCCTTATTCTTAAACTGTGACCCCTGGTTCTGAACCCCCCCCCCCAACATCGGGAACATTTTTCCTGCAGTTACAGTAAGTGAAAATCTAGCAGGAAAGCAGGGTGCTTTCTCCAACCACCCCCATTTGAATGCCACTGTCTTCCACCGCTTCTACCCAGTGCTTGGTACCTACTTCTAGAAGCCACTGGTTGTCCTCCAGGATGCACCGAGCCGCAGCCTGGTCCAGAGATATTAAAACATGTCCAGCGGAAAAAGGGGCTACAGACCCCCCCCCCCCCCCCCCCAGGGTTCTCCAGCCCATGTCAGAACACCTCTCTCCTGCCGCTCGCTGGCCTCACTCATGTCAGCCGCTTCCCGCAAATCCTTATATTCCGACTGCCGCCGGGAGCAGGACATGGCCTTACTTACTGCGCTGGGTGACACTCATTCACTGCCCGGTCCGTGTCTTTCAATGTAAATTTGCATGGGGACGTGGTTTGGAGGTGTGTGACGGGTTCGGTCATGTGCGAATAACAGAGAATAAGAATGCTGCTGTCTTGTCAACAGACGCGCACACAAGCAGTAGATATTAGTTTTGCAATTCTTATTGATCACAGAATTTCTCACGACAGAGCGTGAGAAATTCTGTGATCAGCGTGAGAGCGTGAGAATTGGGCGAAATGTCTGAGTCTCACGCTCAATGCGTGAGAGTTGGCAGCTCTGATTGATAAGACTCGCATTTCCTTTTTACCTGACCAGTGTCCCAATTTCTGTTGTCATCCAGAGTTCTATACGTCTACCTGCCTTTCCCTTCAATCTAGCAGGAACATGCACGCCTTGAACTCTTACCATCACACTTATAAAAGCATCCCACTCTCCAATGTCTGCAAACAACCCACTCCAATCAGCTTCTGCAAGTTTTTGTCCAATAACATCAAAGTCTCAATTTAGAATTTTAACGTGGACCGGCCTTGTCCATATCCATAACTATTTTAAAGCTGGTCCCAAAAGACTCTCCCACTGACACTTTGGTCACTTATCCTGGAAAATTCCCATAGAGGTCAAGCATAGTCAATTATATTTATTAATGGTTTGTTTAATAATGTAGCACTGAAGATTTCTTGCAGGAATGCACTGAACAAATGTTATCAACTTTAATATAGTCAAGTTTGTACTGAAAGTATGTGCAAAGCTCAGACTTGCTTTTTTTTGCAGTTATCACAGCGCAATACAGGGGAATAACCAGTGTTCAGTGACAACATCACTTCAGTTTCATATGTAGTTGTTTGTACAGATGGATCTTGCTTTCAGCAGTTGAGTCATGTCTGAGATTTAGGCTCAAACTGTGAGAACTCTGCTTACCATTGACCCTTAACAGCTGTCAGTGAGAGGAGAGGCACTTAACTAGATCTCCTTGAGAGAAGATATTCATTTTCTTTGGCCTGCATTTGAACTCCACTGTCTGTTGGGATGACAGGATGTTGCCATATAATCTATACTCTTCCTCTGTAGTGTGTAGTGAAGTAAAATGAGATACTATGTCAATTCAAATTATGCTGTGCTAACATTTCAGGCGAAATGACATGGTACAGTGTCAGTGTGGATAAAATTGATTGTTACTATCGCAAGGTTCTGTATAACTAGTCTCGTCCCACTAGCAAAATGCAGCTGAAATGAAGGTGGTACAATTTATATTGTTCACTCCAACGTTATGTTCTCAAAAACATCAACTTGCACATTCTCGCATTGCCATAGTTTTAGAAGCCCTGTCTGTAAATGCTAGAATGTGCAAGTTAATGTTTTTGAGAAAATAAATTTGGAGTGAACATTACAAATTACTTCAGATTGTATTCTGGCAAATAGTTTTTCTTTGAATATTTAAAAATGAATGAGAATTAGATGTTGGTTTTCCCTGCCCCACCCTATTTTGTGCATTGCCCTCTTTCCCAATTTATAGCTGGTCTGAGCGTGAGCAGAGGATTTGATCTTGGATCTCAGCCATGAATGTTTTTCGGTCAACCACTACATGATAAATAGTTGAGTATGGCTTGACCTTTCCCTTGCCCCTCAGGAAGTGACTTGTTTTTTTCAACACATCAGACTTTGGATTCCACTTATACCAACATATTTTTCTAGCTATACCCCCCCGCACACCACCACACCACCCATTTTTCTACTTGTCTTCTCCCATTGAAAGCATAGAAGGTGATCGGAAGATAAATACTTGCTTGCACTGTGGCAGCTGAAATGCAGGATAAACAGTTATGGATTTGGCTGTCCTAACTGCAGGTTGCATCCCACTCCATGCAATTGTAAAGCTTGAACAGGTTTGTGAGATATAGGTTGTGCTCACAATCACTACTTGGAGACTAAATCATGGAAACAAGAAATGCTTTATTTGCGAGTCTGCAGAGTCGGGTGCCTCTCCAAGTCGGGAAAGTAAAGCCCCTTTATACACACAATTCTACATTTAACCTCCCCTTCTGGCCCTCTCCAATCAGAGCACTGAGGTGCACAGTCTATAGGTACATCCCCCCAGTACCTCCCACATCATACATCGCATGTTCATACATGTGCGTGGTAATGAGCAGTTTCTTGACCAGGGGTGTGTTAGTAATATTCATTTATTTCATTAAGCATGCTCAGTTGTAAATGACCTGCCCCAGTTTGCTCACCTCCAACTGACCTGTCTCAGTTTTCTTGTATCTGAATTAAAGATCTAGTCTCTACTGACAACGGTCGCATCCATCACAAGTCTCTACTGATAAGGGTTGCATCCATCACTCCCCTTCTACCGCTATACAATGCCATCAATCCTTACTCAAGGGCAGTTCTGGTAACTTCATCCACAGCTGTGTCAGAATCCTCTCCCTGGCCTCTATCGGTTAGAATCTTTACAAGTTAGAATCCTCTCCTGAACCCTTACAATAGTGGGGTTTAATCACTTTATCCCTCACAGGTTGTTACCAATAGGCTTGATACACAGTGGCACAAGGCCTTTTTCATCGTTGCGGGGGATTTAAACCAGACCAACTTCAATAGTGTTCCATCAAGGTACGATCAATGTCTGTGCCTCACTGGAGGCTCAAACACACTCGACAAATCCTACTCAACCATCAATGATGTCCACTGATTTATACCCTGCTTGCATTTTGAAAAGTATGACTATCAGGCTGTGCTCGTACTCCTTGCTCACAAGAAAAAAATGAAAGTGTGAGAATCTGGTAATAAGGTCTAACAGTTCAGGTCTGAGGATACAGATGAACTCCTGCGTAACTGCATTGAATCAGTGGACTGGTCTATTGCCAAGGACTAGGCAGCCAACTGAAATGAGGACATCACAGACTTCAGTATGTTTGTAGAGGACTGTGCGCCAAAGAGGTCAATCCAAATGTTCCCCAACTGGAATCCATGGATGAACAACAAGATCCACTCCCGAGTGAAGTATAAAGGGCCTGTCCCACTTACGTGTCCTTGGCATGCAAATTATGCGACCTCGTGGTCGCGTTGAGGCGCACGGGCATCGTATGGCCGTGTGGGGCCGGTCCCACTGAGAAGCGCGGAGAGGTATGGAGTGGTGCGCGGCTCCGAAATGTTTGTAGCGAACGAAATCTTCGCGCGCTAATGGCCTGTCGCGTAACTAACGGCCAAAGTGGGACAGGCCCAAGATCCTGGCGCGACGCAACGTCTCACCTCCAACAGCAGCAGAAGCAGGCAAACGATCACCGAACTCAGCCTGGGGCTCACGGCTGTTGCGGTCCGGATCCGCCCCCACTCCTACTCCCAGAGCGGGGCCAAGAAAATTGAAGATAGACACAAAATGCTGGAGTAACTCAGCGGGACCAGCAGCATCTCGAGAGAAGCAATGGGTGACGTTTCGGGTCGAGACCTTTCAGACTGAAGAAGATTCTCGACACGAAACATCACCCCTTGCTTCTCTCCAGAGATGCTGCCGGTCCCGCTGAGTTACTCCTGCAGTTTGCGTCCATCTTCAAATGGCGTCACGTGCTTCAGACGGCTGTGCGAGTGCATGAAATCGTGCACGACCTTCGCGGGGCCGTCGCTCCTCGAGGTCGTGTAATTAGCGTGCCAAGGACATGTAAGTGGGACAGGGGCTTAAGTCTGAAGTGTTCAAGTGAGGTGATTCCGACCTGTGCAGGAAATCTAGATGCAACCTTCACAAACGCATCAGGGAGGCCAGAGGACAACTCCCGATCTAACCTCACAAATACTCGTATTTTTGTAGGAAGAAACTGCAGATGCTGGTTTAAACGGAAGATAGACACAAAAAGCTGGAATAACTGAGCGGGCCAGAAAGCATCTCCGGAGAAAAAGAATTGGTGACGTTTCGGGTCTTGACCCGAAACATCACCTATTCCTTTTCCCATAGATTTGTGACAAAGCTTGCATGATAAAATGGATTGCACCGTGAATTTGGGCAGAATCGATGGCAACCACGTGTCTGCCTTAAAAGTTCAATCCATTTGATGCTTGTTTTGAACGGAGGTTCAGTGGTATGATGTCACCTGTCCAACACCTACCCACGGTTACAGTCACATACATCAGATCGGTCTTCAGAGTGTCTGAAAGTGACAAGCCCTGAAGAAATCCCTGGTTCTGTCCTTGGAATCTGTGCAGGAGTATTGGCAGATGTCTTTAACCTCTCCCCACCACAATCTGCGGTTCTCACTTCTTTCAAGAAGACCACTGTCATCCTGGTACCAGAGAAGATAAGGCAGTATGCCTTAATGACTGCCGTCTGGTGGCTCTGACATCTATTATCGGGAAGTGCTTTGAGAGGCTGGTCATGGTGCACATTAAATCTAGTCTTTATCAATGGTGCTGAAGTGGAGATAGTCGAGCTCTTCAAGTTCCCAAACATAAATGTAAACCAACAATGTGTCCTGGTCTCTCCTTACCAATGCTTTGCCGCCACAGAAGGTGAAAACAATGCAGAGTGTCTCCCAAGATTCATACCAATTTCTACAGATGCACCACAGAAAGCATTTTATTGGGATGCATCATAGCTTAGGTATAACTACTCTGCACAAAATGGTAGAGAGCTGTGAATACAGCCCAGTCCATCACGCAGACCATAGAAAGATAGAAAATAGGTGCAGGAAGAAGCCATTCAGCCCTTCGAGCCAGCACCGCCATTCATTTTGAGAATGGTTGATCATCCACAATCAGTAACCCATGCTTGCCTTCTCCCCATACCCCTTGATTCTGCTAGTCCCTGGAGCTCTATCTAACTCCCTTTTAAATTCATCCAGTGAATTGGCCCCCACTGCCTCATGTAGCAGAGAATTCCAGAAATTCACAACTCTCTGGGTGATTTTTTTTTTTCTCATCTCAGATTTAAATGGCCTCCCCTTTATTCTTAGACTGTGGCCCCTGGTTCTGGACTCCCCCAACATTGGGAACATTTCCCCTGCTAGCTTGTCTAGTTATTTTATAATTTTATGTTTCTATGAGATATCTCCTCATCCTTCTACATTCCAGTGAAAACAAGCCCAGTCTTTCCAATTTTTCCTGATATGACAGTCCCGCCATTCCGGGGATTAACCTCGTGAACCTACGCTGCACTGCCTCAATAGCAAGGATGTACTTCCACAAATTAGGGGACCAAAACTGCACACATTACTCCAGATGTGGTTTCACCAGGACCCTGTACAACTGCAGGAGGACCTCTTTACTCCTATACTCAAATCCTCTTGTTATGACGGCCAAGAGGATATCTCCTCATCCTTTCTTCACTGCCTGCTGTACCTGCATGTTTACTTTCAGTGACGGGTTTACAAGGACACCCAGGTCTCGTTGCACTTTGCTTTTCCTAATCTGACACCATTGAGATAATAACCTGCCTCCTTGTTCTTGCCGCCAAAGTGGATAACCTCACATTTATCTACATTATACTGCATCTGTCATGCTTCTGCCCACTCCTCAACCTGTCCAAGTTGCTCTGCAACCTCCTGGAATCCTCTTTGCAGTACACACTGCCACCCAGCTTTGTGTCATCAGCAAATTTGCTAGTGTTCCTTTTAATTCCATATTCTAATCATTAATATATATTGTAAATAGTTGCTGCCCCAGCACCATGCCTTGTGGCACTTCACTCGCCACTGCCTGCCGTTCTGACAGAGACCTGTTTATTCCTACTGTTTGTTTTCTGTCTGCCAAACAATTCTCTATCCATGTCAATACCCTACATCCAATACCATGTACTCTCCTTCATCCATTTTATTTGTCACATCCTCAAAAAATTCCAGAAGATTAATCAAGCAGGATTTCCCCTTCATAAATCCATGCTGACTTGGACCATCCTTTTACTGCTATCCAAATGCAGCGTTATTACTTCTTTAATAATTGACTCCAGCATTTTCCCCACCACCGATGTCAGGGTAACTGATCTATAATTTCCCGTTTTCTCTCTCGCTCCTTCCTTGAAAAATGGGATAACATTAGCTACCTTCCAATCCACAGGAACTGATCCTGAATGTATAGAACATTAGAAAATGATCACCAATGCGTCAACAATTTCTAGAGCCACCTCCTTGAGTACCCTGGGATGCAGGCCATCACGCCCTGGGAATTTATCAGTCATCAGTACTATTTCTCACCCAATGCAAATTTACTTTCAGTTCATCTCTCCCTAGATTCTCTATCCTCTAGTACATCTGGGAGATTGGTTCTGTCTTCACTAAGTAAGACACAAACAAAGTACCTGTTCAACTCTTCTGCCATTTCCTTGTTCCCCATAATAATTTCACCTGTTTTTGCCTTCAAGGGACCCACATTTGTCGTTACATATTTTTCTCATAACATACCTAACAAAGCTTTTACTATCCTTCTTTATATGCTTCATACTTCATCTTTTAACCCCGTATTGCACTTCTGATTTCCTTTGAAAGTTTCCCAATCCTCTGGCTTCCCGTTGCTCTTTGCTATGTTATACGCCTTTTATTTTAGTTTTATACCATACCTAACTAGCCTTGTCAGCCACAGTTGCCCCTTACCCCCCTTAGAATCTGTCTTCCTCTTTGGAATAAACCTGCAGCTTCTGGATTATGCCCAGAAATTCCTGCCATTGCTGTTCCACTGTCATTCCTGCTAGGAGCTTTTTCCAGTCGACCTTGGCCAGCTCCTCTCTCATGCATTCATAGTCCCCTTTGTTCAACTACAACATTGACACTTCTGATTTAACCTTCTCCCTCTCAAATTGCAGATTAAAACTTATCATATTATGGTCACTGCTGCCTATCTTGAGTTTCCTTATTAATCTTGAGTTACCTTGAGTTCCCTTATTAATCTAGTTCATGAGACAACAGTGAATCCAGAAATGCCTTCTCTCTGGTAGGCTCTAAGAATCTATCTTGGAGGCCCTCTACAAACTCCCTTTCTTGGGGTCCAGAACCAACCTGATTTTCCCAGTCTACCTGTATATTGAAATCCCCCATAACCACAGTGGCATAACCTGCTGCAACTTGCACCCTATATCCAGGCTACTGATTGGGTACCTTTACAATTCCTCAATTCTATCCACAGCGACT
Source organism: Okamejei kenojei (assembly GCA_035221665.1). Classification (NCBI taxonomy): domain Eukaryota; kingdom Metazoa; phylum Chordata; class Chondrichthyes; order Rajiformes; family Rajidae; genus Okamejei; species Okamejei kenojei. The sequence goes on along the minus strand of CM069136.1, from coordinate 41,080,533 downwards.
CTATATCGTCAGTCCCTATGTCGCCCCTCGCAAGGAACTGAATTTCATCCCTCACCAACAGAGCTACCAAACCTCCTCTGGCCACCATGTAGCAAGTCTGGATTTGTCAGCCTTGGCACAGCAATGACAGTTGTGATGCTATCTTTTAATACCGTGGTGCTTTGATTCACTGGCATTGTGATTTGGAAATTTAAAAAAATGAGTACAAAAATTATTGCAAGGCTGTTTTGGCCAAATCTTGACATCTGAGATGATCCAGTTGCAATGAAATGTGTAAATGAGAGAATTCCTGCATCTTCCAATCCAAAGGTTCTTAAATTAATGAATGTCAGTAAACGTATTAAATCATTATTTTTAAAAGAAAACACACCATCATAATGAGAAATGTCAGAACATTCAAGTAAAAGTACACTTGTCTTTTGCTCTAAGTAATGGACACTGAATCCAGTAAAAGTATTTAAAAATCAGATCATGGCTAGCCAACAAATACAATTGTCAAATTCATTGTTTCAATCTCGGTATGTTACTATCTTAGATGGACATTGCAACTTGAAGTTTAGAAACCAAAAACATTTTGTAGAAATCAGCCTGCCACTGTTCCGTTTTGATGGATTGAACCCTTCAATATTTGGCTCTGTAGAGAACTGACATGAATTTGTTGGGCTGAAGGCTTCCTTCTTGGACAAATTGGCTTTGTTGGTGGATCCTGTCCTGCGGTAGAACACCATAGGACGCTGTGCTGCTGATTTACAATTTGGCAGTGTTGCGCATCACAATCTGTTCTATATTTTTCATGTTCTGTATTTTTTGATGGTATTACATGTATTAGTATCTTCCCCATTGAGCTGGCTAATGAGAATTTGCTTGTACCTGTATGCCAAATTCTGAGCAAGATGGCACAAACCAAAGGAATTAGAAACATAGAAACATAGAAAATAGGTGCAGGAGAAGGCCATTCAGCACTTCGAGCCAGCACCGCCATTCATTGCGATCATGGCTGATCGTCTCCTATCAATTACCCGTGCCTGCCTTCTCCCCATATCCCATGATTCCACTAGCCCCTAGAGCTCGACCTAACTCTCTCTTAAATCCATCCAGTGATTTGGCCTCCACTGCCCTCTGTGACAGGGAATTCCATAAATTCACAACTCTCTGGGTGAAAACGTTTTTTCTCACCTCAGTCTTAATTGACATAGAAACATAGAAAATAGGTGCAGGAGTAGGCCATTCGGCCCTTCGAGCCTGCACCGCCATTCAATATGATCATGGCTGATCATCCAACTCAGTATCTCGTACCTGCCTTCTCTCCATACCCCCTGATCCCTCTAGCCACAAGGGCCACATCTAACTCCCTCTGAAATATAGCAGATGAACTGACCTCAACTACCTTCTGTGGCAGAGAATTCCAGAGACTCGCCACTTTCTGTGTGAAAAATGTTTTTCTCATCTCGGTGCTAAATGATTTCCCCCTTATCCTTAAACTGTGACCCCTTGTTCTGGAGTTCCCCAACATCGGGAACAATCTTCCTGCATCTAGCCTGTCCAACCCCTTAAGAATTTTGTAAGTTTCTATAAGATCCCCCCTCAATCTTCTAAATTCTAGCGAGTACAATCCGAGTCTATCCAGTCTTTCTTCATATGAAAGTCCTGACATCCCAGGAATTAGTCTAGTGAACCTTCTCTGTACTCCCTCTATGGCAAGAATGTCTTTCCTCAAACTTGGAGACCAAAACTGTACGCAATACTCCAGGTGTGGTCTCACCAAAACCCTGTACAACTGCAGTAGAACTTCCCTGCTCCTATACTCAAATCCTTTTGCTATGAATGCTAACACACCATTGACCTCCCCTTTATTCTAAGACTGTGGCCCCTGGTTCTGGACTCGCCCAACATTGGGAACATTTTTCCTGCATCTAGCTTGTCCAGTCCTTTTATAATTTTATATGTTTCTATAAGATCCCCCTCATCCTTCTAAACTCCTGTGAATACAAGCCTAGTCTTTTCAATCTTTCCTCATTTGACAATCCCGCCATCCCAGGGATCAATCTCGTGAACCTATGCTGCACTGCCTCAATTACAAGGATGTCCTTCCTCAAATTAGGAGACCAAAATTGTACACAATACTCCAGATGTGGTCCTACCAGAGCCCTATACAACTGCAGAAGAACCTCTTTACTCCTATACTGAAATCCTCTTGTTATGAAGGCCAACATTCCATTAGCTTTCTTCACTGCCTGCTGTACCTGTAAGCCAACTTTCAGTGACCAGTGTACAAGGACGCCCAGGTCTCGCTGCACCTCCCCCTTACCTAACCTAACCCCATTGAGATAATAATCTGCCCCCTTGTTTTTGCCGCCAAAGTGGATAACCTCACATTTATCTATATTATACTGCAACTGCCACGCATCTGCCCACTCACTCAACCTGTCCAGGTCACGCTGCAACCTCCTAACATCCTCTTCACAGTTCACACTGTCACCCAGCTTTGTGTCATCCACAAACTTGCTAGTGTTGCTCCCAATTCCCTCTTCCAAATCATTAATATATATGGTAAACAGTTGCGGCCCCAACACCGAGGCTTGCGGCACTCCACTCGCCACTGCCTGCCATTCTGAAAAGTACCCGTTCACTCCTACTCTTTGTTGCTCTGCCAACCAATTTTCTATCTATGTCAACACCATACCCCCAATACCATGTGCTCTAATATTAGTCACCAGTCTCCCATGCGAGACCTTATCAAAGGCTTTCTCACCCCTTCATCCATTTTACTTGTCACATCCTCAAAAAATTCTAGAAGATTAATCAAGCATGATTTCCCTTTCATAAATCCATGTTGACTTGGACTAATCCTTTTACAGATATCCAAATGCCCCATTATTACCTCTTTAATAATTGACTTTCCCACCTCCGGTCAGGCTAACTGGCCTGTAATTCCTTGTTTTCTCTCTCACTCCTTTCTTGAAAAGTGGGATAACATTAGCTATCCTCCAATCCACAGGAACTGATCCTGAATCTATTGAACATTGGAAAATAATCACCAATGCGTCCACTATTTCTAGAGCCACCTCCCTGAGGACCCTGAGATGCAGACCATCAGGCCCAGGGGATTTATCATCCTTCAGTCCCAATAGCCTACCCAATATTATTTCTTGCCTAATGAAAATTTCTTTCAGTTCCTCTACGCCCTTAGATCCTCTGTCCTCCAGTACATCTGGGAGATTGTTTGTGTCTTTCTCAGTGAAGACAGATCCGAAGTACCCATTCTACTCTTCTGCCATTTCCTTGATGCCCATAATAATTTCACCCGTGTCTGCCTTCAAGGAACCCACATTTGACTTTGCTACTCTTTTTCCCTTAACATATCTAAATAAACTTTTACTGGACTTCTTTATATTCCTGGCCAGCTTCCCTTCATATTTCATCTTTTCAGCCCGTATTGTCCGTTTTGTTTCCTTCTGTTGTCCTATGAAAGTTTCCCAATCCACTGGCTTCCGGCTATTCTTTGCTGCGTTATACATCTTTTATTTTAGTTTTATTCTATCCCTAGCTTCTCTTGTCAGCTACGGTTGCCTCCTACTCCCCTTAGAATTTTTCTTCCTTTTTGGATGAACTACAAAAATTGTTCATCCCAGTTTGGCAAAAGAATAAATCGGGGAAGGTAGTGCATCCGTGGATAACAAGGGAAATCAGGGATAGTATCAAAGCAAAGGATGATGCGTACAAAGTAGCCAGAAAAAGCAGCATACCAGAGGACTGGGAGAAATTCAGAGACCAGCAGAGGAGGACAAAGGGCTTAATTAGGAAAGGAAAAATAGATTATGAAAGAAAACTGGCAGGGAACATAAAAACTGACTGCAAAAGTTTTTATAGATATGTGAAGAGAAAGAGGTTAGTTAAAACAAATGTAGGTCCCTTGCAGTCAGAAACAGGTGAGTTGATCATGGGGAACAAGGATATGGCGGACCAATTGAATAACTACTTTGGTTCCGTCTTCACTAAGGAAGACATAAATAATCTGCCTGAAATAGCAGGGGACTGTGGGTCAAAGGAGGAATTGAGTGAAATCCAGGTCAGTCGGGAAGTGGTGTTGGGTAAATTGAATAGATTAAAGGCCGATAAATCCCCAGGGCCAGATAGGCTGCATCCCAGAGTACTTAAGGAAGTAGCTCAGGAAATAGTGGATGCATTAGTGATAATCTTTCAAAACTCTTTAGATTCTGGAGTAGTTCCTGAGGATTGGCGGGTAGCAAATGTAACCCCTCTTTTTAAGAAGGGAGGGAGAGAGAAAACGGGGAATTACAGACCAGTTAGTCTAACATCGGTAGTGGGGAAACTGCTAGAGTCAGTTATTAAAGATGGGATAGCAGCACATTTGGAAAGTGGTGAAATCATTGGACAAAGTCAGCATGGATTTACAAAAGGTAAATCATGTCTGACGAATCTTGTGGAATTTTTCGAGGATGTAACTAGTAGCGTGGATAAGGGAGAACCAGTGGATGTGGTATATCTGGACTTCCAGAAGGCTTTCGACAAGGTCCCACATAAGAGATTAGTATACAAACTTAAAGCATACGGTATTAGGGGTTCAGTATTGATGTGGATAGAGAACTGGCTGGCAAACAGGAAGCAAAGAGTAGGAGTAAACGGGTCCTTTTCACAATGGCAGGCAGTAACTAGTGGGTACCGCAGGGCTCAGTGCTGGGACCCCAGCTATTTACAATATATATTAATGATCTGGATGAGGGAATTGAAGGCAATATCTCCAAGTTTGCGGATGACACTAAGCTGGGGGGCAGTGTTCGCTGTGAGGAGGATGCTAGGAGACTGCAAGGTGACTTGGATAGGCTGGGTGAGTGGGCAAATGTTTGGCAGATGCAGTATAATGTGGATAAATGTGAGGTTATCCACTGGTGGCAAAAACAGGAAAGCAGACTATTATTTAAATGGTGGCCGATTAGGAAAAGGGGAGATGCAGCGAGACCTGGGTGTCATGGTACACCAGTCATTGAAAGTAGGCATGCAGGTGCAGCAGGCAGTGAAAAAAGCGAATGGTATGTTAGCTTTCATAGCAAAAGGATTTGAGTACAGGAGCAGGGAGGTTCTACTTCAGTTGTACAGGGTCTTGGTGAGACCACACCTGGAGTATTGCGTGCAGTTTTGGTCTCCAAATCTGAGGAAGGACATTATTGCCATAGAGGGAGTGCAGAGAAGGTTCACCAGATTCCTGGGATGTCAGGACTGTCTTATGAAGAAAGACTGGATAGACTCGGTTTATACTCTCTGGAATTTAGGAGATTAAGAGGGGATCTTATAGAAACTTACAAAATTCTTAAGGGGTTGGACAGGCTAGATGCAGGAAGATTGTTCCCGATGTTGGGGAAGTCCAGGACAAGGGGTCACAGCTTAAGGATAAGGGGGAAATCCTTTAAGACCGAGATGAGAAAGACTTTCTTCACACAGAGAGTGGTGAGTCTCTGGAACTCTCTGCCACAGAGGGTAGTTGAGGCCAGTTCATTGGCTATATTTAAGAGTGAGTTGGATGTGGCCCTTGTGGCTAAGGGGATCAGAGGGTATGGAGAGAAGGCAGGTACGGGATACTGAGTTGGATGATCAGCCATGATCATATTGAATGGCGGTGCAGGCTCGAAGGGCTGAATGGCCTACTCCTGCACCTAATTTCTATGTTTCTATGTTTCTATGATACAGTTATGGGGCCAGATACAACACCAAGGTGAAGTACTTGACTGTTCCCTACCAGCAAATTGGCAAGAAGAAGAATTTGCGACAACCTGGAGCTCAATGCTCTTAAGACAGTGGAGTTGATTGTAGACTTTAGGAGAGCTCCCCCTCCCCTCACCCCACTCACCATCAACAACACCACAGTCACATCTGTGGAGTCTTTTTAGTTCCTGGGAAACATCATCTGCAAGGACCTTAAGTGGGGGGCTACCATCGACTCCACAGTCAAAAAGGCACAACAGAGGATTACTTCCTCCGGTAGCTGAGGAAGCACAATCTGCCACAGGCAATGGTGGTCCAATTCTATTCGGCCATCGTAAAGTCTGTTCTCACCTTCTCCATCATGGTCTGGTTTGACTCGGCCACCAAGCACGACACTTGGAGGCTGCAGCGAATCGTCCGATCAGCAGAGAAGGTTATTGGCTGCAACCTTCCCTCCATTGATGAACTGTACACTGCAAGGGCCAGGAAGCGAGCGGGCAAGATCATCTCTGACCACCCTGGCCACAAACTCTTTGAATCACTTCCCTCTGGAAGGCGACTCCAGACTGTCAAAGCTGCCACAGCCAGACATAAAAACAGTTTTTATCCACGAGTAGTAGCTCTACTCAATAACCAAAAATCTGTCGCTTCCTTTTGCTCTGGTATTTTATTTAATGCACATGTTTAATTGACAATGTTTAATTATTAATGTTTTTTGTGTCATTCCTAACTGTCACTATGTCGTTTAATTGTATGGCTGCATGGTAACTCAAATATCACTACCTTAATTGGTGCATGTGACAATAAATGTGAACTTGAACGTGAATATCGATTAACTAGCTAGAGGAAAGGAGAATTTGAATTCGCCAGAGTTAAAATGCAAGTATTGAAAGCAACAGCCACATTACCAAACTAATTTATTCCAAAATGAAGGCATTCCTGCGCCACTGAAATATCATGGCAAAATGAATGCATTCCTATGATAACAACTAAAATAATTTGGACACATCCTACAATTATGCATGACCATGGAAGGCAGCTTGCAGGTTGAGAGTCCACTTCATGACTTGAAAATAGCGAAATAAAAATGTAATGTTCCCAACCACTAACTCTATGGGATGGCAAGTTGGCATTCGGCCTCCACGTCAAGAGATTCAGACTGAATTCCAACATTTCTTCCCATAGATCCACTGTTAAGATTTATTTAATTGAACTTAAGTATTCAGCAACCTTTCTGGTTAAACAAATTCCTGGAGATGACTAGGCAGTGTATTTTTAGAAGACGCAATAATTTGCAGAGGAAAACATTATTTCCATGAACCAGGAGGACTTTATATTAAAAAAACAGGGTAAAGTAGCTAATGAAACAAGCTTGAACTATTGTGTGTACTTACTGAAAAAAAAATTACATTTGGATCCATTTAACCTCATTCCTATGATCTGCGTGGATAAACTTAGTTTGTTCCAACACTGCACTTAAACTGAGGGACCCAGCTAAGTGATGTAACACATATGGTGATGGTTAGGAAGAAAAGCATGAAGAGCATATTGTCTACATTTAGACCAAAGATAATGACTGCAATGGAGTCTCCCAAGATTTAAGAATAGTATTGCAAGAGATATCATAAAGAAGGTTGTAATGAAGCAAATGAAAAATTCCTAAAATGTTGGAGGTGTTTTAAAAAAAAAAACAACCAGAATTAAACGCAAGCAAACTAATGGGGAAGAAAAGCAATAATAATAGAATACAAGCCGTGGGAATGAACACAACTGGGAAAAAGCAGTCTTGGAAAGATTGGTACAAAATGCCAAAATAAACACAAACAAAAAGCTTATGAGTCACTCATCATTATCAACATTTAGTCTAGAAATCCAGTGATGGCAGGTTTCCAAAAAAAATCCATGGGCAAAAATTCTGGACATAGGAACATGAACAGAGTGAAATTATCTGAATGAGACACAGCAAATGGACTTTGATTTTGATATTGATTTATTGACCATGTTTTTTTCTTTTTATTGTCTCATTATTTTTTTAGATTAATTGATGGTATAGAACACCATTCATTATCACCATGTGGGATCTGTTCTTGGTTTTGGTACAATGGTTCAGTATTTGTGAAATAACATACATATAGTATATACTTGTTTTGATAGCAAAATGATGCCCAGACATGGGGCTGTCTCCATATTCTTCTACATGGGGATTGTTCAATGCTTTATGCTTCAAGTATATTTTGAACATAGTTTACTTGCCACTTGTATTTCTGAAGATGGAGACAGATATAAGTTCTATTATCTTTGACTTTGTTGAACTTTTGTTCTATGGGTACTCATGAAGTTGTCTAATGGGCCTGTCCCACAGGCGATTTTTCAGGCGACTGTTAAGTCCACACACACACACACCCCTTCCTTCACCAGCCCGTCGTGCAGGCGGGGGACATGGGGAGCGCTGGCTGAGTGAAATTCGCGGTGCAAAGCCAATGTCATACACACACGCACCACAATGAACAGGAAGGTTGGCACTGTAATTAAGACAGCTAAAGCACAGTGTACGGTAAGTCCTTTAAAATAGAGGTGTTGGGGGGGGAAGGGAGGCAGAAGGAATGGAGACAACTTTTCAGAAGCCAGAGATACACGGCTGTGAAGCTCGGCGGACATTAACATTACCGGTCGGTTATCCTAGGTTCTGAAAACTACTGCTTATGTTTTTTTCCCCAATGAGCCAATGAAATTCACCAGACAGCACCGGCTACAACCTACGAGAACCTTCGACCTCCTGGCAACCCACTAGGACCTCCTGGCGACCCACCTACGGCATGAGAATTCGCGCTACTCTCCATTCTGGTCACCGCTAATTTTTCACCATAGTGAGGCCGCGACTAGTTCCCAGAATGCGGGAACTCCTCACGACCATAAAGGCGACTCCCAGGCAACCACCTGCGAACATGCCGTCGCCTAAAAAGTCGCCTAAGTGGGACAGGCCCATTACGCTACTAAGAATGAAAGATAAATAGGGAATAGAGAAGATTACTCTTGGTCTCTAATTCTGGAACTGAGACTGACTGAAGAAGGGTCTCGACTTGAAACGTCACCCATTCCATCTCTCCACAGATGTTGCATGTCCCGCTGAGTTACTCCAGCATTGTATGTCTCTCATTGGTTTAAACCAGCATCTGCAGTTCCTTCATACATATGACAACTTTTAAAAATGTTGCTCTTTTAAAAACCAGAAACTGAATAGGTCAAGATGAGATGTACCCTTTTTAAACTACTTGCATTAAGAGAATTGGCATAACTCAGCCTACTGGACCATTTCAATGTACTAGTGATAGTAGAGTTGTTGACCCTGCAGTACAGCTCCTGGAAGCGCAGGGATGGCACTTCACTTTGCCCAGAAATGTGTGATTGGGCGACAGGAAAGTAAGAATGAAACCGGGGACTCTGAACCCCCTGCCCCAGCATCCTCTTGGACAATGTACAGGGGATCTTATTGAAACATATAAGATTATTAAGGGTTTGTACACGCTAGAGGCAGGAAACATGTTCCCGATTTTGGGGGAGTCCAGAACCAGGGGCCACTGTTTAAGAATAAGGGGTAAGCCATTTAGAACGGAGATGAGGAAACACTTTTTCACAGAGAGAGTTGTGAGTCTGTGGAATTTTCTGCCTCATAGGGCGATGGCGGCCGGTTCTCGGATACTTTCAAGAGAGAGCTAGATAGGGCTCTTAAAAGATAGTGGAGTCATGGAATTGAGTACTGATTGGGGATAATCAGCCCATGATCACATTGAATGGCGGTGCTGGCTCGAAGGGCTGAATGGCCTACTCCTGCACCTATTGTCAATTGTCCCTTGAAAATAAGATTGAGGACCTAACTGCAAAACTCCTTTACTAATTGGAGATGAGGGAATGCGCTCTGTTTCACAGAGGTGTGGCTCACCCCCAGTTCTCCAAACTCTCCCCTCCAGCCTGAAAGTTTCTTGATCTATCCCATGGACTGGATGCCATCATCTGGAAAAGGGGGGGGGGGGCGGTGAAATCTGCCTCATGGCATATTGTTTGTGCTGCTCCAAGGCAGTGGCCTTGTCCAGCTCCTACTCCCCACACTTGGAACATCTAGGAGTGAAGTGTTGTCCCAAGGGAATTTCACTTCCATCATGACTGCCATCTACATTCTGCTCCTGGCAGATGTTCAACTAGCATTGCAGACGCTGCACATCATAGTCAACAAACAGCAGGCAGCATATTGTCTTCCCCATCATAGCTTTGGACTTCAAGGCTACAACTACCACCAGCAAGTATCTTGCAGCAGCAGAGGATCAAATCCTCCCAATTGTTGCTACTCCACCATCAAAAATGTCCATTGCTCCATCTCTCCTCCTCACTTTGGAAAAAAGACCACTTGACAGTGCTGCTCCTCCCTGTGTATTTAGGGAGTGACTAAAGAGTGCAGCTCTAGTGGTGAAGATTGTACAGAGCTGGTCTGGAGAGGCAGAGGAGTGACCCTGTGGCTGCTAGAAGGCTGCAATGTTCAAGGACTCGGCAACTTGCCTGAATTAACGCCCCAGTTATTGACGTCATAGGGAAATGTGTGGAGGACTGAGTTCCCACCAAGATTGAGTGCTCCCCAACTAAGAGGCTTGGATGAACCATGTGGGTGCGGGGAGGGGTTATGGGAGGAGGGGGGTTGAGGGGGGTGGGTGTGTGTGGGCGGGGTGTGTGGCGGGAGGGGGCTGTGTGAGTGGGGATGTGGGGGAAGGGAGTGCGTGGGGGAAGGGAGGTGTGGGCGGGGGGTGGTTGTGGGGGGAGGGGGATGTGTGGGCGGGGGGTGAGGGTAGGCAGTGGTGCGTGTGTGTGTGGCGGGAGGGGGCTGTGTGAGTGGGGGGAAGACAGATGTGGGGGGAGGGGAATGCGTGGGTGGGGGGGGGGGTGTTGTGGGGTGAGAGAGCTCGGAGAAAAGACGGGATGTTGCACGAGCTGGAATCTTGCGTCCACTTGCTCACTCTGTTCACCCATCCCTTTATTGTGCAGAAGCAAAGTTTCTCAATGGAAATATCAAAATTGGTGGAGATTAAACAGAAGTGTAAAGTTATGATATAGTAAATCTGGTATATTAATTTCATTTAAATCTAACTGCATGTGAATTGGCACTGTGTTGAAAGGTTTTTATTTGAAGCTGTGTTTCCATTACATTTGCAGCTATCTTCTTGAAGTCATTCTGTCATGCAGGAACATGCTCAGAAAATATGCATGTTCTGATGCCATGATTAACATGGGCAGGTATAGGTTTGTTGTAGTAGACGGTAAATGCTCAAGGAGGACCTGCATATTCAGAAACAAACTGATGTACTTTTGGTTTTTAGCTAAGTTAGTACATGTGCATGGTAAAACTGGGAATTTTCTCACTTAAATTGATCCTTCCTGACTAATGAAAAAAGCAGAAATAACTTCACTGTTCATGATGTTTATAGGAAATATTCTATAATTTCAAAATTGATAACTATTTCCAAAACATTTAGCATTGTAATTAGATGATATTAACCTTGTAAAATAAAATTTCAAGATCCTTTTTTGCTAAATAAGTACTCTTTTAAACAGCTTAATATACAGAGGTTACAACCTGACACTATGAACATTTGAATTCTCCAGTTTTGGGTAATGACATAACCTTTCTCCTTCCTTCTTCCCCTATGGAACCCCATCTCCCCCCCCCCCCCCTTCCCTGTTCCCCACCTGGACACGCAGCTATTTCTTTCTTCCCCCTTTCCTCCTTTCCTTACCGTCCTTCTTCCAGCTTCACACTTATAGAAACATAAAATTATAAAAGGACTGGACAAGCTAGATGCAGGAAGAATGTTCCCAATGTCGGGTGTGTCCAGAACCAGGGACCACAGTCTTAGAATAAAGAGGAGGTCATTTAAGACTGAGGTGAGAAAAAAACGTTTTTACCCAGAGAGTTGTGAATTTATGGAATTCCCTGCCACATAGGGCAGTGGAGGCCAAATCACTGGATGGAATTAAGAGAGAGTTGGATAGAGCTCTAGGGGCTAGTGGAGTCAAGGGATATGGGGAGAAGGCAGGCACGGGTTATTGATAGCGGACGATCAGCCATGATCACAATGAATGGCGGTGATGGCTCGAAGGGCCGAATGGCCTCCTCCTGCACCTATTTTCTATGTTTCTACAATGTGCAATTCTTCAATCCTTTTGTCTCTCGCATTCTGTCTTTTCATCTCCGGCCTGTGTCCAATCATTTGCCTATTTTTAAAAAACTCTCCTCACCTGTATCAAACTATAGCCTGCCAGAGCCTGTTCTTTCCCCACCTACCCACCCTCTTCCACCGTGCTTCCCCCCTCACAATCAGTCTGAAGAAGAGTCCCAACATGCTGAGTTACTCCAGCAATTTGTGTCTTCCCTAACGTACAAAATCATTGTTATAACATCCAGCAAATTGATTATGTAAAAGTGAAGTATATATTTGACGAACTTCTGTCAAACTGTTTTACTTTGGCCATAAAAATATAACATAACAACATAAAAATGTGTATTCTGACATTTGCACCCAATAGCTAACCAACAGAAGTGTGCTCGACTATATGGCAGAGAAAACAACAAAATACTTGTTTGAAACATCACTTTTCAGAAGTGCCTTTCTTTTGAATTTAACCACAATGATGTAATATTAAAATTAGCAACTTCTAAAGAAAGCACCAATTATGAACTTTAGGGTTATCTTTAGTCAATTTGTTCTGGCATTGTGCAAAGTGAGGATTAATTACTGAGTTTAATAAACACTTGTTAATCTTATGAGCCAAGGTCAGTTTGATGCACATTTCTTTAGGCTATCTATTTCAAAGTTCGTCAATGACGTATATAGACAGAAACTCACGTGAACTATTGTAACAAATTTTGTTTCATATGTATATACATGGTACGACTTGCATTTTAAGCTCAAAGCAGACAGTTCTCTTTCAGCTTTGTATTGCGGAACAAGCATTCAACGTTGCTTATCAACGACATTCTGTTTAACAAGTGGAAGAATAGCAGAAAAGTTGAATAAAAAAAATAATCAAAATAAATTATTCAACTAATTTAATGTAGACCACTGTTCAGTGATGACTTGCAACATCTCTATTTGTGATAACTGTGTTTAGTTTTGTTTGCGTTTGAGGTGAGCAATTTCAAACCAGTTTGAGTTTGTAAAACATAATTGGTAAGCAATTTCAAGACGTCACTTCCTTGAAATTTATAGTGGTCACTAGTTTTTGGAATGTAATAAAATGGTGTAGCCAAGCTATAAATGTCGTTTAATCAGATTACCAGATGATAGGGTTTATTATTGTCATAATTTTAGTAACAATTTGGAGAACATCCATGAGGTACAATTTGGATGAAACAGATTTTATTCTGAACTGGTGTATGCAGGGATTTCATATTTCACCACTTTTGGGAGCACAGTGCACTTCAGGCTACTGGACATAGGGAGTTGAAGAGAGTGTACACTAACCAAGTGCGTGTGTGGCTTCATAAGATTACGCTTCATGTTTTTTAAAAACTGATTATTGGGGATTCGCAATTCTGCTCTTTCCCCTTTACTCACACCCTGCCAGTTGAGCAATGCGAGAGCTGATTCTCGGTGTCAGATGCGGTAACCTGATACCTGATTTCGGTTAGGTTGCAATGCTGCAGGGGCCTACCTGATGATAGATCTGCTGACATAGGTCAGTAATTTGTAGGGGGGTTGTTTTGTTGCCGTGGTTAACTTCTTATTGTTCACTTTTGCCAAGACACTGATATTTTTCAGTGCCTCTGGTACCTTTTTGTATGAAATATTTAAATAAAGGCAGCAAATTGCGCTGCATCTAATGTAGACATTTGTCATGGTTTATAGACTAACTTTAATTACTTGTTCAATGAGTAATTGTTGGCCATTCAACGACTCTCAATTTGCATGACGATGACTGATTTATGTCAGGAAAGAATTGCAGATGCTTGTTTAAGATACACAAAATGCTGTAGTAACTCAGCGGGATAGGCAGCATCTTTGAAGAAGGGTCTCAACCCGAAACATCACCCATTCCTTCTCTCCAGAGATGCTGCCTGTCCCGCTGAGTTACTCCAGCATTTTGCGTCGAACTGATTGCTGTCATCTCCACCTTCTGCCAATCTCTCCCTCTGCCAGATTCTGCTAGCATCCAAACATCGATGATCGCTGCAACAAAAAATAAACTGCTGGTGGTTGCTCAGGCGTGTGGAGCCGATGGATGCTCTATCTGACGCCCTGCATCAGGACTGAGAGAGGAAGAGGGGAATTGGCCAGGAGGAAGAGGTTAGAGAGAAGGGTGAAGCAAGGACTGGCAAGTGATGGGTGGATCCAGGTGAGGGGGGGCACGATGAACAGATTGAACCAGCTGAGGCAGGGGGTGGGGTGGAGTTGGGAGATGGCAGCTCGTGGGTGACAAATGGAGATGGCTAAGAAGAGAGAACAAAAGAGTCAGATGGAGGGGGGAGTGGGGATAAAGTAAAGGGCTGGAAGATAACAAGTGGAGATGTGTGGATGCAGGTGCTGGGAAGTGAGGACGGTGATAAATAGAATGTGATAAGGGAGGGGTGATGGATAATGGAACCAGATGAGGGAGCGGATTGGCGACTCGGCATATGTGGGTAATGGACAGGTGGAACAAGATGGGGAGGGGAACAGAAGTGCGGTTTTGGAAAAGAGGGCTGAGAGAACCAGGGTGGATCAGAAGGAGAGAGAGAGGAACGCTGGGTGCGTGTTACCTGAAATTTGAAAATTCAGTGTTCATACCATTGGGTTGTAGACTACCTGAGATGGTCTTCTGGTTTAAATTTGGCTTCACCCTGGCAATGGAAAGGGAAAGGATCAGACGGGTCAGAATGGGAGTTGAAATGGCATGCGACCAAGAGCTCCAGATTGCCATGGCAGCTGGACCACGGGTTACCATGTTTATACTTGCTCTTGCTGATGTATAGGTAGTCGCATCCAGAGCAGCACATTGCAGTAAACGATGGGCATATCGAGCTAGTCTCTGTCTCTAAACTAAAATTGGATAAGGTGCATCTGAACATTTGATCTGGAAGGGGCAATTTGCTCCTTGGATAGTGGTAAGGGAGGAGGTGTGGGGAGGCATGTTGCTCCTTCCACACTTGCAGGAGAAAGTGCCACACTTGCAGGAGGGGTGGGTGCAGAGCGATGTGCTTCTATGAGTGAAGGGAAAATGTGACTGGTGGTGGGATCCCATTGCTTCTGGTTCAGATGATCAAGGAGCTGCAGATGCTGGCTTACCAAAAAAAGTCACACTGTGCTGGAGTAACTCAGCAACTCGGGCAGCATTTCTGGAGAACATGGATGGGCGATGTTTCTTCTTCAGCCCACGGATGCTGTGCTGAATGAGTTCCTCCAGCAGCATGTGGTCTGCTCCAGATTGCAGCACCTGCAGTCTTTTGTCTCTATCTATGATATCCGATTGAATGTTGCACTCCATTTAGCACAGATTTGCAAACCTTTTGAAATGAGAGAATTGTCATATCAGTGCTACATTGCTGACATTGTAATTCTTGGCCAGGGGGCATAGAAAACTTTCCCAGGGTCTGTAATCTCATATGTCTTTAGAATTGTACATGTTTCAGTGATATAATCTCTCATTCTTTTAAACTCGTGGGAATATAGTAAATGTATACCTGATCCCTTCTCATAGAACAACTCTCTGTTCCTAGGAACCAGTTTATGAATCTTTGTTACTCTCTCTCTGGGGCATGTATAATGTTCTTTGCACCATTGCAGGTAGTCTCCCCAAAGCTGTATAATTGTGGGGCGATCATTTTCCTGTTTATGTAGAATCTCCTTCAATAAAGCTAAGACAACATTTGCTTTCAGAAAACCCATTCTTTACATCCATGCTAACCTTCTACAATTTGTGTGCAAGGACAACTGGGCCTTTCTGAATGCCAGTGTTATCCTGCCAATCTTTTAAACAGGAGTGCTGTTCTTCCTTCTGATGTTAGTAACTTAGCGTTTCCACCTAGCTTTGTACCATCAGCAACCATAAATACGTTACACTTGTCCCCTTATCCAAGTCATTCATGCAAGTTGTTAATATCCAAACGAAAGTCCACACTTGACACATCAAAAATGATTTGGTTTGTCCCATTTGATTGAATTTGACCCATAACCCTCTAAACCCTTCCTATCCATATTTTGGGGCTTTTAAAAATCACAAATGTATCTATTTCTATAGCATCCTCAGGTAGCATATTCCAGATACAACCATTATTTGAATGGAAAAAGTTGCCCCATGCTCCTTAAATTTCACAAGCTTACGCCCTCTAGTTTTAGAATCTTGAACGATGAACAAAACACTTGTATCAAGAGGGGCATGGATAAAGTGAATGTTCAGGCTTTTTTCCCAATAGGCCATTAGGCCTCCGTTTGTTATCAATTTGTGTCCACAGCAGAATATTTCAGCATTGCAGTCAGCATAGTGGAGAACAATACATTTGTCTGAATTATCATTTGTTAAATGAATGATGTGTACCTTGAAGACTCAATTGCATTGCAGTAAGAATCCCTAAATTAAATATTTCATAATTTGAGATACCTCTATCTGGAAAGGGGAGGAACGAACAAAAGGAAAGTCTGAATTGGGAAGTAATACATGAGATCTTAGTTAACAAAAGGGATCATGGTGCAAGGGGGAACAGTGGTGGTAACGTGGCAAGCATAGAAACAAGTCTATTTGTCTTCAGGGTGTATGTGGTAATAACATCGGTGGACGTAGGCGATTGGTTTCAAAGTTCAAATGGTGCTTTGTAAACTGAAATATCAAGCAAAAGTCCCAGTCTTTGTGTTAATCCTTTCCCCCTTATGTCATGTGGCTGGATGAATTTTTGAAGTATTGCTTTTGTAAAACAAAGCAAAAATGGTAACAGGTGTGAGACCTGTATATTTTATTTTCCTATGCAAATGCAATTTTTAAAAACTTCCTTGTTTGTAAAATCAATTGGAAAAATCCACTGAACATATAAGAAACATGTTATTAAGTCTGAAGAAGGGTTTCGACCCGAAACGTTGCCTATTTCCTTCGCTCCATAGATGCTGCCTCACCCACTGAGTTTCTCCAGCATTTTTGTCTACCTTCAATTTTCCAGCATCTGCAGTTCCTTCTTAAACGTTAAGTTGACTGACTTCATCTAAACCTGACAAACTAGAGGCAGTCTCCTGGTTGTGAAAGGTCTGATTTATGAATTTTCAACCAGAAAATGTTCAGTGAGTTTCTAAACCATTTTTATAAAACAAGGTATTTGTGAGGCGAATCAAGTAATTAAAAGCAGGCCAGTTTGTTTGAAGCATGACTGTGCTGCTGAGGCAATGTGTTTGTCGGGGATGAGTGGCGTGAGTCGCTGTGCTGGCTGACCAGAGGTATATCTGGGGATGCATTTGCTGGCAGGACACCAGGCAAAATGTGTAGGAAGGAACTGCAGATGCTAGAAGGTGCAGATACACTGAAGATAGACACAAAATGCTGGAGTAACTCAGCGGGACAGGCAGCATCTCTGGATAGGAATGGGTGATGTTTTGGGTTGAGACCCTTCTTCAGACTTCTGCAGGCAGTCAGGGTTGAGCAGAATATCCTATGACATTTGGAAGATTGATGGGATGGATGGGGATAGAGGTGCTGGTTGCTGCAGGCATCTCCTGCTGGTGGGAATCCATGGCTTTGCACGTGCCTTCTCTTCTCATTGCCTTCTCTTCTCATTGCCTTCACGTGCAATAATCGGGGGTTGGGTGGAGCTGAGCAGTGCCGCACAAACTTGCAACTCACTCACTGAGTGGGTGAGGCTGTCTGTGGTCCACTCTTCCCATGCCTGTTCTCTCTCTATCTCAGCTACTTCTGTGATCCTCTCCCACACACTGCTTTTGTTTATTTTTGACACAAGAAAAAAAAGGATTTCCAAGGAGTTCTGTAACCCAGAACCCATTTGTATTTGGAAGACGTGTATTTTGATTACATCATTCAAATACAATTTTGACCAAAGGTCAGCATTGAAAATTTCAGGTACACGTTTTAATGAATAAGAAACCCTCAGGTTCTCTGGCAATGTAATTAAATCAGTAAGGAAATAATTATTTTAATACTTGAATCCAATTGGATTTTAGACGGCTATGTTGCAGGATGTAATTTTGTGCATTTATTTTTGTGCACATTTTTTTCAACGTAATAATCTGCGCCACATAGCACAACTTTTAAAATTGCAAAAGCACATCACATTGTAATCAATGGGAATGAATGGCATTGTTCAAAAGTGGCAATAAAATCTATACTCCATACATTGAATTTTAGATTATACTAGACTAAGTGGGACCCGTTGGTTCCCATGTTCACAAGGGAGGGCTGGTCCCCCGACGCAATATTCCACCTTTCCACCAATTCCAATATTGGTGGCCAGTGGTGGGGGGGCTTTACTTCAAGGCAAACTCCCCAAACAACCATTTGCATGCAGTGCCTTTTTACTTCAACCCAACCATATTTTCACTTTCAAACCACATTAAGGGCACTCACAGTTGAGTAGACATGTTCATTGTTATTTAGAGCTCAGAGAGACGTGACCCTCTCGCTTCCCCCATCTTGCAGAGACTGAGTGAGGCACACCACTTCCGGGTTTTATAGTCCCTCCCCCCTTCCACCAGCAGGGGCAGCAGAGAGAATGGCAATTTAAAAAAAAACGTTAATATCTCTCTGATTTTTCATCGATGGGAAACTGACTCATGCAGCAGTTTGATTTTAGTGGAACCATGACAAGGTTCCAATCACCCACCCCTGTCCCAATGTGATGTCATGTGTAAATGAGATCCATTGTGATTGGATCTGTGAGGAGGCACTGTGACTCATGCAGCAGTTTGATTTTTTTTTAATGTTTTGTAAACAATTCTATTCAAAATCTGGGGAAATAATTGACCAAATCAAGAGAGGAGTGGATCTAGAGAGATGGGAGGACAGAGAGAGGGGAGGAGAGAGGGAGGGGGGGGGGGGGGGCTGAGAGGAGGGGAAGGGAGAGCGAGGGGGAGAGGTGGGGGAGGAGGGGGGGAGGGAGAGACAGAGAGAGAGAGAGAGAGCGAAGAGAGATGGGGAGCGAGAGAGAGGAAGAGGGACAGAGAGCGAAATGCAACTGTGCGTCACACGTTCAGATTGTTCTGGAAATGAAGCGTGCGTGTCTCATGCACGAAAGTGACCTCCCGATCTGCAGAGCATTTTGAGAATGGGTGGGGGGGGGGGGGGGGGGGGGGTGGGTTGGAGTGGACGGGCTGGTGTGGGAGCCCAGTTGTGGGCTTCTGACTCTCTGGAAACCCACAGCTGGAATGAGCGAGCAGGGGATGTGAGGGATGCTGTGAGGAGAAAGTTCAGCAGAACTTATGTGGAGAAATGCGGCGCGTGAGGAGTCGCTGCCCCACGATCTGTAGAACAAAGGAGCTACAGCGGAACGCAGCTGTAGAATCTAGGTTCTGCAGAACTTTCTCGATATCTCTGTGCCATTAATCCACAGTGGCGGGGGACGGGGCCAGGACACAGGGGGGCCTGGATTGGTTGGCATGCGGACATTGTGACGTCAGCAGCTGGTGGGCGCCGTTTAGATTTAAAAAATTGAGTTTTGTGATCAATTTTATTCAAAATCAGGGGAAATAATTGACCAAGGAGTGAATTTCAAACTCATAAGGTAAATCCCTACCGAAATGGTAAAAATCTCCGCGTTTTTGCGTCTGGTTTTCGAGGAGATAAGTTTCACATGCAAAACCACACACACACACACACACACACACACACACACATTGATGAACACATTGTGCATATATGTGTATATATATGTGTGTTTGTATATATGTATATGTGCATGTGTATATATGTGTATATATATATATATATATATATATATATATATATGTGGATGGGTGGAAGTACGTGTGTGGGTATATATGAGTGTGTGTGTGTGTATGTATATATATATAACACACACACACACACACACACACACACACACACACACACACACACACACACACACACACACACACACACATACACACACACACACATATATATTATGAACGTCTGCAAAGACACGTTTCATCAAGCATATATATATTATATATATATGCTTGATGAAACGTGTCTTTGCAGACGTTCATAATGCTATTGCAGCTGCTTCAAAGCAAAACTTGGAATTTGAAAGAAACCAGATACACTGGCTGTTTGTTGATCTTGAGGTTATGGGAAAGGCCATGTCAGCTAAAACTGCTTCTGTTATTGGTACAAATATGTCTGTTACTATTCAGACACAATCATCGCAGGATTAGTTCTAAGACATTCCTGATCTGAGGGAGATATTAATATAACCTGCAAAGGAAGATTGTGCACCGTAGAAATAGTGTGCCCCAGAAATAGTGGATGCATTAGTGATAATTTTTCAAAACGCTTTAGATTCTGGAGTAGTTCCTGAGGATTCGAGAGTTGCTAATGTAACCACACTTTTTAAAAAGGGAGGGAGAGAGAAAACGGGGAATTACAGACCAGTTAGTCTAAAATTAGTAGTGGGGAAAATGCTAGAGTCAGTTATTAAAGATGGGATAGCAGCACATTTGGAAAGTGGTGAAATCATTGGACAAAGTCAGCATGGATTTATGAAAGGTAAATCATGTCTGACAAATCTCATAGAATTTTTTGAGGATGTAACTAGTAGGGTGGATAAGAGAGAACCAGTGGATGTGTTATATCTGGACTTTCAGAAGGCTTTCGACAAGGTCCCACATAAGAGATTAGTATGCAAACTTAAAGCACACGGTATAGGGTGTTCAGTATTGATGTGGATAGAGAACTGGCTGGCAGACAGGAAGCAAAGAGTGGAGGCAAACGGGTCCTTTTCAGAATGGCAGGCAGTGACTAGTGGGGTACCGCAAGGCTCAGTGCTGGGACCCCAGCTATTTACAATATATATTAATGATTTGGACGAGGGAATTGAATGCAACATCTCTAAGCTTGCGGATGACACAAATCTGGGGGGCAGTGTTAGCTGTGAGGAGGATGTTAGGAGGCTGCAAGGTGACTTGGATAGGTTGAGTGAGTGGGCAAATGCATGGCAGATGCAGTATAATGCGGATAAATGTGAGGTTATTCACTTTGGTGGCAAGAACAGGAAAGTAGATGATTATCTGAATGGTGGCCGATTAGGAAAAGGGGAGTTGCAACGAGACCTGGGTGTCATGGTACACCAGTCATTGAAAGTAGGCATGCAGGTGCAGCAGGCAGTGAAGAAAGCGAATGGTATGTTAGGATTCATAGCAAAAGGATTTTGAGTATAGGAGCAGGGAGGTTCTGCTGCAGTTGTACAGGGTCTTGGTGAGAGCACACCTGGAGTATTATGTACAGTTTTGGTCTCCTAATCTGAGGAAAGACATTCTTGTCATCGAGGGAGTACAGAGAAGGTCCACCATACTGATTCCCGGGATGGCAGGACTTTCACATGAAGAAAGACTGGATAGACTCGGCTTGTACTCTCTAGAATTTAGAAGACTGAGTGGGGATCTTATAGAAACTTACAAAATTCTTAAGGGGTTGGACAGGCTAGATGCAGGAAGATTGTTCCCGATGTTGGGGAAGTCCAGAACACGGGGTCACAGTTTAAGGATAATGGGGAAGTCTTTTAGGACTGAGATGAGAAAAACATTTTTCACACAGAGAGTGGTGAATCTGTGAAATTCTCTGCCACAGAAGGTAGTTGCGGCCAGTTCATTGGCTATATTTAAGAGGGAGTTAGATGTGGCGCTTGTGGCTAAAGGGATCAGGGGGTATGGAGAGAAGGCAGGTACAGGATACTGAGTTGGATGATCAACCATGATCATATTGAATGGTGGTGCAGGCTCAAAGGGCCGAATGGCCTACTCCTGCACCTATATTCTATGTTTCTATGTACATCTGTTGATGTAATTATATCATTTTTTTAAAGGAAAGTCACGTTTGACAAATTTAGTGGAGTTCTTCGAGGATGTAACAAACAGGGAGGGTAAAAGGGAGTCATTGATGTAATGTAGTTGTATTTCCAGAAGGCATTTGCTAAAGTAAGGCAGAAGATTAGAGCATCTGAGATTGGGTGTAAAATAGTAAAACTGAGAGTCAGGATGAATAAATCATTTTTATGGTTCATAGTCCCACAGCCTTGGAAGGGGTGGAGCGATGGGGTGCTTTTCGAGAGAAGACCAAACGGGTCTGTTTATCCTGACATGATGGTATCCTTTCTCCTGTTACTTGTCCTCAGATCTTTAACATTTATTTTATGTGCTATCTAACTGATGACATTTTGAATATTGAGAGAAATGCGAAGGAAAGGTTGGTAAAGCAAAATGTTTCCTTTTGAAATCTGTGCGATTTCTACTTAGTAAAATTTCAAAAATGTTTTGCTATTTTCTCCATCAGTAGAGATGCATTCCTCCCCCCCCCCCCACCCCTACTTCCAACATTAAATTGACTGGTCTGTATATTCAGGGTAAGTGCCATAGTAAAATGGGGCTTTGTTTCTTGCTGAGATGCACAATTCAAGAAGAATTTAATTGTTGTTTCCAGACATGAAAAATACCACTACACTGAGCAGTAATTACAAGAATATGGAAATGGTGAAGAGATAACTTTCTGGAGCCTCTTGAATGATAGCAAGTAGTGATCATTAGAGAGTAAGTTCAAATAGCTGAAGACAATCACGCTGATAGTTGAATACAGGAAGGAGGAATGTTGGCTTTTGGAGAAAATTCTGAGGCGCAGGATTAAACTTCATTTGGAGAGACAGGAATTATTCAAGGATAGTTGACATGCTTTTGATAAGGGGATATCCTGTCTGACTAGTCTGATTTTTATTCGTGGAGATAACCTCATGCTTTGATGGGGTTGGTGCAGTCTGCCTGAACTTCAGGAAGGCCTTTGATAAAGTCCCACATGGAAGACTGGTTCAAGACCAAAGAATCCAGAGGATCAAAGGCAATTTTGCAAATTGGGTCTGAAATTAGCTTGGTGATGGTCGAGGGTTGTTTTATGAAATTTGGTTGGTTCTTTTATGGGTATAGATGCTGGACTGAAGCTTGTTATATACCTTAACAGTCTGGATGTGAATGTCAGAAGATTAGTAAGTTTGTAAGTAACATGAAAATTGGTGGTATTGTGTTGGAGAGGAAAGTAGTTTTTGCGACTAAATGGTTTTGACGATTTGGTAAGATGGGGAGCAATGTCATGTGGAATTTAAATATGAAAAATGTGAAGGCTTAGATTTTCATTTGTTCATAAGTTCTGGGAGCTGAATTAGGCCATTTGGCTCATTAGGTCTACTCCCTCATTCAATCATGGTTGATCTATCTTTCCCACTCAAACCCATTCTCCTGCCTTCACTCCATAACTCTTGAGACACCTTTCAACCTTCTAAACTCCAGCGAGTAGAGGCCCAGTGCCTTCAAACGCTTTAAAGAAGGAACTGCAGATGCTGGAGAATCGAGGGTACACAAAAAGCTGGAGAAACTCAGCGGGTGCAGCAGCATCTAAGGAGCGAAGGAGATACGCTTCAAACGCTTATCATGTTATCCCAATCATTCATGGGATCATTCTTGTAAACCTTCTCTGGACTCTCCCTCTCCATAGCCAGCGCATCCTTCCTCAAATATGGAGCCCAAAACTGCTCCCAATATTCCTGATACGGTCTGACCAGTGCCTTATAAAGCCTGTGTATTACATTTGTGTTTTTGTATTCTAGCCCTCTCTAAATAAATGTGACTGATTTGACTTGCAATCAGCGTGAGCTTCAGTGACGGTGGGGCTTTCCGATCGTGAGCGGGGGAGGGAAGACAATGGGGACCTGGCCTGGGAGGGGACCGCCATGAGGGACGGTGGGGGAATAAAGGGGGGAGCGGGGGAGGGTGGGGCACTAGTTTACAATCCTCTGCCAAGGGGATAAGTCTGTGTTTGTTTGTTTGTTCGTTCAGGTTAAGGCGCTGTGCACACGGCAGCCAGACAACTGTCGCTTATCTTTTTCTTTTTGTTTTCACTTTTAATTTCAAGTTTTCGTGTACCTTGTGTGTTTGTGACAGTTGGCAGACCAGTTTCTCTCTGGAGATAAATAAAGTTTATCATATCATGAATGAACTTTTTGGTAATCCAGCACTCCCAAGTTCCTTTGCACCTCTGATTTCTGAATTCTTTCCCCATTTAGAAAATAGTGTATTTTGGAATATGCAATAAACATATACCATGAATGGTAGTTTTCTAGGAAGTACTCTGGAATGGAGGGACCTCTGTGTTCAAGTCCAATAACCCCTGAGGGTGGCAGGACCGATAGGCAAGTGGTTAAAAAAAGTCCAAGGGGAACCTGGTTATAAAATAGAAAACGCGAGCAAAGAGATTACGGTACAACCATACGAAACATTAATATTTACAGCTGAGGTATTATGTTTTACTCTGCAAAAGGAAGGGTGTGATTGCACTGGCGAAGGTGCGTAGGAGATTTATTAGAATGTTGCCAGGGATGGAGTATTTTGGACCTGTCCCACTTAGGTGATTTTTTTCGGCGACTGTCATAGTCGTAGCAGGTCGGTGAAAAAACGGAAACTGGACCCCCCTACGACAATGTCTACGACAATGTCTACGTCAATGTCTACAACAACCTACCACCTAGTCGATGTCAATTACGACGTCCACCTTTGACCTCACCTATGACAACCTACGTCCATCCGTGACTAGGTACGACAAGGACAACTGAAGACAACTTAAGACAATTCAGTCGCCGGTACCTTTCGCCGGTTGACGTAGGTTCATGTAGGTAGTCGCCAATGGAATTCACCGAAGTCAGCACCTGCGACAACCTATGTCAGCTGGCAACAACCTACGTCATCCTAGCAACAACCTATGACAGTACTTACATCAGGAGAAGTCAAGCTAAGCTCATTGGTGTCAAGCCAACTGTCGCCAAAAAGTTTTGAACATTTCAAAATCCAGCGGTGACCAGAAAAACACTACGATTCTTTGGGTGACTGAGGACACTACTTACGACCATACAGGCAACACATCGGCAACGGTGTGGCGACAGCCTAGTCGCCTAAAAAATTGCATAGGTGAAGGCTGAATGGGGCATAATTTAAGTATGCAATGTTATGAAGGACTTGTGGTAGATAATTATCTATAGCAGAGGTGACTAGTCAGAAGGCTTAGGTTTAGGGTAAAGGGTAGGGGTTTTTGAAGGAACTCAAAGAATGTTGCACCCGGTGTGTGGTTGAAATCTGGATTGCAATAGCCAAGGGGGTAGTGGATTCAAGTACTGTTGCAATATTTCAGATTTGCCTGGGTGCTTTAATCACTCGGCAGTGAAGACCAAGGAACCAAATGCTGGAAAATGGGATCACTGTATATGTTTACGTTTGATACAGCACGGACGATCGGTCTGTCCTCTTCGCTGTAGTTGCCAAGTCAAACCAGCATGGAAGGCATTTTTTGAGCTATATAAAAGGACTTGCCCTCAAAATGGAGCTGAAGAGGAATTTCTTCAGGCAGAGGGTGGTGAATCTGTGGAATTCATTTCTACAGCTGGCTGTGAAGGCCCAGGCATTGAGTATTTTAAAGGTGGAGATTGATAGGTTCTGGATCAGGATGGGCATCAAACATTACAGGGAGAAAGCAGCAGAAAAGGGTTGAGGGGGATAAATAGATTAGCCATGATCGAATGACGGTGTGGACTCAATGGGCAGAGCGACCTAATTCTGTTCTTATGTCTTACGGTCTTATAAATTCTCCTCCACAAAACTAACTTCAATTATTGTTCTTTAAAACACCATAAACCTAGCTGACTCGTCCTTAATCCTGTATGACTTGTAATTCAAAAGCTAATTTGTTGAATGATGCTTTTTTAATATTTCTTACATTATCATTTGTGGGGAAGTAACAAGCTTCCATTTGTATTATTTTCTCTGCTCATTCTTAGTTTTTGGCCCTATACCAAATCTGCTCTCTGAAAATGCTGGCTGAGATCAGGCAATAACCTGTTTATCTCTGGCGCATTTTCTAAGGTCCAACAGCCCAGTTGGCAGACTATTTACAAATTCCAGTTTCTGGTAGGGATTGCTACATGCTGACCTGGATTACTGGTCGAGTTGTTTGATCCTGTAGTACTGCAGGACATGTGCTGCTGGTAGCTTGGAATTGATTTCTTCAGGCTGTCCTTGTTGGAGTCCCTGGCAATGATAGGAAATGATTGGGATACGCTGTCTGTTGTTGACTGCGGCGTGCATCACCTTCAGTGCTGCCTGGGGTGGGAAGTAGACCGTGGTCATGATGTTGGAGGTGAATTCCCTTGCGAGGTGGATGGGACGGCTCTTACGATACGATAGAGCTTTATTTATCCCAAGAGGGAAATTGATCTGCCAACAGTCATAAAACACAAGATACATGAAACATGAAATTAAAGTGACGAGTGGAAAGGATTGGGGATTTGGGGAGTCACCCGTCACCACCACCAGCAGGTGTTCCAGGTGCAGAGAGCAGGAGTTGGACAAGACCGCTACGTCTGAGTATCACAAAGAGTTTACCATCAGGCAGATGCCCTTCTTGCCTCTCCCTTTCCCCATTGCTTCTGTTCTGTCCATGTGATGAATGGAGAAACCTTTGGGCGGGATGGCTGAGTCTGGGCAGCTGAGGGTGAGCCATATCTCTGTGAAACAGAGCACACGGCATTTCCTCATCTCTCTTGCCTTAGGTCCTCATAATTTTCTAGGGACTGTACATTGGCTAGCTGAATGGTGGTGCGGGTGGAGCATTCACTCCAGCTGCATATAATTGAGCATATTAGTCCCTTGGAATTTTAGTGTGCTGGAAGTTGTAGATGCAGGAGGACAAAGTCTGTTTTCATCATTATCCCTTTGCATCAACATTTAGCATGCAACGGGAAGTTGTGCGTTTTAATGGTCTCTGATTAGCCTGGATTACAGCTCAGTTGTTGAGTGGATGAATCGGGATTCAGCAGTGTAGGAATCAGAATGAGCCAGTTAACTAGAAAATCTGGATTAATCTGATGGAATTGAGACATTCAGTTTGTGTTTGGACTTCCTCATGTTGAGAATCTGATACAGTTTACTAAATTGAATCGAAAAAAGAAATTCCTGCTTCATCAGTAAAGATTTCAGTATGATGTTGAGCTGTTCTATCATTGCCTTTGTATCTGTCCACATTTTTGGCAAGGGTTTTCTCCCACACAGTAGACTCTCCTGATTTTCAAAAAAGAATTGTTCTTTCTGGAGGTTTTTTCTATGGCCACCCACCGCCTGCAGCTGTTTTTGGCAAAAGCTGCCAACATGACATCGCCTTTTCAACTTTTTTGTTTTAACCTATTCCCTCTGAACTATTATTATATTAGGTGAGGTCCTTTTTTTGATTTTGCTCCTCAAATTGCTTGCAAGAGTGCGACTGTTGTTCTGTGTATCTCCCATTTTGCAGCCATTGAATTAAACCAAGCAGGTGCTTTGTACACCCCCAGATCATCCACTGCGCCATTGGACGTTAACCCATTTTTTCTGGATTACTAGTGACTTCACCTTGTCTGGAGAGTTTATTTTCTATGACATCGCCTCATTTTACAGGCACTGCAATGCCTCTGTCTACCTCTTCTTGCATTCTCAAGCGGGAGAGTGTTCTTTTATTTTCACGTGATGCAACTTTAACTGTTTTCTCTCCTTTTCCTTGACTTGTCTATTGCCAACCAATATTCAATATGAAGCCGCTAACATCCACAGCTCACTTTCACTGTATCCAGCCAATAATGTTCGGATGAAATCACCTTAATTTTTGTTTCTGAAATGATTTCTTACTTTGTCTACTGAAGATTCCTCTCTAGGTTATAGGACATTCAAGCCTGTACATCCTACCTCCTGCACTTATACGCTCATATCTTATCCTTTCCTTCACCTGTCACTACACCAGTCCTCAAGTGAATTGAATCCAACAGTTCAGATCGTCCATTGTGATACCTGTACCAAATGGATATTTCCTCACTTCTCACAGTTCCAAGGAGTCATGTGTAATGAGGTGAAATTAATAAGAGATCTTGTAGTTAAGAATCACCAAGGGAGTAGTGAGCAAAACGTCGTGAAATTTCAGATACAATTTACGGATAAATGTTTCCTGTCTAAAAGCAACGTCCTCGGATGTAATAAGGGCAATTACAAAGGTCTGAAGGAAAGTTGATGTGAACTGGGGAAAAAGCCATAGGAAAAGTTAGCAGATGAGCAGTGGCACTTATTTTAGTATCTATTTCATAAAGCTTACAATTTCTCTCAATTGGGCAGTGATTCCATAAGAAACATGAACAATGAATCATTAACATTGGGAGTCAAAGAAAATATTCAATTAAAACAAATAGTACAAATTGTCAAAAGCAATTGGTAGACCAAGGAAGTGAGAACTTTTAAGAACCAGCAATTGGTAAATAGGAGAGAAGAAAATGAATATAAGAAACTTGAATGCAGGCGGCTAGTAATACTAAATCTCTTTCTTTGGATATACACAACAAATAGGGTTGTTAAGGTAAGTTTTGATGAGGAGAATGGAGAATTTAAAAAAGGCAGATAATATATATTTAAGAAAGAACTGCAGATGTTGGAAAAATCGAAGGTAGACAAAAATGCTGGAGAAACTCAGCGGGTGAGGCAACATCTATGGAGGGAAGGAATAGGTGAAGTATCGGGTCGAGAACCTTCTTCAGACTGATGTCTGAATACATATTGAATATATATTGATTCTTTGCATCTGCCTTTATGATGGAGGGTCCTTTAATATAAAATTATACTAATTTGATTAAATAAATGATCAGGATAGATAATTTGCAGGATAGCTAATTTTATTGTAATACTCAATCAAGTGCAGACCTGTTGGATCTGCTGCCCCCAACGGTGTGCGTTGGAGAGCTGAGGAAGCTGATTTTGAAATGAGGCCCTCCCCATGATGTCATTGGAAGGTGGTGGAATATTCTGTTTCTCTGTACCGCTGTGGGGGGGCATTGTGACATCACTAGAAGCTGGTGTTTTAAAAGGTGGTTTTGTTTATTTTAAACTTTAATCATGAATAACTCGGGGAGAGGGCAGGAGGTGTGAATAACCCTGTGCAGTAAGGAGGGAGCACGGAGCTGTGGGAGGGAGCGAGGCCGCGGGTGGGCGTGGTTCCGAGGACTCGAGCGAGGGGGTTTCCAGAACATTCCAGTGTGGCGGACCTCCCCTTGCGATGAATCAGTGGTTTATGAAGTTAAAACCGTTGGAGAGGGTAGTGACCCCCCTCCCCATGTGGGAGCATTGTGACATCATTCAAAGCTGCCGTTGTCAGGTGGAGAGGGCGGCGAACCCCTCCCCTTGCGAGGGCATTGTGACGGCATTCGAAGCTGCTTGAAGAATCTGTGAGTTGTCTGAAAGGTTGTATTTTTAAAACTTAATGAATAACTTTTGAAATTTAGGATGAAATGTGAAGGGAACCTGTTTATTGCGTCAACCGGGTAATGTGAGTAATAATCTGTAAAAATTTTAACTCCAGCGAGTAGTGTTTTGACGAAGATAGACACACACACACGCACACACAAATACATACAAGATGAGATTTTTATAGGTATAGATATGCTGAAAGGAATTGGGAGAAGAGAGGCTAGTGGTTTTCTAAATTGTAAAATAGTTGGAAACATTCAACAAGATAATGTTTGCCCATGAAAGTACATTAAGTATGAGTTGAAAAAGTGAGGAAACCTGTTTTTCAGCCCAAAGCAGCGACAGCCTAGGGAGAATTTATTGAGTGTTAATCTGAGCAGTGATACTAGGAACAGATGGTAAAGAGTAATGAAAATTGATTTTTGGAGGAAACTTTTTTTTAGCTGGTTTATTGTGCGAGTACCAGTTCCGACTGCAGATGATTACAGGATGGAACATTGTCCAACTGAAAAATAATTCCCACATATGTTAACTATATTTCCTCTTCTAGAAAAATGAAGTGACTGTGTATATGGTGCACTGTTGGGAATCTGTCTGCTTTAATGTTTATGGTGTCTCCTTTCATTTCTCAATACTGATGTTTTTTTTTTTAAAGTTTGTTTTGCTGCAAGTGCTTTGGAATTTGTGCATTACTACCTGTTTTTTCTCAATTAAGGCAAACTTTCATTTATGCAGCTACTTATATTTGTCAGCATTTAGATTGGGTGCAACGTAGCTAAGGCAAATGATTCTGATCCATATAACTGATTTGCCACCTGTTCACACAAATGTAGTGCTTTATTTGTCTCATCCACTTTACCTAACAGACTTTTTGGTATCTAGGAGCAGAATACTGCAGAGGCTGAAAGTAAAAAAAAAAAATAACGTGCCAGAGGTAACGTTGGGTCAGGCAACATGTGACAAAGTCAAAAATAGGCATGGTTTCAGGACAATAAGTTTTCATTGGAATTTGGGCTTTCATGAAATAGCCGCTCCATTTCTCTTTCCATGATCTTCTATGGATGTTCAGTATTTCCTGTTTCCTTTGTTCTATTGAATCCAGGCCTGATGATGAATAAAAGTGTATTTTATTAATTATTAGACTCTACCCACAACATTTATACTAAATTTGAGGTGAGTCTTTTCGAGGTCCCAAAATCAGTCCACATATTTATACTCATTGACTAGATGGCTATGTGGAAATGCATAAAAGCTTATTAAGTCGGGTACACTGACATATAAGAAACTATTTATTCATTACAACAGCTTTCATTTTATTAGCTGAAATACTTGTTTAATATAGCAAGGATTGAATTGATGCACTATTAAAATCGATTTTTATGTTATGGTTAAATAATAGACAATAGGTGCAGGAATAGGCCATTTTGGCACTGCCATTCAATGTGATCATGGCTGATCATCCTCAATCAATACCCCGTTCATGCCTTCTCCCCATATCCCCTGACTCCGCTATCTTTAAGAGCCCTATCTAGCTCTCTCTTGAAAGTATCCAGAGAACCGGCCTCCACCGCCCTCTGAGGCAGAGAATTCCACAGACTCACAACTCTCTGTGAGAAAAAGTGTTTCCTCGTCTCCGTTCTAAATGGCTCACCCCTTATTCTTAAACTGTGGCCCCTAGTTCTGGAACTGTGGCCCCTGGTTCTGGACGTTATCAATTGCCACACAATCAAACGTTATCAATTGCCACGCAATTGTATAATTAAACATTATTTATAAATTGTCAAGTGATTAAGGATTAGACAGGAGGCTAAAAGCAAATGAGTGATTATAATAACCGACATAAACATTTGTCTAGCAATGACCTGCAAGGGTTTACAGGCAACCTGATGTTGCAGCTGCTGTCACTGTGACTGCGTATGTTTTTTATTGCCTACCCTGTTTGATGATATTCTGAATTGAATTGAATTCTTTATTGCCACATGTGACAAGTCACAGTGAAATAATTTGCTTGATTACCCAAGGTATGCAAATAGTCACCACACAAAGGGCACTGACGAAGTTACGAAGTGTCTGGTGCCAGGTCCTCCATTGTTCTTCTCCCCCCCCCCCCCTTTTCCACCTCACAGTGGACCCCCTAA
The DNA here is from genome assembly GCA_035221665.1 of Okamejei kenojei. Taxonomy (NCBI): domain Eukaryota; kingdom Metazoa; phylum Chordata; class Chondrichthyes; order Rajiformes; family Rajidae; genus Okamejei; species Okamejei kenojei. Next base: position 41,049,176 of record CM069136.1, on the reverse strand, counting down.
TTCAGCTTCATTAGGACATGGTAAATTACCATACTCATGATGCCCTAACCTGAAAATGTACAGGGCAACAATGCAATGTTCCTTCTTTCAGGCTTCATTTGTGCTCTTGCTGCAGCTTTAAAGTGTACGTGTTGCATCGAAGCTGATGCATCTGAGTCAAAAGAACATGCAAGATGCGACTATAATAAAATTGGACATTGCCTCAAATCAATAGGTTATAGCAACCATAGCGAAGGAACAGAACAAATAAATATTAACGCAGAAGATATAACAGTGAACAAAAAATGAATGGTAAGCAGCCAATTAAAAACACATCCTGATGCAAGGATTGGTACGTGGAAAAGAGATGAAGACGTGACACAAAAAGCTGGAGTAACTCAGCAGGTCAATCAGCATCTCTGGAGAAAAGGAAAAGGTGACGTTTCGGGTTGAGATCCCAACCTATATGTTTTCTCCAGAGATGCTGTCTGACCCGCTGAGTTACTCCAAATGTTTGTGTCTATCTTCCGTTTAAACCAGCATCTGCAGTTCCTTCCTACATATACAGAGATGAAGACATGTCGGGGCATATGTAATCAAAAAATGTATTCAATTATTAAAAATATTATATACAATAGAATAAAGCTAAAACAGAATCACACTACCATAATACAAGACAAACAAATATACTAAATAAACTACTATGCAACTATGTTACAATCCTTGTCAAGGATGCATTCAACCCCCCGTGGTGCCCAACGGTCCTGGAAATCCCCCAGGGTGCCTGTGGACAGGGCGTAGTCCCTGTCTACCACCACCCGGGCTCAGACGCAACCTCGGAAAAGGGGCAGGCAGCTGGCTCGGGCAGAGCCCTCTTCTGCCTGGCGCCGTGACTCACGGATGGCCAGCTGGGCAGGCCCAGGAGCAACCCAACCAGGACGTCTTCGGCCCTATCCTCTCCCCTGCGCTCAGGGTGTCCAAAGATGAGGATGGAGCCAGAAGGGTGTTGGGGCATGTTGGTCTGCATGGACAAGTTTGGTTGAAGGGTCTGTTCCCAAACTATGACTACGATGTGTATGTTCAATGACTTAAAAAAGAAAATTGAAGAATGAATTTGTTGCAAAAGATTTGAGTTAATTTAGCTTATTACCACTTTAACAGAGGTACTGTGAAAAGCTTTATTGCATGCTATCCAGTCGGCAGAAAAAACTATACACATGATTACAATCAAGCTGTCCACAGTGTACAGATACAGGATAACGGGAATAGTGTTTAGTGCAAGAAAAAGTCCAGTGAAGTCCATTTAAAGATAGTCGGCGGATCTCCAATGAGTTGGAAGGTAGCCGAGGATGGTTCAGTTGTCTGAATAACAGCTGAGAAGAAACTGTCCCTGAATTGGAGGTATGCATGTTCTCACTTCTGTACCTCTTGCCTGATGGAAGAGGGGTGAAGAAGGCGTGTCCGGCGTGAGACTTGTCCTTGATTATGCTGCTGGACTTGCTGAGGCAGAGTGAGTGTAGATGAAGTCAATGGCAGGGAGGTTGGTTTGCACGACGGTCTGGGCTGTGTCCACAATTCTCTGCAATTTCTTGCGGTCTTGGAAGGAGCTGTTCCCATAGCATGCTGTGATGCATCCCGGTAAAATGCTTTCTACGGCACATTTGTTGAGATTTATTGGGGTCATGCCAAACTTCCTAAGCCTTCCAAGGAAGCAAAGGCATTCGTGTGCTTTCTTGGCCATTGCTTGGATATGGCAAGTCCAGGACAAGTTGCTGGTGATATTAACTCAGAGAATCGTGAAGCTTTCAACCATCTCTAATTCGGCATCATCAATGTATACTGGGGTATGTTTACTGCTTCACTTCCTGAAGTCAATCACTATCTCCTTTGTCTTGCTGACATTGAGGAAAAGTTTGTCTTGATTACGAGGTTCTCAATCTCCTTCCTGTACTCCATCTCATCATTATTGGATATTTGGCCCACTAGGGTGGTGTAGTCCACAAATTTGTAAATTGAGTGAAAGGTACATTTTCTTTAATCAAAGTGTAGATTGATTCATCATTAGTATGTGTTGTAATTCAAGAGTAATCAAGCACAGATTATCTATTAAAAATGCCAGAATTGCAGTTTAACTGGTTCCAATTTCATGGAGGCTTGTTTAAAAAGGATTGAGACCGCAGATCTAAGATTTCCCGGGTTCTCGGATTTACTGCAGCACAGTAATTTAAGAGAACTCTGACTGGTATAAACTATTGACGAATCCAAATACCACGCTGTAATTTCCTTTGTTTCAACCATAACTGAGTTCTGTTGGCTCATTGGCAAGAGACCACATACCACAAACCAAGCTGGTGACTACTAATAAGAGTTTTATTTGTTATATTATTCATTTCAACTAAGAGTACAAATTTTGTTATGTCCCGTTTTAAAGGATGACATCAATTGGCGTCAGCCTTCAGCAGATGGATCGATTGCGGCTTCCTACAGACATGCTGTCTTCTGTGTTGAGGTGGATATGCCACTGTTCCGCCAGAAGATGACAGACACAAGAGAGTCTGAGTCTGGATCTTCTGTTGGAGAATGAGACTATGAGCATTGATGGCACAAGTGCAAGAGCGTTTGCTTCACAGCTTCAGTGATCCTCGATTCAATTGCTGTTCGGTGCTGTCCGTATGATGCAATCTTTGAGGCCATGCTGGTTTTCTCCCACTTCCCAAAGATGTGTGGGTTGGTTGGTTAACATGTCACTATAAATTGGCCATAGTGTGCAAGAATCTGAGCAGAGTTTGTATTAGAATGTGGGAGTATAAAATAGGGATTGATGCAAGTGTGTACTCGCAGACTTGTGGGACTGGGGGCTTATTTCTGTGCTGCTTGACAATCAATGTCGTGAAACTCTGATGTTCCAGTGCATATAAAGTAGGTCATTTTTCTCTTCCTCTTCTGGCTCCTGTACTTGCTTTAATCATACGGGTGCTGTCTGTACGGAGTTTGTACGTTCTCCCCGTGACCTGCGTGGGTTTTCTCCGAGATCTTTGGTTTCCTCCCACACTCCAAAGACGAATGGGTTTGTAGGTTAATTGGCTTGGTAAATGTAAAAATTGTCCCTAGTGGGTGTAGGATAGTGTTAATGTGCGAGGATTGCTGGTTGTCGCGGACTAAACTAAATAATATGCCCAAGAACAGTAATTCAAACTCTCCCGAATCGCAGTGATCCGATTTCTAGCAACAACAGCATTAGACATACATTTACATTATGCCTTTTAATGTAACAGAGTGCCTCAGTGTTATTTCTGTGGTCGATGTCAAATACAATTTAACTGAACCACAGATATTTGGCATTTAACTTTGCAGGTAATTAACCAGTGTTTCTAAAGAGGAAGGACGGGGTGAAAGATTTGGGGGAATAATTTTAAGGGTTAAAGCACATTCATTTTAGGTCATGGCTGCCAGTGGTGGTACAATTAAGTTTGATGCAATAGATAGTTTTTAGGGGCTAATTGGGTTGAAGGAGATGAAGCTTTCAGATGATGATGCAGGCTTTAGAAAACTAGTCAACAGTGCTAGAGGTGCTGTTGCCTTTGATTCTTGGCTACGACAGGAGAGATGAACCCTGCTAAAGGAGGTCTTGTGGAACAGGATGAAGGTGGAGAGAATAATGGTGCTTTCAACCTTGTTAAAGACTGCGGATAGCTCCACAATGATTAGGAGAGCCATTTGACAATTATTGCAGTTTTATCTGTTGGTGAATTAGATTTTTGAAAAAATAAATAAAATTGTGTTCCAGCATCACCATCTGGTATTAATCTCGCCATCCAGTTGCCAATCAGTGATTATCCAATTATTCGTCCTTGGGACATGACATGCGGATTAAGTGAACACGCACAAGATATTCTCATGTTATGTACATTTGCTCATGTGATAGGAGCAGATTTAGGTCATTCGGCCCATCACGTCTACTCTGCCATCCAATCATGGCTGATCTATCTCTCCCGCCTTACCCTATTCTCCTGCCTTCTTAATGCCCCTGTCCCACTTAGGAAACCTGAACGGAAACCCTGGAGACCTTGCGCCCCACCCAAGGTTTCCGAGAGGTTCCCGGAGGTTTTGGCCACTCTCCCTAATGGTGGAAAGTGGTTTCCACGTAGGAAAGCCACGAGGCTTCCTCTATGCTCCTGTGATTATTTAAAAAAAAACAAAAAACTGCATGGGACCTATCAAATGACATGCACGCTTTAAAACAAAAAAAATTATTATTATTATTTTTTAAAATTTAAATATTTTTATTTTTAGTGCTTGTCTTCTGGCTCTTTGCAGACTTCGATAATGCAGAGGTCCAAACTCGACAGCAGAAATGCTGCTACCATTTTACCAATACCTGTAGCTACTTCTCGGATGGAGGGATAAGGTCTCTCAGCGAGACAAGTACAGGCATTTGTAATATATCCAACCTTATCTGTTAGCAAGTTACTGACATATCAACTGAATTAATGACAAACCCCAAATAATCAAATGTTTGGGATGGCTGTAACTTAGATGTTGTTGGATGGACAGAAACCCTAGCCTTTCAAATAGGCTTATGGTTGCTGAAACCAGTTCTTCAGCTGTCTCCTGAGTGGCATTTACAATTAACATATCCTCTAGATATGCCATTACAATGTGATTCTGAGCCCTCAGTAACACCAGTGCTGGTTTCAATAATTTTGTGAACAGCCTGAGAGCTGAAGTTAACCCATTAGGTAATTCTTTAATTGCCTCAGCTGACCCATCCAATTAATTTAAAGTACCTGCGATAATGATGAATTGGTACTGAATAATAAGGTATCTTTTTTAGGTCTATAGTAGCCATATGGCAGCCTTGTGATAACAACTGCGTTACAGAGTTGAAAGTGTACTTGTTTAAAAATGCCTATACTGAACATATGAATTAAAGTTTGTGAGGTCCAGAATGACTCTGCAACCCCCATCTTCTTCTGTCTGGGAATATATTTTCTACCTGACGAGTTTCTGGTGCAGCAAACACCAAAGCAATCAAATATTATGCAGCATCATTCATTATAAAACAATTGTAATCTTACACCCAACCAGAGGTTGTACCCCAGAAGTTCTATCTGTGATGGAATGAAGTTCGAGTACCTCCGTAAATTAACTAGAAGATCTCCTTCTCCCAATATAAGGGTTGATGTGGGTTGTATTGTGTATAATACTTTGTACCCATCTCCCTGCCTCTGCTGGTCTCCCAGAATCAACCCCCTTCGTATTCAACCTGCTTGTTTTCTCAGAGCAGGGATGAGCAGTTTTATAAGGCAAATATCCTGAAATGTTTTGGCAGATTTTTAACAATAATTTGGTTCTTGTTTGCCCTACATAGTCCTGCATTTTTTTTTTGGGTAGAATGTTGGCCAAATGGCAATTTATCATCATACAATTAGGTTCGAATAGGCATTGCAGAGTAACGCAAGCATGTCTTTATACGTTTTGGATATTATCGATCCTTGTATGTCTTCCCCAAATGCAGTGATGCCAACTGATATCAGCTAAAGGACATGCTGGAAACACATTTCCTGCCCTCGCATCGTTACACTCATGGGTGCCCAAATTACTGAGTTTACTGTTGGCACCCTGAGCGAGGCACAATAGACGGGTGTTTTATATATCTTTTACTGTTTCAATCATAACAGTTTCTTGGAGCAGGTGTGAAACCAAATAATGTTGGCAGCCAGGTCTCATCCATAGCCTCAAAACTTGATGCTACATCGAGAACACCCGGAGCATGGCTCTTGTGCTCTGGTGTATACACATAAGTAGGGACACCAGTTTCAGGGTCAGTCTCCTCCCAAGTCTTGCTCTAGGGAGACCTCATCCAGACCTAAACAAGGCACTGGAGAGTCAGATTCCCATTTTTTAACAGGCACCATACTCATACCTGCCAACCATTCCGATTTGGGCGGAATTCTTCCGATTTTTCCATCCCAATTCCGAATTCCGATTTTTTGTCTCAATATTCCGAGAAAAAAAATCGGAAAAAAAAAACACACAGAAACTTTCTATGTGTTTTTTTTCCGATTTTTTTTCTCGGAATATTGAGACAAAAAAATCGGAATTGGGATGGAACGGCTGGAGCGTCTAGACTCAGAAGCGCAGGGGAGAAGTAGGTGCGAGTCAGGTGGGCACCGGGGAGGAGGGTGGAGAGGGGGAAATCAACGATCATCCCGTGGGGTAGTAAGCCAAATACGTTCATTATCACTTCAGGGGCAGGGAAGAGGCGATGAGGGGGCAGGGAGAGATGGTCCGGTCCGGCCCAGACGGGCAACACTCACCGGTCACCTCACCTCAGCGCCGCTGCCGCCGCCGCCCGCCGGGTCTGTCAGCCCGTGTGAGTGACCGCGAGCGCGTCAGGTCGGGTCGGGGCCAGCCCGTTCCCGCCTCTTCGTCAACACTCACAAACTGAGAGTTGACGAAGAAACTGCAGATGCTGGAGAATCGAGGGTTACACAAAATGCTGGAGAAACTCAGCGGTGCAGCAGCATCTAAGGAGCGAAGGAGATAGGCGACGTTTTGGGTCGAGACCCTTCTTCAGACTGAGAAGGGTCTCGACCCGAAACGTCGCCTATCTCCTTCGCTCCTTAGATGCTGCTGCACCCGCTGAGTTTCTCCAGCATTTTGTGTAACCCCCCTGAGGTCACTTTCCCGCCCTCACTGACGTCACGTACCCCGCCCCTTACTGACGTCACTTGCCCCGCCCCTTAACTGACGTCACCTGCCCCGCCCCTTACTGACGTCATGTGCCCCGCCCTCACTGACGTCAGACTAATAGGATTCCGATTTTTCAATCTCACAAGTTGGCAGGTATGCATACTCAGTGTATGGAACTCCTTCGGAGGCTGCCTGGGAATCTCTGGGTCTTTGGACCTTTGACTGATTAAAGTTTGGAGCATTTTAGTCTTGCTCTAGGGAGACCTCATCCAGACCTAACAAGGCACTGGAAAGTCAGATTCCCATTTTTAACAGGCACCATACACAGTGTATGGAACTCCTTCGGAGGCTGCCTGGGAATCTTTGGGTCTTTGGACCCTTGACTGAGTAAAGTGTGCAGCATTTTCTCCATTTCTAGTCTCCCCCACATTCTTGTCCTCTCTTGGAGGAGAGTTACTTTATTTTACATTTTCTTGTGTATTTGTGCATAAACCATATATGTTCATGTTTAGAATTATAGATTCTGACAGGCACATTCTGCTTGCAGAATATTTGTATTAATCTCAGTATCACACAGATCATACGCATCAAACTAAGCAAACAGCATCTGATAACACATACTCAGAGCAAACCTTGTATGCTTCCCTATCGTTGGGGCCTCAGCCCGTGCGACTCTAGAGCAGCTGGAGGGTTATTAACTACGGAATAACGTCCACCGGTATTGGAACCGGCACCGCACTTATCTATTTTCCCGATCGCTGCGATGGGACCGCAATGCTGCGTGACCCACGCTTGCTCCTCCTACTGTACCACAGGCTCCTGCTGACTCACAAGCCAGCCTTACGGAGCTTAAGTCTCGCTGGAAAGTTTTAAACACTTACCTGCGAGGTTTTCTACTTACCGCTGGTGGAGCTGCGCTCTCCAGCTCCGTTCAATGCGACATGCGTCGACGTAATGACGCGCATGCGCCTGGCGGGGCTTTTTCACGTAGTCACTCACGTGACTCCGAAGTAAAATAGTCTGATGGCTGTGGTGAAGAAGCAGTTCCTGAACCTGGATGTTGCAGATTTCAGGCTCCTGTACTTTCTACCTGATGGCAGCAGAGAGACGAGCGTGTGGCCAGGATGGCGTGGGTCCTTGATGATGCTGGTAGCCTTTTTGAGACAGCACCTGCTATAGATCCCCTCAATGGTAGGGAGGTCAGAGCCGATGATGGACTGGGCAGTGTTTACAACTTTTTGCAGCCTTTTCCGCTCCTGGACGCTCAGGTTGCCGAACCAAGCCACTATGCAACCGGTCAACATGCTCTCTACTGTGCACCTGTAGAAGTTTGAGAGAGTGCTCCTTGACATACTGACTCTCCGTAATCCTCTCAGGAAGTAGAGGCGCTGATGTGCTTTCTTTATGATTGCATCAGAGTTCTGGGACCATGAGAGATATTCGGAAATATGCACGTCCGGGAATTTGAAGTTCTTGACCCTATCCACCATCGACCCGTTGATACAAACGCTCATCATATGTTAACCCACTCATTCCTGCATTGTATTCTCTTGTGTTGATGTAGCATTTACTCAATTAATGTCCAATCCCTTTTAATTTGGCACAGCCATTTCACCAGCATAACTTTCCAATACTAGCTTGGTACAATCAGTGTGATCGTTTGAATTTGACTTGTAATGACTTTTGATCCACTGATACTTTACCCTCTTTGTGCACCTTGCCTTTCACATCTCTTTTCTTTTTTTAAAAGACTTCTGGTTAAACACAGACTATTTATCCTTCCTAATAACTTGTCTTAAACGTCTTTTTTCCATATGCCCTACAAAGTCAAAATTTCACAATGAAAAATGATCACATCCAAACTGCGGGGAGTATTGAACTACATTTATAACAGATGGAGAACAAACAAATCACATTCACTGAAATGAAAGGGAATTTGTAAATGTTGCATTCCTGAGCGGCACGGTGGCGCTGCGGTAGAGTTGCTGCCTTACAGGGCCAGAGACGAAGGGTGCTGTTTGTACAGAGTTTGTACATTCTCCCCATGACCTGCGTGGGTTTTCTCCAAGATCTTCGGTTTCCTCCCACACTCCTAAGACATACAGGTTTGTAGATTAATTGGCTTTGTATACATGTACAATTTTTCCTCGTGTGTATATGATAGCGTTAATGTGCGGGGATCGCTGGCCAGTGCAGACTCGTTGGCCGAAGGGCCTGTTTCCGATGTTTATCTCTAAACTGAACTAAACTTTGAATCTCTGAATTAAAACTTGTGCCTGTTGTTTAAAATCTAATTTACGCAGTTTACAGATGAGAGCTGATGCAGCTCAAGATGAGTGCTACACAAGACCAATCTGTTCCCTTGTAAGGTCTGATTAAAGCAAGTTTGGGATTAGGCAGAGCAGTTGACACAGCCAGCTCATTTATTAAAAAAACTCCATTACCTTTCAGTTGAGGGTCAAATCAAATGAAAAATTAATTTGAACAGATACTCAAGATAACCCCACCATCATTTAACTGATGTGGATTCCTGCTCTGAAAGTTCCTCCCCGAACCATATTTTTAAGCAAGATTTATTTTCTCGCACATTTGTAAAGTCTATGGAGGGCATTGTTGTTCCACAAACATACTGTTGAGAGGACTACAACTATCTGGTGATTGAAAATGTGGAACAGAGTGTGATGCAACCATAAGTCATTAACCGTTAATATATGGGGAAAAAATCTTTCCCATAGAATTGCAGAAATATTTTAAGTTGAACTTGTAACCTCTAGTTAGCAACAGATGTCTCCTTCAGTATTTCCTTGGTTGTTTAAAAATCCCATGCCTTTACATTTAGGATTGAAATGGGGAAACATTTCTTCACTGAGGGTGAATCTTTGGAATTCTGTATGCCAAAGAACAGTGGAATATGTAACTATTGCACTGAAAACCTGTTGATAGATTTCTGGACATGAGAGAAATCAAAAGATGTGGGGACAGGTCAAGAAAGTTTTTCAAGTTAGTTCAGCCATGATCTTCTTGAGCGCAGGGGCAGGCTCGCAAGGCTGAATGGCCCACTGATGCTCCTGTTTTTAACACTGGGAAATCATTTTTATAATTATCAGATGCACAAAGAAGTGCTATTTTGAGGTTTCTGCTATGTCCAAAATGCATGCCGTTTAAAAAAATGTTTGCAATTGTGGGGCAAAAAAAAAAGATTTGGTAAATATCCTACATCTTAGAAACATAGTAAATCAGTGCAGGAGTAGGCCATCTGGCCAGCGCCGCCATTCAATATGATCATGGCTGATCAAGCAAAGTTAGTACCCCGTTCCTGCTTTATCCCCATACCTCTTGATTCTGTTGGCCCTAAGAGCTATATCTCTCTTGTAATCGTCCATTGAATTGGCCTGGGTGAAAACGTCTTTCCTCATCTCAGTCCCAAATGGCCTGCCCCTTATTCTTAAACTGTGACCCCTGGCTCTGGACTCCCTCAACATCGGGACAATTTTTCCTGCATCTAACTCTCCAATCCCTTAAGAATTTTATATGTTTCCATAGGATATCCTCTCATCCTAAATTTCAATGAATATAAGCCCAGTCGATCCATTCTTTCATCATATGTCAGTCCCTCCATCCCGGGAATTAACCTGGTGAACCTACGCTGGACTCCCTCAATAGCAAGAATTTCCCTCCTCTAGTTAGGAGACCAAAACTGCACACAATACTCCAGATGTGGTTTCACCAGGACCCTGTTCAACTGCAGTAGGACCTCCTTACTCCTATACTCAAATCCTCTCGCTATGAAGGCCAACATGCCATTTGCTTTCTTCATGGCCTGATGTACCTGCATGCTTACTTTCAGTGACTGATGTACAAGCACACCCATGTGTCGTTGCATCTCCACTTTTCCTAATCTGACACCATTCAGATAATAATCTACCTTCTTGTTCTTACCACCAAAGTGCATAACTCCACATTATACTGCATCTGCCATGCATCTGCCCACTCACCCAACCTATCCAAGTCACCCTGCAGCCTCATATAAGATCTCAGCCAGTAAAGTAGAAATGTGATCACTGTTTTATGCAATAATATCAGCAGCTGCTTTACACATAGCAAATATCTACACACACCAATGCAGTAATGACCAGATAATCTTTTTTACTGAGTGACTGCAGCACAGCTATATTTATTGCCGATTATAGTACATGCCCTGGGAAAATTTGGTGACCTATTAAGTTGGGGAACTGGTGATGGTGTAAACAATCATTAAATTGACTGTGACTTCCATTCCTTAATATCAATTTGTCATTTAGAGCTGGCTATGGGTAATTGCACAACGGCTTAATTTTACTTTCCATTTACTTCAGTTTCTCATAAAGCATTAACAATACTACTGAAAGTACAAGCAGATAAAGAAATTGTTTAAAAAAAGAGAACATTTAACCATAGGAAATTCAGTTTTGATTTTGAACATGCGACACTTATGTCAATTTTTTAATTAGCGAGGAATTGAATGAGTTGTATTATGTGAATCTCAGTTTTCTGAGTTGTATTTTTCTTTAATGTGTACAAATGTCTCTGCTATGCGAAGGTTTCTGTCAGAGTTGCTCTGGATGCCAAATAACAGCTGGCTCACCTTTCTCTTTCAGAAGAGGTTCTAAATCCCCTGGCTGTTATTTAAGATGCATTGAATATTGATTATGGATTGGATGTTGTGTTGAATATTACATTTGTTATGCTAAGATTCATTTGAAACTAAGTAAACAAAGTTAAAAAGGTTATATAAAACTACATGGGATTCTTGTGATTTTCAGCACATTTTGAGCTCATCAATAGTAAGATTAAACGAGAACTTACCAGTTAAAGTTTGATCTTGATTTTATGAGGAGTTATGTTGATGATTACGTGAAGAAGACCCGCCAGGCCGCATGCGCACCAAACTTCAAAGCAGCGGTATGAAATCACAAATAAACAACACCGAAGTACATAGTAAGATCAGTGACTCGAGAACTACCGTATGATCTTTTGTGAGAGAGATTTGGGCGTGGCGGGCATGTAATCACCAACGTAACTCCTCATAAAATCAAGATCAAACTTCGAACTGGTAATTTCTCGTTTATTCTTACTATTTTACTTCGGAGTCACGTGAGTGATTCCGTGAAGAGTTCAAAGCTTTGTGATTTCATGCCGCAGATTACAAATTTCGGCATCCCGCTGCATTGATTGACTCGAAAGAGAAATAAATGCATTAGTAGTAACATTGCATTCAATGTAGTAATAGGGTTTATTTAACAATGTAAACAAACGACAGTACCCCTTAAATTTAGGTACTTAAACAGAACTTAGAATAGCATTGGCAAACAGTCCTGGATTGACAATTGGCCGATGATAAAAATTCTGAAACATCAGCTCATTTGCCCATCCGGCGGCCGCCATAATGTGGTCGACGGGCATGACCTTCACTTTGGCCGCCGATGTAGCTGCTGCCCTAGTGGAATGAGATGTAAACACATCCGTGTTAATACCTGCATCAATCAAAACTTGTTTCAGCCATCTTGAAATAGTGTTAACTGGCACTCTCTTATGTGGTTTTTTATAACTGATAAACAATCCCATCTCCCTGTTACGTAAGGCCTCTGTAGCTGCAATGTATTGCATCAAATGTGTTTTTAGGCAAAAGGATGGATCCGTGGGATATGCTGAAAATACTATTTTAAACCGTGTGACACCTGGCCTACTTTGCTTGAGGAGGTCATAAATGTAAAACATAATGTTGTTTGCAGCAGTTTCCATTCTGCCTAACTGTAATTTTTGTAACTACTGTACCCTTTGTGCTGAAACCAACGCCATAAGCATGGCCACCTTCATGGTGATTTTGGTCAAAGACAAAGATGAGATAGGAACCCACTGACGTAGCATTCTAAGGACCATACTCACATCCCAAATAGCCATATATCTAGGTTTGGGAGGTCTGGAATTAAAAATGCCCTTCATCAATCGAACAACAAAAGGGTGAGACCCAATCGACTGTTTGTCTGACTTCATCCCTAAATATGATCACAAAGTACTTATTTCTGTATTGATTGCACTATAACTTAATCCTTCATCATAGTAGAGGGTTGACAAAAACTCCAAAACATGTGAGACACTTGCTGTACAATAGTCAATATCATTTTGTATACAATAAGCTTCCCATTTTTTTACATAACAAAAATACTGCTTTTGAGTACTCGATCTCCAAGATGCAGTAAGCATATCCACAGTACGCCCCGACAATCCATGCCCCAGATATGGCCTTCTTAGAATCTGCAAATTAACAAATCAATACGGTCATATAATGGATGGCATTCGCCTGTTACTGGATGCACCAATAAATCCCTTCATTTGGGAACAGCCATCAGGGGTTGTGTCATCAGCTGTAGAATCAAAGGGTACCATGGCTGGGTAGGCCAGTCGGGTATCACCAGTACTCCTGAAGCATTGTCCTGCTTGATTTTAAGCAGACATCGATTTATGAGGCAAAATGGAGGAAATGCATATATATACATACCACCCCAATTCAGCGAGAAAGCGTCAATCGCTACTGCGCCAGGATCTGGTTCCCATGATACATATTTGGGAAGCTGGTGGTTTAGCCTAGATGCAAACAAGTCGACATCTGGCGTACCATTATTTGACAATGATCTCTTTGAACACATATTGATTCAACATCCACTCAATGTTGTCATGGAACTTTCGTGACCTGGAGCCTGCCACAGTATTAAATTTCCCTGGCAGATAAATAACTGAGAGCCAGATGTGTTTGTCAATACACCAGATCCAGATTTGGTTTGCCAGTCTATCACAAGATACCGACTTGATACCACCCATGTGATTAACATATGCGACTGCCGTGGTGTTATCAATTTGGAGCTGAACGTGCAGACTGCGTTTGTTAGAACAATAAGCTTTGAGCCCATAAAATGCTCCTAAAAGCTCCAAATGATTAATTCCCCATGTCTGCAGAAGCAACGCTTCTTCCATACTCCATCTTCCTCCACAACTTGAATTTGTGTCTGTGGCACCCCACCCAAGTGCACTGACATCAGTCTGTAAGACCATGGAAGGTTGTTCTAGCACAGCTGTGTTGAAACTACTGGAGACATGTTGGAACCACCATAAAATATCAGTAATTGCTTCTGCTGATAATTGCATGGACCTATCAACTTGTCTAATTGAAGGTTTATGCTGGTTTAAAAGCTTTAAACAATCCTCAATTAGCTCTGTACTTTTTCCCCTGGGCAAAGAAATTACCATTTTAATTTAGTCAATTGAGAACCCCAAAAAAATAATTGTTGTAATTGGTGTTAATTTGGATTTACCCAAATGAATGATAAACCCCAACCTTTCAAATGTGGTTTTGACAATTGCCACTGATGTTTCAGCTATTTCTTTTGTTTGCCCAATTATCAAAATATCATCCAAATAAGCCATAATCACATGGCCCTGACCTCTAAGTAGTCCAAAAATTGGTTTTAACAACTTAGTGAATACTCTAGGAGCTGAGGTTAATCCATTTGGCAGTGCCTTAAACTGCCATAATTGATTCATCCAAATGAATTTGAAATACCTTCTATGCTCGCAATGAGCAGGCACTGAATAATACGCATCTTTCAGATCAATGGTTGCCATATAACAACGTCTGGAAATTAGTTGCTTGGCCGTAACCAGCGTTTCCATTTTGAAATGTCTGTCGAGTACAAATGGATTTAATTTTGTCAGATGCAAAATTATTCTGCATCCTCCATACTTTTTAGGGCAGGGAAAAATATTTAACACAAATTGATGGACTTGTTGAACTGTTTTCTCAATTACACCTTTGTTCCATAATTTTGAGAGTTCAGCTTGAACCTCCATTACTTCTGTGTGTGAAAATAAAGTGTTCTACTAGGAACATGTTGGAAAGGTAAATCACCATTTGTAATGAATTCAATTTGAAACCCTTGAATCACACTCCTAATAAACAGATCTGAAGTAAGCTGCTTCCATTCGTTATAAAAAAGCTGTAATCTACCACCAACTTTTTCCTGTGTTACAATTAATATGTTTTTATGAGAACCAGGTCCACTTACCTCTCTGGTAACTGATGCACCCTGCTGACTCCAGCGTCTGGCAGTAGCCCCCATGGTTGCTCGTGCTCCAGCCGAAGGATACCATCCACGCCCCTGCGCTGAGGACCGACTTGTCCCTGGTGTAGCCCCGGATGCTGAGGTGGTTCTATAAGGATACTTTCTCTTCAGCTGTCTGCCGTGCATCATTGGTCTCATCAAGCTCATTGTTTTTGCATCTTCATTTATTTCTTTGACCTGTTTGGTAAGATCTGCACCAAACAGTAGATCAGGTGGTTGAATATTTGCTGGTTTGCAAAGCGAAGCATATCTGGGATTAATGGTGGGCCTATAGCCCTTTTCCTGAGACAATTGATCTCGAAATGGGTGTTACATAACAACCCTAGACCCTCTTGGTGTGTTCTGGTCACAAAACCACCATCCATTGTTCTTGCAAATGCTGTAATGCCAGCAGCCAATAACTTTAAAATTCTCTGGATTTTAATCTCTTGACTTCGCATGCCGGGTCCCATTTGGCCCCATATAACTTGATTCACAGTTGGAACTCTTAACAACTCACAGTTGCTTGGAGGCTCATGTTTTTTTGGCTGTCTCATCCATAGTAAGCTCCTGGAGCTGATGAGACACCATGTAATTTATTGTGGTAGCCAGCTCTTCACCTAGTGGCTCACCTGCTCCTGATGGTACAGCAAATGGAACTGCCAGTGGTGGAACATCTGGTAATTCTACTGTTTCTTCTGGCTGAACTTCCCCATCAGATTCGGGCTCAGGACTGCCCTGACCCATTGTACTCCCTTCAAAATGAAAAGGGTTTTCTGGCAGCACTGCTGGCGCTTCTTTCTCTGAGCGCTGCCACTCACTAATCTTGGAGTGAAGTTCTTTGGAGGACTGTATGCAACAGCTCCTCTACTTGGGATAGGCGTGTACACACTCTATCCAGCCCCGGTGAGGAATCAAACCGAAGACTCCCCCGACTCCTTGCGCCCTAATGGCGGCGGCTCTGTGCTGTGCTAGCGACTGAACAGGGGTATAAGGCAGGGCTTCCAAGCCTGAGCTGCCGCTGCTGCTTGATCCTTGCCGCTTTCCCTTCCCTGTTTTTTCCATGCCAGCACTCGGTATAGCGTACCAGCCAGCACGGACTCGAACTCCAGAAAAAGTTTTTAAAAACTTACCTGGAGTCTGCATACTTACCGCTGGAGGAGCTCTGATCCTCGCAGCCTCCGTGCGTCAATGCGGCTGACGTACTGGTGCGCATGCGGCATACCCGACTCCGAAGTAAAATCAGGGGCTAAACATCAGTGATATCCTAAAACATTTATGTTACAAGTGGCATTTTGATTTTTTTTCCTTGCTGAAAGCTAAATTGTATACAGTTTCGACAATTTTATCGGTATCACCTATATGTATCTGTAAGCAATATGTAATAAATCCTATTATGATCATGTGTAACACTTATTAAAGTTTTTCTATTTTTCAAACTAAGTCAGGTATGTGTCAACCAAGTTTTTCCTTTCTGTCCCGCAAATGTGTTTCACAACCATGGTTTAGTTTGGAATAACAGGCCCTTCGGCCACCGAGTCCGTGCCGACCAGCGATCCCTGCAAGCCTACACACACTAACCACAATTTACACTTGTACCAAGTTTACAAACCCAAGCCAATTAACCTACAAACATGCAGGTCTTTTTAAAAAATGTTTTAAACCTGTACGTCTTTGGAGTGTGGGAGGAAACCGAAGATCTGGGAGAAAACCCATGCGGTCGCAGGGAGAAGGTATAAACTCCGTACATTCAGCGCCCTTTGTTGGGATCGAACCTGGGTCTCCGGCACTGCAAGCGCTGTAAGGCAGCAACTCTACCGCTGTGCCACCGTGCTGCCCTGAACACTCCTGTAACAATAGGAAATTGGTGGCTACTTTATTTCTGTTCAACAATTGAATATGGACTTTTGTGAGACCAGCAATAATTGCCCAATACTAATTGTTCTTGAGAAGTTATTAATGAGTTTGCTCTGTAATCGGCTGTTGTCTTTGGAGCACCATTGTGTCTTTGATTCAACTACAATGAAGATTAGGTGATATATTTCCAACGCACATTGCGCCACGTGTTTGATTAACATGGATAGTGTTGAGTTTTCTTGAGTGTTGTACTCATTTAGAGAGCTGACTTGCACCTTGCGGATGGCTGAAAACTGTGGGCAGCCAGGAGTTGAATCATTTGAGATATGGGGTAGGGGATAAGAATCACCTAGAATTCGTCCAGTGCATCACCAATGATCAATCTGCAGGGAACTGATGCAAGGTAGATCCCACGGTAATTAATGCAAAAACAAAAACTGGATGCAATTAGCAGGTTGCATCTGTAGGAAAAGAAATGGTTAATAGTCGGGTGAAGTATTCTTTATCAGAACTGGAAAGATGAGAAACCAAGTGTGTTTTAAATTGCAGAGAGGGGGAAGGCATGGAGGGAACAGTAAGTATGTCTGTGATCGGGTGTTGACCAAAATTATCAAAGTATCAATTACTTTAAATTCCAGCAGTAAGTGGCAGAAATGAAATCAAGATATAAAATGAAACTAAGGTATAGCCAAATCTGTGGAGGAAGAAAGAGAAAGAGAAAGAGGAAGATAGAGTGGTTACCTGAAATTGTTAAATTCATTTCTGAGTCCCAAGGGGTGCAACTGTCTAGACGGAAGGTGAAATCTTCCATCTGGCCAATTATCTAGTCACTGATGTTCAATTTGTATTTGGCCAGGACCACAGAGTTCTGGCTCTTGGTGCATGGGCAAGGCAGATAGATTTCAGTGCAAGGGTAGTATGACCACTTTTGATATCAAGAGAACATTTGAATGAATGTGTCCTCAAAGATTCCTTGTGAAATTGAAGTCGATGGGAATAAAGTGTAAAATTTGCCATGGGCCAAATCCCTACCGGCACAAACAAAGATTGATGTTGCTTCAGAAAGCAAAATTGTTCTGAAACACGGGCAGTTTCTCTGCGAGCCTTATTAGTGTGGGGGGTGGGGAATGTTTCCAGTAACAGGAAACTTTATAAACCATAAAGAAGTGGTGGCACAGAATAAAGAGAATGACAATCGAGGCATGACTGGGAGGAGAATAAAAATATCAGAAAAATAGTGGCAGAAAATGAAATCGGAAGAAATTTGAAAGTTGTAAAATGACAAAGATTTAAGCTCGTTGCCTGAATGCATGTAGCCTTGGTAACAAGAGATAGTAAGAACAAATGTGTGCGATCGAACAGTGTTAACCAGGCATGCTTGCAGGGTCACCATCCTGGGAGCTTATTGTTCTACATCATTATGCTTTTCAGGCTTAAGGTGAAAGATGATTATTAGCATTGTTAATCAAGTAGATGATCAATACTGTTAAAGAAGGAACTGCAGATGCTGGAGAATCGAGGGTACACAAAAAGCTGGAGAAACTCAGCGGGTGCAGCAGCATCTAAGGAGCGAAGGAGATAGGCGACGTTTCGGGTCGAGACCCTTCTTCAGACTGGAGAAGGGTCTCGACCCGAAACATCGCCTATCTCCTTCGCTCCTTAGATGCTGTTGCACCCGCTGAGTTTCTCCAGCTTTTTGTGTAACCCAGATGATCAATACTGTGTTGAATATGAAATAAATGCAGTGTTGAGTGATGGCTTGGATGTAGTGCACAGTGATGTTAAATTTATTTGGTTGAAAATAATGAATGGCAGTGTGAAGAAGACATGCATGGGAATAGATTGAAACTCCTCAAATTGTTTCTTCTCGATAGGACAAAAACACATGAAATGTCAGAAGAATATAATAAGGCAATTGTAATTATCATGGGTGATTTTTATCTGTTAATGTGTTCGAATCACACTGGCCATTGTACCATGGTAAAGGAATTTGTAGAGTGTGGCTGGGATATTTTTTTCTGACTAGTGAACAATGGTCCTGACCCAAAACGTAATCTATCCACAGATGCTGCCTGACCTGCTAATTTCTTCCAAACCTCTCACCCCACCCCCTGTAGAAGAGAATGTTTTGGAATCTACCTGGGAACAATTGATTTTAGATTTGAGCACTTGTAATGGGATGGGATTAGAACAAGATCTCGTGGTTAAGGATCCAGTAAGAAGTCATGACTGTGACTTGCTAGAATTCCAGATATAGTTTGTGGGCAAGCAGCTTAGGTCCACTTTCAATAAGGTAAATGGTGCAAAGCTTTCTGAGCACCCCTGCATATTTTGCACCTTATTTCAGATTTTTTTGCTGCATATGGTTGATTTGCATTTGTGAAATGTTTGTAGTTGTTTGAGATCTATTAAATTAACCCCTGCATGTTGCTGCTGTGATTCTTCAGGACCGTGTCCAAGGCTCAACTATCTTCAGTGTCAAAGGTCCAATCATCAATGGCCTTCACTCAAAAGTATCATCAGAAGTGCAGATGTTCACTGATGATGCAGTGATCAGTTCCAAAAATTCAGAAAATGAAATAGACAATGTGCACATGTAGCAAATATTGTCAACCTGTAAATTTAGACTAGTAAGTACTAAATAACATTTCAAATCACATAAGTGTCTGGCAATAGCTATTTACAACTAGAAAGAGAACCAACCATCTTCCATTTGATATTCGACGATATTCATCGCCGATACTGAAAACATCTCTGGGCCAGCAAGTCCACGCAGCAGTCAGTCACCCAAAACCTGTGTCATGTGCTGGACAATGTTGCTGCCATCCACTCTCACATAGTTGGCTCTTGGTCTTTGCTTTGGACAATCAGTGAGGAGTCCAGTGTGTGGGAGAAGGCATTTGTGGGAATCCACGGACTACTGCAGATGCGACAGGAGGTGTCGTGAGTAGTGTGGAGGGTGGTGGTCTCTATCTGCTCTTCCTGTTGGGCTTCTCAGCGTTAGGTTCTCAGCGTTAGGTTGTCAGTGCCATCATGAATGCTCCTCCTCCATTTTGATCGGTCATAGGCCAGGATTCTCTTGGTTTTGTGAGGTTATTTCAAGAGAGCTTTGAGAACACCTCTTGCCGAGATAAGAGTTTGAGGTAGAGAGACTGTTTTGGGAATTCAGAATCAGGCAGGCAAAGCCTGTCCATTGGAGCTGGCTGAGTGCAGATAGAACCTTGCTGGTGAAGAAGTTGGCAAGAGAGTAGATATTGACATTGGTTGGCTTATCCTGACAGTGGATGTGGAGGATTGTTCCACGGCATCATTAGTGCTTTCTTGCAAGTGCAGCAAGTATTCCAAGTGGGAAGATGGATACTACAAAAAACTGGATAACTCAGCCGGACAGGCAGTATCTCTGGAGAGAAGGAATGGGCGACGTTTCATGTCGAGGCCCTTCTTCAGCATCTACAGTTCCTACACATTCCAAGCGGGAAAATCTGCTGTCCAGTAGACCAGGAGTTTTGGATTGTGTTTGAGATTTTTATTTTGGCAGAGACTAGAGTCACTGCAGCCTTGGGTCCTCTGTTGACCAGTACTTTGAGGCTTTGGTGACATTAATACCAAGCCCAAAGGAATGTAACGTAAATCTGTGGGGAAAGAAAAACCTGCTATTCGTTCTGTCTCCGGATGACTGTGTACATTCCTCCACTGTGAAAATCTCATCCTATTGTGGTCAGCAACCTGGCCTCACTATTGCCTTTTGTGTATCATTGCTGAATGAAGTTCGGCTATCTAGACCTAGTGCCTGTGGCATTCCTTTAAGATTTTTTTGTAAACTCTCCAAGACCAGTGAACAATAATTTTCCAATGTGGCTGTATCCTCTGGCAACTCGTAGGACAGGCAAATGCAAGCACATAATGACAAAATGCTGCGACGAGCAAATAATCATCAGTGATATTTAGATGTTGATTAGATGTAGAAAATTGTTTTGCTTATTCACATGCTTATTTTTTTGTATTTGTATTTGTATTTTTTTATGTGCTCAAACATTTCCGAGGTAATTGGCAACAGAATAATAGTAATTTGTGTCAATATGGAGATTTGAATTTATCTATATGTAATTCATCATGGGAAATGGACAGTACTGGGAGATTAATGTGAATTAATTATAGTTAATTGCTGTTGAGGCATTGAAAATCTGCTATCTTAATTGGAAAGAGTGCCTGGCTGAAGAAATGTCAATCATACTATTGTGGGTAGCTCCAAAGTTGCGAAATTAGAAATTAGATGTAAATCTCCAAGTGAGCATAGCGTGTTAATTTGAATCCCCAGTAATAGACAATAGGTGCAGGAGTAGGCCATTCGGCCCTTCGAGCTAGCACCACCATTCAATGTGATCATGGCTGATCATCCCTAATAAGTACCCCGTTCCTGCCATCTTCCCATATCCCCTGTCCCTGCTGTCTTTAACTGCAGACTTTTTTTTTAGGCAGTGCAGTTTGATGTTTTTCTCTCGTGTTTGTAAGAAAGCCTAGACGAATTGTTGTATGTACTTTATGGTACACAGTGCATGCATTGTGCTGTACTTACGTGAAGGCAAACAATGGATAAGAGTCGAGAACGTTTGTCATCTGCACTGCACCAGATATGATCTGGAACAATTAAATTCTTACTTGCTGCAGCTTTTTAGAACAATGAAACTATTACTTACTGTAGCTTTACATGGCCATCAATGCAATAACATGGCAAATATTTACACACTAATCAATAATAGAATGAGTTAATTGTTAATACCAGGTAATCAGATTGTAATAGTGCTAAACCAAAGTATGCAGAAAAAACACAACAAAGTCCTTAGCAGAATGTTACTAAGGTAGGGTTTCAGCTACACCTCCTCCAACCTTGCCTGATGTATTTAGTGCTCTTGATGTGGCCTCCTCGTCATCGGTGAGGCCAAAAACAGATGAGGTGGTGTTTTGCTGTCAAGACCTGGGTTACCTGGTTGTCGGCCATTTTAATTCCCGTCACATTCCCACACTGTACCGTTTGTTCTGGGGCCCCCTCCACTGCCAGGGTTAGACCAGATGCAAAGTAGGAGAATAGCACCTCGTATTCTGCCTGGGTGGTCTATAATCAAAGTTAATGAATGTTGAATGCTCCAATTTCAGGTAACCTGCACCTCAACTGCACCTTTCTCCTCTTATTTATCCTGGTGGTTTCTCTCAAGCCATTTCCCTATCTTGACGCCACCTCCATATTCCCGTTTTTTTCTTCCTCCTCTCCCCCCTCCACCACACACACTTTCTGATTGAATCCCCTTCCCCGACCCTAATTGCTCACCCTTCCAATCCATCTCCTCCCATCTGCCACCACCGCTTCTCATTCAGTTTCATTCGTCACTTTCCTCTCCAGAATCTTCAGCTTTTTGTTCTCTACTTATCACCTCCCAGCCTCTGCTGCTATCTCCAACATTGGCTTTCCCATATGTCTCCCAGTATCAGTCAACCGCTCCTCGACCTGTATCCACCTGTCGCTTGCAAGCTCATGCTCCTCCTCCATCTCTTATACTGGCTACTCCCACTCTACTCTTGCAGCCCGAATGAAGGGTCTCAACCTGAAATGTCAACTGTCCACTTTCCTCCACAGGTGCTGCCTGAACCACTGAGTTTCTCCCCTGCCCTTTTTTTTGCTTTGCTAATCCCTTCACTTAACATGGAATCTACAGAAAAAATATTATTGTTTATTAATACATAAATCTTATTTTCATAAGTTCTGTGTCAAACTCCAGAATCGCTGATGGGATATGTTCCTACACCTGCTGCCGTGTGTGTGTGTGTGTGGGGGGGGGTTTCAGTGCATCATTTCTTTGTGGGACATTATGTTCGCACATTGCTGAAACTTTCTTTATCACCATGCATTGAAAGAGGTAAGTACTTCATTGCATGACAGTTGTTTGTGTTTGGTGAAAAAGTGTGAGTATGCCATTAAAGGCAGAATGATCGGACTGCTCTCTTGCCCATATTAGACGGAGTTGGACAAATCCACTCGGGCGCATTATTGCCACAGGACGCTGTGGAGGCCAAATCAATGGATATTTTTAAGGCAGAGAGAGATAGATTCTTGATTAGTACAGGTGTCAGGAATTACGGGGAGAAGGCAGACGAATTGGGTTCTGAGGGAGAGATAAATTAGCCATGATTGAATGGTGGAGTAGACTTGATGGGCTGAATGGCCTAACTCTGCTTCTATCACATGATCTTATGACCATTTAACCCCTTCAGCTCTCCTGCATCTTGTGTCCCATTTTAATGTTTTTATTCCCTGACAGAAAACAACATTATGACTACTATTGAAGTTAATAGCAGGGCAGGAATTGTTCTTGAAAATCTGCTCACTGTTTCATTAAAAAACGTAGAAACAGATTATTTGTTAGTAATAGATAGGGGCAGAGAAATGTCATTTCCTGCAGCTGGACACGAAATGCTGGAGTAACTCAACGGGTCAGGTGGCATCTCTGGAGAAAAGGAATAGGTGATGTTTCGAGTTGAGACCCTTCTTCAGACTGAGAGTCAGCGAAAAAGAAAACGAGAGATATAGAACAAATGAATTAAATATATGCAAAAAAGCAATGATGATCAAGGAAAGGTGGAGTCCACAATGGACTATTATTGGCTGTGGGCTAGGTGACAGCCAATTATACAGACAGTGTGTGAAACTAGTACAACAACTAGGGTGGGGAAGAGACAGAGAGAGCAGGGATACAAGGGTTACTAGAAGTTAGAGAAATCACTTTCATGCCGCTGGGGTGCAAGCTGTCCAAGCGAAATATGAGGTGCTGTTCCTTCAATTTGCATTTGGCCTCACTCTGACAATGGAGGAAGTCCAGGACAGATAGGTCAGTGTGGGAAACGGAGGGGGAGGTTAAGGTGTTTAACAACCGGGGGATCGGGTAGATTTTGGCGGACTGAGCGGAGGTGTTCAAAGAAACGACTGCCCAGCCTGCGCTTGGTCTTGCCTATATCACACCTGAAACAGCGGATACAGAGAAGAGGTTGGAGGAGGTGCAAATGAACCTCTGCCTAACCTGAAAGGACTGTTGGGGTCATTGGATAGTCAAGGGGGGAGGTATAGGGACAGGTGTTGCATCTTCTGTGGTTGCAGGAGAAGGTACCTGGTGAGGGGGTGGTTTGGGTGGGAAGGGACGAGTTAACCAGCGAGTTGTGGAGAGAATGGTCTCTGTGGAAAGCGGAGAGATGTGGAGATGGAAAGATGTGGCTACTGGTGGGATCCCGTTGGAGGTGGTGAAAATGTCAGAGGATTATGTATTGTATGCGACGGCTGAAGGGGTGCAAGGTGAGAACAAGGAGGACTCTATTCCGTGTTGCCACTGGGAGGGGAAGCAAGCACGTAGCTGTGGGATTCCAAGGAGACCTTCGTGAGGGCCTCATCTATGATAGAAGAGAAGAACCACCATTCCCTAAAGAATGTGGACATCTCGGATGTCCTGGTATGGAACACCTCATCTTGGGTGTAGAAGGAGGAATTGGGAGAAGAGGATATAGTCTTTGCAGGAGGCAGGGTGGGAAGAAGTGTAATCTAGATAGTTGTGGGAATCAGTAGGTTTATAATAGACGTCAGTCGATAGTCTATCTCCTGTGATGGAGACG
Source organism: Okamejei kenojei (assembly GCA_035221665.1). NCBI lineage: Eukaryota > Metazoa > Chordata > Chondrichthyes > Rajiformes > Rajidae > Okamejei > Okamejei kenojei. The sequence continues at coordinate 41,024,856 of CM069136.1, read as the reverse complement.
GTGAGGGCAAGAAAGTGGAGGGAGGTGCCGCAGATGGTCCAAGTGAATTTGAGTGCAGGATGGAAATTGGTATTGAAGCGAATGAAGTCCATGGGTTCTGCATGGGTGCAGGAAGTAGCCCCGATGCAGTCATCGATGTAGTGGAGAAAGAGTTTGTGGATACGGCCAGTGTACGTCTGGAACATGGATTGTTCAACATACCCCTCACTCTGTTAATCAGAAACAGGATCTTCTAAGCTTTGTACTAGCAAATATTTGACAAGCATGGCAGGGTGGCCACCGTCAAAGAGGTAAAAATCGTGTGTGGTTGAGACACATCATCACACCTTAGTTGCACAAATTAGTTACATTCTTTTTTCTGAAATCACACAAAATATTTGTTCATGATGATAAAATCAACAGCCCGTCAGGTAATTCCACATCTTGAGCACCAAAGTATTGGCATTTGTCTTTACATATAGAAGATAACAAGCTTTTAATTGTTTATTGAAAGGACACTAGCTTGTTTTATTTTAGGCACATGAAAGTATTACCTTTAGTATTATGTTGTAAAATGTTAATAATAACGATGATGTGTCAGGTTTACTGACCTTTTTTGATTCTTAATATAACTATTGATTTTCTTGTGATGCTGGGAGTGAAATGTAGTAGATGTCATGCAGAATTCTGTTAAATATTCTTGTGCATGGGGTAGATCATCAGAATTTTTTTTCCCAGGATGGAAATATCAAATATTAGAGGGCATAGCTTTAAGGAGAGGGGCAAGGTTTAAAGGAGATGTGCAAGGCATGTCTTTTAAACACTCTTCCAAGGTGGTGGTGGAGGCAGAAACAAGAGTGGAATTTAAAGACATTAAAAGACTTGGAAAGGCACATAGAAACATATTAAATAGGTGCAGGAGTAGGCCATTCGGCCCTTCAAGCCAGCATCACCATTCAATATGATCATGGCTAAAACCGGTACCGCGTTCCTGCTTTCTCCCCATCCTTTGATTCCGTTAGCCCTAAGAGCTATATCTAATTCTTGAAATCATCCAGTGAATTGGCCTCCACTGCATTCTGTGGCAGAGAATTCCACAGATTCACAACTCTTTGGGTGAAAAGGTTTTTCCTCATCTCAGTCCTAAATGGCGTATCCCTTATTCTTAAACTGTGACCCCTGGTTCTGCACTCCCCCAACATGGAGAACAATTTTCCTGCATCTAGCCTGTCCAATCCCATAAGAACTTTATATGTTTCTATAAGATGCCCTCTCACCCGTCTAAATTCCAGTGAATATAAGCCCAGTCGATCCATATGATCCAGTCGGCACACAGATAATGCAGTGAGGAATATGGATTATGTGTAGGCAGATAAGTGTCTATATTGGCATGGTGTTTGGCAGAGACATTGTGGGAGAATGGAATGAAGTCCTATTCGGAGGCGGGGTGAGAGGAGGCGTGGTTGAGATAGCTTTGCGAGTTGGTGGACTTAAAATGAATGTTTGTAGTTAACCTGAGGTGGAGATGCCAAGGAAGGGAAACGTCTGATATGTAGACCATTTGAATGTAAGAGTAGGGTGAGAAAAGAAAAACTGCAGACAGCTTTGCAGTTGGTGATTTGTTATGGCCCCATGGTAGACCCTTCTTCCCTGTAGCTTTGCAAATTATTCTCTCTCAAGTGTCAATCTAGTTCCCTTTCAATGGCACAGATTGATTCTTTTCCGCTGCTGTTTGCACATTGAAATCCAGAGAGTAACTGGTGTGTGTATGGCCGTGTAAGTAAAATAAGTTAAATGTTTCTTCCTTGCATCCCCTTAGTACCTCTTGCCTGAAGCCTGATATCAATGTCTGATCCTAAATAACTCTCCTCAGCTCTCTCTAGAATCTTTGTACCTCGTAAAGTTACGTGACTCAAATTGGAAGCAACAGTCCATTTATGGCTGAATTAGTGTTTTGAACCGCTTCACTGAAACCTGCCAGCTTTTGTATCCCATAGTTCTATTTATGAATCCCTGTATTCCAAAGTTTTACTAACCACTCTCATGATTCTGTCACTTTCTAGGATTTATGCATGTGGGATTCCAGGTTTCTAATATTGTCATATAATCTGCTATATTTTTACTTGTGTCCTTTATTGTGTGTCACTTGACACTTCTTGCATCAAATTTCATATACCGCTTGTCTGTCTTTTAAGCCAAGTTATCTGTGTTGACTTGCATTCTATTATTGATCTTTGCCATAATTCTACATTTTTTGCCCTCTGCGAATTATATACTTTTTACCCTATGCAAACAGTCATTCATAAATATGGAAGGAATGGATGACGTTTCAGGTCGAGACCCTTCTTCAGACACCTGAAGAAGGTCTGAAGAAGAAGATTCTTCTGGCTGAAGAAAGGATTTGATACAAAATGTCACCCATTCCTTCTCTTCAGAACTCTATATCATTGTCAGAACTCAATGCCTGTCCTACTGAATGACTCCAACATTTAGTGTCTATCTTCGGTTTAAACGGTCTATAGTCGCAGACCTCTTCCTCACACACTTAGAAAAAGCAGTGATCACCATGGAACACCATAATGTATTGACCTCAATTTTCTAAAGTCATAGCTTACCATGAGTTTTGTATCTCCCCTTTGGTATGTCACCTCATGTTCCTCATGTAAGGATGTTTCCATATGGTCCATACTACTTTTCAATGGCAATTCTAAGCCCAGCATTGCAGCAGCCCTGTAGGTATCTGCTATATGGTGTTTGACATAATTGCATGTCCAATGTCATTCATTTGCAGGCACATTACATGCATGGAAGAACAAATTTAATGTTGGAATATGGGCCACGGAAATCCTTCAATCCAATTTAAATTTCATTTATTTATGTAGAGCTTGCGTTTATAATAAAAAATGCTGGGCCCAATGGTTTTGAGAATGATATTGAGTTCTGATTTAAAAGAATGATTGTCCATTTTAAGTCCATGAAAGTTACCGTAATGGTACTTTTCTTCTTTTTCTTCAAAATTCAATAGATTATTTTTAAGAAACTCTTTTCGTCCGTTTTCTGTGGGGTTAGTATAATTTAGCCAAACTAGTTCAGAAGATTGAGCTTTTATGCAAATATGCATTTTGGTGCAAATGTAGTTTCCTCTATCTTCAACTATAATTTTCGAAATTTTCTGCTGGACCTGCTCATTAATTTGGTCATGCCCCAGATCAACTAGTTACCATGTCACCCTTTTATGAGTATTACTTGTTTGAAGGCCTTGGTGATGTTACAGGGTCCACTGTTGTTTGTCATGTACATCAATGATCTGGATGATGGGGTGGAAAATTGGATAAGTAAGTATGCAGATGATACTAAGATAGGTGGTGTTGTGGATAATGAAGTAGATTTTCAAAGTCTACAGAGAGATTTGGGCCATTTGGAAAAGTGGGCTGAAAGATGGCAGATGGAGTTTAATGCTGTTAAGTGTGAAGTGCTACATCTTGGCAGGTCAAATCAAAATAGGACGTACATGGTAAATGGTAGGGAATTGAGGAATGCTGTGGAACAGAGGGATCTAGGAATAACTGTGCATAGTTCCCTGAAGGTGGAATCGCATGTAGATGGGGTGGTAAAGAAAGCCTTTGGTGTGCTGGCCTTTATAAATCAGAGCATTGAATATAGGAGTAGGGAAGTAATGTTAAAATTGTACAAGGCATTGGTAAGACCAATTCTGGAGTATGGTGTACAATTTTGGTCGCCTAATTATAGGAAGGATGTCAACAAAATAGAGAGAGTACAGAGGAGATTTACTAGAATGTTGCCAGAGTTCCAGCAACTATGTTACAGAGAAAGGTTGAACAAGTTAGGTCTTTATTCTTTGGAGCACAGAAGGTTAAGGGGGGACTTGATTGAGGTCTTTAAAATGATGAAAGGGATAGACAAGAGTTGACGTGGATAAGCTTTTCCCATTGAGGGTAGGGAAGATTCAAACAAGAGGGCATGACATGAGAATTAAGGGACAGAAATTTAGGGGTAACGTGAGGGGGAACTTCTTTACTCAGAGGGTGGTGGCTGTGTGGAATGAGCTTCCAGCAGAAGTGGTGGAGGCAGGATCGATTTTAACATTTAAAAGTAAAGTGGATAGGTATATGGACGTGAAGGGAATGGAGGGGTATGGTCTGAGTGCAGGTAGATGGGACTAGGGGAAAACAAATGGCCGGCACGGACTGGAAGGGCCGAGAGGGCCTGTTTTAGTGCTGTAATTGTTATATGGTTATATGGTTATGTTAGATTAAAAAAATATCTTTAGATACAAGGCTATTAATATATAATTTTAAAATATTTCATTTTCAAATTCGCTAAGAAATTACTAGACATAAATGAAAGTAATGAATGATTTTGTATAATTTATTTTAAAGTCAGTTTCAACATTAAAAGTAATGCAGAAAGAACTTAAAAAAAAAAAGCTGCAATAAAAACAAAATGCTGGAAACATTCAGCAAGTCAGACAACATTGGTGGAAAAAACAACGGTGTTAATAATTCAAAGCTTTTGTTCCTACTTCAGATTTTCTGCCATTTGCAATTTGTTTCTGAATTCACTGCTGCTTCATTTCCAGAAATTTCCACCTTGAAAAAGCTCTGCTCCCAGTTGAGATAAAAGATCTTTGATCTGAAATATGAACACTTGTATTCCACAAACACTGCCTAAAGGGCCTGTCCCTCCAGCATGCGACTGCATGCGGTGAGCACGACCTAACGTGGTCGCTTGAGCCGTACGGCCTTGCGGGGCCGGTCCCACTTCGATCGCCGGAGCCGTATCGAGTTGTGCGGGGCTGGTCCCGACATCGCGCGGGGCTCTGAAAAACTGACACTGTTCACAAATCCCGTGCGGCAACGGCCTGTCGGCCCGCAGCCGCATCGAGGACGTGCGCAACGTCTCGACGTCGTATGCAGTGTCATGATGCCGTACGCAGCGTCTGGACGCCGTACGCAGCTTCTTGATGGCGCACGCCTGACGCGTGGCATTGCGTGATGATGTCACCGTCCGGCATGCCGTTGCGTGATGACGTCGCCGCCAGACGCCGTGTGACGTCCAAATTCAGTTGGCCCGCCTCCTGCCCAGCTGATTGGTGAGTATGATGTCGGGACCAGCCCCACACAACACCATACGGCTCCGCGGTTGGAAGTGGGACCGGCCTCGTGAGGCCGCACAGCTCAAGCCACCGGGTTTGGTCGCGCTCGCCGCATGCAGTCGCATGCTGGTGGGACAGGCCCTTTTCAGTTTTTTATTTGTGATAAAATTTGGAAACCATGGATCATTTTCCCTCCACTTCACAATTATGCACCACTTTGTGTTGGTCTATCACATAAAATCCCAATAAAATACATTTACATTTGTGGTTGTATCGTGACAAAATGCGGAAAAGTTCAAGGGGTATGACAACTTTTGCAAGCCACTGTACATGGATTTTAGTAAGATGTTTGATAAAGTTTCCCATGGTCGGCTGATCCAGAAGATTTTCTCCAGGATTTTCAGTTTCATCCCACACTCCAAAGACGTACAGGGTTTGTAGGTTAATTGGCTTGCTATAATTGTAAATTGTCCCTAGTATGTGTAGGACAGAGTTTGTGTGCGGGGATTGCTGGTTGGCGTGGACTTGGTGGGACAAAGTGACTGTTTCTGCGCTGCTTCGCTTAACTAAATTAAATTAGAGGTCATAGTTTTAAGGTGAGAGGGGCAGGGTTTAAAGGAGATGTGTAGAGCAATTTTCTTTACATAGAGTATGGCGGGTGTCTGGAATGAGTTGCCAGCAATGGGGATGGAGGCAGATATGATAGTGGCATTTAGATGGGCATATGGATACTCTGAGACTGAAAAGCAGATGAGAGTAATTTATATTGGCATTATGTACAGCATAGTGTGCTGAAGGGCCTAAGATCTAAAATATTTCACAGAACAACTGTCTTTCTGATCCAATGCCATGTCCCATTCATTGCTGTGAGGATTCTTGGTCTGCAGATTAATTTAAAAAAAAAAATCTGGGTCTAATATCTTTTTACAAATGTCTTTAGAATTTTATTTCACTTTATGATTTGGATCGAATTTTCTGACATGCAGAGACTTTTGAAATCAGTTAAAATGAGTGGTTTTGACAAAAGCAAAGGACCATCAAAGTTTTAAATTTGGTCGCACCACTTTGTCACTTGAGGCCCAATCACCTCTGTCTCAGTGCTTGACTTGAGGATGGGGAGAAAAGTCAAATGCGTCAATAAAAGAACAGAAAAAGCTGGAAATACTCAACAGGCTAGATAATATCTTGGAAAGGGAAACAAAGATAACATTTGAACTTGAGGTGAGAAACTAATTCCCTCCAGATGCTGCCCAACCTGCTGAATATTTACATCATTCTCTGTTTTTATTTAAGTATGTGGATGCCCATTGAGATTGAACTAATGTATCCAGACCAGATGAGTGTGGGTGGGTGGGACAGTAGGACACTGGCTGAGTCCAAGAACATCTGGCTCATTGTTATTGTGCTCGTATGCTATTTCATAACATCGGTAATCCCAAGGGGTAGTTCAGTTTATCTGCAAGTTAGACTATGTTGTTTTATGGCCACAGTCTAAATAGTAAGTTATTTAGATCTTTATAGTTTGGTTATGAGCTTTATAAATTGGAATGCATTTGTCAGTTGTATGCTACAGTTATGCATAGTTTTGGATTTACTTTGTGTTCCTGAACTTTTGTCAGTAAATGTTTGTATTTTCATATATGATGGATAGATTGCATTATTTTTTTACGGGCGAGGGGGGAGGAGGTGGTGATGTGGGGGTGCAGAATAGGAAAGGGTTTGCAATGTTCACCATTGGTGGAGAAATCCATGAGAGACCAGGCTATTTTCGATTATTTCACTTTTGGAAATGAGGCTCAGTGATGAACTGGGAGCTAGCCAGTGAATTTAAGTGCCTCACTTATTCATGGAAGATCTGGGCCAGTGAGTTACACCAGCTTAATGAAGGAAATTCATGAATCGTATTTTCATGCTCCTGGTTTCTTTAAATGTTTTTCTATTCGGAGTATTTCCTATGTTTTGCTTTAAATAAGGGATCAACTGGATTTACCTTATCGACCAAATCATACACTGAGCTTAAAAAAAAGTTAATATTACAATACATGCAGATAGTTTTATTGAACAATGTTTAAGATGCACTTGGATGTTACAATGATAAGAAAGGTTTTGATGGATATGAGTCAGGCTTGAGCAAATGGGATAATCAGAGATGGGCCGATTTGGGCCAAAGGACCTGTTTCTGCGCTGCACGAGTCGAGGGATCTATGTAGTTCCTTTGTTTGTCCTTGCTGTCTTCCTTAAATAATTCTGCACCAAAAGCTACCCTCCAGTCGTTCAGAACTTCACCTGTGGCTAATGATGATGCAAATATTTCTGCAAGAGTCTCATCAATTTCCTTTGTAACTTCCCACAAGTTCTGAAGATGTACTTTGTCAGGCCTTGGGAATTTAACCATTTAATTCGCTTAAAAACCACCAATGTCTCCACTTTGTTAATTTGTGTATGACTGAGGAGATCACAACATCAGTGTCTCAATTCCTTAGCTTCCATGATCTTTTCAGTAAAATGTATGAGAAATATTAATTTAATATGTCCCCAATCTCTTGTGGTTCTACACCAAAACCACCATGCCGATTTTTAAGGGGACCTATTGTTTCCCCAGCCGCCTTTTAATATATCTGTAGAATCTCTTGGGATTTTCCTTGAAGATAATTTGATATGCTGCAACAGGGCTCTCGCTTAACTAGCCGGGCAACCTTGGCAGCTTTTTAGGTTGCCAAATGACAGTTTAGGTGGTCATTTAAGATGGCGTGCATGACGCGTGCTCGGACGAAGTGCGTAGTTACCAGTCGGAATTATGCTCAATGAAGCATTCACATATTATTTCTGCTTCAAATAAAGTTACAATCTAACATATTCACCAATCAAGACATGATATATACCACAATGACATGCAGTAACATTATAATACTGTATCTTAACTCTTTTTACACATTGCAATGAATGCAATTTTTATTATTTCTTTCCACTTCCAAACAAAAATGTGGTTGGATTATTCAGCGTATGATCAGCCTGTGTCAATAATCAAATCAAAAAATCAAATCAAACAAACTTTATTGTCATTTAGAAATACAACGATATATGCAATTCCAAACGAAATTCCGTTGCATTTGGCTCTCTGTGCAACACAATAACAAACAGAAGGACAAAATGGATATAAAAATAAAATGGATAAAAAGACAAAATGGATAAAAAGATAAAATAGACAGTGGTGGCAGCCCATTACATGGCATTCAAGAGTCTGGTGGCTCGTGGGAAGAAGTTGTTGCAAAACCTTGACATTCTGCTCCTTATGCTGCGATATCTTTTGCCCGAGGGCAGCAGAGTCCATGATGGAGCTGCCTGGAGTCCTTTATAATACTGCTGGCCTTAGACAAGCAACGTTTGCTCGCAATGTCCCCGATTGAGGGGAGAGAAGTCCAGATGATTTTTCCAGTCGTCCTCAGCACTCTCTGCACGGACTTCCAGTCAGAGGCTTTACAGTCCCCAAACCAGACAAAGATGCAGCTGGTCAGAATACTCTCCATGGTGCCCCTGTAGAAAGTGGTGAGGAGGGGATGGGGGAGGTGAGCTCTTCTCATCCGGCGCAGAAAGCGCAACCGCTGCTGCGCTCTCTTAACTGTTGATGTGATGTTATTTGACCAGGTCAGACTGTTAGTGATCTGCACCCCCAGGATCTTAGTGCTACTGACCAACTCCACATCGCTGTCATTACTATGAAGTGGTGTGTGACTGTGCCGGTTTTTCCTGAAGTAGAAAATTACGTCCTTTCTTTTTTTGACATTCAGGATCAGATTGTTCGTATTGCACCAGTCCACCAGTTTCACCTCCTCCCTGTAAGCAAGCTCATTGTCGTCCCGGATGAGGCCCATCACTGTTGTGTCATCTGCATACTGGAATCCTGGACCTTGATAACATATATGCTTAACCATGCACACTACAGATTGATGCGAGCATGTTTTCTGTGAAGGACCAAAAATGATCATGACATGGCCACAGCATGGGTCATTATTGCTATTGGTACAGAAACACCATCGCTTCCCACGTAATTTATCCACAACAAAATATACAGGTTGCAAGGAATTTTCTAAAGGCATTTTATGATAAAAGCTGTTAAAACTCACTATACCCATCTGACAGGTTAAACATTACACTAACTAACAAGAGATGGCCAAAGGACATAAATGCAGCAAATGTTCTTTTGGTAATATATTTAAAGGTGTCTAGACGCCACACTACCGGACATTCAGATCAGATGTATGTGTTGTGAACAGCAATTAAGATATCCAGTTTGTAAGCAACAATTTAAAAAAAATGTGTTGATAAATGCTTTTTCCATCATTCCCACTTCAGAATTAACGTTAAAATTTAAACTGAAATATCTCTTGACCAAATTTGTGATGTATATGACTGACTGTAGAAGTAAAACCTGGATAAATCCAATGTATAGTTGTGAATGTTGCTCATTAAATAACTACAGTACTGATACTCCATATTAAGAGCATTGATTTGCCATTAAAATGAATTCTGAAATAACGTGTCAACGGTAGCAGTGACAATCGAACACTGCGGTTTTAATGTTTAACGTGTTCACAATTTAATTCATCCATCTTTATGGATTAAAACATTGGGAATTAAAACATATTTGATTGCATTCCATTATCAAACATAGTCAATGTTAGCTCTGAAGACATTTCCAGCACAATAGGGTCGGGAGTGGGGGGTATGAATCAGTGCAGGATGGATAGATGGTGGGGGGGGGGGGGGGGGTGGATTGGATGGGTTGAGGCAGGGGAATTCGTGCGTGTTAGTTGGAGTAGGTAAAATTGTGAGGGGAGAGCATGGGGGATGACAGTGGGTTGAATGTGGGGAATCTGTGCAGGATGGATGGGGGGGCGCAGTGCAGGATGAAGGGGTGGAGCAGTGCAGGATGGATGGGAAGGGTGGTCAGTACAGGATGAATTGGGGGACCAGTGTAGGATTGATGGGGAGTGGCAGGAGAATCAATGCAAGGTGAATAGGGAGATAGAGATGAGAGGCGAGAGGCTTCGGAGGCTTAATCCAGCGCTAAATGCAGCTCAACTCTGCCTGTCTCGCCTGGACTGATGACATATTTCCCGTAAATCCAGGCAGGGATAACCTGGCGGGAGAGGCAGAGTTGAGCTGAGTTTAGCGCTGCTTCTCTGCGCTGGCTGTGGGCCTGGGAGCACCACTCCCCTCTGACTCCCGACGTCTCTGGCCACCCTCGGGCATGGAGGGAAGAGGGAAGGGCTCTCGGGTGGGGACCTCTCAAAACAGGGGGAGACGTCCCCCCCCCGGGATTTCCGCTGTCCATCGCCAAGTGCCGCCGCCAAAGGGGGAGGCAGTTGGGATCCTCGCCACCACCTCCCCTCCTCCGCCAACCAACAGGAAGGTGCGGAGCCGAGCGGTGCAGATGCTTCAGACGGCGGAAGGGGGCCTCCCCCTCCCTCCCTCCCTCCCTCTCTCCCTCTCTCCTTCCTCCCAACCTCGGCGTGCGGGAGGGTTTGTTTTGAAAGCGCCGTTGGCGGAGTGGCAGACAGCGGTCATGATCAGGCCGGGCGGGGGGGCGGGAGGAGATGGAGCCGTCGCCGACGTCGTTGCTGTTCGGGGCCCGTCATTCGCTCCGACCCTCCATCACGCCACACTTGGCATCTTTCCCACGCATTATAGCCGTCGCTGACACAAACCATCACATTCCTTTTCTCCAGAGATGCTGCCTGACCCGCTGAGTTACGCCAGTTTTTTTGTGTCTATCTTTGGTATAAACCAGTATCTGCGAGCCAAGCCGGGCAAAATGACTCGCGTTTAGGTTGCCCGGCGGCACTTTGGGTGTTCAATGGCACCCAGGCAACCGCTAATTTCGAGCCATGTGCAATATGTTGTGTCTTGCCTCTTGATGCCTTCTGTGTGAGTTTTGTGTGTTTGTGATTTCTCATAGTGAGTATTGTGGCTTTTCCAGCTGAATATCTGGAGTTCTCACTGAATTTCATGAGATGAGTTTGGAAAGTGGCAAATAGTGCATTCTTACTATATTGAGCCTTGGACTACAAATTCTTTAAAGTTGAACTGGTGTGCGATTAAAATGGAATAGGTTGGATAGACAACTGATTTCCAGGTTATGTTTTCTGTCTTAACTCTTTCTGAGAATATACTAATTAACAAACTGTTACATTTTTCATCAGACCTGCAACAACTTGCATCTGTTCAAAAACAGAGAAGATGAGGAATTAACACAAAAACATTAAAGGGCCTGTCCCACTTTCACGACTTAATTAAAGGACCTAAAAAAAAAAATCAAGATCGTGCTAATCTACGAACTCCTATGCCTTTCCACGACTATGTTCACGAACTCCTAAGAGTATGTCTACGAATTCCCACAACTATTTTGATGCCCTCCTTACGAGTAAAAAGTTGCAATTTCTTTCATCCCGACCATTTTTTTTACTCGTGGACATTTTTTATTGGGCTGCAAAAAATGTCCCGACTTACCTGATGCCACGAGTACCAACGGCTAGCATAGCGGGCCGCTACGATATATCTACGAACTCCTACGAGTTCCTACGGACTCGTTACGAACATTCTGCGAGTTTGAATCAAGTGGAAAACTCGGGAGAATTTGTGAATAACTCGTGAAAGTGGGACAGGCCCTTAAGGGTGATAAATGGTTGTGATTTAAGGGTGACCTAACACAAAACCATTAAGGGTGATAAATGGTTTTGTTTTCTTGCTGCAATATGCTTTGAGGGAAAGAAAGATGAGCAGTTTGTTCATGAGCATTAAGAAATGCATGGGGAGCACACAATCTTTTCCACGTACATCAGCAGTTGTTCAGCGAGTTAAGAACAAAATGTCAAGGTTCTATTATTAGAGCCTTTCTCTCCCATCAGTTGGGCTGTGGTATCTGTATAAAGAAATCAGGCAGAAATATTTAAACAGTCTGATAGATATGGTAGTTGCTGGGCGCCAATTCAACAATGTAATCTCAGCATCCCCCTTCTCCCAATCCCAACCCTACATCACATTAGTACTTGCATTCCAGTAACATATTCAATTAGAATCTTCACCCTTCAAAAAATCCTTCCGCAAAGCAGCAGCACTTGTCTCTGTTCGGAGCATGCTCTGTATTGTATAAAGTGGTTCTATATTCTTGTCGAAGATGGTCACAAAATGCTGGAGTAACTCAGTGGGGCAGGCAGCATCTCTGGAGAGAAAGAATGGGCAACATTTTAGCTCGAGACCCTTCTTCAAGCTGCTTTTGGTCTCCCATTTCAGTATTGAGTATTTCACTTATTAGTGCCAGATTCATCATCTAACTTGAAGCTAATGTCAATTCCAATATGTAATTCTTGCAATAAATGTCAAAGAAACCAGAACATGGGAATGTTATGCTTCCAGATCTTTTCAATTGATTAAGGGTATAATAGCTTGTCCAAACTACATCTGGGCACACCAAATAAATAAAAGAGGAAGCGGCATTTAGGAAGATTTGTGAGATGTGTTTTTTGATGCATGTTCAGTTATTTTTCATATCTGCCTTTGCACAAGGGCTAGAAATGAATGAAATATGTGCTTCCAGCAATTATTTATTTCCATCTTCTGTATCCAACTCCCGTCTGACTATTATAACAATAACTACTTTTGAGATGTATTCAGAAGAATATTTGCCGTACAAAGGAACAACAAAGTGCATACTGCTTTTTTAGGTAAAGGTTATATGTATTGTAGAGTAATTCCCGTCCGCATAGCTGCAATTACCCTTCCTGATACATTAACGTTTGTGTTCTCATTTATTTCTCCTCAAGGAGAACTTTAATTTCATTCAGGGGTGGGAGAGAATTGTAATTATAGTAAAGGGGGAGATGTGATGTATATGTAATATAAATGCCAGTGCCCCTTTAATATACTTTCACCCGTTCGAGTAGGGCTTTCACCCTTGCGTCATGTTGTGCTGTGTTCACACCCCAAACGAGAATGTCGTCAACAACTATCTCCACCCCTTCTAAATTGCCAAACTCTTCCTGCATCGCCAAGCTGCTACACAAATTAAGCCCCAGACTCCAGCGCATGCGAATGCACCTGTTACGGTACGACCTGGAAATACGGTGGAAGCCAGGACGTGAAATGTTTGTCCCCGATGCCCTGAGCCGGCTGCCCAGTGCAAACACGCCTGCAGAAGAGTACACCGCATTGCCGAACATGATTCATGCTGTAGAAGCCATCCTACACATGTCAGACGAGCGCCTTGCGCAGTTCAAAGCTGAAACAAAAAAAAGTTTCTGTATTAAATTTTGAAAAACATTTTTGAGAAAATAAAATCAATTGTGTTTTAAATTATTCATTCAATGTTCTATTAATTCACACAATTCGATTATTAAAAGCAGTTCACTAATTAGTAATTGCAGTTTGATGTGCCATTTAAACAAAACTCGAGCTGAACAGGATAATACTTTCAACCTATTGCATTGAGAATAATTAAAATTTGTGCAATTATTTGGTTTATGGTAGACAAGGCAGGAAAATAATACAAAGCCATTGATAACATTGATATTTCCACACAGCACATGCAGAAATCCTTGTTTCTTTTTAAGTTGATGCAGCTGAATACTGACAGTTTTAGTGCGACTTCACACTAAATCTGTGGATTGTCACCTTGTTGTGATGGAGATGCTTGTGTAGACCTGAGATCATGAGAGCGATGCCGTCTGGAGCTATGCTCCTAATAGGGCCACCCATGGTGGTAACGTTGAGGGGGAGGTCTCTGACAAAGAGCAATCCAGCCAAGACCTCAACGGTGGAACAGGCGGAGGACGATGGCTGACCTTAGTGGTGCGTTACAACGGCTGGGAAGGTGGATGAAGGCTGCAGCAGAAAAGGGCCTCCGGTCGTCTTGGACTCCATGCCACTGGATTGACCCAGATCTGTCAAGGTGGCTGTCTGTGCACCAGTCTCCCCACATGAAACAGTCATGCACAGGCTTCCTCCATATAGTGAATATCACCCTGGAGACACCCATGGTCAGCCATGACCAAAGGAGGCCTAAGAAGAAAAAAATGCTACTTATGAAATCCAGTCTTTAGTTTTAGGTTATAGATGGCCAGAATTTGTTTTATGGATTCTCCTCACCCAGTTTGTAAGCACTTGTGGCATTTTATACCATTCAACATAAATTTGAATGAATTATTTCTCCTGCAGCTCTTTTCACAGTGACCTACCACGAGTCGATTCCGATAGAAATGCAACATAACAAGATCCACAATATGGTGATAGACAGCAAAAAGGTTTTGCATAGTATTCAAAACAGTGCACAAAGGTTCAGGGCTCGTTAAATTTAAAGGGCCTCCTCTCAATACTATATTGATATTTGTATTTGTTATACTAATCATGTGATAATCCTAAAAAAACCCAGAAAAGGTGATTTACAGAAAAAAATATTAAAATGTGGTATATTAATTTAATTGACATTAATCATTCAATATATTTTGAAAGTGATATTTTGCAAAAATAGGTTCTTGCAAAATAAGGTAGAATGGCAAAGTCTAAGCCATTTGGGATATTGAAATCTTCTTCTTCTTGTCGTGTCGCTACACTTTTCTAAGCCACTGCATAATGCAGGCTCTGGCACATGGGTTGAAGATGTTGAGATCTTCTGGTTTGCAGTGCTCTGGGAGGAGGGGGCAGGTAAATAAGTGCTCCATAGTTTGGGTTGCCTCCCCGCAGTCACATTCGATTGGTCTAGTGTTGTACCCCCACTTCCGCATGAAGGCTTTGCACCGTCCGACCCGTGTTCTGAGACGATTGAGGCAGAGCCAGACTGGCCATGTCTCTTTTGCTCCCAATGGAAGGGACTCCTCAGGGTATAGTATCAAAGTGTGGGGTTTTGATTGCAGGTGTGTCACCCAAGCATCTATCCTAAAGGTGCGGGGGTTATCATTCAGGGGTTGAACTGCATGTAGGAAGCTGTTTCTGGATTTTAACCTCTTTGGAGCCTGGGCATGTTGGAAGAGTGGGTGACGAGGGTCATCCTCCAGCTTGGTACATCCACTTTTGAGGATACTGCTCTTCTCATTGGAGGGGGTGCAATACCACACATCAGGTACAGGCCATCAACTCGTGTGGGTTTGAGGCAACCAGAGATGGTTCTGGATGCTGCATTTAACACCGGATCCAAATTCTTGGCATGCGAAGAACGCCCCCAGACTGGGCAGGCATATTTGACTGCTGAATAGCGTAGTGTAAGGGCAGTACTCCGGATGGTTCCTGGATCTGATCCCCATATTGGAGTTCAAATATAATTGGATTATGAAGTAAGAATGTTAATACAGAAAGTTTAATACAGGATGCAAATAAGATGGGGTTGAATTGGCTGAATTGTCTAGATTATTGCAGAATAAGTGGCGATGGGATGACAGAGCACTGGTATGCTCCTTCTGCGGGATGTGGGGAGTCAGGAAAACTTCCAGTATCTTGGAAGACTGCTCCTTTGGTAAGTGTGTCCAGCTGCAGTTCCTTACTGACTGCACGAGGAATGCGAGGTGCAGGTAGACAGGCTTCTGATCGTCCAAGAAAATGAGAGCGCCATAGATTGCACCCATAGTGAAGTGCGAACACCTAAGGTGTAGGTGGCATGCAGCTGGGTGACCATCAGGAAGGATAAAGAGAGTAGGCAGAGAGTGCAGGAATCTCATATGGCTATTTGAAAACAGGTACACCCTTTTGGATTCCGTTTTGGGGGTGACTGCAGGAGAAAGCGTCAGCAGCCAGCTCTGTGGCAACAGGTCTGGCTCCGATGCACGGTGGGTAGGGTGGAGGCAAACGGATCTACAGTGAGAGCAGACTCTAGACAGACTGAAGAATTTGTGATGACAAAGATGCGTTATGTCCCTGTTGCCAGACTTCAGGATGGCTTGGAGCAGCTGCAGAACCTTCTCAAGGGGGAGGGTGTGCAGCCAGAGGTTGTTGTGCACATCGGCACCAATGGCAAAGGTGGGGAAAAGGATGAAGTCCTGCCGATAGCTTATAGAGAGTTAAGAAACAGGTTAAAAAGCAGGACCCTGAGGATGGTAAACTCTGGATTTCCCCCATTGCCATGTGTTAGTGAGGGTAGGAATAGAAAAACAGGCCAGGTGAATGTGTGGCTGAGTAACTGTTGCAGGGGCATGGGTTTGGGTGTTTAGATCATTAGGATCTCTTTTGGGGCTGAAGTGACCAGTGCAATAGGGATGGGTTGCACCTGAACCGGAAGGGAACCAATATCCTACAAGGGAGATTTGCGTGTGCTACTCAGAAAGGTTTAAACTAGATTGGTTTGATGAGCCAATATGAGGCAGATGAGAGGTTGATGCAAATATTGTAGGCAAATTTAGGAGATAGGATGGGGAGATGCACTAACAGAGAGGAACGTCTGGTGGTTTAAACTCTATTCATTTCACTGATGGATGCCTACATTTATAAGTGTTATGAGCATAATTAGGCCAATCGGCTCATCAAGTCTACTTCGCCATTCAATCATGGCTGAATAATCTCTCCCTCCTATCCTTATACTCCTCATAACCCCTGACACCCATACAAATTAAGAATCTATCTCTGACTTAAAAATATCAATTGACTTGGTCTCCACAGCACTCTTGTGGAAAGAAATCCCACAGATTCACCACCCTCTGATTAAAGAGATCCCTTCTCATCACTTTCCTAAAGGAATGTCCTTTAATTCGGAGTCTATGACTGGTCCTAGATTCTCCCACTAGTGAAAACATCCTCTCCACATTCTCTCTATACAGGCCTTTCACTATTCGATAAGTTTCAATGAGGTGCCTTCTCATCCTTCTAGACTCCAGCAAGCAGAGGCCCAGTGCTGCCAAACGGGAAAGATGAATCAACTCTGGCTGTGGTACGGTTCAGAAGACAGGGATATTATAGCCATAGCAGAAACATGGCTGACAGAAGGGTAGGACTGGCAGCTCAATATTTCAGGATAGAGATGCTATTGGCAAGGTAGAAAAGCAGGTAAAGGAGGGAAGAGTTGCCTTTTTGATTAGGTAAGACATAACTACAGCGCTCGGAGAGGTAATTCTTGGGGGATTATCCAGTGAGGTTATGTGGGGGTGTTTGGATTAACGAGATGGTCTTGGAGGGGTGGATGCTCCTCAAAATACAGCTGACCCCCCTCAATGACACACTGGTCAACCTAAGGTGCACCTTCAGCAACAGATTTGTTCCACTAAGATGCGGCACGGAACGCGACAAGTGATCCTTTTTCCCCTGTGGCTATCAAACTGTACAACTACTCCCCCCTCTGTCGTGGGGTGGACTGACTCCCCTAACAACACCCCCCCCCCCCCCCCCCCCCCCAAAATCCCCACCCCCCATCCCGAATCTTTGCACGTTCTAAATCATGGACTTTCCACTCGTCACTTTAAGTTATGTTTCATGTATCTTGTTGTGTTTTATAACTGTTGGCAGACCAATTTCCCTCCTGGGATAAATAAAGTTCTATCGTATCTTATCGAAAATAGGAAGGAAATGGTTCCCTGATATTGACTGGATCTCCCATAATGTAAAGTACGTGGATGGGGTAGAATTTGTCAGATGCATCAAAGAAATCTATCTTAATATATATAGGTTCTATACCAGAGATGACACCACACTGGATTTCCTCTTTGGGGATGAGATAGGAATGAATGGGTTAACAAATGATGAGCATTTGACGGCACTGGGCCTGTACTCGCTGGAGTTTAAAAGAATGAGGGGACCTCATTGAAATGTACCCAATAGCGAAAGGCTTGGATAAAGTGGATGTGGTGAGGATGTTTCCACTAGCGGGAGAGTCTAGATCAAGAGGTCATAGCTTCAGAATTAAAGGACGTTCCTTTAGGAAGGAGATGAGGAGGGAATTGTGGTGAATCTGTGTAATTCCTGGCCACAGAAGGCTGTGGAGGCCAAGTCAATGGATATTTTTAAGGCAGAGATAGATTTTTGATTGGCACAGGGGTTATGAGAAGGCGGGAGAATGGGGTTAGGGGGGAGAGATAGATCAGCCATGATTGAATGGCGGAGTTGACTTGATGGGCCGAATGGCCTAATTCTGCTCCTATCACTTATGACCTAATGCGGTCAAGTGACTGAAGCACTTTAGGACCAATGGCCATAATCCGGTTACTTTGAAAGTAGTTATGGAGAAAGTTAGAAATGGCTCACAAGTTAAGGTCCTAGATTAAGGCAAGGCCAATTTTGGAGGCAATAGGTCGGAACTTGCAGAGGTTGATTGGGAGAATCTGTTTGCAGGTAAGGAGACATCTGGCAAGTGGGGAGGCTTTCAAAAGTGCAGGGCAGCATGTTCCCATTACGGTAAAGGCCAAGGCTATTAGGTTTAGTGAATTGTGGTTGACGAGAGATGTTGAAGCTCTGGTCAGGAAAAAGGAGCAATTGAGATCAAGCAAATCCCTTTGTGAGTATGTATTCACAGTATACTTTAAAACATTGATCAGGAGGGCAAAAAGAGGACCAAACATGGAGCTGGCAGACTAGGTAAAGGAATTTCCTATAAGATTCCAAAGGTACCCATGCTGGGGGAATCAAAAAACAAGTTTAAGGTGAGGGGGAAAGATTTGATAGGAACCCGAGATCTCTACAGGGAAAACTCCTTCCTTTAATTTCAAGAATTACAACACATTTATGGATTACATTCAAAAGATTACTTTAGATATTTACAAATTAGAGACTATGTAAAAGCAAACACACAGGAAATTAGAAATAGAAAGACAGACATTTTAGATGAATGTCTAAATAAACACCCAAACACAGAAACATTGATATCATATATTTATAACATTTTATTGGAAAATGATGTCCCAATGACAGAAATATATAGGCAATCATGGGAAAACGAATTAGGTCAAATAATTAGACCAGAAGTATGGGATGAAAATCTACACCACTGCTCGTTAAATGCAATTTAAAATATTACATAGATCACATTATTCAAAATCCAAATTACATAGTATTTTTTCAAATGTATCTGCCATATGTGATAAATGTCAGCACTTAGAAGCTAACATAACACACTCATTTACAAATTGTATAAAAATTACTGAATTTTGGACAGAAATATTTAAGATAATTTCGAAAGTTGTTAATACGAATCTGATTCCTGACTCAAAATTAATAATATTGGGAATATTAGAAACAGATCAATTAATAACAACGAATCAAAGAATTTTTATTGATTACAGTTTAATAATTGGGAAAAAATTAATATTGAAATTCTGGAAAGGTCCTACATCCCCCACAACCAAAATGTGGATTACAGGAATGTCGGAGACTTCATCTCGAAAGATTAAGGCTTGTCCTACTGGACAAGTTGGATCTTTTCAGAGAGATATGGTCTCCATTTATTGAATATTTAAAGGGTCAAAATGGCTCGGTGCGAGAGCCTGAATAAAGGAATAGATGAAGAATCATACATAGCAAATCATGGATATATCTCCAACGATGGATAACCTGTTTAACACTTTACTCATCTTTTATATTTTCTATTTTTACTTTATTTCTCTCTTTTTTCCTATCTGCGTTAAAAACTAAAAGATGTATAGAAGTACAAACAAGACATAATTGTTAATATTAATAATATTAAGAATGTATGTGACAAGTATATTCTTCTTTTAATATGTACTTACGTCTAATAAAAATATTTAACAAAAAAAAAAGGAAACCGAGAGGCAACGTTTTTACTTGAGTGTGGTGGGTCTAAGGAACTAGCTGCTGGAGGTGGTTAGGGCAGGTTCTATAAGAGCATTTAAAACACATTTGGACAGGGACATGGATTGAAAAGGATTAAAGAGATATGGGCCAAACAGAGGCAGATGGAACTAGATTAGATCTTGGTTGACATGGACCAGTTGGTCCTGTTTCCGTGCTGTATGGCGCTAATCCTATAACTCTAGGTAAATTAAGGAAAAATATGACTAGGAAAAGAAAAGGTTCCCTTAGAGATCAGCATAGCAGTCTTGGTGTTGATGCAGAAGAGATGGGGGAGATATTAAATGAAGATCCATCCATTTTTACCTGGAAGGGAGAGGATTGAGGAATGGAAGTTGTGAAGTCGTATATTATATAGGAATTACGAAAAGAGGAGACATTGGTGGTATTAAAGAGAATGAATCAAGTGGATTAATTCCCTGGGCCTTAAAACGTGCATCCTCTGCCCTTGCGCCTAGAAGCTAGGGAGGAACATGCAGAGATATTTGCATCATCTTTAACTACAGGTGAACATTCAGATTTCTGGAGGTTGGCTAATGTGATTTAATAATAATAATAATAATAATAATACTAATAACTTTATTACGGACTCAAGGTCCAGACAAGGGGCAACATTACATTAAAAAAAAATACATTGCATCTCAAATATCATAAATATATATAAAATCATGGTAAATCACATAAAAACATCATAATTTATATATTTAAAAAAAACCCCCACAATACTTAAGTTAAAAATCCAGAGTAAAAAATGATCAATGTCGTACAATGAGACAACGATACCAGTGTCTCCACAACTGGGATTCGTAGCGTGTAGTGCTAACCCTTATGTTTGTCAAGGCCACAATAAGCTCATTTTTAGAGTCATTTATCCTGCAAATGAATTTATACATGTGTTGTCTTAGGATAGCTTCTAGAGTACTGACTCCTGCAGCCACAAACATATTACTGGCACTACACCCTCTTGGTTGCCTTAGCAGTGTTCTCATGGCATCGTTATATGCAACCTTTAGTCTCTGCATATTTGTCTTTAAATAATTCAACCACAGGTGTGCAGTGTAGAGGGGTGTGCAGTATGCTCTAAATAGTGACATCTTCACCATTTAGATTTATTTAATAAGGGCAGCAAGGACAATCCAGGAAATTGCAAGCTGGTGAGTCAGAAGTCAGTGGTTGGTAAATTGTCGGAGGAGATCATTAGAGACAGGATCTACCAGTATTTGAATAGGCATGGGATTGGGGATAGGCAGCATGACTTTGTATGTGGGAAATACTATTTCAGAAGAGCAGATATTTTTTTTAAGAGATCACAAGGAAGATTGATGAGGTCAGGGCAGTGAACGTTGTTTTTATGGACTTTAGCAAGGCCTTTGTAAAGGTACTGCATGATAGGTTTGTCTGGAAGATTAGATCACATGTCCGACTATTCAAAATTGGCTCGGAGAAAGGAATTGAAGAGGAATTGTGGAGGGTTCTTCTTATCGGGTGCTTGTGACCACAAGTGCTGGGCGCACTGCTGTTTGGTGTATACATTAATAATTTGGATGAAAATGTAATTAACAATATGAGAAGATTTGCAGATGACACTAAAACTGTAAGTATAGTAGACAGTGGAGAATGTTTCCTATTATCAGCAATCTCTTAGCCATTCTCTTACTCATTCTTCTGCCCAGTGATCTGCTAAAGTCTATTTTTTTTTTAATTCACTTTTTAGCAAGTCAATGTTGTTGGTAAAACCAGCACATATTCCTTAATTCCCTATGTTCATTGACCTCCTATCACTCTTAACCCCACCTTTGAGATAAACTCCAACACATCGGTGAGTCACGTTATGATTTTGCTATCTTGCACAATTACTGCTTATATTGTGTTAATAATAGAGCCAACTTTGATCACCAACTTTGTATTGTTGTACATTACCCTTTGCCCACCTTTCCACCTCTGCAAATTCACTAGTGTATACACTTTAATTTCAATAATGTCAAATTTGACCTTCCATTTGAAACATTTCTGCAACTCCTACTCCAGTGAGCCAAACATGTCTCTCTATCTTTGCTTTCCTAGTCGCCATTAAATTGAATACAGTACGTTAGTGGAAGTTATTGTCTGATGCTTGGAAGACTAAGCTGATGTCAACTTCCTTTCTGCCAATAGATATTAGTGTGGATAATGATGGGCATGGCAGTAGATTAATGAACATCATTGTTTTTCATCTTTGACTGCCCAATCAGTACTAAACATTGCAGGTAAATAACAGATTGCTTCGATGTCATAAAAATGAACTGCATGCTGGTTTACACCAATGATGGACACAAAATGCTGGAGTAAGTCAACAGGTCAGACAGCATCTCTGGAGAAAATGGATCGGTGAGTTTTTGTGTCGGAACCCTTCAGGAACCTTTACTCATCCTGACCCGCTGAGTTACTCCAGCATTTTGTGTCATCTAACATATTGCTTAGGCTTGATGCGGTTGCTCTCCTGATGGTTATGGATGGGACTGAACTTGATATAGACAAGTTG
Source organism: Okamejei kenojei (assembly GCA_035221665.1). Taxonomy (NCBI): domain Eukaryota; kingdom Metazoa; phylum Chordata; class Chondrichthyes; order Rajiformes; family Rajidae; genus Okamejei; species Okamejei kenojei. The sequence continues at coordinate 41,002,465 of CM069136.1, read as the reverse complement.
CACATAGCTGTGGTTTTTGGCACAAAAGCTAAATCACAGTGACTCGTACTTCCTGGAGCATAACATATGAATGGACCTGGAGCAGGGCAAGTCTGAAAAGGAACAAGAAAGGCAGAACAACCTTTGTCTATTTTAATACATGTGCTGTTTGCTTTAATCCTGAAGTACGATTTCGGATTACTGTTCATGCTGCAAACAATTGTCCAAACATGTGGAAATTAAACATACACTTGCAAGTTTGGGAAATGCTAGTCCTGTCAACCATGTGTGCATCTGTTACCTCCAATGGTGTTGAATGCAGAGCTAAAATCAACAAACAGGATCCTCGCATAGGTCCCCTGGCGGTCTAGGTGCTGTAGGATGAAGTGCAGGCCCAGGTTGACTGCATCATCCACAGATCTATTGGCCTGATTTGCAAACTGCATAGGATCCGGCAGAGGGATCGTGATATTTTTCAGCTTGGCCAGCACATGCCTTTCGAGTGTCTTCATGACAACAGAGGTCAGTGTGACAGGCCTGTAGTCATTAAGACAAGTAATCCTTGCCTTTTTGGATACAGGGGAGACTTTGAAGCAGGCAGGGACAGTACATGTTTGCAGGAACTGGTTGAAAATGTCTGTATAGACCGGTGCCAGCAGTTTGACACAGAGCTTAAGAGTAGAGGGGAAAACATTGTCAGGTCCTGGAGATATCCGGCTTTTTTGTCTTCTGAAATGCCTCTCCACCTCCTCTTTTTATTGTTGATATTGGATAAGTGATGTTGTGCAGCACAGAGGGTGTTTGTGATTGGGTGTGAAGTGGTGATTGGAGGGGGGTGGGTGTAGAAGGGCCCAGTCTTTGCTGACTGAGGTCAGGCTGAGGTCAGGTGTGAAGTCTGGTAAATGGGAAGGAGAGGGGGCAGGGTCCATTCTGTGTAGACTGGGCTCTAGCTGTGTTGGTTGGGGGGGGGGGGGGGGGAAGGGGGTACCAGAGTTACATTTCTGATTTTCAAGATGATTTCCTCTTGTAGCTGGTAATTTCTTGCAAGCCCTACCAAACTGAAGAAGAGTCACTAGCTGAGAACTTGCTCCTCATCTTCTCAGAGTACCTTTCCTTGGCAGCTCTGATTCCTCTTCTCAGCTTGTACTTAGCCTGCCAGTAGAAGTCTGCATCCTCGATCCTGTAGGCCTCCTCTTTAGACCGTCGGAGCTGTCTGAGTTCTGCAGTGAACCAGGGCTTGTTGTTGTTGAACCATGAACTATGCGTGGAGAAAATGGTTTCCCCATGGGTTTCAATTAATTCTTCTTCTTACATCTCAAATCTCTGTCCTCTGGTTCTTGATTTAGCCTACTCTGGGTAAAACACTGTCCGTTCACCCTATCTATTCCCTTCATGATCTTATACACCTATATAAGATCACCCTTCAGTCTCCTGCGATCCCAACTCTCCCTGTAGCTTAGGCCTTCAAGTCCCAGCAATAACATAGAAACATAGAAACATAGAAAATAGGTTCAGGAGTAGGCCGTTCGGCCCTTCGAGCCTGCACTGCAATTCAATATGATCATGGCTGATCATCCATCTCAGTATCCCGTACCTGCCTTCTCTCCATACCCCCTGATCCCTTTAGCCACAAGGGCCACATCTAACTCCCTCTTAAATATAGCCAATGAACTGGCCTCAATTACCTTCCATGGCAGATAATTCCAGAAACTCACCACTCTCTGTGTGAAAAACGTTTTTCTCATCTCGGTCCTAAAAGATTTCCGCCTTACCCTTAAATTGTGACCCCTTGTTCTGGAGTTCCCCAACATCGGGAACAATCTTCCTGCATCTAGCTTGTCCAACCCCTTAAGAATTTTGTAAGTTTCTATAAGATCCCCCCCTCAATCTTCTAAATTCTAGCGAGTATAATCTGAGTATCCAGTCTTTCTTCGTATGAAAGTCCTGACATCCCAGGAATCAGTCTGGTGAACCTTCTCTGTACTCCCTCTATGGCAAGAATGTCTTTCCTCAGATTTGGAGACCAAAACTGTACGCAATACTCCAGGTGTGGTCTCACCAAAACCCTGTACAACTGCAGTAGAACCTCCCTGCTCCTATACTCAAATCCTTTTGCTATGAATGCTAGCATACCATTCGCTTTCTTCACTGCCTGCTGCACCGGCATGCCTACTTTCAATGACTGGTGTACCATGACACCCAGGTCTCGTTGCATCTCCCCTTTTCCTAATCGGCCACCATTCAGATAATAACCTTGTGAATCTTCCCTGCACACTTTCCAGAATTGCAATATCTTTATTATAGCAGTGTGATTAAAATGGAACACAAATCTCCAATTGCAGTTTCACTAATAGCCCTGTCCCACGGTACGAGTTCATTCCAAGAGCTCTCCTTAGTTTAAAAAAAATCAAACTCGTGATAAGCAACGAGAATGAACGTAGCGGGTACGTTGGAGCTTGGGTACGTCTCCTAGCGGCTCGTAACGCTAACGGTAGGTACTCGGGAAGACTCGCTAACGGCAGGTAAGCCAAGTACCGACGAGTGGCCATTACCGTAAATCTCCGAGTTCGAATCAGGGCAAACTCGGGTGAGCTCTTGGAATGCCCCGTGGGACAGGGCTTTTAGTTAGTTAAACCTAATGAATTAAAACCAGATTCCGGATCTGTTCTTCGGGAATAGCATCCAGAGTATGTGATGCAGCAAATTTGACCAAAATGATTTTTTCTTTTTCCTGATTGTGTCCTGATGTTCCTGATTCTGATATACTTACAGAACCTCTGGAGAGCTGATTTGTTAAACCCTGCATTGTTGTATGATAGACACAAAATGATGGAGTAACTCAACGGGACGGTCAGCATCTCTGGAGAGAAGGAATGGATGACGTTTTGGATTGAGACCCTTCTTCAGACTCATTTTGTTCATGTTTTAAATTGAATAAAGGCAGCATGTAGTACTACAATGAGTTCATGATTTTAGTGCGGGGTTATTTCAGTTTAAGCAGAACAGTTTCCTCGAGATGAATTATAATACGTTTTATGCTAGACTTCTGAAAGTTGTGCAGTATGTGACTGATCCTATTGCATTGAGAATTGTCAAGAGGCTGAAGTAAAATATTTATGATCTTCAGATTCTGTTGAAAGCTTTCTGTTCCATAGGGATTTTAATATTTGATTTTCTTTTTTTTAATGCTAACTAAAAACACATGCGTGGGAAAATTACTTGAGTATAACAAAGAGAATAAGTATGGACAATTAATGTAAATATCAGCAGATTGGTACGTATGAAGAGATATTTTGAATATTCATGGGAAATTGCTTTAGGTTATGTCTAGTCACGACAGTAGGTTGGGTATGTAGTGCAAGACCTATTTAAAATACTTCATCATCCTAAAATATCGGTTTTTTTTTTAAATTGTCTAAAAAATATTGGTCCTCTTGTATTTAATAAAAAACCTTCAATATTTATGCATGACTTTCAAGAGTGAACAATATGTTTGTTTCAAATTATGTTTATTCCTGTTTTGATGGCAGGGTTGCCTGCATTCAGTGTTGCCTGCATTCAGTGTTGCCTTGGATCTCCCTCAGTTTAACTTGTGGGGCACTACTATGAGAAATGTTGCAAAAATGTCCAAGGGTCATTTGGGGGACTGTAGGAATTAAAATATAATTTAAGTTTCTTGGTTTTTAAAAATATATAAATTATTAAAAATACAATTATGAAGTTTCATTTTAAATATATTTAACCTTGTTATTGAGCACTTTGACCAATCATTTCAGGAAGCCCCCAAAAATATGCTCTGCCGATGATTTCATCTTATAGAGAATTTTGTATGTGCTCAAGTAAAAATTGTGTAATGTATGATTGGTTTTATGGATCAAAAACTAGTAATTGTAGTATTGTAATTCTAATAAATGACAAAGCCCTCTTGTTTCTATTTTGCATTGTGTTATATATATTAATTCAGATTAAATGTATTTCAACCACACACTTGCATTAAATAGTTTTTGAACAACGGATGGTCTTTTTATGGCACATGAGTATTTTGACCATTTTAAAGATTTATTGACTTTTTTACTAACATTGGATGTTAGAATGCACTTCCACATTTATTATGATTTCCTTCCATGCCGTGGTTAATATTAGATTCCCTGTTTTGGTATATTTTTGGAACAAAATGAGTACATTTAATGCTATGACTTATTTCGGTCTGCCAGACTTTGTATCAAGATTTCAATATGGCATCCAGGTGTTTTAAATTATCACATTTTGTCTCATTGAATTAAATTCACCAGAAAAATAACTTATTTAACGACTCATGTTTAAGAAAGAACTGCAGATGCTGGAAAAATCGAAGGTAGACAAGAATGCTGTGTGAGGCAGTATCTATGGAGTGAAGGAATAGGTGACGTTTCAGGTCGAGACCCTTGAAGGTCTCGACCCGAAACATCACCTATTTAATGACTCGGTCTGTCTCATGCATTGTTAAATTAAACCCCTGTCTCACGGTGCGAGTCGACCGACGAGTAATCCCGAGTTTTCACTCGCGGTAATCACATGCAATTAACGTAGCGGGAACGTTGGAAGTCGCACGCGCAACTTAGCAACTTGTGGCGATAACGGCAGGTACCCGTGAAACTTGTTAACTCTTGAAAAAATTCAAACATGTTTGAGGTTTTCCACGAGTCAAATTTAATGTTCAAGTTAAAAATTAAAACATTTAAACTTGTTGTAATAACGTAGTGGCCCGTGCGTTTACCTTAGTGACTCGTGAGTCAACCGTGGGCACTCTTTAACTCAGCAGGCAGGCAGCATCTCTGGAGAGAAGGAATGGGTGACGGGATGACGTTTCCAAATTTCTGCTGCGTCTTTGTGCTCTATCTCAGATGGTAAAGCTGCAACTTTAAACTGACATATGACACTCTTAACTCTTCACATTTTACAGGATTGGATGCGAAATCAGTGATATTCTTGGCCATTCTCCGTCACACATTGAGAGAGGGACGGGGAGTGGGGAACCATGGTGGATGTCTAAAGGATGTAAACTCCAGGGCACTGCCCCACACACTGACCCTTGACTGAAGCCCAGGGACTGCTCAGAACAGACAAATCCGCCCTCTTTAACCTGACTCCCCTCCTCGTCCATTCTGTTGGAGCCCTTCCTCAAATCCGGGAACAGTTGGGCATCCCAGTTGAAAGGTGCAGCAGTACAGGTGCAGCAGTCCAGGGCATTTGGTGCCATCTCTCTGACACACATGTAGACAAGAAAGCGTCAGGGGCACGGGGGTGGTGGTGATGGGCAGACACGGACTGTGGGAAAGTCCCTGTGTAGAGGCTGATCCTGTCTTGATTTAGATTGTGCTGATTGGAATTATTACAGTCTCTCTCTGTATTACCCTCTTGATTTCACATTGTTTGTTACACCAAGGTTTGGAAAACTCACAATGTGTTCTGTGCTTCCAGTGATTGGGATTGAACTGTAACATTGCAGTTTCATCAGCTCAATAAACGAGCATCAAAACAAAAAGGATGTTGATGTGAATGACTTTGTGTGTATGTCTCCCCGTGACCTGCGTGGGTTTTCTCCGAGATCTTCGGCATCCTCCCACACTCCAAAGATGTTCAGGTTTGCAGGTTAATTGGCTTGTAAAAGTTGTCCCTAGTGTGGGTAGGATGGTGTTAATGTGCAGGGATCGTTGGTCGGCACAGACCCGGTGGGCTAAAGGGCCTGTTTCCGCGCTGTATTCTCTAAAGTATTTAAATAGACAAGGCAGGGAAAGGATAAGGACCTAATTTGAGCAAATGCGATTAGTGCGGATGGGTAAAAAGGATGTGAAGGGATGGTTCTGCACTGTTTGACTCTGTAATTCTATTATCTCCAACAAAAGAGATTGGTAACACTTTTCGAACAACATTCACTGACAGTCCCGGGTCCAATGATATGGACTCCACCACGGTTGTGAATCTCTCCCTGCTGCAGCCTTCTTCCACCTTCTCAGCCGCCGGCCAAACACCATCCTCGGCCAGTTCCACTGAGGTCATCTTCTTGGGCCGCGCTTTGTCAGGGACCTCCCCCTCGACATTCCTGCCATGAGGCCAGCTTACAGGAACTAAGGCACACGCATATGTCTCCACTATAAGGTGGCGACCCTCAGAGAAGTCCCAGCCTCACAAACAACTCAACACAATAAATAATGTAAAGCAGCCTGGGGCAAGATGGTTTGCCCATGATTTAAATTTTAAAACGTCATCCCATCACCCATTCCTTCTCTCCAGAGATGCTGCCTGCCCGCTGAGTGACCATACTGAGGGAATTCCCACGTATATGAAGCAGAGAGAAACGCGAGTTCTACACGGCCCTGCCTGACTTTTGAGAATGGATTCGGTGGTTTGTAGCCATTCCATCTCCCTGCTCACCCACCCACCCACCAAGCCAGCCAGCCGGACCCCTCCTCGTTACAGTGGCGGAAGCGACATTTCCAAGAGAATGGGGCAGAGAGCTGGGGCAGCGCTGGGATGGGAGCAGGGCAGATGAGGCGCACCAAAGGAACAAACAAGTTGATGGCTGCAAGGGGCAGGCGGCAGTGGTCTTGTGCCCCAGCGAGGTAGACCACTCTTCCCCTGCTAACGCACACACAGAAAGAGAGAGATGAGAGCAGAGAATGATCCCAGCCTAACTCTGGCACTGGACGGTGCGCATTTTCCCTTTGTAGGTCATATCAATAGACGCGGCCGCGCTGAATTCTATCTTTAACTCAAAGCCGCAGGATGGAGCTGTCTTCTTTAACACTGTTGCTTCACCGCCACCGCCTCCTTGCTGCACAAATGAGTACGGGGCCGAGATCCTGCCTAGTTTTTTTAAGTTCTGAAATTGAATAACTTTCAATACTGAATCAGAATATACTTAATGTATGAGGTGCTGTCCAGCTCCTCTATTTGATACTTAAAACAGGCTTTCATTCACGGTTGGCTCAAGAGTAACTCGGGAGAGGAACTTGGTAACTCGGGACATCGCAGAAATTAGAAGTAAACGGCAAACTTAGTCATAACCGTGGGAACTCGGTTAAACTCTTGATCATAAACGTGGAGTCTCGTACACAACCACGAGTCTTTCACTCGGGGTCACTCATGGGTGAACTCGCACCGTGAGACAGGGCTATAACACTGGCACTGAAAATTAACTTTTTAAGTGTAGTCTATTTTCCTAAGCCTTTTCTTATTGGAAATTTAAAATATATATATTTTATTTTTTTCTCTTTTACTTAATTTATTAAAGCCATTCTAATGCTTTATTTCATTTTCTGTGAATTGATTTTGATAACCTCGTTCAGTTATTGGGGCAAACTTTACAAAATGTTGAAGGTGGAGAATGACATTTTAAAAGTAATCGGAAGTGTGGCACAGTCAGGCTTCAAAGGAGATGCTTCTGCCCCACCGATGTACTTGTAACAAAGCTGGATTCTACTTGACATTCACTGCTGTGCCCCAAAGATTTTAGTCAAAAAACAACTAATCTTTTTCTGCAAGTCAAATTTTTCTTCTCAAGCTTTGCCATCAGTGTTGTTTAAAGCTAACATTCATCTAAAATACTTTTACAAGAGTGTTGTGAGCAGGCCTGATGGCTTTCACTCCATTCTGTGTCACTCTTCAGAATGGTCCCATTTTAAGATTATGTTGCAGGTACAGTTTAAGAAACCAGGTTCAATGACTTTTGAGGCAGATTTGGATCAAACAATAGGGTTATGATGGGCTGGATTTGGGGGAAGATTGTAATAATATTTCTGGTGTTCTCCAAAATGACCCCACATCCCGAGAGTTATGGGCCTGTCCCACTTGCGATTATGTCCCACTTGCGATTGCCACATGTTCGCGGGTGGTTGCCGGGGAGTCGCCTTCATGGGCGTAAGGAGTTCCCACATTCTCGGAACAAGTCACGGCTTCAATCTGGTCGCCACTAATTTTTCAACATGTGGAAAAATTAGTGGCGACCAGAATGAAGCCGCCATGGAGAGTAGCGAGAATTCTCGTGCCATTGTGCAGTGGTAGTGGGTTACCAGGAGGTTGTCGCCGATGCTGACCGGTGATTCCATAGGCTCATTGGGGAAACAAAACGTAAACAGTAGTTTTCAGAACCAAGGATAACCGACTGTAATGTTAATATCCGCTGAGCTTCACAGCCGTGTATCTCTGGCTTCTTGAAAGTTGTCTTCACTCCTTCTCTCCCACCTCTTTTAAAATACTTATGTGACCATTCCCGTACACTGTACTTTCACCGTCTTAATTACAGCGTCAACCGGCCTGTTCATCGTGGTGTGTGTCTGTATCACAGTGGCTTTGCACCATGTGAATTTCACTCAGATAGTGCTCCCCCCACTTGCCCTGTCCTCCGTCTGCATAACGAGCTGGTGAAGGAAGTGATGTGTGTATGTTTGTCGCCGTTCCAGTCGCCGGCTTTTCTGTGACATTTTACGACTTAACAGTTGCCGGCAGTCGCCTGAAAAATCGCCTAAGTGGGGCAGACCCATAACTTCTGCTTCACCATTATGGAATGTTCCTGGCTATGGTGAGCTCTTTGTGGCTGCTTCTGAGACTTGGGCTCCAAGCTTATTTCTGAGTGAAGTCCAATGCAGCAATTCCATGCTGGATCTGGTTCAAAGTCAGCTTCTCTCGTGAACTCAGAGGGACTAAGCAGTCAGTTTAGATTTGGCGGCGCTGCGTGGCAGCTGCGGCTCACCTGCAGTCCCGTCTGTTTTTTTCTTTTTTTTGGTCCTTTTGTGTCTGTTTTTAGTTAGAATTTTGGTTTATTAGGCTGTGTTTGTGTGTGGGGGGGGGGGGGGGGAGGGTGGGAGAAACAAGGTTTTAGTCTCTCCCTTCGGGGGATGCGACCTTTTCTTGTCGTGTCCCCCGTCACCGTCTCCGTCTGTGCTGAGGCCTAATGGCGGAGCTGGTGGCCTCGGAGCTGTGGCGAGCGTTCAGAGCTCCGGTGTTCCAGCGGCGGCGGCGGCGGCCCGGCTTCGGGGCTTCGGGGCTTCGGCGCTCCAGCAGTTGCTCCAGCGGTGCTCCAGCAGCGGCCCGGCATTGGCGCTCCGGCGGCTCTCCAGCGGCGCTCCAGCAGCGGCCCGGCTTCGGCGCTCCGGCGGCTCCGGCGGCTCTCCAGCGGGTACTCTGGCAGCGGCCCGGCTTCGGCGCTCCGGCGGCTCCGGCGGCTCTCCAGCGGCGCTCCAGCAGCGGCCCGGCATTGGCGCTCCGGCGGCTCCGGCGGGTGTTCCAGCAGCGGCCCGGCATTGGCGCTCCGGCGGCTCTCCAGTGGCTCTCCAGCGGGTGTTCCAGCAGCGGCCCAGCTGCGGCGCTCCGGCGGCTCTCCAGCAGGTGCTCCAGCAGCGGCCCGGCTTCGGGGCTTCGGCGCTCCAGCGGCTCTCCAGCGTTCCCGTGGTCGATCCTGGCTGGGGGCTGTGGTGGTGTTCCGGCGGCGGCGGCGGTGGCGGCCTGGCTTCGGAGGCTCGGCCCGCGGGCCTGGTGGACGATGACATCGAAGGCCTGGATTGCCTCAGTACAGAGGGGGAACAAGTAGGGGAAATTGACAAAGACTTTAAGACTTTTGCCTTCCACCACAGTGAGGAGGTGCTTGGTGAACTCACTGTGGTGGATGTTAATTATGTGTTTATTGTGTGTTTTGTTTTAATTTTATTACATGTTATGACTGCAAGGTAACAAATTTCGTTCAGACCGAAAGGTCTGAATGACAATAAAGGAATCTGAATCTGAATCTGAATTTGTTTTCAGATGTTAATTTGCATATAAATACTTTAAAGAATTTGTAGCATCAAAAAAAAAACTTGTTTTAGGCACTTGAATGAAACATGAAGAACCAGTGGACAATTTGACAGGAGGAACCTGTTGTTTTTTTCAGTACAAGTAGCTAAGGCTGGCCTGGACACCACCCATTGCATAGCAGGTCATGTGTTAGTTAGTCCTGGAGCCCTGTATGACTTTGCTGTGACTGTTGAAACCATTTCCATATGTCAAGTATGAATGCAAGAACCATGAAATGTGCGACCATTTTGTGATGTCGACACTGAACATGGATTGCCCATCACTGAACATAATTTCCAGCCCATGGAGCAAATGTTATATTGGGGTCACTCAACACAAGACCAGGTTTTGGTCCCCTTGGGCTTGGACTATCTCTGGAAAAATGTGGTCTTGCATGGGTCAAGGTCACCAGATTGTTGATGACTGTTGATTGTTCAATGTGATTAGCTACGAAGGAATATCAATGCTTGTCCTATTAACATCATCGCCAGATGTTCTGGGAGGGATTATGCTTTTTGGGTCGTTGCCTGACAGGTGTTTGCCATACACAGGTTTGTTTAGTTGCTGTTAGCAAAATCTGGCACCTTCATTCCTCCTCAGATGGATTACGTGATAAATCTGAAAACAAAAACTGGACTTGAGAAATTGCAGAACATCCTGTCTCTCTTTGAAGGCCTTGACGGTGCCAAATCGAAATTACTGACTGCATTTTGCAATACAAGCAATTCCATTTCATATGCATATTTCCTTATCAAAGAACTAGCAATTAGTAACTAAGGAAGTAAAGCAATTAAAAAAAAAAAAAACTACTCTCCCATTGATTTTACCGTGTCATTTCACCAGTGAATGTACACAAAAGATTTTAAGCTAATAACTTCTTAAGGGCCTGTCCCACCAGCATGCAACTCCATGCAATGAGCGCGACCTAACGTGGTCGCTTGAGCTGTCCGGCGTCCCGGGGCCGGTCCCACTTCGATCGCCGGAGCCGTGCGGAATTGTGCGGAGTTCGTCCCGACATCGCGCGGGGCTCCGAAAAACTGACCATGTTCAAAAATTCCGCGCGGCAACGGCTTGTCGACTCGCAGTTGCCTCGGCGCATTACACACCGCTTCGACGTTGTGCCTCCGTGACCCTCTCAGTAGGTGCCTCCGTGACCCTCTCTGTGTGTGGCTCCATGGCCCTCTCTGTGTGTGACTCTGTGCCCCTCACTGTGTGTCCCTCTCAGTCCTGGCGAACTTACCTTTCAGACTTCGCTCCAAGTTCGCCTCACTTCCCGCCGCGTTGCGCCACTCACCCCACCTCCGCGCGGCCCCCGCTGCCGGTTTGGTCGCGCTCACCGCATGGAGTTGGATGCTGGTAGGACAGGCCCTTTAGTAACACAAAATAGCAGCAGGAGGGGATTTGTTTTAGTCCGCACTGTTATAACCGGAAAGCCAGCACAAGGAATGTGACTGAAGCCTCAAAGTGATTGAATGCTGATATCAGTTGTTACTCACAGCAAGGATTCTTGACTTGAAAGGACAAAACATTATTTTTGCAGTAGAATAATTGAATTGTGCTATGAGATTCCTGCCCATTTAAAATATTTGCATCATAATGAACAATGTTTGCTGAGCTTTGACTCATTATTCACTTTTTTTAAAAAAGGACCAATTTAGGTGTTAGAAAAGTATCTTAAGTCTAGTATTTTTGTATTTGTTTTTCAGATTTATCTGCAGCTGTTCAGAGGTTTTCACAATCATTGCAGGATTTCCAGTTTGAGTGCATTGGCGATGCAGAGACTGATGATGAGATTAATATTGGTAAGTCTTAAATATTAAAAAAAATTATCATTTATTCATATTTAATGTTAGTTAGTTTTTCTTGTGGTGTCACCAAGATTTCTAGCCAAATGTTCCCACCATTTCCAAGTTCAGAAATAATTGATTACACATAGAAAACGATAAAGCGCAGCTTCACTGGTTTGATTGTCCAAAGCTATTATCGACAAAAAGCCAGAAAAGCATTCTCAATCCCCTCCCCCCGCTTTCTCACCTCTTTCCGGGATACACTGCCACAAGAACTGGGAAACTCTCATCTCTTGTGAAAGCGATCTTTCTTCTCATATGGTGTCAGATAATGAGTGAGGAAGTAAGCCCGTCGTGTTATTTCCCTTCAGTATAAATTTATTTTGACATGAGCATACTTCAATGGAATGTAAATGCGGGTAAGGACATGGTAAGGACGGATTATTGATACAAATAATGATCGCTAAATGCTGCCTGTCAGACTCTGTTCCAAGGGGGACCTCTTTCCCATCTATGGTCAAGTCATTCCCTGTTCTCCTCTTGCATCTCTCACCAGGAATTCACCCTTGAATTTAGCAAAACTGTATTCTATCCATTGTTTGCCCATTCCAGAATTGCCGACCCGTTGTCAAATGCCAGCATCGGTCTAATGTGTAGCGAAGTCTGAGAAACATGTTCTTCCTGACACACCTAGTGAATAATCATGTATGGCCACAAGGAGACACAGGAGCTGCAGATTCTGTTTTTACAAAATAAGACACAAAAGTGCTGGAGTAAATCAGCGGGCCAGGTAGCTACAGATTTAAGCATCCTCTTGGACCACAAAGTTGTCAGGAAAAGAATAATACAGTGAGACAAAGAAGGGGATGCTCAGAAGTTTTATCAGGACTGAGTTGAAGGAGGGAGATGGTGTCACAAAAGGGTTTGGAGCGAAAAATCCATAGCGTGTGTCAGAAAGCTGAAACTGCAGCTGCAAAAGTGAAGAGGATAGCCAAGATGGTGATGAATGGAATGTAATGTTTGATGGGGAACCTTGTTCGTTCATTGTCAGAGTGGTGTGGAGAAATAAGAGGATCGAGTCATAAACTAATCCCAGCACACTGGGAGCGGTCAACCTTAAGCTTACCATAAACCTTGAGGTGATTTTAGAAAATAAATTTGTGGAAAGTGTATTTAAAAACGAATATATGAGAAAGTCCTGTAAATTAGCTGATGGTCTTGCAGCTATTCCCAATCATAATAATCCAAGGGGAAATGCACCTTGCTCCTCACGGGACCCAGTAGATCATTAAATGGCAAGCCTGCAATGTAAGTGTTTCGCTCAAGGAGGTGTTCATCATAAGAATGCAGCTTATTGCCTAGTCATGCTACTTTTAGAATGTTATATTTATACATGCATGCACAGAAATTCCAAAGTTGCTGTGGGTTACAGGGGCTAATGAATCAAAGTACGATGTTAGCCTTCAAGTTGATTGTCATATGCACAAGTTGGAGTGGTGTAGGGAAATAAGAGGATTGAGTCAAAAATATCATCTCATCACGGGTGTAAGCACTTTATATTTAAGCCACCGGTAACCTACAATTAATGAATGGTGGCAAAGAGTTGGATCTTGGGATTGCAACATGATCTTTGACAGGACGCATACAGTGGTTGTGTTGTTTTATTTAAGTTGAAGGACAAAAGACAAATTGGAATTGCATCAGATATAGATATGAAGTGATGGACAGAATTTTCAAAGCTGCTCATTTAGCTTCTGTAAAACTGCACTCAGTTGAACTTGTTGGGGGAAAAATTCCAGAATGCCCTCTAAATGATCTATTTAGCCTCAATAAATCAATTGTATCAATCAATGCAAGTATTTGTATAATAATAATAATAATAATAATAATAATAAACTTTATTTCAGACTCAAGATCCAGACATTACATAAAAATACATTGCATATAAAAACACCATAAAATACATATAAAATCTTAGTATATCACTTATAAAAGCATCATAAATTATATATTTAATAAAAACACAATACATGATTTAAAATCCAGAATAAAAAAGAATGATCAATGTCCAACAACGAGACAGCGATACCAGTGTCTCCACAACTGGGATTCGTAGCGTGTAGTGCTAAATCTTATGTTTGACAAGGCCACAATAATTATATTTTTAGAGTAATTTATCCTGCAAATTAATTTATACATATGATTTCTTAGGATATCTTCTAAAGTACTGGCTCCTGCAGCCACAAACACGTTACTAGCACTACACCATCTAGGTTTCCTTAGCAGCGTTCTCATGGCTTTATTATAGGTCCACCTTTAGTCTCTGCAAACTTGTCTTTCTGTAGTTCGACCACAGGTGCGCAGTATAGAGTGGTGTACAATATGTTCTGAACAGCAACATCTTCACCACATCTGTACACGCACCAAACTTACACAAGAGAATATTCGCCTGTACATACAGCATACGTCATTGCCTATAAATATCCTCATCATCTGTCATTTGTTCTGTAATAAAACGCTCACGGTATTTTACCTTATTACAGACACTAAGATTATTACCAAACAATTTAAAACCAGGACATTTTAGACATTTATCCTCTTTGATTCTACAGATCGTAACAGCACTCTCTCTTACAAGCATTATATTTAATAATGTTCCACACCATACACAGAACTTGTAGTAAGGAGCGGCTGGAGACCAGCGCTAGATGGACTAAAGACCACAAGATCAGCTGCATACATAATATGGTTCACTAAAGTATTATCAATCATGCACCCAGTATTACAGGCTTTCAATTGATTGGACAATTCATCAATATAAAGATTAAAAAGGACTGGGAATAAAATCCCCCCTTGTCTGACACCATTGTTAACCCCAAATTGGGCTGAGACCTATTGCCCCATTTTATTTGCATAGTCTGGTTGGCATTCTCACAATGTATTTAGGCACCCCCTTTGACTCAATTTAACAAAAAACATTCTATGATTAACATGATCAAAGGCTTTGGAGGCATCAATAAAGCACATAAGAATGGAAGGGTTTTTGCCTCTATATTTATTTACAATCTCCTTTAGGGCATATATGCACAAGTCAGTGCCATGTTTCATATTGTATCAATCAATACAAGTATGTGGCGTTGTAGTTCAACAAAGGTGATTGAAAAGTAATCACATTTCATTGTTGTCCCTTCTTGTTAGAAGCATGTGGATTTGTCTGAAATGGTGCTTGCTCTACATTTTAGGACTGTCGCATCTTTGTTCAAATGAATGGAATATACAATGTATGTGCTTTCAAGATAATGCATCAAATGAGTACAAATGAAAGAATGTAAAAATTGGAAAATGTAGGACTGATGGACATGTCCAATAGGTCAGGATATGTTAATAAAGGGATGAAAACTTTCCAATGCCATAGATTGAAATGATTAGTTTTATACAGACAGAGGAAGTTGCCTGAAGTTGTGGCGTTCCACATCTTGTCTGGAACACTGTAACTTGTCCAGGTGGAAGATGAGTTGATGTTCCTCAAATTTATGGGCCTGTCCCACTGCGGCGACCTAATTCGCGAGATTAGAAGAGTTTAGGAGAGTTTGAAAAAATGACATGTTGAAGGTCTCCTTCGACTACTTAGAAGACCTCCTTCGACTATGTTGAAGACCAGCTTCGACTACCTACGACTAACTTTGGGAAAATTGGACACCAAATAGTAGAGAGTGAAGACGACCTCCTTTGATTTCCTTCGACCTCCCTTCGACCTCCCTTCGACTATGATAAAGACTATCTATGACTACCTTCGATTACCTTTGACTATCCTCAATTACCTACGACTAACATGCCGACCTACTACGACCTACTACAAACTACTTTGACTAAACCTACGAGTAAAAAAGGTATAGATTTCTTTCCATGGCGACCTTTTTTTACTCGCGGGCATTTTTCAACGTTGAAAAATACGCAAACTCGCCAGAAGTGGGACAGCCCCTTCAGTATAACAGCGCAGGAGGCCAGTGGCAGATAAATCATGTACAAATGGGAATGGAGAATTGCAGCATTTTATGCCATTTTATGCTTTCCTTGCTCTGCTTGGTGCTTCGTAAAAGTGGTGTTAAATATAGAGTGTCATTTGTTGGCCTATTAAAGGGCCTGTCCCACTTAGGTGACTTTTTCGGCGACAGTCACTGTCGTGGCGTGACGTCGAGAAACCGGCCCCCTACGACAATGTCTACGACAGGCTGTCGCCGAAAAAGTCGCTTAAGTAGGACAGGCCCTTTAGTAACTAGACAATTCTGATATCTTCTCTGTTTGATAATTTATTTCCATCTCTTCGCCAATAATGTATTTTACTCCTGCTTATAAGCTTGTGGCTGTTTCAGTTTTCCTAGAGAGTGGGCGATAGAAATTTTCTGGAGGTCCAAGGCAGTGATTTTTTCAGTCCGTTCATTTCAACAGATGTGCAGGAAGGAACTGCAGATGCTGGTTTAAACTGAAAATAGACACAAAATGCTGGAGTAACTCAGCTGGTCAGACTGCATCTCTGGAGAAAAGGAATAGGTGACTTTTAGGATCGAGACCCTTCTTCAAACAGATGCGCTGCTAGGTGTGATTTACTGTTACTTGCTTCCTGTTGTGAATTGCTGGA
The DNA here is from genome assembly GCA_035221665.1 of Okamejei kenojei. Lineage (NCBI taxonomy): Eukaryota > Metazoa > Chordata > Chondrichthyes > Rajiformes > Rajidae > Okamejei > Okamejei kenojei. The sequence goes on along the minus strand of CM069136.1, from coordinate 40,986,250 downwards.
GTACAGAAAAGGCTATTGAGTCCCTTGGAGATCCTCCACTTTACCTTACAGTCCAATGAAAAGAAGAGGGGACATTTTATTTCTTGTTAATAGTTTGACTGGAAGGAAAGCAGCTATAGCATTTGCTATGACATTTTTTTCAAATATTAAATCAATAATTGCATATTTAAATTCAAATTGCAAATTTTGAAATTTAATTCAATGTCCATTCAGCCCACTGTGTCCAATTATCCAGCCTAAATAGATAGCACTTGATTGCTAACTTTCAGCCGTTGTTTAGATGATAGAATTTAACTTTTCTATTTACTCAGCGAGATCAGGCCAACATAGTTAATTTCATAAGTGTTCTGAATTATATAATTTTGGAAATTATCCTAATTAAGACGTATACATGATTAGATATATGACATAATTGCAATTTACATTATTTTAACTATTTTTAATTTTGTTGTGTACTTTATTGAAAGATAAACCTTGCCACTGTACAAGTCTGATGAGAAAGAGTAAGAATGGAACAAAAACACATCAAGGCAATAACAACTACTTGCATTGGTATGGTGCCTTTAATTGAGTATTGGAGATGCCCTGAGGCTCCAGTTAATAACTATTTCACACTATAGGTATAGTCTTTAATTGATCTTAGGAGATACTGGCATTCAGGAAGCTGTATTTAGTTTGGATGTCAAACTCCATCTTTTAAAAGCCCTCTGAATGTTTCCGAGATATTCAAGACAAATTCAATAATTTTTGTTGTAAATGTAGATGGTTTTAAAAATAGCTAAAATGTTTCTAAAGCATTCAAAAGTGCTTCCAGGCACTGAATACTTTACAAATGGGTCAAATTTAAGAAGCGGTCCATGTCCCAGGATCATGAAACACATTAACAGGACCTTCGGCCCACCCTCTCCAACCATCAAATATTTGTCCACACTAGTCCCATTTACCAACACTTGGTCTACAGTCTTCTATGCCTTGCTGATTTAAAAGTTGGTCTTGATACTGAAATGTTACAGGTCTCTGCCTCTACCACCCTTTCTGGCATTGCATTCCACACTCCATCCATGCTCTGTGCTTGTATCTCCTCTAAACCTCTACTTCAATTGTTTCTTTATTTACATGTGAAATACAGCTCAGCACACAATCCCCTGGTTAGTAAAGAATGTACAGCCCCTGAGCCAAATGCAAAGGGCAACATTTTGGTGCAGATTTACTGTTCCAGCTGCAGCTGGACACAAAGGTCCATTGCAGCCGTTGCCTCCATTTTGGTAGTCCTGCGATCCGATGTCACTCACCTCCTCGCCTGGCCTTCAGCCTTTGTTCCCCAGGGTGTGCCTCCCACAACTGTCCTTGATGACATAGAAGGTAAAATTACACTGGTTCTTCTTACCGGGCACTTTGTCTGCTGCCATCTTCCTCCACCCTCCTCTCTGATTCCTGGACTTCGGGGTGAGCAGGCACTAGGCTCGGCAGCCTTCCCTCTCTGGGTGGGTTCCCGGGTCCACAGCAGGTGAGCTGGGCCTGCGGTCGGGATACAGCCTCGGCTCCCTGGGCCGCTGGGCTGAGACCCACGCTGCTGAAGGGGCTTCTGCGGCCCTCTCCACTACGGAAGCCCTGCACTGCCTCCCACCGCCCATCCATTCCCTGGCCCTCAGCTCGACTTCATCCTCTCCAGTCCATGGGGTTCGGCGGCAACCTTCCTCAGGCTGGTTGTTAATACCACAGCGGGAGAGCCAGGCCTGTTGTCAGGCATGGCTGCGGCACAGGGAGCAACTTACCATGCTGGGAGCTGGGAACTATCAACTTTAAGCTTACCATAAACCTGAAGGTGATTTTTAGAACATAAAATCTCAGAAAGATTGAGAGTATTTAAAAACTAATATCTGAAAAGTCCTACAATTTAACTGATGCTCTTGCAGCGTTTTCCAATCATAATCCTAGGGGAAATGCACTTTGCTCCTCATGGGACCCAGTAGACCATTAAATGGCAAGTCTGCAATGGAAATGTTTAGCCCAAGGAGGAGTTCAGTATTAGAATGCAGCTTATTGCCTAGTCTTGCTACTTTTAGAAATTTTATATTTAAAAATGCATGCACAGAAATTCCAAAGTTGCTGTGGGTTATATGGGGTGGTGATGCAAAGAATGATGTTGGCCTGGAAAAATTCAGGACAATATGTACTGAGATCAGAGATCTCCAGCGACCAATGATCCATTTGCACCACTTAAAAACAATTAACTGGTTTGGGTTTTCAAGCAATACAAAAATGGTAGCCGATATCAGTTCAGTAGGGGAAGCATCTGTGTTTTCATGGCATTTGATTTCTGATTTACTTAATAGAAACTCATCCTTGTCTTAATATTTTTGGATTATCAAATGCTTTAAAAATACTGTTGTGCCTTAGTATTAGTGCGTTCTGGGATTTGAATTTGTCAAGTTTTGTGTCTAAGTTTTTAGTTTCTGGAGATGTAAATTGCCAGGGAAGCGAGTGGTTGGTGGTCTGCTATTCTGTAATTTACTTTATTTTGCCTTTGGAAAGCCGTGATTGAAGAAATGTCTAAGGTCAACGAAAGTAGATTAGGTCTCTTGAGAGCTGACATCTGTTAACTGTTACAAGCCAAATGGTAAAATCCCAGCGCTGATGAATCCAGGCAGGGCTCTAAGCTGCTTTATTTTGAATTTCCAACCTTAATGACCTTTTATGAGAAATTTGTAATGTTTTGAATTTTAGGTCAAACTTTGAACTGTTCTAGTGATATTGGGGAAGTGGGGAAATGTGCTGATGCTGATCATAAGTTCGTTCCATTATTGCAGTGGAATAGATTAGCTACTGTGAGGTAACTTTTTAGACAGGAAAACATTTAGTTGCTTGTCACAGTTGATCTTTCTCTTTGTTATTTCGAAGATTCCCATGAGCATTCATATTCATTTCGATCTACATATACACAAAATCTATTGTACATTTTTTCCCCCCCTGCAAATTAAATCTGCAAGCACATGATTTATTGAGTACTCTGGATGCCACTGACATCTCCGACTAGAAATTCATTTATCCTCAGTTTGCATGGTAATTGTAAAAGGTCATCTTTCAATTTTGGCTTCTAAAGGTCAGCTTCATGAGACTCTCAGCATGTGGAGCCCCCCTCATGATGGGAAAATCTGTCACAAGTAAACCATCCACTCCTTTCCGAAGACCTTTCGTGCAGTTTATCCAATATTGGCATTACACTCAAGGAAAGAGCAGCTTTCTCAAAAGGAGTGGCTGCACTAGTAATCTAAGTTTCTTTAGAGATAGCTTAAAGGGAGATTATTGTGCCACAATTGCTTTATTTTTATATTTATCATAGTTTGGTTACTTTTATCAATATATTTGATTTGATTTTTGCTTTGAAAAAAAAAACATTTTTTGGGAGTAATTTAACCCTCTTTGAACATATTTGTGAAGGAGTCTTGAATTAGCTGCTTCTCCTTTTGTGGACTTGGCACATGTTACAGAATGATGCAGAATCATACTTGGCTCATTCCATTGCTTAAGATGCCGCTATGTTTAACCAGTCAAAATGGTAGCTCATTACAACAGATTGCTCATCCAAATTGGACCCCTTGCAATGGGTTTGATATATGAGGTTATGTTTTGGCTCTCATCTGTGTTTGGAACCTGACTTCATGGAGGCACGTAGATGAGAAAATAGCGGAGACCAAAGCTGAAACCATTGGTGGCTCTGGATGGAACAGTGCCGTATGTATTTCTGGAGTTATAATGGTTTTACTTGACAGAAGTAGAATTAAACAATGAGAGTAACTTTGGGTTGGAGAATGCACATGAAAGATTGGAACAGAATGCCTTTGGTTTGGTTTGCAAAGCTTTTAAAAAAAGGTAAGGATGGAGTATCTATACACGCCATTTTGGGATTAGGTCAGTTTCAGTGCTCTGTAAAAGGACATAGAATTGATCTGATGTGTATGGAAGGGTTTCAAATTAGACAATGGATAATAGACAAAATTCTCTGGCTTTTGGTGATCATTTCCTCAGATTTGTGATTTCTCTATTTCATTCTGGATGATCAAGCCTTTGCAACTTCCTGCTGCAACAGCAGTTACCCAACATCTGCTCCACAATTTTGCTGACTACCAGAGAGGATGTTTCAATTTGGTGACCCCAGGGCAGCATTGTTCCAGAGCCAGCTGATTGCCAAGTCGAGAACGCGAGGAATCCTACTCTTCTTCCGGCTGGAAGACTATGTAAGAACAGAAATGCAAGAAATGGAGGAGACATAATTTGGACCTCTGCCAACTAAAATAGAAGGATAACTCATGTTTTTGCAGCAGATAGAAGGATGGAGAAACTGGGAAATGCAATTAAGTATTGTGAAGTGTAGATACAAGGAACTAGAGATGCTGGATCACAAAAAAACCACAAAGTGCTGGAGTAACTCAGCGGAAAACTTTAAGTATGTTTTTGATTATTGTTATCATTAAGTATGATTATTTATTGCATGTGTGCACAACATTTATAGGATTTATCCAATCATTAACATGTTCCATCATTTTTTTATTGCAGCTCAGTCCTTCAAAGAATTTGCACAACTACTTCATACTGTTGAAGAGGAGCGAAGAAGATTGGTGAGAATTACTTTTATCTTACATTTCTTATGGCGACAGCACTGTAGTCAGATGGATTATCGAAGAGTATAAACAAACAGCCATGGAATCTTAAAATAAAGGTTCTGATCTTTATTGATGAGGCATAATATTTGGCATCACTTCACATAATGCCACTGCCATCGTTTTTTTTAACAAAATACGGTTGAAACGTTTAATAATTCCAATTTCTGTTGTTCAGAGCATTATATAAACAAATTAGAGCAAATTCTGTGATAAGCATTTTATTAATTTTCTGAGCTACTGTGGTCATGTTTTAGGATGGCTGAAAAATTATATAAGTCTTGCTTGATTAAAATATGATGGTCACTATATCAGTGGTACAGGATGAACAGCTTGGATAAAGAGTGATAAGTTGGGAGTGCAGTAGAAGGGGGAAAAAAAGAAGCCGTGCATAGGTACAAAATAATCACATACCTGGAATTAAAGGAAGTGGAATTCCTGGGACATTAAGTGATATCATCTGTTGTTGTGCAGGTAATAATTAATCATTGATGCCTCTTTGTCAGAACCTGAAATGTGGTCCATTTACAAAATATGTTTGTTCTGCATGTAATCTGTATTGATACTTCATTTTATGCTTCAAATATTTTGTTAGCATTGTTGTGTGCTGGAATGGATGTTCTTCAGGATATTAAAAACATGTGTGCCTCTCAGAATTTCACACTGTTTAATGTTGAGAATGAGCACAATAATTATTTTCAGACTCAATTAGAGGTAACTCCACCAATTATAGAAATGGTCTATGCCAAGATGAAATCAAATTTTGAATTTGTATTTGGATTTGCAACTATCATTTGTCAACATGAGGATAAAGGGATTCTTGTCATATAGTGGCACGGTGGTGCAACGGTAGAGTTGCTGCCTTGCAGCACCGGAGTCCCGGGTCCGATCCTGACGGTGGGTGCAGTCTGTACAGAATTTGTACGTTCTTCCCGTGATTGGGTGGATTTTCTCAGAGACCTTTGGTTTCCTCCCACACTCCAAACACGTACAAGTCTGTAGGTTAACTGGCGTGGGAAAATTGTAAATTGTCCCTAGTGTGTGTAGAATTGTTTTGATGTGCAGGGATCGCTGGCCGGTGTGGACTCGATGGGCCGAAGGGCCTGTTTTCGCGCTGTATCTCTAGACTAAACTAAAAATATCACTATATGGAGCAATGGTTCAAGTGACTACAAGAACCATGATGGCTCTTGCTATAATATATAGTTCAGTGATTGCTGATAATGTACTAACAGTCAGCAGTGTTTTGAGAATATGGATAGTTGGACATACTGTATATTGTTACAAAGCAACTTGATAGTTTGTCTTTGAGGTTTACAATGCATAATATACTCAATACAAATAATTTCCAGAACTAAAGTACCTCACTTGCATGGAGTGAACATTTACATTCTTTGAAATGCATCATACCACAAAAATAATCAGTGGAAAATGTTCACAATGGTGCTATTAGACTATATACAGCAAATATTACGCAGTTCAAATGAACATCAGTTTGAATGCCAATTCAAAAGACCTCAGATTGCCTAAAACAGTTGGACCTTAGAGAACCAAAATTAAATTCTAACCTGAATAACTCCTCCAAATCTGCGTGGTATTAATTGCCTTTCATGTCGCAATCTGCATAAATATTTAAATTCATATATGAATAAAAAGTTAATAAAATGGAGTTAATTAAACAGCTGCATATTGATGTTTCTAAAAAATTGAACATAATACTGTGTGAGAAAATCATCGAATTGGTTATAGACTATGAAACGTTCGGGCATTGCAAACAAGGAGAAAAGGAAACATGTTGTTTTGGGCACATTACTGTTTTCCTGAGTGAAATAAAACTTGTAAATATGACTTTATTAATCAGTTCATGCTCATGATGTTTTCAATTGGGCATGTGCAGTTTAGCTGTTGATCCCCGTTTGTATTCTGTTCAAACTGCAACTATTATACTTGTTTGTGCTCCTAGAATTAACAAGGTACGTCATGCCAAGTAAATCACTCTCTCTTCTTGGCATTTAACGTTGCATGTAAAACCCATAAACATCTACTTCTAGAAGTTATGCCAAATAATAAAGCTTGTAAAATTAGCTTCAGGTACTTTACAGCACCAAAGATAGCATACATGGTAAGGTTTATGATGAAGTAAAACAATTATTCAATACAGCTAATGTAGTCCTAACTAGAGTCACTTCTCAAAGCCTTTGCTGTGAGATCTTTGTTGAAATTACATTATTCCCATTCTCAGATAAGAAATAAACATTGCAATTTCATACTATATTCTTTTTTTTTTTTTGTTTTTGTTTATTTTGTTAGAAGTAAGTACAGTAGTCTGGTACTTAAGTACCTAATACATAAATACATATTCTCATTCTTGTACAACTTCATACTTTTAGTTCAATAATAAAAGAACAGTGAGAGAAAAAAGAAATAAAGAGTGTCGGAAGAGATAGACAGGCGAGTAGAAACAGAAAACAAACAAAAAAAAATAAAGGAAAGAGGTGAGAAGTTAAAAGATTGAAAGAGAAGGAAAAAGTAAAAAGAAAAGAGAGATTAGGAGAGATCTACCTATCTCATATTTTTGCCCATCCGTCACCCAGTTCTAAACCATTTAATTTCTAAGGTTATGTTATGTTGCACCATATGCTTGTATAAAGTTGATGAATGGAGACCAAATCTTTAAGAATTGGTCTACTTTGCCTAATAAGAGGAATCTCATTTCTTCAAGATGTAGCGTTTCAGACATGTTTGAGATCCACATTTTGAATGTTGGCGTAGGTGCGTTTTTCCAAAATTTAAGTATAAGTTTTTTCGCTGTTATTAGACCATAATTAAGAAAAGCTTCTTGGAATATAGTTAGTTTACTTCCCTCTTCCATTGATCCAAAGATAATCAATTCAGTATTGGGGTTCAATTTTGTGTTAAATAGTTTTGTAAAAATTCCAAAAATTTAATTCCAAAATGTATACAGTTTTGTACAAGAGACAAAGGAATGTGCTATAGTGGCATTTTGAGTTAGACATTTGTCGCAGATGGGGGAAACATTTGAAAATATTTTATTCAGTCTTGTTTTCGAATAATATAATCTATGTAAAATTTTAAATTGAATTAGGTTATGTCTTACATTCATTGAACATTTGTTTACATATAATAAATTTTTATCCCATCTATCATTCGGAATTTTTATCAATAACTCTTGTTCCCAGTCTCTTCTAAGTGCTTCTGTCGTTGGTGTTTCTATATTTAGAATTATATTATATAAGTAAGATATTAAATTGCTTGATTTTGCCTTTCTATTCATTCCTTCCTCCAGTAGATCTGGGGTTAAAGTTTGATATCCTTGTATATACTTTTTCAAATAATCTTGAATTCATACTATATTCTTAACCATTCATTTTGTTGTCTTCATGGCAGTTTTAAACTTTTTTTCATCCTCAGCAATGAAGTCTTGCTCACTAAAATTAGAACAAATCTAACCTGACTAATAACAGGTTTGTTTCACTGCTCTCAATCCTCAATAAAATGCCAGAATAAATGAACATCAGTCTCTGTCTTTCAGTGTGAAGAAGGGTTCCTGTAGCCCAGTGAGAATGTCTTCCCATGATGGAGTCTAGAGTAAAGTGCATGTTTCAGGTCTCTAACGTGGGGCATGTGGATGATGTGCTCTCTGGCATTGCTTACCTATTTTTCTTCAAAGATTGACACAAAATGCTGAAGTAATTCAGCGGGACTGGAGAGAAGGAATGGGTGATGTTTTGGGTCGAGACCCTTCCGACTTTACCTTCAGATGTTGTAAGATTGTGCTAGCTCACTGGAAGCAGAGGTGAGTTCCATATCTGCTGTCACTGAGCGATTTGGAAAGTGATCCATTGTTTCCAAGATATTATCATGGATATTTATTGTTGGTGAATGTGCTGTCCAATTGGGGAGGTAGGTAGATTACCTTTGTGCTTTGGATATTTAAAGAAAGGTTCATTCTTTCTTACGCGTCAGTAAACAAATCCACAAAGTTGGTCCTGTCTTTATCGATGTATTTCTGGGGATATTCCCTGGAACAAATGGATCCAGGGAACAATAACTTGGAGCTGAGAATCTGAGAATCTGAGAATCCACAAAATGTAATTTGCACACTACAGCTCACTGGAGCGATCTTAATGCAGGAGTGCAGGTAAATATAGCTGAAATATGGCTGAATATAGTTTTTCCACTTTCCCTTTCACTCTGTAGATGCTCCAGTCCAGGAAGGTCATTGTTAGAGATGTGGTATAAGCACTTTAGTAAAAGATTCAAAGTATCATGGTTTGAAGTGTCATGTTCATTTTATATCACACAGCCACCAGTCATTGGCAATTGCCCACAGAGCTCACCCACCTCCCTATAATAATTTTTGGCACTGCAATTATAAGTTCTTCACAGTCAACATACTAGGGGAGGGGTAAGGAGAGTAATCACATCTATCGTGAGCAAGGGAAAAACTTGAGTCCTGTAAACCCTTGTTATAATAGACCATGAGGGAGGGGGCTGTGTTAATAAAGTCTGTTATTGCCGATTTTCTGCTAAAATGATCATTTTATGTAGTTGAAACAAAGAGCTGCCGATGAAGGTTAATGCACAGATGGACATAAAGTGCTGGAGTAATTCAGTGGGTCAAGCATGATAGGTGAGTTTGGGACCATTCTTCAGACTGATTCAGTCTGCTGAGTTACTCCCGTACTCTGTGTTGTTTCACCTCAAAAGCGGGCACCGAAGTTGCTGGTCTGCCCCAACGAGCCCTTCTTCACCGGTTGACGTGGCTGTTGTTGCGGCTCACGTTGTAGCCTCTGACAGGACGCGCTTTCACAATGCCATCGCTGCCGACAGGGCGTGCACTGTCTCCGTGGGGCTCGCTCCGCCCTCACCCATCGCATTGTCCGCTCTCCGCTCCATCATCGCCTCTTCCTTCTCCTTCTCCCCCGCAGTGGCCGACATCTTCCACGTTGGAGGACGAGGCGGCAGTGGAGGAAGGGAGATGCCGACAGGAAGAAGCAGCAGCAGGTGGGAGGGGACGGAGCCCCACAGTGACCAAGCACAATCTGGTTGGTGGCAATGGCCCAAGGAAAGCTGCAACATGAACAGCAACAACAGCCGCATCAAAGGGCTGCGACTGTGACTTTTGCCCCCGCCTTCATAACGGGATACATGCAAAACCAATAAAAAATGGCAGGAAATAAGGGAGCAAAAGTGAGAAATTTTAAAGAATCAATTTTGCCAAATAAAAAGTATTTGGTAAAAGAGTTGGGCTAAAGATTGGCAAGGTCCCCGGGTCATGCTGGCCTGTGTCCAGGGGTTCCATGGAACATGCTGGCCTGTATCCAGTGGTTCCCTGGGAGATGCTGGCCTGTATCCAGTAGTTCTAAAAGAAGGGGTTGCAAAGTAAGTGGATGCATCTTTCAAATTGTTTCAGATTCGGGAAGTTTCAAGCAGATGGGAAAACTGCAAATGTAATACCTCAATGCAAGGAGGAATAGAGAAACAGGTTGGGAAACTGTTGGCTTTTGACCAAAGTCTTGCATTGGGAAGATGCAGGAATCAATCATTGAGAAAGTAATACAGAACACTTAGCATATGATAATGATTATGTTGAGTCAGCATGGTTTGCTCGAAGGGAAATTATTATTGACACATTTATTAGAGTTCTTTGAGGATGTTGCTAGCAGAGTGGATAAAAGGAAACAACTAGGTGTAATGTATTTTTATTACTAAGATATATTTGATAATAGGCTACTGCACAATTGAAGGTTCATGTTACATAATATATTAGCATGGCTAGAGAACTAACTGGTCTACCAATGGAAAATAGTCAGAGTACATTAATCATTTTCAGTTTGGCAAGGAGCAGGTAGTGATGTACTGCAGCAATCAGTGGCAGGGATCTCAACTACGTATAATGGACATTAATGACCTCGATAAAGGGACCAAATATACTGCACCCAAATTTTCTGATGATGCCAAGATAGGGAGGAAAGTATGTTGTGAGAAAGTCGCAAAGTCTGGAAAGATTAGAGTGGGCAATGATTTGACAATAATCATGTAATGTGGGGAAATACTGTATGAGTTTATACACATTGGTAGGAGAAACAGGAAAGCAAAATGTTACTTAGATGTTGTGAGAATCATCACTGGTTCTCAGAGGGAACTGGGTGGCCTTGCATAAGTAGTGTAAAGCTAATATTTGGGAGAGCAGATATTAGGCTGTCAAATGAATGTTGGTTTAATTGCAAAAGAGATTATGAAAGGACAGAATGCTATTACAATTATATTGGGTAACACACCACACCTGGACTACAGCTTTGGTGTACTTGTTTAAGGAAGGAAGTACTTTTGAGTTAGGGAAGAGAAGGTTTATACGAAGAAATGAAGAAGGAAGGAAAAATATTAATTGTACTTTACGTGAGAGGTAATATTATTAAAATATACAAGATTCTAGAGATGTTGACAGGCCGTTTTCCAACCGAGAGCAAGGTAGCAGACTTTGCAATCTCGAGCAAGGTAGCAGACTTTGCAATCTAGAGCAAGGTAGCAGACTTTCAAAATACGAAATTTCGCATTTGTGGACTTGGAAATGGAATTTATTCTTGTGTTTTATGAATCATTGGGATTTTCTATCCTAAGGAACTGTAGCAGTTGAGGTACTGAATGTATTCAGAGCTGAGATGGGTTTTTGGATTCTCGGAACTGAGGATTACGCAGATCAGGCATGAAAGTGGAGACAAATCCAAAGATCACATTAACCATGAACTGGTGGAATGGCGGAGCAGACTTGAGGGACCAAATGACGTACTCCTGCTCCATAAGTAATGTTCTTCTGTTAGACCTTGCAAAAATTATTGTGAGGATTAAGTTTACTGAATTAGTGCAGTTTAATCATGTCATAAAATGTTGCTGGAGAGCTTGAAAGCTTGGCAAAATACTCAATTCCTTACCAAGTCGCCCGAGAAGGTTGTTTACAGACTTGTACAGGACACTTCACTGCAACCCAAATCTTCACATGAGTAAATTACATATTTTGACATGCTGGCAACTTCTAACTTTTAGTTTCTCCCTGACTTTATTAATATCCAGTTTGTATTGCTACCAGTAATAAAATAAAGCCAAGACTCCAACACTGTGCTGGAAATATTATGTGCAGGCAGGACCTTTCTCACTGCTGATTTTTAGCTATTTTTACAGATCCAGTACAAACAGTACAAATTAAATCCAACCTGTATTTACAGTAACATCCAGGTTGGTGCTGGACTAAAACTATTGGTATTAAATGTGTCTCTGTAAATAATCTGTTTTTTCCATTCTGTATTGTCTTTGAATTTTGGAGGTCTGACATTCGGTTACACTGCTCCAAATCCATTCAGTTCAGTTTAGCTTATTGTCACGTGTACCAAGGTACAGTGAAAAGCATTTGTTGCGTGCTAACCAGTCAGCAGAAAGACAATACAAGATTATAATCGATCCATTTACAGTGTACAGATAGGGATATAGGAGTGTGGAGCGATTGTAATATGAGTTTGCAGATCTGCTTCTGTGGCTAGCACGCAAATTGTCGCCTGTGTTGGGCGCCTTCTGGAATTCATTGCTGTGATTATTACGCTGTAGGCTTTTAGCAAATTATGCTGAGATTTGCTGTTGCAGATTTAAGAACAAGAAATGTCATTTGTGTCACAAGTTCCGGGTCGAAGGGATTCCAAGGCACAAATTCAGAAGATGCGATGCATTTGTCATTGACAGATTTATTTATTCTACAATGTGGATAATATGTCCTCCATTGTCAGGAAGTACATTTGTTTCCATGCAAATGCATTAAATCCACATGGAATGTAACACTTACAATGTAGTGTGCAGTGTGCATTTTAATCCCTTCTTACTCTTCTCCATGTCACCCCACCCAAGACTAAATAGAGCTTATCACTCCTCTTGTTTTCCAAATGACTTTACACTATTGCCACCTGCAGGTTAACCATATTATAAATATATTATGTATTAACTTGTGGCAGTAAAAAACTAAGCCATGGAATGTGCAATTGATGGTTCAGGTTACAGCTGTTTTATGAGTTAAAGCTTCAACCCATTATTTTGATTAGTCAGTTGGAAAAAATGAAGTTGACTTTCACATTCCTGTAATCAACAGAGCATTTTTTTTTTGTAGGTTTTCCTTCCAATCCAACATCGAAAAATTCCTCTGGTGTTATCTGCTGAAACCTTTTTCTCTGACTTTGTCCTTTATGAATCTCTTGGCAATGGTTTTTGAGAGTGAACCACCCACTCTCATCCCTGGTGGCTATTTTCAGTTTTACACCTGTGGTGAAATTAGCGGTTCTCCAAGCAGCTGGCTTTGTACAGCAGCTTTGAAATGCATATTTTTATGTCAAGTATCATAATCAATTTGAGTAAGTTGGAAGATATTGCAGCTAACATAGCAATTCTGTGGAGCTGCAGAGTTTATGGCCTTCAAAATTTAGTATTGTGGAGTTTATTGCTGTTCTTAAAGATACATACCTTTCAATGTGATGTTGTTTTACTTGTACCTCAATTCTCAGTTCAAGTTGATAATGGGGGATCCATAATAGTATTTAATGATTGTCAGAGTGAGGCCCAGTGTAAATTGGTTGAACAGCACCTCATATTTCGTTTGGGCAGCTTGCACCCCAGCGGGTCGAAGGTCCTGTTTCCACATTGTATCTCTAAACTAAACTAAACGTATACAATGCACAGAAAACCATCAGTCATTGGTGATCCCACCTAAATTAACAAAAATAGATAATACTCAGCAAGTCAAAAGCGATATGTGGAGAGAGAACCAGAGCTGAAATTTTATTCAATTGGTAGACAAGTTTTAAGGTCCTGAAGAATAGCATGTAGAATGGGGTTAATGACGGGGAAGATCGACACAGACTGCTGGATTAACTCAGCGGGTCAGGTAGCATCTCTGGAGAAAAGGAATAGGTGACGGTTCGGCTCGGAACTCTTCTTCAGACTGCATCTTACTTGGCATTACCGTGTACTTGGCATTACAGCATAAAGCAAGCTGTAGTCCATTAACTTGTCAGCATATCCTTGAGTTGTGGGAGAAACATGGAGCACCCAGAGAAACCCACATTGTCACAGAGAGAACATGCAAAGTCTACATTGAAAAATCCAAGGTTTGAATCACACTTGGTTTGCTGGAGCTGTATGCTAAAATTGAAATAAAGAAAATAAACAGAATGTTAAGAAACTGGTACAGGCAAGGCATTTCATGGAACTGGCAATGAGAACAGCTTTAAAATGAGTAGGAAGAAGGGACCTAAAACGTCACCCATTCCTTCTATCCAGAGATGCTGCCTGTCCCGATGAGTTACTCCAGCATATTGTGTCTATCTTAGCTTTAAAATGAGAGTGCGTTCATGGCCATTGAAGGGGGGAGACAATGAGCTTGTCTGTGCTGTCATAGTGGACAGGGCTGCTAACATTGAGTGAGAGTTGGGAGTGAGAAATTGCGAGAGACCAAGCCAGAGAGAGCGTAGGTTGTGGGTGGAGGGTGTCCCCCCTCCCATTGGTAGGGAGCTTTTGCATTTTTCAGCTTGAAACTGTAGCGAGTCTTTTAACCTACACTTGAATGCAATATTTATGCTTTAAATTGGATTAGCTATGACTAAGGTTGTCTAAATTACATTCCTAATTACATTCCACAGTAGAGCCAGGCTCTGATCAACAGGTGCAGCACATGAATGATCTTAGTGTATTCATGTATAGAAATCATATTATAATCAAGCACTTGGCCCATGTTGACCAACCTGGGTCTCACTGCACACCTGGTACTACTCCTGACCCTGACTCCAGTTGCATACCTTCTCTCGTTCCTGACCCTGAGTTCAGCCTTACACATGGCCCCCTATTCTACCCTGATCAAAGCTGCTTACCTGCTTAGGTTCCCAGTGCTGAACACTCTCATTGTCCCAGGTTTGATTGCACACCCAGTACTATTCCACACCATGACTCCGGATGCATACTTGGCCTTGTTCCTCGCCCCTCTGCACTGACAATATATCTGGCCCACACATAAAGTTCCATATGTGACCCCCTGGACTTAACCTATTATGTTCAATTCCACAGGTGCTTATGTAATGCGATAATCTTTAATGGGGCACTTCATTGATCAAATTTTGTATAATAAAAGTTGCTACATCCATTAACTTCCTTGTTATCTAAAATGCTAGTTACTTTGCCAAAGAAGTCATCAATTGGTTGAACCGAATGTCTCTTCCAAAAAATGATACTCACTCAGCTGTACAGGTATTCTGTTACCATTTCTTTCATTTTCCTAACAAACTGTCCTGAAGTCATTTTCACCCCAAATATTTTCAATATTTTGCCGTTCCTCAAATGGGACTTTTCTGAAATGTAAAGTCCAATAACTGTATATTTAAGCAATAATATTCTATTTAATGTGATCTTGAGAGTACATCATATTTTATGTGGTACTCATAACAAAACAATGATAAAAAGATCTTTGTTTTGATTGCACCTACCAATATGCATACATTATTATATTACAGTTAATATGTACCAAGGGCAAATTTTGTTCCAATGCTCCCCATTCTCAATTACTTTTACATTGAAGTGATTGAAATCCAAGTGAAGTTTAAATGGCATCAGCAAAATTAAACCTCCGGAATGGATAATATTCATTACGCGGTTGGTTGGAGTCGGTATCAGCACAATTACTATATTAAACTTTGAATCTTCAGATGTCCTGGTTCAAGTTGTCCAATGTTCAAGTCCAGAGGATGCAGACTCCCCAAGCGGAATATGAGGTGCTGTTCCTCCAACTTGCGCTGTTGCTCACTCTGGCCGTGGAGGAGGCCCAGGACTGAGAGGTCGGATACGGAATGGGAGGGGGAGTTGAAGTGCTGAGCCACCGGGAGGTTGGGTTGGTTAATGCGGACCGAGCGGAGGTGTTCGGCGAAACGATCGCCAAGCCTCCGCTTGGTCTCACCGATATAGATCATCTGGCATCTGGAGCAGTAGATGAGGTTGGAGGAGGTGCAGGTGAACCTCTGTCGGACCTGGAAGGACTGCTTGGGTCCCTGAAAGGAGTGGAGGGGGGAGGTGAAGGGACAAGTGTAGCATTTCTTGCGGTTGCAATGGAAAGTGCCCGGGGAAGGGATAGAGCGGAAGGGAAGGGAAGAATTGACAAGGGAGTTGCGGAGGGAGCGGTCTAGATATAGATCGTTTCGCCGAACACCTCCGCTTGGTCCGCATTAACCAACCCGACCTCCCGGTGGCTCAGCACTTCAACTCCCCCTCCCATTCCGTATCCGAGCTCTGCGTCCTGGGCCTCCTCCACGGCCAGAGTGAGCAACACCACAAGTTGGAGGAACAGCACCTCATATTCCGCTTGGGGAGTCCGCATCATCTGGGCTTGAACATTGAATTTTCTCAATTCTGTTAACCCTTGCTGTCTCCTCCCCTT
The DNA here is from genome assembly GCA_035221665.1 of Okamejei kenojei. Taxonomy (NCBI): domain Eukaryota; kingdom Metazoa; phylum Chordata; class Chondrichthyes; order Rajiformes; family Rajidae; genus Okamejei; species Okamejei kenojei. Next base: position 40,970,110 of record CM069136.1, on the reverse strand, counting down.
CCCACCTCTCCCTCAGCCCTCGGGCCCTGGCATTCCCTCTCTCTCTATCTCTCCCCCACCCTAGTCGCACTAGCTTCTCATTTTCACACTACAAACAGCTTACAATGGCTTGCTCCCTTTATCATCGATACTTTTTTGCATATCTTTCATTCATTGTTCTTTATCTCTCCAAATCACCATCTATATCTCTCGTTTCCCTGATCTCTGACCAGTCTGAAGAAGGGTCTCGACCCGAAACGTCGCCTATCTCCTTCGCTCCTTAGATGCTGCTGCACCTGCTGAGTTTCTCCAGCCTTTTGTGTACCCTCGATTCTCCAGCATCTGCAGTTCCTTCTTTAAAACAACATTAGAGGTTGCTCAGCCAGAGCTGAACACACTTCTTGGCATCTGCATACAATGATGTCTATCTTGTCGCTTCTTGTGCTTCATGTGCATGGTGGTGGAAAGATTGTTGATCACATGGCCGCGACGTGAACGCTCTTTCCTTGACCCCTGTTGCGTTGTTCATGTAATAGGTTCTGGTTTGAGCCTTTTAGGCCTGTCGATTAGTTTAAGTGCTACATATTTTATGTGTTTTGTCGTTCTCGCAATGTTTGATGTGGAGGCCAACGTTTTGAAAACCCTAAACACTTCACTCTTTGCTCCTCAATGAAACTTAATGTTGAACAAACGATCCTTGGTTTGGGTTCATTCTTTTGTAAAGCACCCTTCAGTTCCCTCTTCTCCCAACTGCTCCTCTTTATTGATGTCATTATCTCTTCTTCTCCTCCAGCTGCAAAGCAGACCCACCAGACCACCCATGAATGGAATAAGTTGATTGCAAAGCAGGCCATCATCAGCACAAAATTGTTCCCAGAAGTCAAATATAGTTGTGGAACGTGCAAAATAGCCAAAAAGTTCTCTAAAAGTTAACAGTAATACAAAAGTTTAGATACCAGAAATCTGGAAAGAAACAAAAGATGTTGGCAGTAATATGTTGGGCAGTATCAATGAAGTGCAACACTTTTTCTGGTTGGTAACCTTTTTATCATTTTTCATTTTAGAAGTTAGTAAAGTTGTTATAGAGCAGGAATTGACAACTGGTGGGGATGGGCTCTCAAATGGGCTTCCTTTGATTCTGAATTGGCTGTTCGAACTGACTTGAAGTGTAAAAGTGTGTCACAAACCATACAATGAAAATACAATATACATCATGGTGTCCACGAGTGAGTAAGAAAGCATGGATTTATCGCATGAAGATATTGACCATGACTTGCCAACTTAACAAGGATTTTTCTATAAAATCAATATACTGTAAAGTAATTTCTCCACTTGCAATAAATGTGTTTCTTATTGTATAACTTTTGATTAATAAAAAAGAATACCCAGGCTGGAACCTCTAATTCCTCACTGCAAGCCCGACCAGCATTGTGAGCGGACCATGTGTGTGTACTGTGTGCAGGGCTGCCAACATTGGGTGAGAGTTGGGAGTGAGAAATTGCGAGAGACCAAGCCCAAGGGAGCATAGAGACCGTGTGGGAGGTGCGTGCCCACCCCCTCCAATTGGTACGGACCTTTTGCATTTTTCAGCTTGAAATTGTGCAAAAAGGTACATACTGTAGTGAGTCTTTTAACTTACACTTGAATGCAATATATATATATGCTTTAAATTGGATTAGCTATGAATAAGGTTAGACTAAATTACTTGTTAAAGAAGGAACTGCAGATGCTGGAGAATCGAGGGTACACAAAAGGCTGGAGAAACTCAGCGGGTGCAGCAGCATCTAAGGAGCGAAGGAGATAGGCGACGTTTCGGGTCGAGACCCTTCTTCAGTCTGAAGATTGAATATAATTAAATCTGAAGTCCATAAAATTATACTCACTCAGCTGTATGAATTCTGTTACCATTTCCTTCATTTTCCTAACAAACTGTCCTGAAGTCATTTTTACCCCCAATATTTTCAGTATTTTGCTGTCTTCCTCTCAGCTGGGAGTTTTCCGAAATGCAAAGTCCAATAACTATATATTTAAGCAATATTATTCTATTAAATGTGATCTTGAGAGTACATCATATTTTCTGTGATATTCATAACACAACAATGATAAAAAGATCTTTGTTTTGATTGCACCTACCAACATGCATACATTATTATATTGCAGTTAATATGTACCAAGGGCAAATTTTTGTTCCAATGCTCCCCATTCTCAATTACTTTTACATTGAAGTGATTGAAATCCAAGTGAAGTTTAAATGGCATCATAAAAGTAAAAACTCCGGACCACGTGGTCCGTTGGGCTCAGTATCAGCAAAATTACTATATTAAACTTTAAATCTTCAGATGTCCAGGTTCAAGCTAAAACTAGAGACAAATAATAACCTCCTGACACATTTCCCTGCTAGTATCTCTCATTCCTTTAAAATATGCCCCTTAAACATCGTAAACATCGCATTTGAATCAGTTTCCCTGATTACACTCCTTGAGGATGTTCATCTACATGTTCAATTAATAAAACAACAAGATTGGGGACATTTCTATTCAACCTGTCAAAGTAATTGGGGGGGGGGGGGGTTGAAATTTTCAGTGATGTAAACAAACATAATAGTTGAGTGGCAAATAACAATAGTGATACCTTCCCAATATTTAACCAAAGGAAATTATGGGTTATTGGGTCTGTATGTTGTGGCAGACAGCCTGACACCTTGCCACCTTGCATGTCATTTTAATATTACACTTAAGATGAATAAATTAAGGTTTTATCAACTAATAACAAATCAGGCTAAATACAAATCAATAACATTAGACAACTCCAAAACATGAAGCGCTGAGCATTGGGTTCCAGGCTGGCCTCAGTTCCCCACTCGCATCTGGCAGTGTTCTCCGTCTGAACCAGGGGCCATGGAGCGTTTTTTGAAAGTGGGGGGGGGGGGGGCTGAGCGATCACTGATCACTGGCCATGGGGGTACCCGGTGAGGGAGTGGAGCAACCGAGTGGGGAGTGGGTGTGGAAGTAGGGTGTCCCCCCTCCCAGGGTGGGGATTTTTTGAAATTTGAATGTATTAAAATCATGTTTTAGTGCATTGTAGAAGTATGATTTCAATGTTTTTGTATGAAGTATTTTTAAGAGATAACTTTTTAAGGGGTAACTTTTTCCAGACCAAGGGTGGTGGGTGTATGCAACAAGCTACCAAAGGAGGTAGTTGAGGCAGGGACCATCCCAACATTTAAGAAACAGTTAGACTGATACATGGATAGGACAGGTTTGGAGGTGTGGACCAAAAGCAGGTAGCATAGCTGGGACATGTTAGCGGGTGTGGGCAAGTTGTGCCGAAGGGCCTGTTTTCACACTGTATCACTCTATGACTCCATTATACCTCCACCATGCATGAATGCTTCAAAATCAAGTGATCGAGTTTTATTGCCATATACTCAAGAATAGAAACATAGAAAATAGTTGCAGGAATAGGCCATTGTCCCTTAGAGCCAGCACTGCTATTCATCTAAAATCAGTACCTCATTCCTGTTGCTTCCCCATATCCCATGATTTCGTTAGCCCCAAGAACTAAATGTATCTCTCTTGAAAACATCCAGTGAATTGGCCTGCACTGCCTTCTGTGGGCAGAGAATTCCACAGATTCACAACTCTCTGTGTGAAGAAAGTTTGTCCACACCTCAGTCCTAACTGGCCTACCCTTTATTCTTAAACTGTGACCCCTGGTTCTGAACTCCCCCAACATCGGGAACATTTTTCCTGCAGTTACAGTAAGTGAAAATCTAGCAGACAAGCATGATGCTTTCTCCAACCACCCCCATTTGAAGTCCACTATCTTCCACCGTTTCTACCCAGTGCTTGGTACTTACTTCCAGCAGCCACTCCAGGCTGCACCGAGCCGTAGCCTGATCCATGCCGGTCACTTGGGCGAATTCTACACAGAGACTCTCATGGCAGCGGCGCAATGCTTCCGACGCCTTCGTTGGCCCGGGACTCTTGCACTGAGGCTGCTCCATGGCCGGAGCTGCAGCGAGCGACTCGCCAGCGCGGCAAACACTAGCCAGCCCCGCTCCCCGTCCGCATCTGTTCTCGCCGTTGCTTCTGCTTCCAGCACCCATGGCCCATGCAGTTCAAATGGATTTTGAAATTTTCGTGGATCATAGAATTTCTCATGACAGAGCATGAGAAATTTGTGATCAGCGTGAGAATTTGGCGAAATGCGTGATTCTCATACACAATGCATGGGAGTTGGCAGCCCTGCCTCTCTCCCCCTCTCTCTCCCCCATTTCTCCCTCCCACCTCACTCTCCCCCTTGCTCTCTCCACTCTTTCTTTCTGTTCTCTCTATTTCCTCTTTCTCTTTGCCCCCCCTCTCTCTTTTCTCGCTTTCCCCCACTCTCTCCCCCCCTTCCCCCTCTCTCCTTCTTACCCCTCTCTTTTACCACCCCTCTCTTCCCCCCCTCCCATTCTCTCCTACCTCCTCTCCTCCCTCTCCACCCCCTCTCTATCTTCCTTCCTCTCTCCCCTCTCTCTCTTCCTCTCTCCCCTCCTCTCCCCCCTCTCTATCTCCACCTCTCTCCTTCCCTCTCACCCCCTCTCTCTTCCCCCTCTCCCCCTCTCTCTCTCTCTCCCCTCTCCCTATCTCTCTGCCCCCTCTCTCCCTCCCCTCTCTCTATTCCCCTCTCCATCTCCTCTCTCTCCATTTTCTCCCCGTCTGTCTTTCCCCCCTCTCTCCTCTCACCCCCTCTCTCCTCTTTGTCTCCCTGTTTCCTTCCCCTCTCTCTCGCCGCCTCCCTTTGGGAGTCTGTCCCTACGGCACAGAGACTCTCACGGCAGCGGCGCAATGCTTCCGACGCCTCTGACGGCCCGGGACTCTTGCACTGCTCTGTGGCCGGAGCAGCAGCGAGCGACTCGCAGGCCCCACAAACACTCGCCTGCCCGGCAAACACTCGCCAGCCCCGCAATCACTCGCCAGCCCCGGCTCCCCGCATCTGTCCCCGCCGCTGGTTTTGCTTCCATCCCTCTCTCAACCCCGGCTCTCCAACACCCACGGCAAATGCAGTTTATCTGAGTTTTTAATTTTTCGTTGATCACAGAATTTCTCATGACAGAGCGTGAGAAATTTATGATCAGCATGAGAGTGTGAGTATTTGTTCAAATGCGTGATTCTCACGCTCAAAGCATGAGAGTTGGCAGCCCTGCTGTGTGGGAGCCTGCCGATTAAATTATTTTGTAGAGGAGGCCTGCAAGAACAGGAGCTTTGAATACTTGTTTCTTTCTTTAGTTCTGCCACAACTGAAATGGCAGAGGGTTTGAGGTAGGTTGTGTGCCATCAGGTAGGAATTAGTGATAGAAAGGGATTTTTGGGGGTGGAATTCTGTGTTACATGATTCTGTGTGGCATGAAGGGACTGGGGTCTCATCATCACAAATTGCAGATGAGGTCCCACTTACAGATAACATTGGGGACTTGCTAAGTGGTTGGTGGAGATTTGTTAGGCCAGAAGGGCAGTAGGTAATGTGAGTGAACAGAAAAAAAATAATTAAACAACACACCTGGGACTGTAGAGCTAGTATAGTTGAGCTAATATTAGCAACCAACAAAGCAAACCCTACATTTCCACTTCAGTGAAATTAGCCTACCGTATTAACAGGACTTCATGCATACAGGGAATGAACCATTCTGCAATGTTTTGCAATACATTCAAGTCTGTTGTCTTATATTTTTTTAATTTCATCAAGGATGTGCATTATTTTGAATTTGCTGTGCTGTTAACAAGGTAATTTTAGCGCAGAAGAAAATAACGTTCTCCTTTTTTCTCCAATTTGGAGGACGACTACTTGGTATAATGCAGCACAGAGGTGCATTGATAGAGCTGCTGCCTCACAGTGCCAGAGTCCTAGGTTCGATCCTGCCATGGCTGATGTCTGTGTGGAGTTTGCACATTGTCTCTGTGATCATGTGGGATTTCTCCGGGCGCTCCAGTTTTCTCCCACGTTCCAAAGGGGGTTCAGATTTGTAGGTTAATTAGCTTCTGTAAATTGCCCCAAGTGTGTAGGATACGAAAGTGGGACAACATTGAACTAGTGTACAGGTGGTTGATGATTGGCGTAGATTTGGTGGACCGAAGGGCCTGTTACCATGCTGTATGTATAAACCAAACTAAACCCATATCGGTGAACATATATATATAAAATAAACAAGAGAGAAAAATACAGATACACACACACACATATATATATATATATATATACACATATATATATATATACATATACATATACATATATATATATATATACACACACACACACACACACACATACACATATATATATATATACACGCGCACACACACACACACTATATATATATATATATATTAGTGTGTGGGTATATGTATACACACACATACACTAACTTTTTTTTCCTTTCGTTTATTATATTGTTTAGAGTGTACTATGTTTACATATTCTGTTGTGCTGCTGCAAGTAAGAATATCATTGTTTTATCTGGGACATACGACAATAAAACACTCTTGACTTTTGAATACTAAATCACAACATTACTTCATGGGGCTTACGGTTTTTGAGCTGAATCTGAAATAATTAATAATTGAAGTTTGTTTTCATTTAACAGCTATCACTACGTGCAAAATAAAGATTCTCCCTGGAGAATCATTTTCAACTGACAAAACTTCTTGCAAATGAGATATCGCAACAGTACATTTACTATTTTTCATGTTTTGTCTGAGAATGCTGCACATAGCTTTAGAAGAGGTAACTCCATTAATAGAGAATGTCATCATAAGAATGGGTAGAGAGTGGGCAAACAAAACATAAAACAAAAATAAGATTTTTGCCTCGGATATAAATTATGGTTTGCCTGCATATTTGTTACTGTTTCGGATTTTGAATTTGATCAACTAAAGACACCCAATTTTGCCGAACACTAATATGGAATTAATAAAGCAACCCCAAACTGAACTACAAATAAGAGCGGATACATTCAGATCTTGTGGATTAGCAGGTTATGTATTTGTGTACATGGTTTTTCTTGTATGGGGAAGGAGGATTGTAATCGTGTGTCATAATTTTCTGCAAATGCAAAGCTGTGTCATCTGTGCACACATCAAGAAACTGTTGGAAAATCATGGGCTTTATTTATTTACTAATTGTTACATTGATTCTTTAAGAGAAAATTTTATTCTGAAAATTTGTGAATTCTACAAGAATTAATTTTCATAACCAGAACAGCCATAATGTTGGGTTCAAATGCAGATACTTTCAACAGTGAAATTCTGTACCTGTGTAACACTTGAAAAAGAATGGTTTAAATATTTATTGGAAATCTCATTATAAAGTATGAAGCAAAGGTATAGAGCAAGAAAAAATTATTATTAAAAGTTCAAAGGTTTGTTATTAGTTACATACGCCAATTAGTGTAGTGAAATGCGTATTGCCATTGCAGCACATTAAAAAAAATACAATATAACAATAATTAAGAAATTTAAACATTAAAAACATCTCCCTACAATGGTTCCCATTATGAGGAAAGGCACAAAGTCCAGTTCCCATCCCCATGTCCACCCATAGTCGGGCCTATTGAGGCCTCCGCAGTCGCCTTTACGGAGGCCTGATGTTCCAGGCCGTTCTCGCCGGATGATGGTGCTCCGGCGTCGGTAGAATCCTCTCAGCAGCATGGGAAACCTGGAATGGCCGCTTCCTTACCGGAGACTGCGGCTTCCGAAGCCGACAGGCCGCGCTGGATGGAGCTCCACCACTGGCGATCTTGGCAAGAGATCCCAGGCTCCCGATGTTAAAGTCAGCGCCACCATCCACGGCTGGCCGCTCCACAGACCGCAGCTTCACGATGTCCATCGGCGGTCTCAGCATACCAGAGTTCCAGCGCGCCGACCCGGGCAAGGCTCCAGCGCTGTGCCGCCGCTGAAGCCGAGGTTCAGGCCGGTCCCCTCAGGTAACGCCGCTCCAGGCCCGCTGGTAGGCTGCAAGGACGGGTCGAAGGTGCTGCCCAGAGAAAAGCTGCCTCTCCGACCAGGTAGGGACCCTAAAAAGCAGTTTCCCCCTTCTCCCCCCCCCCCACATAAAAAAGACAAGCTCTGAAAAACAAAAACGCAACTCACTAAAAATAAATAAAATAAGTGAAAAAACAGACAGCTGCAGGCTGGGCTGCCATACTCATACAGGACGGCACCCCTTTAACTATTACTTAACTTGACCAAAGAAATATTGAAACCAAACACAATGAAATTACAGTCTTCAGTCTGAAGAAGGGTCCCATGCCGAAACGCCCTCAATCCATTACACCGAGTTCCTCCAGTACTTTTGATTTTTGCTCAAGATTCCAGCATCTGCAGTTCCTTGTATCTCCCAAGGAACCATCATTTATTTCAGAATTTGCATCTAATTGCAATTCTGTTTCAAAGGGATAAAGTTGTTGCTGGGAAGATGACTAATGAAAGCAGTAAGGTGTTTTATTGCTGGTAAAAGATAGTGGGTTTTTGAATGATTCATGTAATATGTATCCAAGGAACTATAAAGAATGACTAAATAGTTACAGGTACAAGGGTTTTCTGCTGGTATTTGAAAATGAACTGTCCTTTGGGAAAACTAAACTATGTTCCCACTCAAACAAAGTCTTTAGCTTTCAGTTATTATTATGATCATTGTTTTTTTAGACTTTCCTTTTAAAATCCCAGAGGCCTGTAAACATTGCCAAGTTAACTATGGTTCTCAGGCTTTAAAAAAAAAGAATTAAATATGATTTGATTTGTTTTCTCATGGAGGGAAACCAATCCCTCTATTCCTTATATGTATTTCAAATATTCATTTTTTAAATTATATTTGAATGTTATATATTTATTGAATCCCCTGAGGGCTAATTTCTATTAAGAAATGCATCAGATCCAAGTAAACCCAATGTGGCTGCACATTGTGATCTGTGAAATATTTTCCAGCATTGCCCAGACCATGTAGCTGAAGGGAAAGGACTGGTAATATAAGATGGCAATATAAAATGACCACATCCTGCCTTTAATCGATCTGAAACGTGCTGATCCTTACAACTGCAGAGTATTGGGAAAGCTGGACAAAGATAAAGTTCACACCAGTTCTTATTCTATTTGTTTTGGACCGGGGCACATCACAGATGTAGATAGTAGTTATGTTTTAGGCTGGGACCATTCTTTAGAATGATGACGGGGGGGGGGGGGGGGGGCAGGAGGGAGGGGGGGGCGGAGAGGGAGGGGGGGCAGAGAGGGAGGGAGGAGGAGAGTGGAAGGGGGGCAGAGAGGGAGGGGGGGCAGAAAGGTGAGAGGGGGCAGAGAGGGAGGGGGGGAGAGTGGAATGGGGGGGTGAGCAGAAGGGGGGCAGAGAGAGGGAGGAGGGGAGTAGAGAGGAAGTGGGTGCAGAGAATGGAGAGGGGGGTTGCAGAGAGGGTTTTTTGGAGACTCCTCCCACCCCCTCTCCTCTCCCCTCCCCCCTCTCACCCACCCCCCTCTCCCCCCCTCCATCCCCCCCCTCCTCTCCATCCCCCTTTCCCCCCACCTCTCTCTCTTTCTCTGCCCTGGGGGAGGGGGTAGAGAGGGAGGGGTAGGGGGTAGAGGCAGCACCTACCCAGGTTGTAGAGCACAAGCCTCCCCATCAGGCGGCGGGCCCGAGCTAGGCTGTGGCCGGCGTGGACCAGAGCGAGGCCCGGAGCAATTCGAGGATGGTGAAAAGCAGCAGGGGGCCGGCCGATCGTGGCTTCCGCGAGGATAAGCACACCCACCAGCATGACAGACGATCGGGCGGGGGGGACGGAGAGAAGGTCGTCCCCTGTGACAGCCGCCATGGCCACCTTTCCACTGCAATAGCGGTGCAATCCGATAACAACCGCCGCCGCCATGTTGTCGAACTTGAAGGAGCCCAGCGGAGCGCGCAGCATGGGACTTGATCACGTGTTCAATGGCTTAAATCCAGAGCCGGGGGGGGCAGCTGGGCCACATAATCTGTGGAAAACAGTACCCCTGCGCGTTCTGTGCAGCTTGCCGCGAGGAGCAAAGGCATTGTGACGTCATCCAGCTCGCTTCTGCACGTTAGATTTTAAAAATATGTCAGATTGCTGAACAATTTTAGTAAAAAACTCAGGAAATAATGAATCAAAACTCAGGAAATAATGAGGTAAATCTATACCGGAATATGTAAAAATTTCACCGTTACTGCGTCAGATTTTTGAGGAGATATGAATCAAAGAAAAAGTTCAAGCAAGCAAACATCAAAGCAAGTAAACATCCAAAATCAGAGTTTTATATTATAATATTTAGCAATGTAAATTGTAGCACCTATGCCAGCAGATGTTAAGATAAGCATTCTGTTCAATTCTAATCCTGAAGCGACTGCTTATGTTCAGAGATAACTGATAACAGATAACTGTTTCAAACAATTTTCTGCATGAAGTATTTGGAACTGAAGTAAATCTGCTAACAAAATGATGAACTTCTAATTTTAATTATGTGATTTATGTGCAAAGAATGCCTGATTTGCTGCAGTTTTCTCAGCTAGAATTGAATGTAAGCTACAGTTGCCTAAACCATCTTTTAGGAAAAGGTTTAGATGCCAAACATCTATATTAAAAGAGAAATAAAAGACAGCAGCACTACACAGAAAAAAAGATGGTGTGTTTTTCATTTGTCTTCCAATGATCCTTAAAGCAACTTATTTAACATAGTCTGATCAATTCCAGAACATAAATGAAATATTTGGTCAGCAATGTTTTTGGCAACTCAAGAGGATATTAACTTGTGTAAGAAGGAACTGCAGATGCTAGTTTACACTGATGATGGACATAAAATGCTAGAGTAACTCAGCAGGTCAGGCAGCACCTCTGCAGAAAAGGAATAGGTGACGTTTCAGGTTGGGGCCTTTCATCAGGCATTATCTATTCCTTTTCTCCAGAGATGCTGCCTGGCCTGCTGAGTTACTCTAGCATTTTGTATCTATCTTAGATGTTAACTTGATCAAATAACCAAAGATCTATATGTGACTTGCTGTTGTAAAATAATTCCTAACATAGGAAATGTGTCTCCTTCAGACTGGCCACAAAGTCTCAAGAAATCAACCTTTACATTATTTCACATATCTTCAGAATATAGATTTTGTGTTACATATTATTAAATGAAATAAGGCCATTACGTTTATTGTTGCTATCTCTGAAAGCAGATATTCAAACTACCTTTGAAGTCTGCAACAGAAACAAAAGGTCTAATTTTGGACGTGCAAATTCAAGACATAGTCTGCTTTGAATGTCTAACTGTTAAATTTTCCATTTGAAATGGGATGAAATACAGATGGTGACAAATTGCAAACACATTGTGAGATTCAGATCTGCTCTTTGCCTGATCTACCCAAGTTTCAGTTTCATTCTCCTCGGCCAAGTATGTCGTGGCTATTGGTTTTTTTGAATCTCTGCTATATCAGGGCTGCCAACTCTCACGCTTTGAGCGTGAGACTCACTGATTTCAGTAAATTCTCACGCCCTCATGCTGATGACAGAATTCTCACGCCGTCTTCAGTCCCTGCACAGCAAGGATCCTATAGCGGAGCTATACGATGTTTGCTGCACGGTTTGTCTCTTAGCGCCACATGACAGCGATCTGTGCGGTCTGGGGAAGCGCGTCGGTTGACGGCTGTGAGTGACGTTGCGTCTCTTTTCTCGTGGTTGGATGTGCAGCCGACGGGTGTCAGCGCCTCTGTGCGCCGGCTACTAGCGCTGTGCTGCCGACTGCCGCTGCAGCCTCACTCCCTCCCTCGCCTCCTGCCCTTCAACTCACATGGCAGCGCCACCAATCCACGCCACACCATGCCCACCAGACTCCCCATTGGGCGGCGAGAGAGAGAGGGAGAGGGAGAGGGAGAGGGAGAGGGAGAGGGAGAGAAAGGGAGGGATGCAGGCAGAGAGACAAGGGGAGGGAATGTAGATAGGGGATGAAAGAAGGAAAGGAGAAAGAGGGAGGGGAGGAAAGAGGGTGGGGGGGAGGAAAGAGGGTGGGGGGGGAGTGAAAGAGGGAGGGATGGTGGCAGGAGGGAGGAAGGGAGGATGGAGGAAGGGGGAAGAAAAGGTGTGTGTGTGCTTGTGTGTCTGTCTCCCTGTGTGTGTCTCCTGGTGTGTGTATGTGTGCCTCCCTGTGTGCGTCTCCCTGTATATGTGTGCGTCTCCCTGTGTGTGTGTCTCCCTGTGTGTGTGTGTCTCCCTCTGTGTGTGTCTCTGTGTGTGTGTCTCCCTGTGTGTATGTGTGTGTCTCCCCGTGTGTGTGTCTGTCTGTCTGTCTCCCTGTGTGTGTGTGTCTTCCTTTGTGTATGTGTCTCCCTGGGTGTCTGTGTCACATCCTGGCCTTAGACAGGGCTGCCAACTCTCACGCTTTTGCGCCACATCACAGCGATCTGTGCAGTCTGGGGAAGCGCGTCAGTTGGCGGCTGTGAGTGAAGTTGCATCCCTTCTCTTTCTTGGTTGGATGTGCAGCCGCCGACAACATGAAGCAGCCGGAGATAGAACTAACCAGGTGAATTGGTTGTAAAACCTGGGGTGGACCACAATGAGGCCAAACATCTAGTACAGGGTTCAACAACCTTCGGCAACCGAATCTGGCCCCTATCCCGAAAAACCGCGTTTTGTTTTTCACTTCGTTTTCGCGGGGTCTGGGCAGGCGAGCCGACCTGAGAACTGCAGTCAGTCCCTGGGACGCGAGCTGATCTGGGAACGGCAGCCAGTCCCTGGGCACGCAGAATGCCAACTTGGTCATTATGGACAAATTGGGCCAGCCATGTACATGCTGTATAACTCTGACTCTATGCAGATCTGAATGGGTTTAGAATGACCAATTAAGCAAAATTGCCCTCACTTTCCCCAAGTTGATTCTTGAGATTAATATCCCTTTGCTCTGTTAACAGCGTTAAAGTACTTATGAGGTAGAGTCAGGAAAGGGAACATGTTTTTTTTTTGTTTGCTGTTAGTTGATTTTTTGTTGACTGCCATAATTTCTGAAATGGTCTTAAAGTAACTTAACTGTTGTAAAGCAGTAATAAGTGATTTTTGTCCAAACAATTGGAACTTGCATAAAATGTTTGCATTATTAGCAGGGCTGCGAACTCTCACGCATTGAGTGTGAGACTCATACATTTCACAAAATTCTCATGCTCTCACGCTGATCACAAAATTATATAATGAGAATAGGACCCGTTTTGCTTAACAAATAGTGTAGGAAGGAATTGGTTGAAAACCAGCCATAAAACACAATGACTGGGACATGTGTGTTATCCAACTAAGGGCAGAAATCAGAATCATGTGTTCATCTTTATTCACAAGACACTATAATAAATATATTACAGAAAAATAATTTAATGGGGTGGCACGGTGGCGCAGCGGTAGAGTTGCTGCCTTACTACCACATGGGTTTTCTATCTATCTATTCTATCTATCCGAAAGAAGTATTTGTATAATTGGCTTCTTAAATTGTCCCTGGTGTGGATGAATATTATAGATTGCTGGTTCATGTGGATGGTGGGCTGATATGTATATATATATATCTAATTTCATTGAACTATATATTGAATATGTATCTATATATCTATATCTATATATCTATTCTATAATGTTGCTATATTCTTTGCTATATATCTACCGCTATCTATATCTACCTTCATCTATCCTTCTTGAACAAGGTGATCTATTATATCAGTGATAAGTCCGACTTTTTGCTTTGTATCTATATATATATCTATCTATATCTATATATATAATATCTATCTATATATCTATATATATATATATATATATATATATCTATATATATCTATATATATATATATGCATAACAGCATGAATATAATCTGATTTCCATACATGAATATAGTCATTCATGTTCTGCACCTGTTGATCAGAGCCTGGCTCTATTGTGGAATGTAATTAGGAATGTAATTTAGCCTAACCTTATTCATAACCTAAACCAATTTAAAGCATAAATGTTGCATTCAAGTGTCAGTTAAAAGACTCGCTACAGTATGCACCAGATTGCACAATTTCAAGCTGAAAAATGCAAAAGCTCCCTACCGAGGGAAGGGGAACACCCCCCTCCCACACCCTCCCCCCAGCCTGGTCGCTACGCTCCCTCGCAATTTCTCACTCTCAACTCTCACCCGATGTTGGCAGCCTTGGCTATATTAGTCTGAAAGTTTCATCAAATATAGTTTGGATATCAATGACTCAGGCTACCTGTTTTAATATTCACCATAGTTATGCTTTTGTTGGGCTTGCGTTTTGGGAAATAAATATTTAGTTTCTCCATTGATAACCATAGATACCACAAGACTTTTCCATCATGCTTTCCTCTCTACTAGCTTTTACCTATGTTTGTCTGTTTTACTCTTCCATCCAAATCAATAAATGTCTGATTGCTTTGCCTCAACTTGTAATGTTCACTTCATTTAATGCTTAGAGGCTCGGCTTTAACATTTTTATGGACTTCATTTTCTGCACCAAACAGAAATAAATCCTTCTGGATGCCCGCCATAAGTGTTCTATCCTCACTCAATCGTGATTTTATGTTTAATTTGGTTATTATTGCAGTTTATTGGTTGCATGAGCAGTGATACTGACCTGCTTTGGTGTCAAATATTTGATTGCAATTTTCTTTCAATCAGCTCTCTAAAAATATTTTAAACAGTCCACATGGTTTGTGCTTCAATCTTGGCTCCAAATTACATTTTGCAGTTGTCCAAACCTCTTTTGCCAGTTATTTTTCTGTTCACTAAACCACTTGCTTTCAGCATGAAAAATAGAAAATACTGGAAACGCACAAGGTCAGGAAGTATCTGTGGAGAGAGAAGCAGCGCCAAAATTTCAGGTTTAGTTGAGAGATACAGCGTGGAAACAGGCCCTTCGGCCTACCGAGTCTGCGCCGACCAGTGATCCTCGCATATTAACACTTACTTACACACACTAAAGATAATTTTTACATTTACTAAGCCAATTAACCAACGTATCTGTACGTCTTTGGTGCGTGGGAGGAAATCAAATACCTCGGGTAAAACCCATGTGGTCACTCTGTAAAAAAACCCACTCCGTACCGACGGCACCCATTGACAGGATTGAACCCGGGTCTCCAGTGCTGCAAGCGCTGCAAGGCAGCAACTCTACTGCAACACCACCGTGAAAATTGATCTTCCAAAAAAGAATGTGGGTGTTGTGATAACGTATTGATAATTTGCAGGATTTTCTGTTTTATGTCAGATTCCATATTTCTTTCACTTATTATATGCTGGATTTAATCTTGTGTGTCTTGTTCCTTGTTCTAATCCCTCAAACCCAAAACACTCCATAGTCTCCTCTGTTGAATTTAACATGCCCAACATGAAACCTCCTCGAGCATTTGCTTTGTCCAACTTCCAAGTTGCATCTTGTGACATTGGGGATTACACTGGACACTGGACAGTGACCACACCGACACTTGCAGAAGGGTGAACTTGCATGAGTTCAGTGAGAAGAAGGCCCAGGACTGCATAGGGGCTGCGTCTGTCTCGCTCCATCACGGCACATGAGAGGAGGTGCTGGCACTCTCCAGTTTATCCTGGTGGCTCAGCTTTGGCTTGAAGAGCCGGTGCTGGCGGTCAATGGATTATCCTTGTGGCTGAGTCTTTGCCTCTGTGTGTGGGCGCAGTCCCTCATTGCCCGTGGGCGGGAAGAGGCACTGGCATCTCGGGCTTGCCCCGGACACACAGTCTATCTGTCCCAGTGGCTCAGTCTTCCTCGAACCTGCGCTAGGGGAACACAGCTAGTAGGGAGGTGTCCCAATTTATCTTCCTCTCTCCTCCCCGTCTCCTCCCTCTCTTTAGAATGCCTGGATTTTATATGTTCAAGTGGCCAAAACCAACATCAGCTAATTGGTAGGAAGGAACTGCAGATACTGGTTTAAACCGAAGACGGATGCAAAATGCTGGAGTAAGATAGCGGGATAGGCAGCATTTCTGGAGAGAAGGAACAGGTGACGTTTCTGGTTGTTTCAAGCTAATTGGAACCAGCTGTTATTAGTGATGCCTGGGATTGTCCTCACGGCCTGTCCGCCATTGTTAGGGATCAGAGGGGCATCCTCGCAAGGGGACGTTGTCACATTCTATACTTTTAAATAGTTTCAACAGTTGCATTTTTGCAGGTTCACAGTTGGACGTTGGTCTAATTTATTTACCTTTGGCCATCAGATCCAGTGTTTTGCGTTGTTTTTTGAGGTACAATCCACTAGTATTGCCTTAATTGCCAGATGATCCTGTATCCAAAATTGCTGTGCCTTGTTATTATATCACTAAACGCTGCGCATTCAAATATATTTGTCATCTTAGAATCCTATTGTGGCCACATGCTAGGGGGATATTATTTTTTTCCTCCGTGCTAGTGGGAACAATAAAGCAAAGGCAGGCATATATTGTCTACCATAACAGTACTAGCAGCTTGCTAGGCCATTTTAGATGGCAGTTAGAGTCAAACACATTGCTTTGACTCGAGAATCATAGGCATTGAAGAGGAATAGATACAAATACTTTGGACAGTGACTGTGAATCCCCTAGATTGTTGTAAAATTCTGTCACTAGATGCCATGACCCCTGCTCTCTGAAATGCTTTTGCACATATCCAGGTCAGTTAAGGATAGATAATAAAAGCCTGTTTCACCAATGCCGTTCACATTTCATGAAAGAATAAAAATAATATCCCCATTAATGGATTTTAAGACTTTCAGCTAATTCTAAGCCCATGTGACTTCATCTTCAAATTCCTCTTCATCACCCTGCATTGCCTGGCCAAACTGCAGCTCTTGGCTATTTGAAGTTCTGATTGACAAATATTATTGACCTTCGGAACCACAATGGGACTAGCTCTTCCTCGACTGCCCCAAGTTTCTCTGTCCTCCTGGCTCTCTCCAGGGTAAAAACAGAGAAGAAATATTAATTTAAATCCTTGCCCATCTCATGTGGCTATGTCCATTCTGCCTCTATCCATAATCATCTTAAACCAAAGAGAACAGTGGTTGCTGGTCCCATCCATGAACACTTCATCCATTTGCCCCTTCCAATTTCCCCAGACTAGATCAAGTATTGACCTCACATGTAGAGCCCTGAATATATTGCTCAAGAAAACTCTCCTGAACACATTTGATAAATTCCACCCCGTTTAAGCTTTTTGCAAGATGACATTCCCAGTCAATATGGGAAAGTTAACATCCCCTACTACAACAATCCTACTAGACCTGCAGCTGTCTGCAATCGCCTGGCACATTTGCTCTTCTAATTACCGTTGACTATTTGGGGGTCTGTTGTGCACCCCCAACAAATCGATCATCCCTTTTTGTTCCTCAGCTCCACCCATATAACCTCACTAGGCAAAATTTCCATAATGTCACCTCTGACCACTGCCGTGACATCCTCCTTAAACAATAATGCAACCCCCTCCTCTTTTACCCTCACTTCTGTCTCTCCTGAAGCTCCTGTACCCTGGAACAGGGGGGGGCTGCCAGTCTTGCACCTCTCTTAACCAGGTTTCCATGATGGCTGCAACATCCTAGTCGCACGCACCCATCAATGCCGTAAGCTCACCTGCCTCTTGCATTAAAATAAGTGCAATTTAAGCTGACATTCCTTCCTCGCTCCCTGCCTTTCTTCAGCCTAACCTGTCCCTCATAACTACTTCTAACCTGCCTCAGTCTTGTACAAGATATTAACCCCCCCCCCCCCCACCGCCAATCCAGTCTAAACACACCCATGCAGTACTAGCGAACCTGCCTGTCATGATATTGATACTCCTCCATTTAAGGTGCAAACTATCCCTCTTATACAAGACTCCCCTGCCCCAGTAGAGATCCCAATGGTCTAGAAATCTGAACTCCTACCCCTTGCACTCACTCGTCAGCCACACATTCATCTCTCCTATCTTCGTATTCTTATCCTCACTAGCATGTGGAAGCAATCCTGAGATCACTACTCTGGAAGCAATCCTGAGATCACTACTCTGGAGGTCCAGCTTTTCACTCTTTTACCCAACTCCCTATACTCATATTGCAGAACATCCCTCTTCCGACCAATATCATTTGTGCCAACATGTACAATGACTTCCGGCTGCTCCCCCTCCCCTTGAGAATGTCATGCAGCCACTCAGGCACCCTGTACCCTAGCACCATGGATGCAGTACACCATCCTGGAGACATGCCTGCAGCCGCATCTCCTGTCTGCACCCCTAACTATAGAGTCGCCCACCACTATGTCTCTGCCTGAGATTGTCTTTCCCTGTTGAGCCTCGGCACCAGGATTGGTGTCACAAACCTTCCTGCTACTGCTACTCAACCTTGGGTGCTGTGGAGGAGGACATTGTACCTGTTGTGAAGAGGTAAGGCCACTGAGGTAACCCACACTCCATGTCTAATTCTCATCCTCATAGTCACCCACCTTCTCTCTTCCTGGACCTTCGGTGTGACACCCTCGCTACATGTCCAGTCCAAGAAGCTCTTATTTTCCCAGATGGTCCGGAGGTCATCTGGCTGCTGCTCCAGTTCCCTAACACAGATTTTAAGGAGCTGCACCTGGCGACAATTCCCACAGGTGTAGTTATCAGGGGCACCAGCAGTTTCCCTGACTTCCCACATGCTGCAGGAGGAGCATTGTGCCAACTTACCTGCCATCACCATCGCAACTAAACCAATAATTAAATAACAAGACTCACACAAAAGAGCAGATTGAACCTTATCCCCCTATCACAATATGCTCTATAGTGATAGAGTCCAAGCCTCAGCCTCCTTGCCAAAGGCCCTTGAGCCAAAGTCACACACATGACCTCCATACAGCCCTTAAGTGTCTGAAGCCAAAGACACACACAGTTGCCCTTCACCAGCACAAGGCCATTCCCAATAGACCATTCTGCTATTTTTATTTGCTACTTAATTAACCAATTTGAGTGCTGCAACCAGTCCAGTGAGCACCTTTAAATTGTTCTGCCTTTCAGCATAACTGCCTTCAGCTGTCTTGGTTCATCATTCGCCTTTCAAATCTTCCCACTTGTTTCACACTGAAGGGGAAGAGACTGAAACTGCTCACCTTTTAAGTGCTTCTGCTCTTGAGGCCTGATGAGACGGAGACTCATATCTGATTGGTTGGATAATGGATTATCGGAGTTTTATTGCACTGTATCATTTGGCAGATGAAAATGGAATCAAACACTGGCCCAGGATGAACTTACTGCAGGTGCTACAAATGAAGCTTCTGTCCAGACATCAAAAGCACCCACAAAGGAAGTCTCTGCATGAGAACAGACTTTGCAACTTCCATGTGGTTCTATAAGTTTAGTTTAGAAATACAGTGCGGAAACAGGCCCTTTAGCCCACCAAGTCTGCACGGACCGGCGATCACCTCACATTAGCACTATCCTAGGGAAAATGTACTTTTATACTAAGTCAATTAACCTCCAAACTTGTACGTCTATGGAGTGTGGGAAGAAACTGAGGATCCTGAAGAAAATCTACACGGGTCACAGGGAGAAAGTACAAGCTCCATACAGACAAGCAGCCATAGTCAGGATTGAACCCGGGTCTCTGGTGCTGTAAGGCAGCAACTCTACTGCTGCGCCACCATGCCACCCTGATTACTGCACATTAATGTGGCACTTTGTATTATCATTAATCCATTAGCACATCAGAACCTGGAGTCAGAACTTAATCCATTAGCACATCAGAACTTTTTAGATTGATATCCATGGAATCAGATTTAAATATAGCCTGTCCATTAACGCAACACAGCCTCCACACTAAGCTGCTAATATTTTTATTGGAATGGAAACTATTACATACTTTTTTTGGCCAGATTTCCTCCTGAGAGTGAGCTGTGAAAGTTTTTGAACAAATTAAACTCCAGTGATTGTTGATAATTTTTATAAATCTGAATGTGATGTGTTCCCATTGGTAATCATGAACAACAATAAATCAGAATTAATTCACTGTAGCTCCTATAAAGTTGCTGTGAATTGGCATACTATTATTTCAATTATTTAAAAAAAACACATGTAATCTTTTTGTGAATAGTTATTGAGAAAGTTATTTGAGTACTCTTTAAATGTTTAGTAATATTTTTCTTAATCATTTTTTTAAAATGGGAAATCATAAAATAGAAATTTTATTGATGAAAATAATATGCACTTCCTTTGCATAATGCATAAAATCCAAACTGGAAAATTTTAATTTGCTACTCGGATATTCATGTATATCTGTATACTAATTTCTGCAAATTGCCACTTTCCGTTACACATAATGCAATTCCATGGATCATTTTATTTAAAATTGAAAACAATGTGGCTCTAGATAATGTGGTTAAAATATAGCTATGGGTTTAATTAGCAGAATAACATAGAAAGTACTTGCAACAGGATAAGCTCTCAATGACTTCTGTTCTTGTGTTGTATGCAATGCGCTTTATAGATGACCCATAATGTAATGAACAGTAAGACACTCATACATTTGTCCACTCTTTATTTCAGAATACCTTGGTCATAAGTTTAGAATGTGCATCTAATCATCCAAAATTTGCTTCGAAATTGGCTAAAATTTCTGCTTTGAGAAAGCAATGGATTTTATTAAGATGTAAAATGGGGCGAGTGCTGTTTTTGTGCCATCATTTTGTTGCAGTTGGAAAGATCCATTGTGGATTAAAGCAGAGGTTTAAGGGCCTGTTCCATTTGGGAGATCTCCACCATGAGTTCTGCCTACTTTAAGCGACTAAATAAAAAATCAAGGTCGTGGCGACCTATGACCTCCTACGACCTTCCTCGACTATGTGTACATAGAAACATAGAAACATAGAAAATAGGTGCAGGAGGAGGCCATTCGGCCCTTCGAGCCAGCACCGCCATTCATTGCGATCTTGGCTGATCGTCCCCTATATATAACCTGTGCCTGCCTTCTCCCCACTTCCCTTGATTCCACGAGCCCATAGAGCTCTACCTAACTCTCTCTTAAACCCACCCAGTGATTTAGCCTCCACTGCCCTCTGTGCAGGGAATTCCATAAATTCACAACTCTCTGGGTGAAAAAGTTTTTTCTCACCTCAGTCTTAAATGACCTCCCCTTTATTCTAAGACTGTGGCCCCTGTTTCTGGACTCGCCCAACATTGGGAACATTTTTCCTGCATCTAGCTTGTCCAGTCCTTTTATAATTTTATGTTTCTATAAGATCCCCCCTCATCCTTCTAAACTCCAGTGAATACAAGCCTAGTCTTTTCAATCTTTCCTCATATGACAGTCCCGCCATCCCAGGGATCAATCTCGTGAAACTACGCTGCACTGCCTCAATCACAAGGATCCTCAAAACTACACAATACTCCAGATGTGGTCTCACCAGAGCCCCATACAGCTGCAGAAGAACCTCTTTACTCCTATACTGAAATCCTCTTGTTATGAAGGCCAACATTCCCAGAGATGCCAAGTGTCCCGGATTCGCCGTATTTTATCCCGGCGAAATAACCTTTTTACGGTGTTCCGGCAGCCAAACATGCTGTTACGGAACACCGCCGCGCCGGTGTTCCTCCCGTGGTGAACGCCGGTGCCATGTGTCCCCGGTTTGCCGCCCGCGCGATCAGCGGCACTTTGCCGGCCCTAGTGTCCGTGCCTGCGCAGTTGGGGAGGGTTGCCGGGCCCCAGTGGCCGCGCGTGCGCAGTGGGGGAGGGTTGCCGGGCCTGGCGCCATTTCGAGCCACGGCCCGGCCCAGAGCCCGGCGGCGCCGGCCCGCGCGATCACGGCACTTTCTTGCCGCCAGCCGGCCGCTCGCGGCAGCCCCATCACCGGGCCTCCTCCCCCACCCCCACCCAGTGCGCATGCCAGACCCGCCTCCAAGTGCGCATGTGCCGCACCCGCCCGCCGGCAGCCCGCTGATCTGCACCAGTGCGCAGGCCCAGACCCGCCGCAACAACCCCAAGTGAGTACGGAGAGAAATGCATTTAACCCCATTTGTTACGGACAAATGGGTTGAATGTTACTGTGAACTAAATTTAGGGTTGCATCTCTGCATTCCATTAGCTTTCTTCATGTCTGCTGTACCTGTAAGCCAACTTTCAGTGACTGGTGTACAAGGACGCCCAGGTCTCGCTGCACCTCCCCCTTACCTAACCTAACTCCATTGAGATAATAATCTGCCCCCTTGCCGCCAAAGTGGATAACCTCACATTTATCTATATTATACTGCATCTGCCACCAATCTGACCACTCTGCAACCTCCTGACATCCTCTTCACAGTTCACACTGCCACCCAGCTTTATGTCATCCTCAAACTTGCTAGTGTTGCTCCTAATTCCCTCTTCCAAATCATTAATATATATGGTAAACAGTTGCGGCCCCAACACTGAGCCTTGCGGCACTCCACTCGCCACTGCCTGCCATTCTGAAAGGACCCGTTCACTCCTACTCTTTGCTTCCGGTCTGCCAACCAATTTTCTATCCATGTCAACACACTATCTCCAATACCATGTGCTCTAATTTTAGTCACCAGTCTCCCGTGCGGAACCTTATGAAAGGCTTTCTGAAAGTCTAGATACACTACATCCACTGGCACCCCTTCATCCATTTTACTTGTCACATCCTCAAAAAATTCCAGAAGATTAGTCAAGCATGATTTACCTTTCATAAATCCATGTTGACTTGGACTAATCCTTTTACTGCTATCCAAATGCCCAATTATTACCTCTTTAATAATTGACTCCAGCATCTTTCCGACCACCAAAGTCAGGCTAACTGGTCTGTAATTCCCCGTTTTTTCTCTCGCTCCTTTCTTGAAAAGTGGGATAACATTAGCTATCCTCCAATCCACAGGAACTGATCCTGAATCTATTGAACATTGGAAAATGATCACCAATGCGTCCACTATTTCTAGAGCCACCTCCCTGAGGACCCTGGGATGCAGACCATCAGGCCCAGGGGATTTATCATCCTTCAGTCCCATTAGCCTACCCAATACTATTTCTCACCTAATGAAAATGTATTTCAGTTCCTCTACCCCCTTAGATCCTCTGTGCTCTAGTGCATCTGGGAGATTGTTTGTGTCTTCCTTAGTGAAGACAGATCCGAAGTACCTATTCAACTCTTCTGCCATTTCCTTGTTGCCCATAATAATTTCACCCGTGTCTGCCTTCAAGGGACCCACATTTGACTTTGCTACTCTTTTTTCCCTTAACAAATCTAAAGAAGCTTTTACTGTCCTTCTTTATATTCCTGGCCAGCTTCCCTTCATACTTCATCTTTTCAGCCCGTATTGTCCATTTTGTTTTCTTCTGTTGTCCTATGACAAGTTTCCCAATCCTCTGGCTTCCGGCTACTCTTTGCATGTTATAACATCTTTTCTTTTAGTTTTATTCTATCCCTAACTTCTCTTGTCAGCCACGGTTGGCCATCCTACGCCCTTAGAATCTTTCTTCCTTTTTGGAATGAAATGATCCTGCATCTTCCGGATTATGCCCAGAAATTCCTGCCATTGCTGTTCCACCGTCATTCCTGCTAGGATCCCTTTCCAGTCCCTTTGGCCAGCTCCCCTCTCATGCCTTCATAATCCCCTTTATTCAACTGCATCACTGACACTTCCGATTTAACGTTCTCCTTCTCAAATGGCAGATTAAATCTAATCATATTATGATCACTACCTCCAAATGGTTCATTTACCTCTTGTTCTCTTATCATATCTGGTTCATTGGACAACACTAAATCCAGAATTTGCCTTTTCTCTGTCGGCTCCATTACAGGCTGCTCTAAGAATCCATCTCGGAGGCATTTCTACCAAACTCTCTTCTTTGGGTCCTGAACCAACCTGATTTTCCCACTCTACTACATATTGAAATCCCCCATTCACCACAGTGGCATTACCTTTGTTACATGCCATTTTAACTCCTGCTGCAACTTACACCCTACATCCGGGCTACTATTTGGGGGTCTGTAGATAACACCAATTAGTGTCTCTCTTGCCTTTACAATTCCTCAACTCAATCCACAGTGACTCTACTTCATCAGTCCCTATGTCTTCCCTCGCAAGGAACTGAATTCCATCCCTCACCAGCAGAGCAACCCCACCTCCTCTGCCCACCTGCCTGTCCTTTCTACAGGATGTATAACCCTGAATATAACCTGATCCTCCTGCAGCCACGTCTCAGTAATCTCCACAATGTCATATCTACCAACCTCTAACTGAGCCTCAAGCTCATCTACTTTACTTCTTATACTTCGTGCATTCATATACAATATTTTTAATTGCTTATGCATCTCACGTTTCACATCGATCCCTATTACACTTGGCCATTCTCTCCTATCCCTTTGTGAGCTTCCTTTCCCGTTAATTCTGGGGTCATTAACCATCCCTTTACTCTCTTTCCCTTTAACTCTATCCTCGACTATCCCATTTGACACCCCGCCCCCCCTTATTCAGTTTTAAAGCCACCTGTGTACATGGCAAACCTGTCTGCCAAAATGCTGGTCCCCCACCTGTAAATGCACTCCGTCCCTTTTGTAAATTTCCCCCTTATTCCGAAACAGATCCCAGTGATCTAAGAATCTAAATCCATGCCCTCTGCTCCAGTTCCTCAGCCACACATTCAGGTCCCGTATATCCCTGTTCCTGCTCTCGCCAGCACGAGGAACTGGAAGCAAACCGGAGATAACAACCCTGGAGGTCCTGCTTTTCAGCTTTTTTCCGAACTCTCTAAAGGCATGCTGCAGAATATTCATCCCCTTCTTTCCGACATAGTTTGTGCCGACATGCACTATCACTTCCGGCTGTTCACCTTCGTACTTGAGGATTTTCTGCACTCTGTCCGTGACATCCTGGATCCTGGCACCAGGAAGGCAGCACACCATCCTCGAATCCAGTCTGTTGCCGCAGAAACCCCTGTCCGTACCTCTCACAATGGAGTCTCCAACTACAATGGCGTTGCCTGACGTTGGCCTCTTTGGTTTTGGCTCAACAGTCCTTTTTGCTTCACAAGCCAGGCTGCCACTCAGTGTGATAACGTCTTTTGTCCTGACAGCTTCTAAGTGGGTGAACCTGTTCACTAGAGGTACAACACCAAGGGAACTTTGCATTCCAAGTTTCCCTCCCTTTCTCACCGTCACCCACTTTCTCTCTTCCAGTACCTTAGGTGTAACAATCTTACTGTAGGACTTGTCGAGGAACGACTCCGTTTCTCGGACGAACCTGAGGTCATCCACTTGCTTCTCCAGTTCCCCAACACGGACCTCCCACTTACTGCAAGCATCACACTGAATCAGCTTGCCTGACATCTCCTTTTTTCGTCTCTTCCTCTCCAGCGTTTTGCGTAGGTTCCTCTCCTTAGCCTCCTCGCCGAAGACTCCCGAGCCAAAGACTCTCACTTTACTCACAGGGCACTTCCCTCACAAGGCCGCTCCCTCACAGCCGTCTTGCTTATATTGACTCCTATACGACCTCCTATGACTATGTTGAAGACCTCCCTCGACTATGAAGAGGACCTCCTTCGACCTCCTTCGACCTCCTTCGACTATGTTGAAGACGGGCTCCAACCATGTACGTTTTACTCGTGGATGGTCTCTGGCAAATTGGTCCGTGGATAAGCACGACCCCCTTTGACCTCAGAGGACCACACCAAAAATCAACAACGACCAGTGACGAGTGTCTACAGCTCAAATGATCACCTGATAAAATGATGTCATGTCTGCACTTTTTTCTCACTAAAAAATGCTTCTCAGGGTTTTTTTTTAATCATTCTTAACCATGGAAGGAACTAGTTTGGAGGATGTTAGTAAAAATACAACTACTACTGTTCACAGTAGCCCTTTTGTTTCAGCAGCCTTTTAAGAAAGGCAGAAGGGGAAGATCAAGGGTGGAGAGGAAACACATGAAGAGGTCCCAATGGGTGAATGGAGATGACGTGATGGACTGTCCCAGTACACCAGATGACTGGAAGAGAGTGGCGCTGGGCTTTGACAAAAGATGGAACTTTAAGTACACATGTGGGGCAGTGGATGGCAAGCATGTCCATTCTTGTCCCTGTCCCTGTCCCTGTCCCCCTCATTTTCCTTATCGTACAGGATGGCATTCTGCTGGAACCATTCCTAAAGAGCCCCCTTCTGCCTGGTGAAGGTGCAGGGCATAACCTTCCTCCAGCCCTCCCTCACCACCAATGGGGCATCTGATGCTGTGTCAGACACAGGAGAAAGGGCTCCTTTGCTGCCTTCAAATGAGGCAGTGAAGGATGGGGTGGTGGTGGAGACGTATCTACCACCCTGGTCTCCTCCTCCAGGGGTCTCTCTTGCAGGGCTACCTCCTCCTGCACTATCACCTCCCGTGGCATCACCTCCTGCCACTCCTCCTCCTGGGTGGGCAACACCTGCATGGCAGGTTTTTTTTAGGGTTGTGCCCTCCCCCTGCGCTGCTGCCTTTTTGGTGCCATCTTTAAAGAACAAGTCTCGCCAAAAAACTCTCCAGCTATGAATGAACATGCCCTGGAGTGACAGAGGTCACGTGCTGCTGTTTAAATTACCATTTTTTACCCCGGAGCTATTACCTTCGACTACCTTCGAGTACCTAGGACTAGCATTAAGGCTGACCATGACCGACTTCGACTGGACTTAGTACTAAAAATAAATAATATTTTCCCACGGCAACCTATTTTTAGTCGTGGTCAATTTTTAACATCTTGAAAAATACGCAGCGACCTAGCTGAAGCCTCGACTACGCGGTGAACACTCTCGACCACGAAGGAGAGTGACGAAGACCTCCTATGACCTCGTGGCGACCTTCCCGCGACTATGGGTCGCAGGCAAGGTCACCGGAACACGCGGTGGAGGTTGCCTAAGTGGGACAGGGGCTTTAGGAATACCTAGTAGTCTCCAATTGTTTAATGACTTTGCAATTAGAGTTGTTAACTGCTTTTAACCTCTGTTTCCTGTGGACAACATTTAGCAAATGTGTGCATTAAATACTTTAATTTGTAAGGTGAATGATCTTTCATCAGATGAAAGGTCATCGTCCTAAAACATTTTGTTATTCTGCTGTTAGCTCTGTTAAAATGGCACCAGAGCGCTGTCTGTTTAACGCGTGGAAATTTAAACAAAGAGCTGTTGGCTGCAACGCTATGGGTTCTAAATATAGCGCTACCAGCTGCAGCGCTGTGGATTTTAAACATAGGTCTATGGCCACAGTGCTATGGGTCACAGCCTGTTCGGGAAAATTCTCATATAACAATGAGTCTTTGGAATTCTCCTTATCAGTGGAAGTTGAGCCTTTGATTATTTTTCAGGCACTGGTAGAATTCTGGATATGCCTAGTGGTGAAAAGTTACCAGTGGGTGGTGGGATTGCAGTTACATTGGGATTAGCCTTGATTTTACAGAACGGTGGGTGGGCTCAGAGAAGGAGGGGTGGAGAAGGAGGGGTGGAGAGAGAGAGAGAGGAGGGAGAGAGGGAGGGGAAGTGAGAGAGGTAGGGAGAGAAGAAAGGAAGGGGCAGAGAGAGAGGGAGGGAGAGAGGGGGAGGTGTCAAAGTTTGTTTCTTAAAAAGCAGATAGCAATAAAATTATTAAAGGTAAACCATGGCAATCTTTAATTGATTCATCAGGCGGGAGTGGCACAAATGTTGCTCAGTGCTTCTCGAGCTCCACTCACAAGACAAAGGAAAGTTAGCACAATTATACATTTTTCTTATCAGTAAAACACTCCTACCAAGTCTGATTATGGCATGACTAAAACATTTTATAGCCTTTCAGAAATATAGGAAAAGCTGGGTCCAAATCAAGCTCATCCAATAACAAGTTATTACTTAACTCTGGAGCGTCAGCTATTTATTTCAATCTTGGCTTCTTTATGGCCTTGAAAGAGCACATGTTATTATGCAGGCTTCCATCTTAATATATTTATTAAAACGACAACCTATCCTCCATATTGTGTTCCATATAATTTGCAAAGTCATTCAGACTTGGCACCGAGCCATTCTTTTTTTTCTACTAGACCATGCTTTTGTAGAAGAACGACTCCATTTGAGATTTGACTACTAGCTCAAATGAGCTAGGGAGGGAGAGAGAGAGGGAGGGAGGGAGGGAGAGGGATGGACAAAGAGAGGGGGAGGAAAAGTGGAGGGAGGAAGGGAGGGAGGGAGTGTGGGAGGGAGAGAGAGCAGAGACTGAGACACATGAGAGCAGGTTGAAAAAACGAAGACAATGAAAGCTGTTGGAGGCAACGAAAGCTGCCTTGCATAATACTGTACAAGTGTGTAACAGAAGCAGGCAGATACGGTGTAGTTACATAGATCTGTTTTGCCTTGTTCTTTGTGTTGTTAATTTGTGCCCGTGAAGAAAACCCAACAACAAATAGCATGCAGGGAGCATTTATGAAAATTTCAGGAAATATCATAAAATTCCAGGAAATTTGGGATTCTATTTAAGGAAAAAAAATGTGAGGTGTGGAAGCACTGTCTCCTCTGCACAACGGGCAATGGAAAGTTCAAGTAACTTTCATTCTGATCATTCACTGGCAACAATACATTTTCACCCAGCATCTTATTTTAATAAGCTTGGGATCATGCCTCTTTTGACATATGGAAATGTTCAATAACATTTCCACAGCAGAAATCATGTTTCAATAAAAATCACAGTTTTAACTTAAATATAACCATATAACCATATAACAATTACAGCACGGAAACAGGCCCTCTCGGCCCTTCCATCCGTGCCGACCATTTGTTTCCCCTAGTCCCATCTACCTGCATTCAGACCCATACCCCTCCATTCCCTTCACTCCATATACCTATCCTCTTTACTCTTAAATGTTTAAAATCGATCCTGCCTCCACCACTGCTGCTGGAAGCTGATTCCACACAGCCACCACCCTCTGAGTAAAGAAGTTCCCCCTCACGTTACCGACCGAAACCTCTGTCCCTTAATTCTCAGGTCATGCCCTCTTGTTTGAAACTTCCCTACCCTCAATGGGAAAAACGTATCCACGTCAACTCTGTCTATCCCTTTCATCATTTTAAAAGACCCTCAATCAAGTCCCCCCTTAACCTTCTGCGCTCCAAAGAATAAAGACCTAACTTGTTCAACCTTTTCTCTGTAACATAGTTGCTGGAACCCTGGCAACATTCTAGTAAATCTCCTCTGTACTCTCTCTATTTTGTTGACATCCTTCCTATAACTAGGCGACCAAAATTGTACACCATACTCCAGAATTGGTCTTATACCAATGCCTTGTACAATTTTAACATTACTTTCCCTACTCCTATATTCAATGCTCTGATTTATAAAGGCCAGCACACCAAAGGCTTTCTTTACCACCCTAATCTACATGCGATTCCACCTTCAGGGAACTATGCACAGTTTATTCCTAGATCCCTCTGTTCCACAGCATTCCTCAATTCCCTACCATTTACCATGTACGTCCTATTTTGATTTGTCCTGCCAAGATGTAGCACTTCACACTTATCAGCATTAAACTCCATCTGCCATCTTTCAGCCCACTTTTCCAAATGGCCCAAATCTCTCTGTAGACTTTGAAAATCTACTTCATTATCCACAACACCACCTATCTTAGTATCATCTGCATACTTACTTATCCAATTTTCCCACCCCATCATCCAGATCATTGATGTACATGACAAACAACAGTGGACCCAACACAGATCCCTGAGGCACCCCACTGGTCACATCGGCTTCCAACCTGACAAACAGCCATCCACCATTACTCCTCTGACATCTCCCATTCAGCCACTGTTGAATCCATCTTGCTACTTCCGCCATTAACACCCAAAGATTGAACCTTCTTAACCAACCTTCCATGGGGAACCTTGTCAAAGGCCTTACTGAGAAAGCAAAATGCTTTCCTTCACAGTCCAACTTTAAGATCCAATTGTGCTAACTACTGAAGGGCCTCTCTGCTGTCTACCACAGGAAAAACCATTGCAAAAGGCCTCCTCAACTGCTTTTTACTAATGCTGAAGTACAATAGTCCAACTTTCTAAGTCTCCGGAGAAAAGCACAGAGCAAATCTCAATACATGCCCTTTTTTGACTTCACAAAATCCTTCCACCTTATTAAATGAAAGGACTATGGTCCATCCATTTCGAATATGGATGCCTTCAGAAATGTATCTCCATCCTACATCACTATTTGATGGCTTGCAAGCTGTGACCTTGGTTAATGGGTCACCAACAAACCCAAATTAGTGTTGTTTGTATGAAGGAGGCCACGTTACACTCTCAATCTTTTTCTCTGCAATACGGAACCTCGCTTCCAACAAGCTTATCACTGGAGCTGATCAATGAAAAAATGGAGGAAATTTTTCAAATCACTTGGCCTTTCTCCTGAACCAAGGCTGTTCCAACTTTGGCCATCCAGCTGTGGCATTCTGATGATACCTGTGTACATTCAGAGGCTGAAGTCCAGGCCATCGATTAATCATTGACTGAAAATTAAAAGAGTGGAGGACTTGCACTGAGCATCTGCAACAGTCTGCCTCCTTGCATCACATCATCTCCTAAACAAAGATTCTCCAAATAATTTGCAGGGTCGGCATACAAATTTCAGAGCCCTGTCCCAAGCCAGTGTCTCGAGCATTTTTATCAGGCATGTTTTGCACATGCCTGATGCACATTGCCAAAACAGGCCATCAGCTCTGATCTCCGCCCCCACAAGGGATTATTACCCTGAAGCCTGAGGTGATTCAAGGATGCTCAAAGACTCATTGGCTTGTGGAAATCTTCACCATGTGACTATTCGAATTGGAGTAGAAGCATTTGGAACATGACTTGGAAACTTGAAGCCTCCTATTAGAAGTAGGCCTGATGCAGTGAAAACTGTCCACTGCCCACCCAGCCATGCCCCTCCTATTTGCTGCAACTGCCC
Organism: Okamejei kenojei; assembly: GCA_035221665.1. Classification (NCBI taxonomy): domain Eukaryota; kingdom Metazoa; phylum Chordata; class Chondrichthyes; order Rajiformes; family Rajidae; genus Okamejei; species Okamejei kenojei. Next base: position 40,939,218 of record CM069136.1, on the reverse strand, counting down.
GCTTGGAAACTGCAAAACTGCGGTGGAAGTAAGTCTTCCTGAGGGGCTTACGATTGAAAAATACAGCATGGAAAATAGTAGGTATGTTACAATACTTACCTTCAGCGGCACTGCAGTTCTGTCACTGCCCGTGTGCGCGACTTTGGCGCCTTTGAGAGGGGGGTGGGTTTAAAATGCGGTATTTCAGAAGCCAATCAATCTTGAACAGGCTATTTAGTTGATGAAGAGAAATCGCTTCGACTGCCGTTCTCTGAAGTGATTTCTAAACTGCGCTTGCTAATTTAATTGCTGTAGTAAATTTAAAATCATCTTCTAAAGCCGTGAACGCCGACAACGGGACGGACCTCACGTCGGGGACAAGGCAAGGTACACAGTTTATTTTTTCATTAAAAAGTGCTTCTTAGGATACCTTTAGTCAAAATTTCACGTTGTGAGAAGGTGATTTATTCCCCAAACGAACCGGCAGTATTTTTCCTGCCGATATGGGGTTTAAATTCACCGCTACCGCAACGTTCCAATCGATCGCGTTCCAGAAAATCTCACTTGCAAGATGATTTAAATGGCCATTAATTTACAGGAAAAACATTAAATTCCTTGCATTTGATCTATAAATTAATGACAATGAGATTTAAAAATCATGTTATATTGTGAATTCTTGTGTGAATGTTATTTGGACACTTAGGCTATTTAAAAATGTTCATCTTTTCATAAGAAATTGATAGATGTTTAGATCTAGTAATTGAATTTTGTAATTAGCTACAATTGGGTAACTAACTAATTATATGCTTTAATTTCAGGTCATCCAAGTAAGATTGTTTCATATTTGTTTCAGAATACTTCAATCTATAATAACTGAACATTTCTTTCAGTTCTCTTAATTTTTAAGCAAGTTATGGGCTTCTGACTGTCCTTGTGACTGTCCTTCTGACTGGAGGGAGGTTCTACTGCAGTTGTATAGGGTCTTGGTGAGGCCACACCTGGAGTATTGCGTACAGTTTTGGTCTCCTAATCTGAGGAAAGACATTCTTGCCATGGAGGGAGTACAGAGAAGGTTCACCAGACTGATTCCTGGGATGGCACAACTTCCATATGAAGAAAGACTGGATAGACTCGGCTTGTACTCGCTGGAATTTAGAAGATTGAGGGGTGATCTCATAGAGACTTACAAAATTCTTAAAGGGTTGGACAGGCTAGATGCAGGAAGATTGTTCCCGATGTTGGGGAAGTCCAGGACAAGGGGTCACAGTTTAAGGATAAGGGGGAAGTCTTTTAGGACTGAGATGAGAAAATCGTTTTTCACACAGAGAGTGGTGAGTCTGTGGAATTCTCTGCCACAGAGGGTAGTTGAGGCCAGTTCGTTGGCCATATTTAAGAGGGAGTTGGATGTGGCCCTTGTGGCTGAAGGGATCAGAGGGTATGGAGAGAAGGCAGGTACAGGATATTGAGTTGGATGATTAGCCATGATCATATTGAATGGCGGTGCAGGCTCGAAGGGCCGAATGGCCTGCTCCTGCACCTAATTTCTATGTTTCTATGTTTGATCACAACTTTTGTGCCAAGTCAATGGAAAAGCAATACGTAACAAGATGCTAATTTCCAAGTATGAAAATGTCCAAACTTTTTTAATACTGAAGATATGAAAGTGAATTAGGTGTCAAATTAAACTTCTTTTTATGCTTTATCTGATAGGATAAATTGCAGACTTGATTTTTAAAATCTCAACATTTTGTAACATTGCTAGTAATAGTCCCTTTGGCCCACCATTGATGCCAGCTATCAATCACCCTGGTTCTATGATATCCTACTTTTGTATTCACACCCTACATGCGAGGGGTAATTTACAGAGGCCGATTAAAGAGAGGAAATGAGCAACCGGAGGAAACCCATGCGGTCACAGCGAGAATGTGCAAACTCCACGCAAACTGCACCTGAGGTTGAGATCAAATCTGGATCTTTGGAGCAGTGAGGCAGCAGCTGTACCTCATGTGTTGCATTCTCTTCTTACGAACAATAGGGTTAACTTAGTGCAGGTATGACCAGTTGATCTTTCTTGCCATCCATGGCACAGTGTCAGCATTCCATTCTTTAATCTACGTTTGAGTTTCATTTCTCTCCTCCGCCACCACCTATAAAATCTTCCTAGTCTGTGCATTGTTGGAAATGGGCACCATTTTCTCCTCCACTCCGACTCCCATCATTAAGGGCTGCAAACATTTATATGTTGAAAGAGCAATTTATTTATGCTAGTTTTCAGTTTTCATACTCTTGTTCATCGCTAATGGTACAGTGTTCTCCACTTCGGGGATTCTGAATGCTGATGAAATTACTGTGATCCCACTGTGCAATTCTCCTCCTCGCACTCACTTGGGATGTTCTATTTTTCCCAATGCATCTCTCACAAGTTGTAGCAGCTACACCTCATCCTTAGATTAGGGACTTTGTACCCTTACAGAATGTCAGATCATAATAACTGCTCACTCTATTTTGGAGAGTGACAATTGGTAAAAAAAATTGGGTATTTTTAGTGCAATCTCATCCAGATCCATCTGCTGCTTTATGCCCTTTTGCCTTTCATAATCAACATTTTCACATTTCATTTTTCTTGACTCCTGTTTGATGTCCCAAACCATTACCTTGTTCTTTCTTCTCTTTTTCCACTTTCTCTATTTAATTTGTACAAACTCTTTCTCCAGTTCTGAGGGATTATGCTCAACCTTTGCCACTGAATGTTCAGTTCAGTTTAGTTTATTGTCACATGTACCGAGGCACAGTGAACAGGTTTTGTCACGTGCTAACCAGTCAACGGAAAGACAATATCCATATAAACCATATAACCATATAACAATTACAGCATGGAAACAGGCCCTCTCGGCCCTTCCAGTCCGTGCCGACCATTTGTTTTCCCCTAGTCCCATCTACCTGCACTCAGACCATACCCCTCCATTCCCTTCACGTCCATATACCTATCCACTTTACATTTAAATGTTAAAATCGATCCTGCCTCCACCACTTCTGCTGGAAGCTTATTCCACACAGCCACCACCCTCTGAGTAAAGAAGTTCCCCCTCACGTTACCCCTAAACTTATGTCCCTTAATTCTCATGTCATGCCCTCTTGTTTGAATCTTCCCTACCCTCAATGGGAAAAGCTTATCCACGTCAACTCTGTCTATCCCTTTCATCATTTTAAAGACCTCAATCAAGTCCCCCCTTAACCTTCTGCGCTCCAAAGAATAAAGACCTAACTTGTTCAACCATTCTCTGTAACATAGTTGCTGGAACCCAGGCAACATTCTAGTAAATCTCCTCAGTACTCGCTCTATTTTGTTGACATCCTTCCTATAATTAGGCGACCAAAATTGTACACCATACTCCAGAATTGGTCTTACCAATGCCTTGTACAATTTTAACATTACTTCCCTACTCCTATATTCAATGCTCTGATTTATAAAGGCCAGCACACCAAAGGCTTTCTTTACCACCCAACACAGATCCCTGAGGCACCCCACTGGTCACCGGCTTCCAACATGACAAACAGCCATCCACCATTACTCTCTGACATCTCCCATTCAGCCACTGTTGAATCCATCTTGCTACTCCGCCATTAACACCCAAAGATTGAACCTTCTTAACTAACCTTCCATGGGGAACCTTGTCAAAGGCCTTACTGAAATCCATATAGACAACATCCACTGCTTTACCCTCATCAATTTCCCTAGTAACTGCTTCAAAAAATTCAAGAAGGTTTGTCAAACATGACCTTCCAGGCACAAATCCATGTTGACTGGTCCTGATCAGACCCTGTTTATCCAGATGCTTATATATATTATCTCTAAGTATCCTTTCCATTAATTTGCCCACCACTGACGTCAAACTAACAGGTCTATAATTGCTAGGTTTATTCGTTGAACCCTTTTAAAACAATGGAACAACATGCGTAGTATGCCAATCCTCCGGCACTATTCCCGTTTCTAATGACATTTGAAATATTTCTGTCACAGCTCCTGCTATTTCTACACTAACCTCCCTCAATGTCCTAGGGAATATCCTGTCAGGACCTGGAGACTTATCCACTTTTATATTTTTCAAAAGTGTCAGTACTTCCTCCTCTTTGAATCTCATAGTTTCCATAGCTACTCTACTTTTTCCCTTACCTCACAGAGTTCAATATCCTTCTCCTTGGTGAATACCGAAGAAAAGAAATTGTTCAATATCTCCCCCATCTCTTTTGGCTCTGCAGATAGCTGTCCATTCTGGCTCTCTAATGGTTCAATTTTATCCCTCGTTATCCTTTTGCTATTAATATAGCTGTAGAAACCCTTTGGATTTACTTTCACCTTTCTTGCCAAAGCAACCTCATATCTTCTTTTAGCCTTCCTAATTTCTTTATTAAGATTCTTTTTACATTCTTTATACTCCTCTAGCATCTCATTTACTCCATGCCTCCTATAATTATTGTAGATATCTCTCTTTTTTCGAAACAAGTGTCCAATTTCCCTTGAAAACCATGGCTCTTTCCAATTTTTACTATTTCCTTTCAACCTAACAGGGACATAAAGATTCTGTACAATTTCCCCTTTAAATGTCCTCCCATTTCTCTTCTACATCCTTCCCATGAAACAAAGTGTCCCAATTCACTCCTTTTAAATCCTTACGCATTCCCTCAAATACGTCATTACAACCGGGCCATTCACAATGTACAGATACATTATCTGGGAATAACGTTCAGTGCATGATAAAGCCAGTAAAGTCCGATCAAAGGTCACCAATGAGATAGATAGGAGTTCAGGACTGCTCTCCGGTTGTGGCAGGATGGGTCAGTTGCTTGAACACAGCCGGGAATAAACTGTCCCTGAATCAGGAGGTGCGTGTTTTCACATTTCTATACCTTTTGCCCGATGGGAGAGAGGGAGCGAGGAAAAGAGGAGTGGCCAGGGCGCGGCTCGTCATTGATTATGCTGGTGGCCTTGCCGAGGCAGCGTGAGGTATAAATAGAGTAAATGGAATGCAGGTTGGTTCGTGTGATGGTCCACAATTCACTGCGATTTCTTGCGGTCTTGGATGGAGCTGTCCCCAAACCAAGCTGTGATGCATCCTGATAAAATGTTTTCTACGACGCATCTGTAGAAGGTGAGAGTTGTTGGCGACTTGGGAAATAGAGGTGTTGGTGTGCTTTCTTGGTCATTGCTTTAATATGGGTGGTCCAGGAGATGTTGTTGGTGAAATTTATGCCTAGAATGTCTCTACTTTTGCGGCGGCCATGCAAACTGGGGTATGTGTAGCACAACTACATCTGAAGTCGATCACTGTCTCCTTTGTGAAGGGCACGTGGCTGAAAATCTGTGGAAAGATATGAAAGAGAAAAAGCACTGTCATTTCTTTACTAGAACATCTTTTATACTGCACATGCTACATGTTTACATAACATGAACTAGATATAATGTGAGTGATCAATTAGGGAACACTATCTATATTACGTGGGTGGAATACGTCACACCATGATTTAGATTGGGAACAAGAGAACCTCTTCAAAGTTACCTGGGAAATTGACGAGCACAAAAAAAAAGTCGTCTTGACAAACAAAAGCAGTATGGAGGAAAAACATCTATTTCCATGTAACCTCCCCCAGTAATTGACATTCCTTTAAGATCACCGCTGATACTCTAGCAGTAGGTGGTCATTGGAAATGACAAACAATTGTTTCTATTAACTCTCATGTAATGATACACACAGTAAAACATTGTAACACACAGCCTCGAGTATTTTTTTAGATTTCAGTAATGTAAATAAGTTACAGCTATTAAAAATACATTTACCTTTGAAAATCCTGTGAGGAAAATAACTTTGTTATTCTGAATCTGAAATTCTGTTAACCAAAAAACTCCCTTTGCCTCACTCAAGTAGATATTTTCATGACACATTTTTGAGATCAATTAGTTAAGCAACTATTGACATTGCAAAACTACCTGTAAGTGTTTCTGATAAATGGAACAATATAAAATAAATTATTTTCAATTTATTTCTATGGTGTTTTTCTTGGTCAGCTGAAAAACACATTGAATTTTCTTGAAATCACAACTTTTCCAAGTTTCTGAAATATCAGTGTGCACAACTAACTAATTAATGCTATAATTAGTCAGTTATTCAGAATAATTTATCTGAGATATCAAGCATGGTAGAGTTGGTGCAGTGTTTGCTGGTTCACATTCCTTGCTTGAGACTTTGAGAATAAAAATCGGTTTTCCAATACAGAATGGAGGAAGTGTTGTGTTTAGTGGTCATAGTTAGCAGAGGCCCACCTGCTCTCAGGTGGCCTTTAAAGATCCCATACTACTATCGAGAAGAGCAAGCAAGTTATCCTGTGTAGGAAAGAACTGCAGAAGCTGTTTCAAATCGAAAGTAGACACAAAATGCTGGAGTAACTCAGCGGGACAGACAGCATTTCTGGACAGGAGAGAAAGAATGACCCAAGGGCGTCGACTCAAAACGTCACCCATTCCTTCTCTCAAGCGAGTTATCCTGGTGTCTTAGCCAATATTTATCCCCCAATGAATATCACTGAAACAAGATTGATAATATGGTTATTGCTGGTAGACAAAAATGCTGGAGAAACTGAGGCAGATGAGGCAGCATCTATGGAGCGAAGGAATAGATGACGTTTCGGGTCGCGACCCTTCTTTAGAATGCTTCTTACATTTTTCCAGCATCTGAAGTTCTTTCCTAAACATATGGTTATTGCTGTATCATTGTTGAGGCACTGAATGAATGAATGAAAGATACTTTATTGTCACATAAACAGTGCCTTTCTTGTTTCTCACACTGCAGTTATAACTGTAAATCAAAAGTACTTTCACTGTAAAGTGCTTTGGACTATCCAAGAAGTGATGTAAAGGCTTTATATAAATGTACAATTTTCTTTAATAACTCACAACCATTGAAACTCTGTAATTATTAAACTGAAGACTGACTATCCAATGATCCAACGAGCAGTCGCTGGTGCTGCAGGGCATTAATTTACCACTGTGGCAGAGGCATCTGACAGCACTCCATTTACTTGAAACCAGCTTTAAAGTAAGTCAAAGGTGGACACAAAATGCTGGAGTAACTCAGCGGGGCAGGCAGAGAAGGAATGAAGGAATGGGTGACGTTTCGGGTCAAGTACTTACTGAGACTGCAATAAATTAATTGTAGTGCCTTTTTGCAGACTTGTTTGTAAATAAAAGGCATGTTTGCTTTAGTCCCATGTTGATGCTGTTATTATAATTTGATGCTTTTTTTGCCTTTTTAATGAAAGTGATGGGTGCCTCATGAAAAACATAGAGAAATAATGTAAGGTTCAATGTTGCATTAAACAGCCCAAAAGGTGCCATTGGTTTTAAGTTTGCATGGCATGATTACTTTAAAGAGCTATCCTATTAGTTCTACTCCTCTGATAAGCTGATGCTGGCTAGGAGTCTGCCAGGAACAGAACTAGATGAAGGTAGTCTGACAGCATATTGAAACAGCATTGGAGTAATATGCAAAATAACTTATGTGGTTATTTATGTGGCTATAAAGTTATTATGTGGCTATAAAGTGCTTTATTAATAATGTTTCCAGTCCATGTTATATCTTTATTTTGTATGATTCTCTTTGGTGGGGTGGGGGGTGGGTGGGGAGTGGAGGGCTTGGGTAGGTGGGGAGGGTTTTTGGTGGGTGGGGAGGGATGGGGGGGGTGGAGGGGGTTGGGGGGGGGGGGTGAGGAGGAGGGGGGAAGAGCCTGTCCTTTGTCAAATTGTGGAGGTTACATATTTGGAGACCTGCTCGACCATAGAATAAGGTTTATCCACAGTTAAAAGCAAATTGGCATCTTTGTGCCTATAACAAGAACAACTATGAATTTTTGGGGCCAGGGAATTCTCCATCAAATTTAACCAATGCCTTTCTAGTGATTAGGAAAAATGTTTATTTCATTAATTTCCTGTCCAATATTTCCTGTGCAAATATCGTTGGTCCTTTGTATTGATCACACATCCCAATAAGCGAGGGTACACAAAAAGCTGGAGAAACTCAGCGGGTGCCAGCAGCATCTAAGGAGCGAAGGAGATAGGCGACGTTTCGGGTCGAGACCCTTCTTCACACATCCCAATAAGCGAGTTTGGTAGTCCGAAAAACGCAAGGAATCATGGGATTTGTCAAAGTTCAAATGCTATAAATAAAAATTGAACACAGCGCTGTAGATACAATGAGTATAGTTTGGGTCTGATTTTTTGTCTTTTTTCAAGCTTGTATTTGTCAAGGGGCAGACAGAGGGGGCAGATACGAGTGGGAGACCGGGGGGTGAGGGGGGGGGGAGACTGGACTGGCAGAGAGAATTCTCGGCAGCTGCATGCACACAGAACCGCGCCTCATCTGCAGCCTGGATTGAACCCGGGTCCCCGGCGCCGCAAGCGCTACCAAACCGCCACTGGTCCATTCCCCCCACCCCCCCACTCGAGTGTCCCATCCCCACCCAGGGGGGCGGCCTGAGACGTCCAGACCGACGGGACACTGGCCCCCAGGCCCATACCAGCGTGGAGAAGCGGCAACCCCGGCTCACCTCTGTCTCTGCCACTGGGCCCACCGACAGCCCCGGACCGACAGCACCAGTGGCCCCTGGCCCACAGCCAGCACGGAGAACCCACGGGCCCACAGCCAGCGCGGAGAACCCACGGGCCCACAGCCAGCGCCAACTCCAGCCCAACCCCGCTCTAACTCCAGAGGAAACCGCTTTCCAATGTGCCACTACGGCAACAAGTGCCAGTTCGACACAGCCTGGCCGAGCTGCGCTCCCTCAGCCGCCACCCCAAGTACAAGACAGAGCCGTGCAGCACCTTGCGCACCACCGGCTTCTGCGCCTATGGTGCTCGCTGCTACTTCATCCACCACCCCGAGGAGGAGCGAGGGCCTCGCCTGCGCCAGCCTGGTCTCAGCCTCCTCTGGCCCGGTGCTCGACTGGGCCGCGCTGTGGGTGGCCTTCAGCCCCGACCTGGAGTTGGAGCTGGCCCGGACTCTGGGCTTAGGGCTAGGCAAGGGAGGAGGAGGAAGTTGCTGCTGTCGCCAGCAGCACCATCACCAACAGCACCATCAGCTCCAGCGGGCTCCTGGCCTACCCATGGCGGCAGGAGCCCATCTGCAGACTCTCCGACCAGGACGACTCCAGCAACAGCGGCTCCGAGTCGCCCGTCTTCGAGCAGGGCCGGTGGCTGCCCATCTTCAGCAGGGTCTCGGTGTCAGAAGTGAGGGGAGTGGAGGAGGAGGTGCCGGCCAACCTGGCGGGACAGGCAAAACCGAGCTGGAGCCAGCAGTTACAGCGCCGGCTGCAATTCCGGGGCCCAGGGTCACCCCGGACAGGCACGGGATGGGGACAGCCCAGCAGCAACTCAACGCAGCACCACCGTGCCGAGACTGTTTATAGCATGTGACCTATGACCTGGGCATGCGCTGTCGGAATACCAAACTCGCTTATTGATCCAAATTGACTCTGCTAGGTCAGTGGCTTTTGCTGAGATGTAAAATGTGTAATGTTCCTTTTATATTTAGTGATTGAATGCAGTAGTTTTATATTTCCACTGCTGCTAAGCTTGTGTAATTAACTTGGATGTTCTTATAAATCCCTTTGCAAAAGCGGCTACATTTTGGACAAAGAATTTCAATGGCAGTTATATTTGTTGTGGCACATTGAGATTATGAAGGTACTATAAAAAAGCAGATTTTTGTTGTTTCGAGGACCAAACTGACCAAAACAGAGCCGAGTCTGAATCTCATACACTGTCAAAGTTTTTACTTAACCACAAATGTCAAGAAATCTTTTATCTTGTCTCGAATCTTTTATGATCTCTTTGACCAAGCTTTCAGTGCTTTAGGCAGGCTCATATCTTTGGAGGCACTAAATAAATGTTAACTTTTGTTGAAGTTACATTACGTGCCCTGTTTATTAACCTTTCACTTGCTCTTGAGTAATCCAGAAAACTCAATAAAATCCAGAGATTTTATTCACTGTACAATATCTATCATAGCCGCTGAATACAAGGATAATGAATTCATTATTCAATTTCATTCCTGGCATTAGAACTGTTTCTGCTGCCTTTAGTTAATATAAGATTGCTGAATGCTTTGGACCATTACCTGGCCAAAGTATTTACTGCAAAATCAAATTGTTAAGTATTACTGGCTCCAGGTTATTTTCTCTCATTAGATCATGATGAATTCAGTTTGTAGGTTGTACCCCACTCAGAATTAGGAAGGCCATATCTATCTACGTAAATAATGTGTCTCCCCTGCAGATTTTGCATTGTTACCAGATTTAAAAAAAAAATGACAGCATTGGATTTCACCCTTTTCTATGAGTACAAATTTTGAAGTTATTCATTTGAGGAGATTTTACGGTATTGGCTGGGTCTGCAGCAGTGAATTGTTCACTTGTCACCGTGCCTAAGGATTTGTAACTCATTTCTGACTCTTACACTTTGCAAGCATGCAGATTCTTTGCAATTTGATTGAAATTCAACAGTTTTCAGATCTGAAGCAGCTGTTGTTGTAGGAATACTTTGCTGATATTATTATCCAGGAATACAAGCAACACCTACTAGTTTTACATGGTGCTTTGAGTTAAGTGCTTAAGTGTTTACATGACCAACAGGGAATTCAGTCCATTTTTTCTTGGACCTGAAAAGAAACAGATTGATGATTTTGGCAATGGTTAAAGAAGCTGGTTGGTTGTAAGTTGTGTGGTATTTTTCTACAGCCAGTCTGGAGCATTTTATAATTATTTTTACAATACAATACAATACAATACAATACAGTTTATTTGTCACATTGCACATAAAGTGCAAGTGAAATGAAATGAATATTTTTATTGAAAGATTTATCACCACATTAAATAATTATTTTTGTGTGGTCTTAGCATTGTATCAATGACATAAGCAATTAAATTCACCAGTTTGCTTTAGATATCTAAATTGAGATAATCAAATACAAAGCTTGCATTTTCAGTAAATGTTATTTTGAAAGGTGTGATTTTATTTTGTTTTGAGCAGTACACATGGAATACAAATGATCTTTCAATCCTTTTGTGTCATGCCTTTGTTATTTCATCTCCGTTCAACCATCTGCTTATCAAACCACCCACCACCCCATCACCTGTGCTCACCTATTACCTGCCATGCTTTGTCCAGCCCCATCTCTTCCAGCTTTCTCCTCTCACCTCGCACCTCTCCCCACAACCAGTCTGAAGAATGATCCTGTCCCAAAACGTCACCTATCCATGTTCTCCAGGGAAGCTGCCCGACCCACTGAGTTACTCCAGTGCTTTGTGTCTTCTTTTGTAAACCAGCATCTGTCTTTCCTCATTTCTTCCTTCTTAATAAGTGTCCACTTCAGTTGCCACTTTTCGGGAACCACACTTCCCTATTCTACAACACTCTCCCGGATCCTACCATTTACTTTGCAAGTATTGCCCTGGTTTGAGATACCAAAGTGCAACCATCTCCAAATTAAATAACATTTGCCTTTCCTATGCTCATCTTCCCAATTGATTTAGATTCTGGTGTAAACTGATATATCCCTCCCCACTCTCATCATGCCATCAATGTTGTTGTCATCTGCAAATTTACTAACAGTTTAACATAATTGTCAACAAAATCATTAATATAGGTAACAAAAAATAATGGACTCACTACCAAGACATGTGGCACTCCTCTGGACACTGCCTCCAATTTGAAAAACAATACTCCACAACTAATCTTTGATTCTTAATGTTTAATGTTTTATGTGGCATTACTAACTGTCACTGTATGTTGTTGTCTCTTGCGGGCAGAGCACCAAGGCAAATTCCTTGTATGTGACTACTTGGCCAATAAACTTATTAATTCCTTTCTCTAGGGCAATCTTGAATCCAATTGGCTTGTTTCCCTTGGATTTCATGTAACCTTCCAGATTAGCCTACCATATGGATCCTTGTCAAAAGCCTTACTCAAATCCACATAGACAACACATTCTGTGCTGAGATATACAAACAAAGAAATAATAAATCTGTATGGACCTGTTACATTTACTGGGGCACTGAATTCTGACATGGCAAAGCCACTCCGAGCCTAGTCAAACTTGCAAAGATATCTCTCAAACAACGGAGCCTAACGTCAAAATTGGCAAAGCCAATCCACAGAGTAAAGCACAGATTGATGTAATGGTACTCGCAGAATAATGCCATGCAGATAACATGCCCGACTCCTCCATCACAATCCCTGAGAATGAGTTATCAAAGGGGGTCGATGGACTTGTCAGTAAAACCAGCATGGTGGTATACACATGGGAAAGATTAGTCGGGTCGTCAATGTTGATTTGCCAGCTCCATGAAGTCTTGTTGCATTAAGTTGAACGTGGGCAAGGACACCTCCTCCTACCACTCTCCCTCAGGTGATGAATCTGATTCCCCATGCTGAGCATTTTGGAAGAAACATTGAACGTATCAGTGCTGCATATTATTAAATATGCAAATATGGATTAATTTCAGAGGTGCAGATAATTATGACATCTAATTTTATGCAAAGTCTATTGGACAACATTTACATAATTAAGTCCTTTGCAAAGGATTGTATCTCCATCCCGGAGCTGTGGAATCATTGAATGTATTTAGGCCAGAGACTAACATCCATTTGAAATGTGTGGGAGTTGAGGTGTCATGAGAGAGCGCAGGATCGTTGTGGCTTGCAAAGATTTTGTGAATCCCAAAATCCTGGGGCACCGTTGCAACCCTGCCTACGCCACCACGCACCATGCGTGCATCACGTGCGCCTCACGACACGTGCGTCGTGACGCGTAAATGATGCCGCGTAAATGATGCCCAAGTGGGACAGGCCCTTAAGATTGGATCAAGTACGACTTTATTGATGGAGCAAGCACAAAAGGCTGATTGCCACGGTGCCTTTCCTGTTTCATATGTTATAAGCAGTGCATTAATTGGTACGATCTCTTAACGGCAACTGGTGAAGCCACAATTGGAAAGTTTGTGTCAGTGTCAGCAAATTTAGTGTCAGACAGCTGGAAAAAAAAAATTGTTTCCATTGAGGATCTTAATTCTAATGGTAACTAGATGTACTTTTATGTGGCTTTGACATTTATAATAATTAAATGTAATTGTCATTTCTATGGTCAGATTAAAGGTCTTGTATAAAAGGTTTTAGTTGAATGTTTTCAATATTTTTTGCACATCAACACTAAACTTATCAACGTACAAGCGTTCAAATTGGGGAAAAGATATAGAAACATTGTGGTCTTCATCTTACTACAGTGTTGTTTTGTTTACATAACACTGCAAGATAATTTGAGCATGAATTAGATTAATGTAAAATGTGGCCACAATTTACATTTTATTCTCCGTTATTCTAGATTCAAAATGCCAATGATGTTTTAATTGCACCACTGGAGAAGTTTCGTAAAGATCAAATAGGGGCAGCAAAAGTAAGTAATATAGTTTTGTTCATTATAATTGAATATATTTTCCCAGTTGTCACAGAATTGGCGGAGATGTTCAAAAGTTCCAAAGAGAGCTGGGTCTGAATAGTTTGTACATTCAGATATTGAAAAAATTACTTTAGTTGTGATTTCAGAACCAAGTAAGGTGAACAGAATGAAGTTAAGTACCTGCTTTATTGATGTGTCTTGCATCACTATTGTGTTTTTCCATATAGAAACTTATGCTTGCAAAGCTTTTGTGCATTTTTGGTTTGCACTTTCTGCAGTAATTCTGTATTCCTTTTGCAACACGGAGGCAAGAATTGCACACATATTTCTAAGTTGTGTATTTATTTATCATCATTGTCTTTGAAACTGTAGCTTTTTGTGTCTATTTTCGGTTTAAATCAGCATCTGCAGTTCCTTCCTACACATAATTGCCCCTTAGACTGGAATAAGAACATTGGACTGTTTTGCACTCGGAGAATAAAATAAATAAAATATTGCTATCTTAACCCACTGATGTGGTGCACCAAAGTGTTTTGCATACCTTTAAGAGTGGTTGTAATATGTTAGACAATGTAAAACAGTATTTAAGCAATTCAATCAGTTTGAATCAGAAATGTTTTTGCACTCCTTGAAAAGATATCAACATTCATCCATGAGCAGCATAGCATAGAATTGGATTCAATACTTTATTGTCACATGTGACATGTCGCAGTGAAATTCTTTGCGTGCATAGCCAAGGTATGCAAATAGCCGCCACGGAAAGTAAGCTTTACGATAAGGTTTGCACATTGGATTCATTATTATTATCACGTGCAGCCAGAAACAGTGGAAAATGTTTGTTCATGTGACAGTATCAAACCTAAACATACAACAAAATAAGTACAATCAAGCCATGCACAACAGGTAGTATAGAGAGAAAACCACCAGAGCACCGAGTACAGTGCTGCAGTTCTGTAGCATTACAGCTGCAGAGAAAGTACAGATTAAAAAAAGGCCAAGGACCACAATGAGGTCGGACATCACTGTAGCAGTAGTCTGGTAACAGTGAGGAAAAATATGTTCCTGAGTCTGGTAGTATTTGGTTTCTATTTATTATACCTGCCCCATGGGAGAGGAGAGAAGAGGGAATGACAGGGGTGTAAATGATCCTTGATTATGTTGGCTGCTTTTTCATGGCTGCATGAAGTGGAGATGGATTTGATGGGATGGACGCTGGTTTGTTTGATGGACTGGGCTACATCCACATCTCTCTGCAATTTCTTGCAACCTTTGGCAGTGCATTTGCCAAACCAAGTTATGTTGCATGCTGATAGGGTGGTTATATGGTTCATCTGTATACTGTAGTTCTTAAGAGTTGTTGGAGACATGCCAAACTAACTCTTCTGAGAAAATATAGGCATTGTTGTGCTTTCTTGGCTGTAGCTTGTACATGGATGGTCCAGGACAAATGGTTGGTGATGTTTAGAAACATAGAAAATAGGTGCAGGAGTAGGCCATTCGGCCCTTCGAGCCTGCACCGCCATTCAATATGATCATGGCTGATCATCCAACTCAGTATCCCGTACCTGCCTTTCCATACCCCCTGATCCCTCTAGCCACAAGGGCCACATCTTAAATATAGCCAATGAACTGGCCTCAACTACCTTCTGTGGCAGAGAATTCCAGAAACTCACCACCCTGTGTGTGAAAAACGGTTTTCTCATCTCGGTCCTAAAAGATTTCCCCCTTAACCTTAAACCTTGTTCTGGACTTCCCCAACATTGGGAACAATCTTCCTGCATCTAGCCTGTCCAACCTCTTAAGAATTTTGTAAGTTTCTATAAGATCCCCTCTCAATCTTCCAAATTCCAGCGAGTACAATCCGAGTCTATCCAGTCTTTCTTCATATGAAAGTCCTGACATCCCAGGAATCAGTCTGGTGAACCTTCTCTGTACTCCTTCTATGGCAAGAATGTCTTTCCTCAGATTTGGAGACCAAAACTGTACGCAATACTCCAGGTGTGGTCTCACCAAGACCCTGTACAACTGCAGTAGAACCTCCCTGCTCCTATACTCAAATCCTTTTGCTATGAATGCTAACATACCATTCGCTTTCTTCACTGCCTATTGCATCTGCATGCCTACTTTCAATGACTGGTGTACCATGACACCCAGGTCTTGTTGCATCTCCCCTTTTCGTAATCGGCCACCATTCAGACAATAGTCTACTTTCCTGTTTTTGCCACAAATGTGGATAACCTCACATTTATCCACATTATACTGCATCTGCCATGCATTTGCCCACTCACCCAGCCTATCCAAGTCACCTTGCAGCCTCCTAGCTTCCTCCTCACAGCTAACACTGCCACCCAGCTTTGTGTCATCCGCAAACTTGGAGATGTTGCATTTAATTCCCTCGTCCAAATCATTAATATATGCCTAGAAACTTGAACCCCTCGAGCATCTCGACTTCAACCCTATTGGTGCTGACTGGAGCACATGCACCACCTCGTTTCCTGGGCATATACCCAACCTCGTTTCCTGTTCAATAACTAGCTCCTTCGTCTTGCTGACATTGAGGGAGAACTTGATTCCTTGACACCTTGTTACTAAGCTCTCTAACTCCTTTCTGCATTCAGTTTCAGTTGGGAATTAAGTTATTCCTGCTCTAATTAATACCAAGTGAAGATGACTAAAGGGCAAAGGCAAGATATGGCTTGGCAATGATACCAACCAAAGCTGAAGATTTGTTGTCGAGCCATGCATGTGTAATCAGTTGGACAAGCCACGGCGGGTACGGATGCCTATGGATTTGCAGGAGTTGATTTTCTTTATGGAAAGAATGCAGATCTAATGGTTAGAAATGTCTCGTTGGAGTGAAGCTGCAGTACTTTTATCAAAGTGTTAGAGAAGGAACTGCAGATGCTGGAAAATCGAGGGTACACAAAAAGCTGGAGAAACTCAGCGGATGCAGCAGCATCTAAGGAGCGAAGGAGATATGAAGAAGGGTTTCGGCCCGAAACGTTGCCTATCTCCTTCGCTCCTTAGATGCTGCTGCACCCGCTTTTTGTGTACCCCCGTACTTTTATCAAATACTTTTTAGATTCGGCACACAATCATTAATCAGTGAAAGCAATACTGTCTCTTTTTTTATATATATCTCCAGATTGCTCATGCATTCCTTAATAATTAAATCTTTATATACTAAATATGTACAGCATATGGCATAAGATTATTCAGATTTAACATGTGTCAAGCAAGTATTGGTACTGTGAAACAAGATGAATTACAGCCTGTTTTTTGATATGTGGCCACTGTGGTTATTGAGTTAATGTAAATAATAGCTTGGTGACTTAACTGGGAAAGGATTTCAGGCATGAAGGAGCTTTCCTTATTTGGTATTGTGGTTTTTTTGGCCTCCAGCTGATAACTTTAGGGAGATCACTGTGAGATATATTGCGTGGCCTAGATCACTGAATTCATCAAAGAAATTAAGCAGCATTTATTAGAATGCCTGATGGTTTTTACAAACTGATTACATCAAAATCCAATGTTGTTGATGTGAATTGCTAGCCATTTTAATTTGAAATAACTGATGACTGATTACCTTTAAAAAAAAAATATCCTTGCTGATACAATTTTGTTCACGTTGATATCCATTACAAAGGCTTGCAATTCACTTCTTGGCTTCAAAAATGAAACAAGCAGATAAAAAAATGTACCCAATTACTCACTGACTGTTGTATCTGCAACACCAGATAAATAACGAAAACATGGAGATTTACATGAAAGCCTGAATACTGGTCAGGGTACAGACGGTTAATGAACCTTATCTGTCCAGATGTTCACAATTCTTGCTTGTGGGTTGCATTGTTTGTTTCTTGACACTTGATGACAACCAGATTACATTTTTTTTTGGTTTACTTAAAAATGTACTGTGGCATACTAAAACAAAACTCTTTTCCCACGACATTATATTCAGTTGTTGAGGCGATTCATTGAGAAATCATTTTAGAATAATTTTCTTTTGTAATATTTTAAATTGGGATTTATGGTTTTCGAAACATTTCACATTTTACCCTTTAATTTTCCACCATTGGTTAAGTTTATTCGTTTGTTTGTGCTTCTCATACCAATATATTGACATAATCTTCCCGTTATTCCTCCGTTTATTTTCACCAACCAAGGAGACAGATTTAAATCACTCAACGTTTTCAGAGGAATAATGTTTATTTTCCTTTCCTATAAGCTAAAAACCTTCCGGCGTAAACTTTGGAAATACGTGACCTTGTTCAAGTTGATATCCATTACAAAGGCTTGTAATTCACATAATCGTCTATATCTCTCGTTTCCCTTATTCCTAACCAGTCTGAAGAAGGGTCTCAACCCGAAACGTCACCCATTCCTTCTCTCCAGAGATGGTGCCTGTCCCGCTGAGTTACTCCAGCTTTTTGTGATGCTGGGACGGCATGGTGGCGCAGCGGTAGAGTTGCTGCCTTACAGCACTTACAGCGCCGGAGACCCGGGTTCGATCTTGACTACGGAAAACAAATGGTCGGCACGGACTGGAAGGGCCGAGAGGGCCTGTTTCCGTGCTGCAATTGTTATATGGTTATATGGTTACGGGTGCAGTCTGTACGGAGTTTGTATGTTCTCCCCACGACCTGCGTGGGTTTTCTCTGAGATCTTCGGTTTCCTCCCACACTCCAAAGACGTACAGGTTTGAAGGTTAATTGGCTTGGCATAAATGTAAATTATCCCTAGTGTGTGTAGGATGGTGTAAGTGTGCGGGGATCGCTGCTCGGTGTGGAATCGGTGAGCTGAAGGGCCTGTTTTTGCGCTGTATTGCTAAACTAATCTGCAGTTCCTTCCTACACATATCACTGAAGGTGCTCCTCAGCCATACTCATCTTCCCTATTTCATCAATGACGTTCCTTCCATCATAAGGTCAGAAGAGTCAATTTTCTCTGATGATCGTGCAACACTTACTGTCATTCGCAACTCTTCAATAAATAAGGCAGCCCATGCCTATGTGCAACAAGTTTTAAAAGTCAGACCTAGACTGATAAGTGGCAGAAAACATTTGCACCACGAACATGCCAAGCAATGACCATCTCCAACAAGAGAGCTTCTAACCACCCTACACTTGATATTCAGCAGCATTGCATTCATTGAGTTCCCCACCATCAACATCCTGCATGCCACCACTGTCCAGAAATGTGGATAGCACAAGGAACTGCAGATATTAAAATCTTGAGCAAAAAAGTGCTGGAGTAGTTCAGTGAGTCAGGCATTTCTGTGAAGGAAATTGTACAGGATCCTCCTTCAGACTAACAGCAGTAAGAAGTGGGGGAGTGGGGGGCTGGAAAAGAGAGGTGAGAGCGGGACAAAGCCTGGATGGGTGGGTATAGGTGAGGTAGGTTTTGATTGGCAGCTGGGTAGAGTAAGTGGCAAAGGCTCAAGGTGAAAATGAGACAAAGGGTGTTAGATAAGCAGAAAAGAGAAGGAGTGAAATGTAATTTTTGGCTTGTACTCGCTAGAATTTAGAAGACTGAGGGGGGATCTTATAGAAACTTACAAAATTCTTAAGGGGTTGGATACGATAGATGCAGAAAGATTGTTCCCGATGTTGGGGAGGTCCAGAACAAGGGGTCACAGTCTAAGGATAAGGGGGAATTCCTTTAGGACCGAGATGAGGAAAACATTTTTCACACAGAGAGTGGTGAGTCTCTGGAATTCTCTGCCACAGAAGGTAGTTGAGGCCAGTTCATTGGCTATATTTAAGAGGGAGTTAGATGTGGCCCTTGTGGCTAAAGGGATCAGGGGGTATGGAGAGAAGGCAGATACAGGATACTGAGTTGGATGATCAGCCATGATCATATTGAATGGCGGTGCAGGCTCGAAGGGCCGAATGGCCTACTCCTGCACCAATTTTCTATGTTTCTATGTAAAGCCAAAGAAGGGATATAAGGGGACAGAGGGGAAGGGAAGGAGGGGGGATAAAAGTGAAATTACACTCGGGGATGGGAGATAAAAGATCAAAGGAGATGGGAGGAGTGGAGTGACTGGGAGAGTGACAATAGAATAAATTGTTGTCCACTGGTGTAGGGGGAATGCACAGGGAAAAGAGAGGTGGGGAGAGAGGTATTACTTGCAATTGGAAAATGTATTGTATGTCTTGTGTTAGTTATAAGAGCAGGTATGAGACTGGGTTTCCTGTACTCCTTCACTACTTGATGTCTTGTTTTTACAATCTTCATATACGTGTCTGGTATGTGACAGAATGGTATCTAGCTTGGTCCAGCACGTGCGTGGATGAGTGCAGCGTTTATACTTTTCAAGACGTTCCTGAAGCACCATTTCGGACAAAGCATCCTACATCCTACCAAATGGACCACGCTGAGCATTCATTTCACTCGACATGGTAGCTTGGCGTGCACCATCTACAAAATCACTGCCAATCAATTCAGCCATATCTACCAAACCTGCAATGTCTATTGTAGGAAGACTGAGGGCAGCAGGCAGATGGGAATGTCACCAGCTGCAAGTCCAATCGAACACCATCTTGACTGGAAATATGTCACACATATTTCATTGCCATTGGATCAAAGTCCTAGTCTTCAATGCAGGAGCATCTCAAGGAGCTGAGCTCACCTCCTATTCCACTCTATTTTCATAACTATGTATCCAGACACAGCTCCCATGCCATCTTTAAATTTGCAGATAGTCCCACCATTGTTGGACAAATAACAGGTAATGTTGAGTCCAAGCACAGGAGGTAGATTGATAATCTGATTGGTTCCGGAACAACAATGTTGCTCACAATGTTAACAAGACCAAAGAGAACAAATTCTTCCATTTTAAGTTACAACCCACTCCTTTTTTTACCCTTCTTCTCCCCCCCTCCCCTTCTCTGTCCCCTTCCACTGATATCTCTCTATTAGACTGCATGTTACACACCTCTTGTCTCTTTATCAACACTGTTTGGTCTCTTTATCTCCTTTAGACCCTTTATGTCACCATGTTTTCTCATTTTCATCGCTAGCCTTTGTCCACCCAACTGTTAATGAAAATAAAAAACCCTTACCTGTAACTTGCTTTCTCCGGGTCCCACGTCTACTCCAGCTTTGTCTCCATCACTGCAATCAGCTTGAAGAAAAGTCCCGACCCGAAACATCACCTATCCATGTCCTCCAGAGATGCTGCCTTACTCGTTGACCTTCTCCAGCCAAAGAGCTGTCTGTTGACTTCAGGAAGGAAAAGCAGAGGATCCATGAACCTGTCTTCATCCATTTGGAGAGTGGTAGAGAAAGTCCACGGCTTCCAGTTTCAGGGTGTGAATATCTCTAAAGATCTGACTTGGGGGCCAGTACAGTAATTCAATCATAAAGAAAGTTTATCAATGTCTCTACTTCCTTAGAAGATTGAGGATATTCAATAGATTGCTGAATGCTCTATCAAACTTCTTCAGGTGAATGGTAGAAAACATGCTGACTGGTTCCACAGCAACCTGGTTTGGTAATTTGAATGCCTAAGCACGAAGAAGGTTGCAAAAAGTAGTACACATTGTCAGTTCATCATAGGTACTGATCTCTCTACCATTGAAGGGATCTACAGGGGTGCTGCCTCAAAAAGGCAGCTGATATCATCAAAGACCCACACCACCCTGGCCATGAACTCGTCACGTTGCTACCATTGGGAAGAAGGTATGGGAACCTAAAAACTGTGTGACCTCCAGGTTCAAGAACAGCTACTTTACAGCAACATCAGGCTGTTGAGCATTGCACGACATTAACTACAGCCCTACCTGAGCAACAATAATCAACTTTGTTTTTGCACTACAGACTTTGGTTTTACGCTGTTATAGTCTGATTACCTGGTATTGCTGATTATCAATTTATTGTACTACTGATTAATGTGCATCTATCTGTGTGTTATTATTTTAATGGACCTGTAAAGCTCCAGTAAGTAATTTCATTGTTCCATTGATGGTACTTTATGACAGTTAAATTCTCTGCACATGACTTTTGCCTCTTGGTTTGAAACTCTTATTCAAAGTTTTGTATTTATGGGGGGTAGCCCAGCAGCACTGTCAAAGCACCCTTTTATCATGAGGACTAAGATGGTTCAAGAAATTAATTCACCACCTTCCCAAGAGCTATCAGGGAAGGCTTTGCCAGAGGTGCCAAGATCTTGAAAAAAAATCTCATAATCATAATCATCATCGTAATTTATTAGCCAAGTATGTTTTGCAACCTACAAGGAATTTGGTTTGCCATACAGTCATACCAAAAAAGCAACAAGACGCACAACTACATACAAATTTGACATAAACATCCACCACAGTGACTCCTCCACATTCCCCACTGTGATGAAAGGCAATAAAGCCTTATCTTCTTTCCTCCTATCCTCCCACGGTCGGGGGAGTCAAACCATCTGCAGCCGGCGATCGAGCTCCCACTTCGGGGCGGTCTAAGCTCCCACATCGGGACGGTCGAAACTCCTGCGGCTTGGAGTTCCCGAAATCGGTCGCTAACGGTTGTAGAGGCGCGATTCAACGTTGCAGCGGCCCCTACAGCCTGTCTTGTCTTTTTAAATTTTTTTTTGTCTAGTTAAATGTAGTTGTACGTGTTTTGTTTTGTACTGTTTCTAACTGTATATGTGGGGGGGGGGGGGGGGGGGGAACTTTTAAAATCTCTTCCCTGCACGGGAGACACAACTTTTTCCCTGTCGGGTCTCCGTTGTCGTTGGGGCCTATTACCGTGGAGCGGCCTCCGACCGGGACGACCTGGGGGCTCCAGTCGCGGAGCCTGTGGAGTTGCGGACTACTCACCATCGTGGGGCTGGTCGGCTTCGGAGCGTGGGGAGCGGTGGTGGCTCGCTGCTGTGGCCCGACTCCGGAGCTCCGGCTACAGCTGCAGGCCTGTGGACTGTGATATCGGGAGCTCGCGGGTCCGGGTGAGAGACCGCTTTCTGGAGCTCCCGCAATGCGACCCGGAGTGGGGCCGTACATCGTCCGGCGCGGCTTTAATGGCCTCGGGACATTCCAGTGCCCGCTGGTGGCTCCAACTTGTGACATTTGGGCCTGGATCAGGGCTGTACTTCGCCCGGCGCGGCCTCAACAGCCGCTGGACTTAACATTGCCTGCCTGGGGCTTCAACATCGGGAGAGAAATGGTGCAGGGGAGAGAAAAGACTCTGCCTTCCATCACAGTGAGGAGGAGATTCACTGTGATGGATGTTTTCTGTAAATTAAATTGTTTGTGTGTCTTGCAGGAATTGTTTTATTTGTATGGCTGTATAAACGGAGTTTTGTTTGAGCCTCTCTGAGGTTCGAATGACAAGTAATAAAATCGAATCTAATCTAATCTAACCAGGGACCGCAAGCTTCACAATGTTAAAGTCCGCAGCTCCTGCAGGTTGGAGCATCAAAGGCCCACCCCTGGCAAAGGGATTGCCCGCTCTGAGATGTTAAAGTCTGCAGGCTCCAGAAGTCCCAAACAGGAGGCCGCCAACTCCAAGATGCAAAAGTGCGGACGGAGATACAACACGTAAAAAGTTGCATCTCCGTCGAGGAAAGATCCCCCACCGCTCCCCACAAATACAAAACTAAAGATAAGCAAAAACATACATTTTAGAACAAACTAAAAGCACAAAGAATGAAAAAGATGAAGACAGACCGTTGGCAAGGCAAACAAATGAAAAATAACTGCTCGCTCACACCAACCCATGTATCGCAAGAAGCTTTTAATGAGGCTGTTACTTATCTTAGTTGGCCCCATTCTTAGTCACAGGTGTGACCAACAAGATGAAAAATTGTGGAATATATCTCTTCTAATTCTTAAACCATTGCAGGTATTTTGTTTTGTGCTGTATATATGACTCCTTTTTTTCGGTTTGTCAAGTGAAATTTTTACATGTTATGCTGACAATGTTTGTTTAGGGTCAAAGGCCAAATATGACTGGTCACGTGTGTGACATCACACGGAAGCATTTTACAATCTCTGTGAATTTAAAAAAGCTAGAATGTTCATATCTTTAGCAGACATGCATTATAGTTCTGGAGGTAGGTAAATAGCAATGACCACTTTGTGATGACATCTGGTCACGTGTGTGACATTTTGGCTCACTTTGCAGAGAATGGGCCAGTAACTCATTTGACCCCAAAATAAACAAATTTCGTATGTAGGAATCAAAATTCGCTTACCTTGAGGTAGCAAGGTGTAATAGATTTTATTTTAAAGCATGTTTTTAGCTCCATTAAATCCAGAATTTAAAGTGTTCGTTAAAATTGCGGTTTGTGTTTCCTAGTTTGTCTAAGCTCTTGCATCGGGATGGTCGAAACTCCTGCGGCTTGGAGTTCCTGAAATCGGTCCCTAACCAGTTAACCCTAATTGCGGTTTGTGTTTCCTAGTTTGCAAATAAAAAATAATTTTACTGTACCTAGGCACATGTGTCAATAAAGTTCCACTGAGCCATTTAGATGCGCTGCTCAGCCAGCTTAATGATGCATTCCTAACTGTACAGTGAGAACTTCAGCTATGAGCCTGTCCCACTTAGGCGACTTTTTAGGCAACTGCAGGAGACCATGCAGTCGCCACATGTTCGCGGGTGGTTGCCGGGGAGTCGCCTTCATGGTCGCGAGGAGTTCCTGCATTCTGGGAATAGTCGCGGCCTCATTATGGTCGCGACTAGAACATGTTAAAACATTAGTGGCGACTAGAATGAAGCTGCCATGGAGAGTAGCGAGAATTCCCAATCCGTAGGTGGGTTGCCAGGAGGTCCTAGTGGGTTGCCAGGAGGTCGTAGGTTCTCAGAGGATCTCGTAAGTTGTAGCCGGTGCTGACTGGTGAATTTCATTGGCTCATTGGGTAAAAAAAGGTAAGCAGTAGTTTTCAGAACCAAGGATAACCGACCTGTAATGTGAAATGTCCACCGTGCTTCACAGCCGTGTATCTCTGACCTTAAAAGTTGTCTCCACTCCTTCTCCCCCCTTCCCCCAACTCTCCCCCCCTCTTTTAAAGGACTTACCGTACACTGTGCTTTAGCCATCTTAATTACAGCACCAACCTTCCTGTTCATCGCGGTGTGTGTCTGTATCACCTTGGCTTTGCACCATGGTGATTTTTTTAGGGCAAGCAGGTGGAGCGCTTTCTAAAAAATTCACACGGGCTGGTGAAGGAAGCGACGTGTTGTGTGTGTGTTCCACTCTGACAGTCGCCATTCCAGTTCCCGGCTTTTCAGGCAACTGCCCGTAACTTGACATTCGCCGGCAGTCTGCTGAAAAATCACCTAAGTGGGACAGGCCCATAACTGTGAGCAGGGAAGGGGACTGTGAGTTTCTTTGTTGGAATTCATTAGAGAGCACCATCACTTCATCCCTAACCAGAAAAACAATGGGTCAATGTTCCCGAGCTGAAATTTGGTGCAAGAGTTAAGATAATTGTGACCTGAGACATTACAAAAACCGAACATGTTGGAAATACTCAGCAGGCCAAGCAACATCCAGGGAAAGAGAAACAGAGTAAATGTTTCAGGCAGATGACCTTTTGATAGAGCTGAGAAAGGGAGAGAAATACTTATTTTAAGTTACAGAAGCATGAGGGGGTGGGATGAAAAGTTTGGTGATCCGTTGAGACAGAGTGATGATAGTTTAATTTAGAGATACAATGCAGAAACAGGCACTTCGGCCCACCAAGTCTATGGCCATCAGCGATCCCCACACATTAACACTATCCTACACACACTAGGGACAATTTGCAATTTTACCAGAGCCAATTAACCTACAAATCTGTTTGTTTTTGGAGTGTGGGTGGAAACCGGAGCTCCCGGAGAAAACCCACGCAGGTCACATGCAGAACATACAAACTCCGTACAGACAGCACCCGTAGTCAGGATCGAACCTAGCTCTATGGCGTTGTAAGGCAGCAACTCTACTGCTGCGACACCATGCCGCCCTGTGAAGGTGCAGCACTCAGCACAGGATTCTGAATTCTGAACAGCCAATTTAAGATTGTCTTATTGTCTCATGCATTAGGTGCAGAGTAATGAAATTCTTACTTGCTTCAGCTTTACAAGCTCCCGCCCACACACCTGTAGAAGTATAACAGGGTATTTGGCAATATGCCAAATCCCCTCAAATCTCTAAAGATGTAGAGGCGTCTTTTAGTTTTTATTTGATCTTCAGCAATGTGAAGCTGGTGACTTTCTTCACTGCTGTCACACCGATGAAGACGGGTACATGGTCTCTATGCTTTCCTTTCCTGAAGGTAACAATCGGCTCCTTGCTCAATCTATCGTTAAGAACAAGATTGTGCTCTGGCACTATTCAATCAGGTTATTGTTCTCCGTCCTGTAATCTGATTCATTGTCACCTGTATGTCAATAGACAATAGAAAATAGGTGCAGGAGTAGGCCATTTGGCCCTTCGAGCCAGCACCGCCACTCAATGCGATCATGGCTGATCATCCCCAATCAGTACCCCGTTCCTGCCTTCTCCCCATATCCCCCGACTCCGCTATTTTTAAAGAGTCCTATCTAGCTCTTTCTTGAAAGCATCCAGAGAACCTGCCTCCCTGCCTTCTGGGGCAGAGAATTCCACAGACTCACCACTCTCTGTGAGAAAAGGTGTTTCCTCGTCTCTGTTCTAAATGGCTTACTCCTTGTTCTTAAACTGTGGCCCCTGGTTCTGGACTCCCCCAACATTGGGAACATGTTTCCTGCCTCTAGTGTGTCCAAGCCCTATACGTTTCAATGAGATTTTCTTTCATCCTTCTAAACTCCAGTGTACAAGCCCAGCTGCTCCATTCTCTCAGCATATGACAGTCCCGCCATCCCGGGAATTAACCTTGTAAACCTATGCTGGACTCCCTCAATAACAAGAATGTCCTTCCTCAAATGAGGGGACCAAAACTGCACACAATACTCCAGGTGTGGTCTCACTAGGGTTCTATACAACTGCAGAAGGATGTCGCCCAGCAATGGTGGTTTAATTGGCAAATTTAAAAATGGCATTGGAGCTGCTATAGAGATGGCATTGGTCACGGCTATAGAGAGAGTAGAGCAGTGGATTGAGCATGCAGCCTTGTGCGGCTGCTGTGCTGAATAAATATTTTCACGTTGCCAGAGACAGCAAATTATCAGGAGTTGGAGAATTCAATGTTAAGTCCATTGTTAACAGTTTGATAGTTTTGTGGCTTAAATGAACAGGATGGATAGTGAAGATAGACACAAGATGCTGGTTTAACTCAGTGGGACAGGCAGCATCTCTGGAGATGTTTCGGGTCGAGACCCTTCTTCATACTGGTCACCCATTCCTTCTCTCCAGAGATGCTGCCTGTTACTCCAGCAGTTTGTGTCTATCTTTGATTTAAACTAGCCTCTGCAGTTGCTTCCAACACAGGATGGATAGTGATGCAGGTGCTCCATGGTGATGCAGCAGCCCTGTGCTGCCATACGTTCAACATCTGACATTGCTTCCCCCATCGACATTGCCATTTTGAAATCTAGCATTGGTGTCATGGCTATTCTCCATTCACATGATGGCCCAGTTCCCACTCAGTCATATCCAAAGCTGAATGGGTTGGATACTAGGAATAGGAGAGGAATGGAGAGCTGAATTAAGTAACACTAAGGTCAGTGTGAAAGTAAAAAGATCTAGTGGGAATGGGGGAAAGAATGACGTAGTTGTTCAAATGAACCATTACTACAGACTGATGTTTGGGGGGCAACCTGGAGCATGCAAACACAAAAGGATTGGCATTTGAGACAAGGAAACTCTGAGAGAGAGATGGGACAGACTGTGGCATCAGTGGAAGGAGGCCCAGTAATCGAGTTTCCTTCTACAATGTGTTGACTCTCACTTATCGGTATTAATTTTCACGTCCCCAAATTCATTTTCCCAAACTATTTATCCTAATTCCAATTCACTGCTGTTTTATTTGGCCATATATGTTTGAGCGTTTTGTAGGCTTTCTTAAAGATATCTCATTAACTGTTCTCTGAAAATCCAAATATCCTACTTCTCATGCATTCCTTTAATGTTTCAACATTACTGCGACACTATTGCCTTTTCCAAATTAATCAAAATTGGCAAAATACAACAGATGGTTGTTTATGTTTTGAAGAAGGAACTGCAGATGCTGGAGAATCGAGGGTACACAAAAGGCTGGAGAAACTCAGCGGGTGCAGCAGCATCTAAGGAGCAAAGGAGCTAGGCGACGTTTCGGGTTGAGACCCTTCTTCAGACTGATAGGCGACGTTTCGGGTTGTTTATGATGTGATATGATCTGAAGAAGGGTTTCGACCCGAAACGTCACCCATTCCTTCTCTCCAGAGATGTTGCCTGTCCTGCTGAGTTACTTCAGCATTTTGTGTCTGTTTTCTGCATATGATTGAGCGGAAGCTTGATTTCATACCATTTTGAAGTAGACAAAAATAGATAATAGGTGCAGGAATAAGCCATTCGCCCCCTCAGGCCATTCAGTGTGATCATGGCTGATCATCCACAATCAGTATCCCTTTCCTGCTGTCTTCCCATATCCCTTGACTCCGCTATCTTTCTTTCTTTTAAAATCTTTTTATTGATTTTTTTTTTCCAAAGAAAACAAAAATAAAACATTGAAAAAAACAGAGCATAAAAAAAATAATGATAAACATAACAATTATATTGATACCTAGGGATCAGGATTACATTAATAACAGGTATAACCTGATATGAGACCGATGTCAAAATACACATTGAGTATAGACCTCCTGGTCTCTATGTAAATATAATTAAATCTTTAAAAGAAAACTTATAAATGTAGAAAAAGAACACAAAAATAAAAAGACAAAAACAAAAAGAAAAAAGGAAAAAGCAAAACCCCCCTAAACTAAAAAATAAAATAAAATTAAAAAAATTAATAATAATAAAATAAAACTAAAAATAAAAAAATAAAATAAAAACTAAACAAAGCAAAACAAAATCTGAACTAAAAGTTTCAACAATTTAAGTCTGTATGACGTCAAGTCTGCTCCACCATATAGAAGTAAAATAGATTTTAAAACGGTTAAAGAGGAATTTATTTATATTGTATGAAAGTGTTCAATACATTTTCCCCAAGTCTTATCAAATTTAACGAAGGGTTCAACAATGTCACTCCTAATTTTTTCTAAATTTAAACATGATATCGTTTCAGAATACCACTGGAGTGTGGTCGGAGGGTTTGAGTCTTTCCATTTAAATAAAATAGATCTTCTGGCGATTAATGCGGTAAAAGCAATCAACCCGATGGGCACTATCTTTAAGAGCTCAGTCTAGCTCTCTCTTGAAAGCATCCAAGGAACCAGCCTCCACCACCCTCTGAGGCAGACAATTGCGTAGACTCACAACTCTGTGTGTGAAAAAGTTTTTCCTCATCTCTGTTCTAAATGGCTTACCCCTTATTCTTAAACTGTGGCCCCTGGTTCTGGATTCCCCCAACATCAGGAACATGTTTCCTGCCTCCAGCGTGTCTAAACCCCTAATAATCTTGTATGTTTCAATAAGAACCCCTCTCATCCTTCTAAATTCCAGAGTATACAAGCTCAGCCGTTCCATTCTATCAACATATGACAGTCACACCATCCCGGGAATTAACCTGGTGAACCTACACTGCACTCCCTAAATTACAAGAATGCCCTTCCTCAAATTTGGAGACCAAAACTGCACACAATACTCCAGGTGTAGTCTCACTAGGGCCCTGTACAACTGCAGAAGGACCTCTTTGCTCCTACACTCAACTCCTCTTGTTATGAAGGCCAACCTGCCATTTGCTTTCTTCACTGCCTGCTGTACCTGCATGCTTACTTTCAGTATCTGATGAACAAGGACCCCCCAGATTCTGTTGTACTTCCCTTTTCCCAACTTGACTCCATTTAGATAATAATCTGCTTTCCGGTTTTTGCCACATTTATCCACATTAAATTGCAACTGCTATGCATCTGCCCACTCACCCAACCTGCATCCTCATAGCATCCTCTTCACAGTTCACACTGCCACCCAGCTTTGTGTCACCTGCAAATTTGCTAATGTTACTTTTAATCCCTTCATCTAAATCATTAATGTACATTGTAAGAAGCTGCGGTCCCAGCACCGAGCCTTGCGGTCACTAGTCACTGCCTGCCTTTCTGAAAGGGACCCGTTAATCCCTACTCTTTGTTTCCTGTCTGCCAACCAATTTTCTATCCATGTCAGCACCCTGCCCCCAATACCATGTGCTCTAATTTTGCCCACTAATCTCTGACGTGGGACCTTATCAAATGCTTTCTGAAAGTCCAGGTACACTACATATACTGGCTCTCCCGGTTCCATTTTCCTAGATACATCCTCATAAAATTCCAGAGGATTAGTCAAGTAAGATTTCCCCTTTGCAAATCCATGCTGACTCGGACCGATCCTGTTACTGCTATCC
Source organism: Okamejei kenojei (assembly GCA_035221665.1). Classification (NCBI taxonomy): domain Eukaryota; kingdom Metazoa; phylum Chordata; class Chondrichthyes; order Rajiformes; family Rajidae; genus Okamejei; species Okamejei kenojei. Next base: position 40,909,325 of record CM069136.1, on the reverse strand, counting down.
AAATGTGCCGCTCTTTCATCTTTTTAAATTAACTCCAGCATCTTCCCCACCACAGATGTCAGGCTAACTGGTCTATAATAGTAAGATTAAATGAGAACTTACCAGTTTGAAGTTTGATCTTTATTTTATGAGGAGTTACGATGAGGGACTAAGTGAAGAAGAACCCCGTCCAGCCTCACGTGCGTCTATCTTCAAAGCAGCGGTGTGAAATCACAGGTAATAGTGACTGAAGTATAATAGTAAGATAACAGAAGACTAGAACTACCAATGACATTCATGAGGGTTGGGAGCGGAGGGCATGTAGTCCCTCATCGTAACGCCTCATAAAATAAAGATCAAACTTCAAACTGGTAAGTTCTCATTTAATCTTACTATTTTACTTCGGAGTCACGTGAGTGACTACGTAAAGATTTCAAAGCTCTGTGATTTCATGCCATGAGAAACGAGTCTACACAACCACAACTGCTTCATTGACAAATGAGGTAAAAACATTCATAATGCACACAGTCATGACATAGATTTAAACATGCTGATGCTGTTTAAATGAAGTAATAATAAACCAGCGCCAGAAGGATAACTACCTTCTGAGCTCCGGCCAAAGTTAAGGATGTAGCTGGAGCCCCCTGGTGAAATAGTGTTCACAAAATGTCAACATCCATACGGCATTGTACTGATCCTGGGTGACCTTGAGTTAAAGATATCCTTACAAACTTGATATCCAGGGTGAACCCGACAGAGCGGGTCTCGTTTGCTGCAGCCAATTCAATGTGAAGGCACGTTGGCACAGTTAATGGCCGTACAACTCCATTATTGACAAAAAATCTTTTAACATGAACTCCAAACGTCATTAATCTATACCGTTTTCAATGTAACATGAGCATTAAATAAACTCTTCATCTCCTGGAAAAGAAAAGTCCAGCTTTTTGGTGCTATCCAAGCACTCTGAACACATAGAAGGATAGATGTAACAACCCAAGCCGCAGGGCAGTCTATTGAATCTGCAGAACATAATTTGATTTTATCATGCAACAAACAGCTGATTTCCCAAGCCTCAGGCTGAACCAGCAAAGTTAAGGTTAAAATAACCATATAAGGTTGTATTATTAATCCGACAAATCGGGAATCAAAGTTACATAAGCCAATCACACAATAGGAACCTAAAGCGGGCTCTTAATGACTTTATTTGAAGCCCCGATTGATGAAGCAAAATGGAGGAAGACATAAAAGACCTTCCTTCATCTTGTAGCGAGAATGTATCTTTCGCCACTGTTATGCCACATATTTTGCAACCTGTGAATAAGCAGTAAAACAAACATCTCTATATTTGGTGTTCCATTGAACCAGAGTTTCATAAATACGGTGTGACTCAACACCAATTCTGTGTTGTCATTGACCTATACTTGATGATTCTCCTGTGGCAAACAAGATTATGTAACCATTACAGGAGTCTTTAATTGATTGCACCCACGTGACTAACATATGCCACCATCATAATGTATCAACATGAAGTTGAGCATGCAGATATGCATATTTGCTCAATCACTCTTTAACCCATACAATGCCCATAGGGTCTATAGATGGTTGATACCAATACGTGAAGATTTGGTAAGTCATGCAAATCTCCTCCACCTCCAAACTAGAGATGATATTCGCAATTTCCCATCTTAGGGCCATTAGCATCGTTTTGCAATATAATTAAATATTTACCGAACAAACTACTGGAGCAATACTGAATACTGTTTGTCCATCATTGTGACTTTGGTAGCTTCAGCTGGTAATAACAAAGTTGTGTTAACTATGACCTACATGGCACTTTACAGTTTACCATTGAGCAGGATGACAGTTCTCCCACTTGCACAGCTGAATCATATCTATTATATTGCCAATTAGTCTTAATGAATGGAAGGCTGCTTTATAACAACAAGGCTGTTACAGGAGTCTATTGACTGCAATCTGTTGTCCAGGCCGGTGTTAATGGCCAATTGAATAGCTAAAGGTAAATCCCAATGTCCAACAAGTCTATTTGATAACAACCTAATCTTAACTGCATAGAGGAGCCCAATTTCTCAAATATAGTACGAGATTTCAACAGTGGATTTTACCAAAATACAGTGGTAAAATATAATCGAGACAATACATAACCAGTGTTTTTGAACTCTTAGTGGTCCTCTTTGAATGCTTTCTTGTCACCATTCTGTTATATTGCCTTATCACAGCAATGCCTCCTCCAAAATTCCCCATGGTCACTGTAAATGGGAATACACTATAAAATCAGTTGTTAATCAGCCATCTTTCATAATGAACAGGCGACGCCTGCCATCAATTCGTGTCTGCCGTGAACGGCAACTCTGGCCCGATTTCCGAGCCAGTCTTGTAAGACAATCTTGGCCAATATACTGAGCCTGCCCAATTTCAACTGGCTTGGAATGCTAGTATTGTCCAGTTTTACATGGTTAGACCCCTCGAAGTAGATGATAATGTCTCAATAATTTGTATTGTACAACCATGTGTACATCTTACCGATTTGTAAGTGGTCCCTTAGTTGTAGAGTAGCACAGGTAGAGTGCGTGGAACCTCTGGCCAGCCTTCATGCTGCCACCAGCTTCAGTGAACCGCTTACTGCCGATGAAGACGTGGGGTGCGTTGTCGCCGAAACTATGAAGCCTTACTCGTTGGCCTTACTTGGTCCAATAGCTTGTGCTTCGTCCTCCAGGTTTCGACAATGAAATAGGTCTTACCTGAATAGAAGATTCGGCGGCCGGCTCTAATGTCCCCCTGATAGCGGTGTTCACTACATATGTGTTGGGATGGCAACCTTGCTGCCAGGCATGGTACCTCTGGCACGTGCCTTCATCCTTTGGGCATGCTCCACAGCTATACCCTCAGACTCGGCGTTAGATTATACTGACCCTGCATGCTCTCCTCTTACATGAGGGAGACATTAAGCAGCCCTGCTACAAGGCGCTGCTGGCGCGGCTTCAGCAATATGCTGACTTTGCCATGGGCTCGGCGTCAGACTAATACTGCCCCAGCGGCGTCCATGCCTTGAGGTATGCTGCTCTGCAATAGCTCCAACTTCAGGGTCAGAACAAAACTGCCCCGGTAAGCTCACCTCCTTGATGAGTGAGGCATTATGCAGCCCTTCTACAGGTGCTGCTGCCACATTAAGCAGCCCTGCTACAAAGGTGCTGCTGGCGCGGCTTTCCCATATGCTGGCGCCACCATAGCCTCGGCATCAACCTTAAGCAGCCCTGTTACAAGGCACTGCTGGCGCGGCCTCTCCCATAGGCCACACTGCCATAGACTTGGCATCCCCTCTAAGCAGCCCTGTCTAAGGTGCTGCTGGCGCGGCCTCTCCCATAGGCCGGTACTGCCATAGCCTTGGCATCCCCATGAAGCAGCCCTGTGCAAAGGTGATGCTGGCGCGGGCTTTCACATTCACCAGCGCCGGCACAATTCCTGCTGTAGGGGTGTATTTAGATGGAGCCTCCTATCCATTAGGAGCTCCATCCTGGCCAACCTCCAAAATATTTCACATTCCCGGAGGGGAACCCTCCCGGCATCCGAGCTGACCATTTTTGTCGGCTGTTCCCATAACCTGGGGACCACTGCGGTTTGGGAACCGCATTGCTGCTGGATTTCCCCTCCCCGGGAACCCCAGCATCCATATACATACCCGCGGTAACCCTCCCGTCGCCCGGGCTGACCGTTCAGGTCAATTTAACCCCATTTCCTGGGGACTACTGCATTCGGGGAACCGCATATTATTGGATTTTCCCTCCCTGGGAACCCAACGTCTAGAGTCACTGACCATCTTATCAGTGACTGTGATCGTGAAACCCGACATTCGCCAGCTCCCCGCTTCCGCGGTCGGACCAGGGTCTCCCCACATCCCTTAGCTGGTTCCCTCGTCGGCCGTTGCGAAGCATCCGGCAATAACCTCTGAAAACCGATGTTCCTGCAGGAGACCTAAAACAGGTAAGAAGGGTCTCGACCCGAAACGTCGCCTATCTCCTTCGCTCCTTAGATGCTGCTGCACCCGCTGAGTTTCTCCAGCCTTTTGTGTACCCTAAGAAATAGCTCTGCTGCTCCAACCGGTCGCCTGCACCAATGCGTCTGACGTAATGACGCACGTGAGGCTGGACGGGGTTCTTCTTCACGTAGTCACTCACGTGACTCGGACGTAAAATTCCCTGTTTTCTCTCTCCTGCCTTTCTTAAAAAGTGGGATAACATTAGCTACCCTCCAATCCACAGGAACTGATCCAGAATCTATAGAACATTGGAAAATGATCACCAATGTGTCTACAGTTTCTAGAGCCACTTCCTTAAGTACTCTGGGATGCAGACCATTAGACCCTATGGATTTATCTGCCTTCAGTCTACCCAATACCATTTCCTGTCTAATGTGAATCTCCTTCAGTTCCTCCATCACCCTAGATCCTCTGGTCACTAGTACATCTGGGAGATTGTTTGTGTCCTCCTTTGTGAAGACGGATCCAAAGTACCTGTTCAACTGATCTGCCATTTCCTTGTTCCCCATAATAAATTCACCTTTTTCAGTCTTCAAGGGTCCAACTTTGGTCTTAACTTTTTTTTCCTCTTCACATACCTAAAGAAGCTTTTACTATCCTCCTTTATATTCTTGGCTAGCTTACCTTCGTACCTCATCTTTTCTCCCCGTATTGCCTTTTTAGTTATCTTCTTAAATGAAATTATCCGAACATTTTGGGATGAAATTGTGTAATATCAATCTGGCAATTGAAGGTTTTTCCACAACTTGTAGCAAGCCTAACACACAGGATTTCATCAAATGCTAAATAGCATTTTGTGAAATAGCAACAGCGTAGAAGAGAACCCATGATCTGGAAATGTTGCAGAGACGTGGTGGAGCCAAGTCAAGTCAAGTTTTATTCGTCACTTGCACATAAAGTGCAGTGAAATGAATTTGCCAGCAGCGGTATAATAAAAAAAGGACACACAATACACAATAAAAATGTAACACAAACATCCACCACAGCATTCATCACTGTGGTGGAAAACACAAAATTTGGTCAGTCCTCCTCCATATTCCCCCATGGTCAGGACGTCAGCCCTCGCAGTCGCCGCTGCGGACGTCCAGATGTTCAGACAAGGTAAATCCAGGTAAGTCCTGAATCGGTGCCTCCCCACCGGAGATCGCGGCTTCAAAGGACGGGTTGCACTTGAGCCCGAGGGGGACCAATATCCTGGCAGGGAGATTTGCAAAGGCTACTGAGGAGACTTTAAACTAGAAAGGCTGGGGGGAGGGACTCGGGTAGAGGGGGCTAGGGGTCAGGGTGTGGGGCAAGAGGCAGAGAAGGGAAGCACTCGGATCCAAAATGTAGGCGAGAAAGATGAAAAAGATAATAGACCGAGAATAAGGGATGGTGGGTTTCTAAAATGTGTATATTTTAATGCTAGGAGCATTGTAAGTAAGGTGGACGAACTTAGAGCCTGGATTGACACCTGGAAATATGATGTTGTGGCAATCAGTGAAACATGGTTGCAGGAGGGCTGTGATTGGAAACTAAATATTCCAGGATTTCGTTGCTTCAGGTGTGATAGAATTGGAGGGACCAGAGGGGGAGGTGTTGCATTGCTTGTCAGAGAAGATATTACAGCAGTGCTTTGGCAGGATAGATTAGAGGGCTCATCTAGGGAGGCTATTTGGGTGGAACTGAGAAGTGGGAATGGTGTAGCAACACTTTTAGGGGTGTATTATAGACCGCCAAATGGGGAGCGTGAATTGGAAGAGCAAATATGTAAGGAGATAGCAGATATTAGTAGTAAGCACAAGGTAGTGATTGTGGGAGATTTCAATTTTCCAAAAATAGACTGGGAAACACATTCTGTAAATGGGCTGGATGGTTTGGAGTTTGGAAAATGTGTGCAGGATAGTTTTTTGCAGCAGTACATAGAGGTATCGACCAGAGAAGGGGCAGTGCTGGACCTCCTGTTAGGAAATGAGGCAGGTCAGTGACGGAGGTATGCGTTGGTGAGCACTTCGGGACCAGTGATCACAATACCATTAGTTTCAATATAATTATGGAGAAAGTCAGAACTGGACCTAGGGTAGAGATTTTTGATTGGAGAAAGGCTAACTTTGAGGGAATGCGTAAGGATTTTAAAGGAGTGAATTGGGACACTTTGTTTCATGGGAAGGATGTAGAAGAGAAATGGAGGACATTTAAAGGGGAAATTGTAAGAGTACAGAATCTTTATGTCCCTGTTAGGTTGAAAGGAAATAGTAAAAATTGGAAAGAGCCATGGTTTTCAGGGAAATTGGACACTTGTTTAGAAAAAAGAGAGATATCTACAATAATTATAGGAGGCATGGAGTAAATGAGGTGCTAGAGGAGTATAAAGAATGTAAAAAGAATCTTAAGAAAGAAATTAGGAAGGCTAAAAGAAGATATGAGGTTGCTTTGGCAAGAAAGGTGAAAGTAAACCCAAAGGGTTTCTACAGCTATATTAATAGCAAAAGGATAACGAGGGATAAAATTGGAACATTAGAGAACCAGAATGGACAGCTATGAGCCAAAAGAGATGGGGGAGATATTGAACAATTTATTTTCTTCGGTATTCACCAAGGAGAAGGATATTGAACTCGGTGAGTTAAGGGGAAAGAGTAGAGTAGCTATGGAAACTATGAGATTCAAAGAGGAGGAAGTACTGACACTTTTGAAAAATATAAAAGTGGACAAGTCTCCAGGGACAGGATATTCCCTAGGACATTGAGGGAAGTTAATGTAGAAATAGCAGGAGCTATGACAGAAATATTTCAAATGTCATTAGAAACGGGAATAGTGCCGGAGGATTGGCGTACTGCGCATGTTGTTCCATTGTTTAAAAAGGGTTCAAAGAATAAAACCTAGCAATTATAGACCTATTCGTTTGACGTCAGTGGTGGGCAAATTAATGGAAAGGATACTTAGAGATAATATATATAAGCATCTGGATAAACAGGGTCTGATCAGGAACAGTCAACATGGATTTGTGCCTGGAAGGTCATGTTTGACAAACCTTCTTGAATTTTTTGAAGCGGTAACTAGGGAAATTGATAAGGGTAAAGCAGTGGATGTTGTCTATATGGATTTCAGTAAGGCCTTTGACAAGGTTCCCCATGGAAGGTTGGTTAAGAATGTTCAATCTTTGGGTGTTAATGGCGGAGTAGCAAGATGGATTCAACAGTGGCTGAATGGGAGATGTCAGAGAGTAATGGTGGATGGCTGTTTGTCAGGTTGGAAGCCGGTGACCAGTGGGGTGCCTCAGGGATCTGTGTTGGGTCCACTGTTGTTTGTCATGTACATCAATGATCTGGATGATGGGGTGGAAAATTGGATAAGTAAGTATGCAGATGATACTAAGATAGGTGGTGTTGTGGATAATGAAGTAGATTTTCAAAGTCTACAGAGAGATTTGGGCCATTTGGAAAAGTGGGCTGAAAGATGGCAGATGGAGTTTAATGCTGATAAGTGTGAAGTGCTACATCTTGGCAGGACAAATCAAAATAGGACGTACATGGTAAATGGTAGGGAATTGAGGAATGCTGTGGAACAGAGGGATCTAGGAATAACTGTGCATAGTTCCCTGAAGGTGGAATCGCATGTAGATAGGGTGGTAAAGAAAGCCTTTGGTGTGCTGGCCTTTATAAATCAGAGCATTAAATATAGGAGTAGGGAAGTAATGTTAAAATTGTACAAGGCATTGGTAAGACCAATTCTGGAGTATGGTGTACAATTTTGGTCGCCTAGTTATAGGAAGGATGTCAACAAAATAGAGAGAGTACAGAGGAGATTTACTAGAATGTTGCCAGGATTCCAGCAACTATGTTACAGAGAAAGGTTGAACCAAGTTAGGTCTTTATTCTTTGGAGCGCAGAAGGTTAAGGGGGGACTTGATCGAGGTCTTTAAAATGATGAAAGGGATAGACAGTGTTGACGTGGATACGTTTTTCCCATTGAGGATAGGGAAGATTCAAACAAGAGGGCATGACATGAGAATTAAGGGACAGAGGTTTCGGGGTAACGTGAGGGGGAACTTCTTTACTCAGAGGGTGGTGGCTGTGTGGAATCAGCTTCCAGCAGAAGTGGTGGAGGCAGGATCGATTTTAACATTTAAGAGTAAAGTGGATAGGTATATGGACGTGAAGGGAATGGAGGGGTATGGTCTGAGTGCAGGTAGATGGGACTAGGGGAAAACAAATGGTCGGCACGGACTGGAAGGGCCGAGAGGGCCTGTTTCCGTGCTGTAATTGTTATATGGTTATATGTTATATGGTTCAAGTTGGTGTAGGCTGCGGGCCGGTGGTTGAAGATCTAAAGTCCCCGCTGCGGCGCAGCCAGAAGCATCACAGACCGCAGGGCCGGCAGTCGGAGCTCCTCTCCAGGGATCCCTGGCAAGGGACCCCACCCCGGATGGTAAGTCCCCGCCGCGCCCGTGGTAGAAGTTGGCCGAGGTCCGGCGGTTCGAGCTCTTCTCCTCCCGGGTCCCCAACGAGGGATCCCAGGCCCTGGATGCTGCGCCAGCTGGAGCTCCGCAGACTGCGGCCTCAGGCTGCCGCGGGCCAGTGAACAGAGCGCTCCCCTCCGGCGACCCGCAGCAAGGACTCGCCCACTCCATGATGAAAGCGTCCTCGCTGCACCCACTGCTAAGCCCCGGGCGCATCTCCGGGAAAGGCCGCATGGAACCTCGATGTTAGGCCACGAGGGAGGCGACATGGAAAAAGTTGCCTCTCTGTGGATGAGGCGACCAAGACGGTTTCCCCCTTACACCCCCACACCACCCCCACACAAGACACACACAAAAAAACAAAAAAAGTAGAAAAAACTAACACGCTGCTGGCAGGGCTGCCGGCTCGCAGCGTTCCCACCGACTTTTTTCTATTTTTAACCAGGAATTTCTATAGTCAGGGAGCGAAATAAGTAAATGCTGCCATGAGGTGTGCAGGTAGAACTAGCGTTGAACAGGTTAATTGCTTGTAGAATGTAGAGAATCCAGACAGCAAAGAGATGATTAAATCAAGACGGGTAACCTTATTAGGCATTCATTGTCAGATGTTATCTACATTCAGCTGCTTAAATTATTCTTAACAAAAAAATCTTCAATACGATTTTCTTATTCCATGGTTACTACATGCTCATTTTTTTAATTTTTCACAATGCGAAAACATTTATTTCCATCTTCATTCCCTTCAGTACACTATCGATTATTTCTGCTAATTTCCAAAGAGACATGTTTATATCTTCTGAACTGAAAATGCCTCTGGGAAGATTCATCTTCATGGTTTTGCAATTAATTTGGTCACTGTTTTGGCACCCATTCCTAAAATCTGACCTATATTAAATTGTGAAATTAAGACTGCACATTGTACTCCAGATGTGGTCTGATCATGGCCAAATAAAATTGTCTCACTGCATAAGCTACACCTTTGGCTGGAGTTCTAAAATGGTTAAGTATAATGCAGGAGATACATTTTTTATAGTGTTGTGAGCATTGTAGTAAATAGTCTTCTGCATACGGATAGTAACGCAGTATTACAATTCTGCATACGGATAGTAACGCAGTATTTTTAATTGGATTTCAGAAGGTAATTAACGTTTCCATTGCACACATTGGCGGGAAGTAAGTCTCACAAATATATTAATAATTATATAATCACTGTTTTTAATTTTATAATTTAAACCATCTATAATGTCCTTCAATCAATTGCATAATTTAATGCAGAAAGTTATATCATATGTTATATGTCCTATTACATATCTAGATTTAAAAGGCAAACTGCAAATGGTGTTTTGTGGTTGCAATATTTCACTTATAGGTCAGGCAAAATCTGTGGATTGAGAACAGGGTGAATGCTTTTATTTTGATGATGATCCAGTGTTTATCTGCACAGACACTGCTTAGCCCGCTGACTATATCTATTTCTGTTTTTTATTATTGTGACATTGTTAGACTTGATCTCACCCTCTCCGGCATTCAAGAAAAGTCTAAGCCAGCAATCACTGGAAAACGTCATTGCTTTGCTGTGTAGAATGGTTGAAATCATTCCCGCTGCAGTCTGATCTTATATGGAAGGTTCACCTGGAATCATTTTCAGTGGCACATTTCCTTTGGTATACATGATGATTGGATATTAAGTAGAACTGCTTAATGGTTGCTAGTTTTTAACCTCCTTGTGCAGTTGCAGACTGTTGTATTTCAAGACTCCTGATAATAAAACTCCTTAGCAAATGTGTTTCAATGTATGGTTCAATGGAAATTTATTGCCACATGTACCTAGATACAGTGAAATTATTTTGTGCATACGTTCAGTAAAGATCATAGGCACAATCATGTTTAAGAACAAGAGTTTAAGAATAGTAGATTACACTGAGGCAGTACACAAGATTCGCCATGTTTTGGTATCATCTTGTACCCTTCAAGCTCAGAGTTGTTAAATATTGGAGTCCTATCTTTGCCGTTGTCTTGACTGGGGCACTCTGGCATTGCAGGGTTGGTCTGGCCAGGCGTTGTTGTCCATGACCTCCTCTGCCGCTGTGGGCAGCGTCCTATTCCTGTGCTTGTCAACAGAGTGCTGTCCGATCTAACCGCGCCTCATACTGCTGCAGGCCACCCTGTGGCCCACTCCACCAATGCAATAATCCGGGCATGTTGACCTGTGAATGCCCTGTTCCTCTCCTCACAAGGCCACCACTAATCCTTCGTGTCCTGGAGCACCTCCAGAAACCGACCTTAAACACCCTCAGAGCGCCTCCATGGGGGTGGGTGGTCCACTCACTGGCACCGGTACCTTCCTCCAGCTGCCACCACCATCTTGAAGGCTCCAGAGTGTCCGCAAGTTTCACCAAAGGACAAGGCGTTCAATGGCAAATTCACAGAGGTTCACTAGATGCCAAACAAAGAATTAATGGATGTAAATAAAAGATACATTTTTCACTTAAACATAGTGACACCATTGGAATTAATTTGCAACAATAAATAAGGTTCGTCATTTGGAAATATTCCACTGCAGTCTTTAATGCTAAATTCGGAGTTTTAACACATTTTTGAATTGCTATAAGACAACGGAAAATCGTAGTCATTGATTCTATACATTGTGAACAGTCTGTGATATGTAATTGTAGCATAAATTAATTGCCCTTTGTATGTTCTCAAATGCTGGAGGAATTATGTGTTTTGTCATGGTTCACGACCAACCTCTAGTGGTAAAGAATAAGTACTGCATCATTGTACTCAGGTATCCCATATTGTTCTGTGCTAGCACCACACTATATATAGTAGAGACAGAATAACCTTAAAATGATCGATGCTTCTTTCTTCCACAGTGTTGATCATGTTATGCCGATATAAAGACTACACTTACCGCAATCAGAGTAGATTTAACATAATGTAAAGCAAAAAACACAGCGTTTGAGGAATGTAATGAGTCAGGCAGCATTCGTGGAGGGAAATGGACAATGTTTTTGGTCGGGACTGTTCTTCAGACTTGCACCCATCATGTAAAATAAATAAACATATTTGCAGACTTTCAAACACAGTGTAGACATATACAAATAATGAAGATTAGTGGACAGTGCCATTTACAAAGGCTGTAAATCCCACATTATCACGACTGTACCTCCAACATCCCTGATCCCTCCTGTAATCACTCCATTCCATTCTGCCAGTGATGAGGGTTTCCACACCAATGTATTTAAGGTAACTTGCTATTTCCTTAACCAAGGATTCCACAATGCCATAATTGGCAGGGCTTCCAACTGTGTTGTATATATTTCCTATGAGTGGTACTGTCAAACTCTCTCTCTTTCCAGCAGAAGATGGCTTGAACCTCCCCCTCGAGCGTACCATCCTCTCCATTCAATGTGTCCTCCTTCAAAATGTCCTCAAACCTCAGCAGGATTTCACCAGACACATCTTTAGTTTATTTTAGAGATGCCACATGGAAACAGGCCCTTCGGACCACCAAATCCACACCGACGAGCGATCCCCGCACATTGACACTATCCTGCACACACTTGGGACAATTTACACTTGTACCAAGCCAGTTAACCTACAGACCTGTACGTCTTTGGAGTGTGGGAGGAAACCAAAGATCTCGGAGAAAACCCATGCCGTTACAGGGAGAACGTACAAATTCTGTATAGACAGCACCCGCTGTCAGTCTTGAACCCGGGTCTCCGGCACTGCATTTGCTGTAAGCCAACAGCACTATCACTATGCCTTCTTCTCCCAGCATTTGAAGGGAATGCTTCATCCATGATATCTTGACTTGCTTGTCCATCTCCATCAAGCACATTCCTATTCAACTAAAGAAGATGCAGCACTGGCTGGCTAACTTATTTCCCTCCCTCTGTTCAAGGACCTAAATATCCTTTATAGGTGAAGCAGTGATTCACTTGAACTTCTTTAGTTTATTACGTTTTTGTGCTCATGATGTGGTTTCTACTACATTGAAGAAGCCCAGTACAGGTTGAGCAATTGCTGTGCAAGGCACCTCTGTTCAGTCTGCAAAGGTGACCCTGAGCTTTCTGTCGGCCTAATTCTCTATTCAACTCTCCCTCTGAGCTCCCTGCCTTTGGTCTTGCACGCTGTTCCAAAAAGTTCTAAAATCTAGAGGACCAGCTTGTCCTTTTATCAGCATGTTGCAGCCTTGAGGACTTGATCATTCATTTAACAATTTCAAATGAGCACTCGTTTTACTTTTGTAATTTGTTGCAATCAGTTTTTTTTCTCAATTCTTTCTCGCTGTCAGTTTTTTTAAGTAATTGTTGTTATCTTGAAACTTTGCATCGTTTCAATGAAATTCCTTCTGTTCTCTCCACCACTCCCCCTCCTTGGAACTTAAAACAAGCTTATCCTCTCACCCTTCTGTTTATTATGAAGAGTCCTTGAAGCATTGGTTATGTTTCCCCAGAAAGCACACAAAGGAAAGTTTTTCACTGTGTCTTGGAAAAACGTGACATTAATAAACCAACATCAATTAAAACAAAATTCTGGGTAGAATTAAAACATAAAAGAATTAAAGGGCCTGTCCCGATTACGTGTCCTTCGCACACAAATTACGCGAACTCGTGGTGTAGTTGAGGCGCACGGGCATCGTATGGCTGTGCGGGGCTGGTCCCACTTAGAAGCGCGGAGGGGTACGTAGTTGTGCGCGACATCGCGCGGGGCAACGAAATTTTTGTCGTGAATGAAATCTTCGCTCGTCAACGGCCTGTCGCGGAACTGACGGCCAAAGTGGGACAGGCCCAAGTCCCTGGCGCGACGCAATGTCACGTCTTCCAACAGCAGCAGAAGCAGGCAAACGATTGCCGAACTCGGCCTTGGGCTCACGGTCGTTGCGGTCCGGATCCGCCCCCTGTTCTACTTCCAGAGCGGGACCAAGGAAATTGAAGATAGACACAAAATGGAGGACTAATTCAGTGGGACCGGCAGCATCTCTGGAGAGAAGCAATGGGTGACGTTTCGGGTCAAGACCCTTCTTTTCAGACTGAAGAAGTCTCGACATGAAACGTCACCCATTGCTTCTCTCTAGAGATGCTGACGGTCCCGCTGAGTTACTCCAGCTTTGTGTCCATCTTCAAATGATGTCACGCACTCCAAATGGCTGTGCGTACGCATGTAATCGCGCCCGACCTTCGGAGGACCATCGCGGCTCAATGCGACCACGAGGTCGTGTAATTTGCGTGCCATGGAACGTAAGTGGGACAGGCCCTTAAGTTTAACTTCGTATTTCAGTGTTGGATATGTTCGAAGTTGTTAATTAACATATTAGTGAAAGGGCACCAAGATGACATGTTTGATATTTATCTGGAGGAAATAGAAGGGTCCAGTAATGCTATTACTACTACAGCATCTTAATGTGCTACTTGTCGAAGAGATCAACATTAGGTACTTAAGATGTCATAAGTGATAGGAGTAGAATTAAGCCATTCGGCCCATAAGTCTACTCTGCCTTACAGTAGACAATAGGTGCAGGAGTAGTTTGGACAATAGGTACTAGAGACCAGTTGCAATCCTGACCGAGCTTGCTGTCTGTGTGGACTTTGCATGTTTTCCCTGCAACCTCAGAGATTTCCTGTTGGTACTCTGGTTTCTTCCCACATCCCAAAAATGTGTAGGCTACTTGGCCACTGTAAATTGAGCATATTGTATCGGTTAGTGATAGAATCTGGAGTTTGTGAATGTGGAGAGAATGAGCATAGGATTAATGTAGGATTATTGTAAATGAGTCATTGATGATCGATGAGGACTCAGTACACTAAAGGGCTTTATCCGTGCTTATATCTCCAAAACTCTGTACTGTCACATTTAGCTGACTTCTGCCAAAATTGCCGACTATTCTTGAATCAGTTTGGATCTGCTGTTCAAGAAGGGAGCCAAGCAGAAGAGTGGAAACTATAGGTCAGTTTGTCTGACTTCAGTGGTTGAGAGGGTAGTGAATCTGTGGAACGCATTGCCACAGAAGACTATGCAGGCCAAGTCAATGGCTATTTTTTTTAAGGCAGAGGTTAATAGATTCTTGATTAGTACAGGTGTTGAGGGTTATGGGGAGAAGGCAGGAGAATGGGGTTGAGAGGGAAAATATGTGGAGGCTGTGGAAAAGATGCAGATGAGTTTTACCAGAATGATGCCTGAATTAGGAGATATTCACTACAGGTGGTGTTTGGACAGACTTGGATCGTTTACTGTTGAATGCCGGAGATTGTGGGAACACCTGATAGAAGTACGCCAAATTCTGAAAGCCATAGATGCGATAGATGTTCAAATATTTTTCACAGAATGGAAATATCAAATAGTAGGAGGCATAACTTTAAGGAGAGAAGGGTAAAGTGTAAAGGAAACGTGCGTGGCAGCTTTTTGTTTGCACAGAGAATGGTGAGAGCCTAGGATATGCTGCTGGGATGTGGTGTTTGAGGCAAATACCATAGTGACATTTATGAGACTTTAGGATAGGCAGGGATAGACATAAAATACTGGAGTAACTCAGTGGGACAGGCAGCAACTCTGGAGAGAAGGGTGACGTTTTGGGTCAAGACCCTTCTTCAGACTGATGTTAGGGTAGAGGGAGATGCAGGGAATGGGGAGAAGGATTATGTGCAGACAAATGAGTTGGGCTTGGTATCATGCTCGACACAGACATTGGGGGGCCAAAGTCCTCTTCTTGTGTTTTGTGTTCTATAAGAGTACATCCCATCTATTTAGTTATCTGCCTCTGTTTTTCCCTTATTTTAATTGAAGCCAAAAAATTCCCTGATGGATGAATTCTTTTGCTTCTATTTTGATTTTAACGGTGGATTTGGTGCGATTAAAACATGAAAATCCCAAGCAGCTGTAGGGTGAAGAGTAATTACTTTCTAATATCAAGTTTTGGTTTCATTTACAATATAAACCATATTAAAGAATTATTGTTGTTGAGCCAAATTATTAAATGTCAAAATGTTGAAGAGAATCTTATGTTGGCAATAACATTTTATTTTATGGAACTAATTTTTATTTTTTATTATTTTAACTTTTATTTCATATTGGTATTAAATATTTGAATGAGAGCTTGATTTAAGAAACAAAGTTTAGAGTGTTGCTCAGTTAATGAAGTTAAAACGGATTTTTAATTGCAACCATTAATCAGCATCGCTTTATGGATCTACAGTACATTTTCAAAGAATAAACAGCTTTCAGTGAGCTAGTATTGTATTGTATATCTTTATTATCATTTTTCCTGAGTACTTACATACCCAGTGGAGCACCAATAATCCTGCTGGCGGTCTTCACAATCCTGTCCAGTCGGTACCGTTCGTACGCCTTGCAGCTCCTGAACCAGGAAGTGATGCCGTAGGTTAATGTGCTCTCGATTGTCCCCATATAAAAAGTTCATAGGTGTGCAGTGGGGAGACCTGCTTTCCGTAGTCTACGGAGAGGGTGTAGTCGCTGCTGGGCACTCTTGACCAGTGCTGTGGTGTTGGTCGGGGACGTCAGGTCATCTGACAGGTGGAGTCCTAGGAACTTCACACTGCTGACCCTTTCCACATCAGCTCCATCGATGTGCAGAGGTGTATGGCGTTGTTTTCCCGCCCTCCTGAAGTCAACCACCATCTCCTTCGTTTTTCCCACGTTGAGAATGAGGTTGTGGGATTTGCACCATCCTGTGAGCAGCTCCACCTCCATCCTGTACGCTGACTCATCATTGTCACTGATGAGACCCACCACCGTTGTGTCGTCAGCGAACTTGTTGATGAAGTTGTTGTTGAGTCTAGCAGTACAGTCGTGTGTAAGCAGACTAAACAGCAGGGGGCTTAGGACACAGCCTTGGAGCGAGCCAGTGCTCACAGCTATGGTTTTTGATGTCCTACTGCCCACCCTGACTGTCTGCTGCCGTTGCGATAGAAAGTTCAGGACCCAGTTACATGTGCCAGCATCAACCCCCAATAACTTCTCCACCAGCTGCTGCGGAATGATTGTGTTAAAAGCAGAGCTGAAGTCTATGAAGAGGATCCTGGCATAAGTATTTTTCCGATCAAGGTGTGGCAGTACGAGGTTCAGTGTTGTTGAGACTGCGTCCTCTGTGGATCGGTTGGCTCTGTAGGCGAATTGCAGTGGGTCTAGGTCAGCAGGTAGGCTATTTTTGATATGCTGCATAACCAGTCGCTCAAAACACTTCATTACTATGGGTGTTAGAGCCACTGGTCGAAAGTCATTATAGCAGGCTGGGTTTGGTTTCTTCGGGACAGGAACGATGTTGGCACTCTTAAGACAGTTGGGCACTACTGCCTGGCTGAGCGAGGTGTTAAGAATGTCTGTGAAGACATCTTTCAGTTGCTCAGCGCAGTCTCTTAGAATGCATCCAGGAATGTTGTCCAGCCCTGTGGCTTTGCGTGGGTTGATGCTGGCAAAGGCCTTTTTAACTCCGGCTGCGGACAGCCTGAGCGACTGGTCACTGGGAGATGGCAGTAGTTCACGTGTCTGCGTGTTGTTTTTAACCTCAAACCGTGCGTAGAACCGTTCAGTTCATCTGGTAGAGAGTGGTCGTTTTGGCATATCCGCAGTGGGGGGGGGGCTTGTAGTCAGTGATGGTATGAAATCCCTGCCACAAGCAACGTGTGTCTTTGTCATTTGTGAAGTGACTATTAAGTTTTTGTCCATACAGCCTCTTCGCTTCCCTGATCCCCCTGGATAGGTTACTCCTTGCCAGTTTGTACGCTGCGTTGTCTCCAGATTTAAATGCAGCATTCCGGATTCTCAGTAGGGAACACACTTCCCCAGTTAGCCAAGGTTTCTGATTGGCACGCTTCCTGACGGTTTTTACCACTGTTACATCCTCGATGCATTTATTGATGTATCCAATGACGGATTCTGTGTATTCTTGGAGGTTGATGCCACTGTCATCTGTTGCTGCCTCTCAGAAGATAGCCCACTGTGTGGTTTCGAAACAGTCCTGTAGTGCCTCGGTAGCTCCCTGTGGCCATGTTCTGACTTCTTTGACCGTTGGCCTGTCCTGTTTCACCCTGGGTCTGTATGCAGGTGTGAGCATAACCGCTAGGTGGTCAGAGTTGCCGATATGGGGGAGGGGGGCTGCTTTATATGCATCTTTAATGTTGGTGTACACCAGATCTAGTTTGTTCTTTCCCCTGGTTGCAATATTTACGTGCTGGTAGAATTTAGGCAGGACAGAAGTAAGACTTGCCTGGTTGAAATCCCCAGCTGCCATGAAGAAAGCATCTGGATGTTCCCTCTGCTGCTCACTGATGTTGTAGAGCTGTGTCATAGCATCCTTCACGTCCGCGCTCGGTGGTACATAGACGGCCGTTATGAAGATTGCCGTTAGCTCCCTGGGTAAGTAGAAGGGTGGGCATTTCACAGTCATTAGCTCTACGTGAGGTGAGCAGTAAGTGGAAAACACCACAGCATCCCAATTTGGGTAAATATTCCATTATTAATCAATCAATTAATCAATCAATATTATTGTCAAACGAACAATATACTTTCATTATTACTCATTTTTTTTTCTATTCTACTCAAAAATTAGAATTGACTTTCTCCAGCCAAATACCAAAATTAAGTGAACGGATTAAAAGCAATACACCAATTAAATGTCTTTGACAAGTTAATTCACAGGTAACTTGAGTATTTGCTCAAAATGTATATATTTTTTAGGATGGAAAGAAGAAGTTTGATAAAGAAAGTGAGAAATACTACTCTATATTGGAGAAACATTTGAATTTATCATCAAGGAAAAAAGAAGCACATTTACAAGAGGTAAGAAATCCCTTGTCTTTATAGGGAGTATTTTTCGTGGAGCTTGAAGTACAAATATTTATTGAAAAAATGTAAATTTATCCAACATTCTTAATTGCCGGGGGTGAAGGGGCTTCTGATTATCCCAATGCTAATTGAACAATTCTCTCTTGCCCTAAGAGCATGAATTCACCCTCTGATATATGCAGACATTTTTGAAGAAAGCTTCATACTGAAGGTGGGGGAAGGAAGGTGTCTCTGATAGGGTGAAACTGGGGCGGTCATGGGGATCAACAGAAAACAAAGTTATCTGGTCATTGATTGGATGGGAACAATTAGAGTGTGAGAAGGTGGATAAAATAATGTGAGAGTGCAACTTTCCCAGCAAATAGAGGAAGGCAGGTTTGACATGTTCTTCACTCCCAGAGGGGAACAAAGGAAAACAAACCTGACAGGTTGAGCTTGGAATCTTCGACGCAACAAGTTAACTATGTTGAAGGTAGACGCAAAATGCTGGAGTAACTCAGCAGGATAAGCAGCATCTCTGGAGAGAAGGAATGGGTGATGCTTCATGTCGCGACCCTTCTTCAGACTGATCTCGATCCGAAATGTCACCCATACTTTCTCTTCCGAGATGCTGTCTGTCCCGCTGAGTTACTCCAGCATTTTGGGTCTACCTTCGATTTAAACCAGCATCTGCAGTTTCTTCCTATGCAAGTTAACCATGTTTCTCTTCCCATAGATGTGCCCTGAGCATTTAGGTATTTCCTGCGTTTTTCTGCATTTATTTAAGATTTCAGGTGTGTGTAGTTTTTTGTGGATTTCCATGTACATGTCTACATATCTCAAAGTAGCAGGAGTGAAAGAGTGGTTATTGAAGCTTAAGGGAAAGATTGCCAAGACGAGGAATGCTGAGCTCATATAAGACCTCCAATGGAGCCCGATTAACATCACCTCACTTTAATTGTTCGAAGGAGTTGAGAAAATAACTACATTATTTAACTTGATTTCCAGAAATTAGATATTCCAGCTGAAAGGTAAGACTTGAGGGGCTGCTTGGTGATAAGAAGCTTGCGAGAGGCACCGGGTCATAATTGGATTAGCTAAGGCAAATACCAGAATGGTATTTCCAGTAACTGAAGGTTCAAGACTATTGAGGACAAATTAAAAGTATTTGGCAAAAGAACAAGGGAAATACTATTCAAGTAGTGACTTTCAGATCATAACTACTTGCATAAAAACATTTTTATGTAAGTAGTTATGATCTGAACGTTACTACTTGAATAGAGGTGGAAACAATCAGAATTTTTAAGATGACAGGCACCCAAAGAAAAATTGCTTGAAGGCCAATTAATGATTAATGAGCAGGGAAATGAGATTGATGACTGGTTTAAGATGGTGTGAATTAGAATGCATTTACTTAAAGTGCATGACCTCCTTGAGATAATGATTCTGTGAATCTTTATTTCCTTTGATGAGCTGTTAAGCTAAATCAAAATGGTATAAGAACAAAGTGCAAATTCTTTCATTTTGTAGGCCGACGCACAAATTGACAAGGAACGGCAGAATTTTTATGAAGCTTCATTGGAATATGTGTTCAAAGTTCAAGAAGTCCAGGAGAAAAAGAAGTTTGAATTTGTTGAACCTGTAAGTTAATGCTCCATAATTTCCATCCTTGAGAGAACCTCTCAACATTGTGGGTTTCAGTCGAATGATATTCCAGCATTTCTCTTTTTCTTCTGTTCCCTGTTGGCTACATCGTTAACTATGGAATTTTAAATATTTGCATTTCAGCTATTTAAATTGCTTTTAAAAGAATAAAAGGGCCTTGAATGTATTTATTTATATCTAATTCCAATACAATACAACAGTATTAACATTAAAAAAAAACCATGTTTATTGATAATTTTCTTGTACAAAATGGTGGACAAGTATGAATCCTTGCTTAACTTGTCAATGTCAACTTGATTTATCCAAAACAAATTCTTGATGGTTTCTTTAAGTTCAATTGAGTGCAAAGTTAACTGTTTTCCATCTATGGTTGAATTTGGGTGAACCCTTATCCAGGAACAAAAATGTGGAAATTTTACCTTTAAAGCCTAGTTTGCTGCCTGTATCTGAAGAGTTTATAAATGCATCAAAGTCATGCATCAAAGTACCCATGATGCCATTGAATTGGCCCAGATTTTCTTGGAATAGGCACTCAAGCATTATCTCCTGATTGGAAGCCAGGTGATGAGTGAGATCCAGTACATTTCATTGCCTTTCTGACCAAAGTTGATGGACTCTACCCCCCCAAAATATGTAAATCAAATTAAATGGACTTAAAAATGAATTGCTTGTGCTTTTGCCCACTGCCGTATCTTTCCTTTGAAATCAATGGACCCACTGGAGACACACTTTTATTGGGCACGTTTTCTAGTTTATGTGCTGCCAATGTTTGCAAGGCTCCAATTGAGTTATATTGAGTTATATGGCATAGTTGTCCCAGAATTGTTGATGATTTCAGAAATTCTGTCTTCACACAAGATTCTCAAACTTTTGCTCACTTATGTAGATAAAGGGCAACAGTTTATGTTTGTGATTTAAGTCATAAATCTGGATCAACCATTGAAGAAACAACAAATCAAGGCTATTGAAACAATAATTACCCTGCGATGACCTGCACTAACCTTTGTGGTCTTCAATACAACACTCCCCACTCTCTTCCCTTTACGCCTCACCCTTCAGCCGTTACTTAGGCCATATGGTCCCGTTTTTTGTGTTTGTGCCATAATCCAGTTGCTCAATCAACTCCAAGGCTTGTTTCTTTTGGGCATGGTGTTTTGCAGGGCAGTGGTGGCTGTTTAATGTGCCCTTTCAGGGCCAAAGAATTTTTAGGCTTATGCCTAGGGCTAAGGTACGTTCTATGATACAAAACAAAACTTTCCCCAATGCCCATCTGCAAGTATGAAAATGCAGGAGTCATCTTCAATCATATTATTTAGTTGAAACTAAATATCTGCTTAAAGAATAAGTGGAAAGGGGAACGAATTGTTAGTCTGTATAGGTGGTTCTATCTGAATGTCTTGAATAAATCACGTGGTTATAAATGTGATGCATATTTAGAAATGCATGTGTAATGTATTGATTTTTCTTCCTTTGCAAAGTAGTTGGAAACATTAGAATACAATTTCTCTGGTTACTAATGGGAATTTATTAAACGGAATTCCTTTGCAGTTTAAAGCAAGTAGCTTACAACTTGAAGAGCATATTCCAGTTAGTTGGTTAAGTTGTTCTGCATGAATTGCTGGATTGATGTTGCAATCTGCTGGATGAACTGATCATACAGTGAAGAAAGAGTTTATTGAAGAAAGACAAAGTCCTCCATCGTAAACTGACCCAGAAGGTTAAGATGCATGGGTTAACAGTGACTTGGTCATATGGATTTAGAACGGGCTTACTGATAGACAGAGGGTTTTGGTGGAAGGACTGTAACCAGTAGAGTTCCATAGCGATTTATGCTGGAACCTCTGCTGTTTGTGAACACCGATTTTCCGGCAACTGATGGTCTGACAACCCCTATAATCTGGACAAAAGTACAAGAGCTCAGTTGAAATTCCATGAGCAGCAACAGATGGCGTTGCGAGTGGCGAGTGTCTTTCTGGCTGTGAAAGAATGCTCTCAATCTTCTCTCCTAACTGTTTTGCAATGACAATACAGTAAACCCTTTTTTTAACGACACCCTTATGCATAACAGATGTTAGATATAGCAGACGGACCTGCCCAGACCATCACCATCCCTCTGGCCGTTTACAGCCCCGGTTTCCAACATCACTCCCGACTCACAAGATGCACGAGCGAGTCCTTCTTCACCCACTGAATAGTCACAATGTGCTGAAGTAATTCAGCGGATCAGGATCTCTGGAGAGCACAGACAGGTGACATTGGGACCCTTCCTCAGACTGATTCAGTCAGCTGAGTTATTCCAGCACTTTGTGTTTCAGTGTGCCCCCTCATTCACCATGGGGTTCGCTCCCCTCTCATCTGCTGTTGCTTCAAATTGTGGTGCATCAGCGACACCGGTGGTGGAGGGGGGAACTCTGGCATCTGACCATTGGGGCGCTGCCTCCTTACCCCCAGATATGATAGTGACATTTATTTAAGAGGCTTTTAGATAGGCATACTGATATGTAAGGAATGGAGGGATATGGATTATGTGCAGGCAAATAAGAGTTGTCATGGAATTTGACTTGTGTGAGAATTGGAAGGGGAATTAAAATGGTTAGCAACCAAGAGCTCTTCAGCACAGAGATTGTAAGCCTGTTCTTGTGATCTACTGTTTTATGTTCTATAAAAGTGCATCCCATCAATGTAGTTATCTGCCCCTGTTTTTTTTACTTTTCTACCATAGAGTATTTTTAAGTGGTGGACCAGTCTGTTAGGTTCCTGATTAAGCACAGAAGATATTCTTGATGTTACAGTTGATTTATTGTGTGCTCTGTTCTGGTAACTACTTTTCCAATGTAAGATATGCTTTTGAAAAAACATCTTTATTCAGCAGATTTTTTAAATTTCCTGTTCATATTTAAAACATGTAATTCAACGTATTATTTTCATTTTGGTCTAATTAAAGTGTCATGCAGTGTGATTGGACACACATTTCCGACATTTCGACAGATGTGAAGAAGCATCAAATTCACTTGACGGTTTAGTTGGTTGCAAGCCTCAGAGATTTTTAAATAAAGTCGCCAAAATATTTTTAATTTCCATTTGCTGTGATTGTTTATTGTAGGGACTTTTAACTTTTTCCTCTTTTAGTTTGTCTGTCAGTTTACTTTAGTCATCCCAACTGTTGCTGCTTTATCTTGATGAGACCAAGCATAGAGTAGGCAACTATTGTGCTGAACACTTGTGCTTGGTCTGCCACGCCTTACTGGAGTTCTTGGTTGCTAACCATTTTAATTCCCCTTCCAATTCTCACACAAGTCTTTATTTTATTTGATTTCCACGAATGAGGTTTACCTTGACCTCCAATGTTCATTTAATGTCACAAAAAGGTAGTAAAGCATTGGGTTTTTTTTCTGGGTTTGGTAATGTAATGCCAATTGGGGCTTTCAAGACTGAAGAGATAGAGATATTAATGTTCATGCCAGGAATTTAATCCCACAGGGATTTACTTGAATGCTAGAGGGGGATTGAGAGTATATGTGGTAATTTTGTTTCTTCCTAACCACAATGAAGCAGAATATTCCTCAATTTACAGTGAACTATGCCATGGAAGATTTGCAGATTTAATGTAATAACTTTTTATTCCTAGACTATTTCACCTGTTTAAGCTCCAGATTTGTAAAATACAAGTTATGATTCAGCTTGCTGCGTAGTTTTGCTCCTCTACTTGGTCTGGATGCAAGTGTTCAACTGTGCTGTGACTGCAGACCCAGATTAGAGCAGAAAGGCCTTTGTTGCCATATCACCAAGATCCCTCCTCCACGAAAGTCCTGGCAGGCATTGACAGCTGTGGAAAAAGTCCTCCTGTTAAATTCTGTGTGAGGGGTAGTAAAAGTTACTACATTTCTCCCATTATAGAGGCACATTTACAGACTAATGGAACCATTTGAAATTATGTATTTTTAATTCAGTTCATTGAAACAATGATTAGATATTAAAATGGAATACCCAGCTGAACTTTTGTTCGTAGGCAGAAATGATAAGCAATAGATCGCAGATTTGAATTTCCCAGGATAATGCCGCTAGATACAAAATAATCAGCTTGAGTTGATCACCAGAGCAGAGTGGTAGACTCCGGCTCCTTCCAATCCTCAGCAGCACTGGTTAAATCCAGGCCTGTGAATGGCTGGATGCTGGGAACCGCTGACCGCAGACCATTTGTCTGCTTGAATAGACACGAAAAGCTGGAGTACCTCAGCGGGTCAGACAGCATCTCTGAAGAAAAGGAATAGAAGATGTTTCGCGTCGAGACCTGTCTGTCCCGCTGAGTTACTCCAGCTTTTTGTGTCTATCTTTGGTTTAAACCAGCATCTGCGATTCCTTCCTACACGTGTTAGCTTGGTCGTGATTGTTTTAGACTAGTTTGTAAGTGGTATGATTTTTAAACTGAAATTAATTGATAATGCACTGAACATTTAAATAACTACTAAGGTGACTATTTTATCGGATTTTGGTTGTAGAAAGGTTGTCTATACTGCCCTCCAGTGGCATTATAGCACTTTGATTTGGCATTTATTTGCTTTGAGTGGTGTTTCTGTACAACCAGATGCATTCTTAAATGACAACTGGATATTTTTTTCCTGGAAAATGCTTATAGCTGTATTTCATTTAATTATCTATTACTGGCAACCTTATTTGTGGAGCTCAGACAAATATCTATAATTGTTATTTTCCATCTCAAGGGATTCCTAAATTTCCATCAATTTACCATCAATCCATGAAGACGCTGAGGTTTTTTCTAAAGCAAAACTGTATTCAACTTACATTGAATGCACTTCTATTCAACTTATTTGTCAACCAAAAAAAGTTATAGATTCACATCCACTTCAGGACTTGAATACATAATTCAGTTTAGTCTAGAGATTCATCCCACTGAGTTTATACTGAACATCACTCACCTGTTCACACCAGTTCTTTGTTGTCCCACTTTCTCAGGTGCTCCCGCATTAGAGCAATTTACAGAGGCCAATTGACCAATAAACCCACACAAGGTTTGACCTACAAACAGACCCTTTGACACATCAAGTCCACGTTGACCAATGACCAGCCATGCACTAGTTCTATGCAACACCTGAGGGTCAATTTACAAAAAATAATTTACCTACAAAACTGCACGTCCTTGGGGTGTGTTAGGAAAGCAGGGGAACCTGGGGGAAACCCACGCGGTCACAAGAAGAACATGCAAACTTCCCACAGCCAGCACCGGAGATCAGGGTTGAACCCAGATGTCCAACGCTGTGGGGCTGCAGGTCTACCAGCTGTGCCACTCTACACTGTGCCACCTTTTAGTTGGCTACCTTAGAGATTACTGAGGTAGAACTGCATTGCCGAGTTCCAAACTTAAAGATTAGCCATTAAACTAAACCCATAATTACCATTTCTAAAGCATAACAAAGAGGCGAAAGCAGAAATAAGGAAAAGAGCCAGTACATTTTGCTCCAGGAAGATTATTTAGCAGATTCATTAAAGTTACTGTTTGTAGAAACTTGCAAATATTTTCAAAAGTAACATTGAAGGTGAAGAAGGCTGATAAAAATTCTGTTCAAAAAAATTCACGGCAGTTTTAGTTTCATTCATTCCTTCATTTTTCTTTAGATATCAGAAGCTAAAATGCACCATGAATTGAAAGCTTAGTGTATCTTGGTGATGTGAAACTTGTAAATAGGGGAGGTGCCAGGGTGCATCATAAGGAACAATGCCAGTGTTATTCTGATTTTGTTTATATAACTAAATGCAATTACGATTAGAAACTCTACTTCCTAATTTTGCACATGCTTTCAAACAGTGCTGACAGACTAAGGAAAAATGTTTCCGTCCAGAACCAGGTGTCACAGTTTAAGAATAAGGGGTAAGCCAGTTAGGACTGAGATGAGGAAAAACAATTTTAATCGAGAATGGTACAGGTGCAGCTTTGGAAAGAAACATCAATGGAAAGAAAACTGAGTGGTTACCTGCTATTATTAAATCAAATATTAGGTCACACCCAGCCTAAAGATGAAGTGTTGTTTCTTTGAGCATTATTAAAGCCACACGGGAGGCCAAGACAGGGAGGTGGGAGTGGAGGAAGACAAATAATTAATGCCAGGCTACTTCGAGTTCAGGGTGGGTGGGAAGAAATGAAGTAAAAGGACTCTTGTTGCGCTTCCCCCCCTTACATGGTAAAGTGATGAGAGACGGGGAGTGACTCGTGGAGATGGAGTCACAGAAGAAATAGTCCCATTGGAAAGCTGAAAGGGGAGTAGTGGGAAAGATATGTCTGGTGGTTTGTAAATGGAGGAAACTAATGGCAATGATCAGTTGAAGGCTGGTTATAGGTTGTTGCGTTTGGAAGTTGAAGGTCAGTGGGAGGTCTTTTGGTTGGGAGACAAGAGTTAGAACAGGAGCTCAGGAAATTGAGGAAACACGTTGAGAGCACTGATTAACAATGATAGTGGGAAAGCCACAACATAGAGAAAGGAAGACACATTCATGGCACTGATATGTATAAAGTGTTGTCATCAGACTAGAGATGACAGAAACAGAGAAATTAGGAGGAAATAATGGAGTCCTTCCAGGAAGCAGAATGTGAAGAATTGGGCTACGATAGTGGTGGGAGTCTTATAACTGTGGGAATCAGTGGACTTATACTTACTACTGAAGATGGAGATGGAAAGATAGGGCAGGAAAGAGTCAGTAATGGACCATAAGAAAATGTGAGCAGAGAGGAAATTGACAACAAAGGTGATACATTTTCAGTTCTGTACAAGTGCAAGAAGCAGAGCCAATATATTTCTCAATGCAACAAAAAGGTAGTTGAAGGAGGAGGACCCAACTAGGACTGAAGCAAGGACAATTCCATGTGTTTAATGAGGAGACAGGCATAGCTTGGATCCATACAGGTTCCTATTGCCATGCTGTTGACTTGGAGAATGTAAATGAGATTTAAGGCAAAGGTTTGAAATGCAAGAATAAGTTTGGCCAAAAGAAGTAGAGTGGTAATGAAAGGGGACTGATTGGGTCATTATTTAAGAAAGTTGTGAGGAACGTTCAGATTATCCTTGTGCGGGGTGGATGTGTAGAGGGCTGATATCCATGATGATGAGCCAGTTGAGAGCAAGAACCTGGAAATTGTGTCAAAGGCATCAGAAGTGTAGTATTTGTAAGTGAGAAGTGAGTGGGCAAAGGGAGAAAGAATACAATCAAGGATGGAAGAAATAAATTATGTTGGCAGAACAATGGATTGACTAGGGCAGTCCCACTTGTTGATTATGGGCTGAAGGTTGAATGGACTGTGCAAGTGTCAAGGACTATGAGGCTGTGGAAGGAAGATCTTCCGGGAAAATGAGGTCAATAGCCAAATGTTCAGTAATGGGTTCATCTACATGGGAATGTAAGAGAAAGTGCTTGAAACCTGACCTTTGGCTCATTAAAATAAATGGTTCACAGCGACAACAATATTCTGCAAAAATGTGGAAGTAATTATCAACTAATTCTTGCATTAATGTTTGCAGCACCTTCTGAGCCAGCAGTTGGATCTGGAATAGCGTAAACAGTTTGGAAGTATAAATTCCCCAGAAGTTTTCTGCCTGCAGATATATATTTTTATACTATTTGATGATATAATATGAATTCAGTTACCCCATATCTCAATTCTGGGATTGAGTTTGTTAATAGATTACTGGGTGGGACAAATCTTGTGGATTGTAATTGCTCAACTATTCAACGAGTTATATTTGTATGCATTGTGAAAATCTGCTTATTTTCCTCCAGCTGCTGGCATTCCTTCAAGGATTATTCACTTTCTACCATGAAGGTTATGAGCTTGCACAGGAATTTGCACCCTACAAACAGCAGCTGCAGTACAATCTGCAAAATGTAAGATTTCTTCATTTACAAAAGTGTTGGTAAAATATCAATGACATAAAGAGCTGCAATGATTGAATAAAATTGAGGGAAATCAGTGGTGTTGAGCTTGGGTTTAAAAGCCTAGAGATTATAACAAGAATTGCAGTATAATGTGGATAATTGTGAGGTTATCCACTTTGGTGGCAACAACAGGAAAGTAGACTATTATCTGAATGGTGGCCGATTAGGAAAAGGGGAGATGCAACGAGACCGGGGTGTCATGGTACACCTGTCATTGAAAGTAGGCATGGAGGTGCAGCAGGCAGTAAAGAAAGTGAATGGTGTGTCAGCATTCATAGCAAAAGGATTTGAGTATAGGAGCAGGGAGGTTCTACTGCAGTTGTACAGGGTCTTGGTGAGACCACACCTGGAGTATTGCGTACAGTTTTGGTCTCCAAATCTGAGGAAAGACATTCTTGCCATAGAGGGAGTACAGAGAAGGTTCACCAGATTGATTCCTGGGATGTCAGGACTTTCATATGAAGAAAGACTGGATAGATTCGGATTGTACTCGCTAGAATTTAGAAGATTGAGGGGGGATCTTATAGAAACGTACAAAATTCTTAAGGGGTTGGACAGGCTAGATGCAGGAAGATTGTTCCCGATGTTGTGGAAGTCCAGAACAAGGGGTCACAATTTAAGGATAAGTTGGAAATCTTTTAGGACCGAGATGAGAAAAACATTTTTCACACAGAGAATGGTGAGTCTCTGGAATTCTCTGCCACAGAAGGTAGTTGAGGCCAGTTCATTGGCTATATTTAAGAGGGAGTTAGATGTGGCCCTTGTGGCTAGAGGGATCAGGGGGTATGGAGAGAAGGCAGGTACGGAATACTGAGTTGGATGATCAGTCACGATCATATTGAATGGCGGTGCAGGCTCGAAGGGCCAAATGGCCAACTCCTGCACCTATTTTCTATGTTTCTATGTTTCTAATTGCCGGGCTAGTAATATGTTGTACCGCACAATGTTTATTATATAATAGGTACCCTCCACACCTTGGAAGCAGGTATCTGCAGAGATTACTAAGAGGATTAAGTGAGAATTGATGAGCAATGTAGGCAGAGTTTTATTTTGGCATTTTGTCTATAGTGCCTCAAGGGTCACCTCAAGGTCCAGCGGAATAATGCATGACATAATGTACGACATGTACAGAGGAATAACCCTATTCCCTGGCCATGCACCAAAGTGGCCGGGCACTTTGTTCAGTGTAGTCATGATGTATGTCATCATGCTGAAGGAATCGTTAACACAATTCTTTAGTTTCTAAAGTTTCTGAGAAAAGTGAAAAAGATGAGGATGCAAGTATTAGCTCAGCTCTTGTACAGAGAGTGAGAAAGGTGTGTTGTGTGATTTCTTTGAAATTTGGAAGAAAATTTAGAGGAAAAGTGTCAACTGAAATGAACTGCTACCTTTATTGTCATTCCGACCTTTCGGTCTGAACAAAATTTCGTGCCTGCAGTCATACATATAATAAAAATAATAAAAAATACACTCAACACAAATTTAACATCCACCACAGTGAGTTCACCAGGCACCTCCTCACTGTGTAAGGCAAAAGTCTTAGTCTTTGTCTCTTCCCTTCTTGTTCTTCCTCTGCGCTGAGGCGATCAAGGCCTCCGATGTTGTGACCCCTGCCGGGTGATGGTAAGTCAGTCCCGCGGGTGAATCCAGCTCCGCGAACGGGCCGATTCAAAATCCGCGGTCCGGGGTGGTCTAAGCTGCCGAAGCTGCTGCCCTCCAGTCCAGAGGACGCAGCTGTTGTTGCGGGAGCTCCGGAAAACAGGTCATCAACCTGTGACCTGCGAGCTTCCGACGATGTCGTCCACTGGGCCCGCGGCCGGGCCTAGGAAGCCGCGCCGCCACCGCCGCCGGAACATCAGAACGCCAGAACGCCGCCACAGCTCCAAGCTCAGGCCACAGCTCCAAGTTGGGCCACTGCCGCTACCGCTACCAGAGCGCCGCCACAGCTCCAAGTCGGGCCGCTGCTGCTGCCAGGTCGGGCCAGTCGGGCCACTGCCGCTACCGCTGCCGCAACACTGCCACAGCTCCGAGGCCGTCAGCTCCGCCATTAGGCCTCAGCGCAGATGGAGACGGAGACAGGGGAAACAACAAGAAAAGGTTGCATCCCCCTGAAGGAAGAGACTAAAACCATGTTTCTCCCACCCCCCACACCCACACTCACACAACTTAATAAACTAAACTAAAACAGACAGAAGAAAACAAAAAAAAAGAAAAAACAGATGGACTGCAGGCGAGCCGCAGCTGCCAAGCAGCGCCGCCACTTCCGGAGGTGCTGCATTTTTGGTTTCATCCTATCTAATCACTGACAACTTTACTGAAACTTTGAGTGTTTCAATATATTTGAAGAGGGAGGAGATTACAACATGCTTTTTTCTTATATAGTGCAGCACATGTCAAGTAAAAAATTGTATGTTGCTATTTAATAGTGCTCGCTGAGAGTCATGGTTTAATTTGTGTGTACACAACAGAGCATTGTTGACCCCACGTTTCTGTTCACTCCATCATGTTTGGATTTTTATGCAAGTATTGCAAGTTATCAAACTTTCTCATGATTTAATTTCAATTTAAGACGAGAAATAATTTTGAAAGTACCAGACAGGAAGTGGAAAGACTGATGCAGAGGATGAAGTCAGCCCCTCAGGATTACAAACCACCTGGACAGTGGACAATGGAGGGATATCTTTATGTGCAAGAGAAGCGTAAGTGTACAAGACATGGGACATATGTATGATCTAGCATTTGTCAATCATAAACTCGCTAACATTTTACTTGACCAATTGCATTTCTAATATATTCTGTGTCTTTTAAGTTTTCTTTCCTTCGGCTAGAAATTCAACTCAGTAAAACGTTTTATACAATAATATAGTTGTGCCGTGGTTTACTCTTATGTGTCTGACATAATCTTAGCATCGTGTGTTAACGTCTTGCATTTGTGGGAGAAGTATGACAAAAACAGCCATCAAAGGACTCTCCTGGGAAAACGGTGTTTGGCAATGCAATGCTGAGTCGGGACGTCTGAATGTTACATGGTTTTCGTTTCAATCTTTTGATGGAAAACTTTGGGATGCATTCCACACCTTCCTGTCCAACCCATATTTCTTCTCCCACATATTCCTATCCACCAAGGCTCTAAGCATTTCTGTCTCCCTTGAACAGGCCTAGGCTCGTGAGCCAGTTATCCTTCACAGCTCAAATGTTGGTCCCCTTGCAGCTTGAAACTTTACAAAGACCAATCTTCATCTGCATCAAACCTTTCCCAGCCACTTCAATTGCCTGTACACCCAGCCCCAAATCTACATTGCTTGGCTCAAGGCCACTGGTTTTCTCCATCCCTCTTATGAAAATACTCATGATTCATCAAAATATTCAAGACTTTTTCATCTTGTGGGAAAGGCCGAGCTGCAGGTCATCAAGTTAAAATAGTCACAAATAAATCAAATGAGGAATTTTGAACAGACATCTTTAAACAGGGTGATGAAAGTGTGGAATTCATTATCACAGGGACTGTTGAAGTGAACAGTATAAATGAATTTGATAGATTGGTGGAGTATTTCATCACCATCTTAGAGCACATCACATTGAGACCAAGTGATTGTTATATAAATATTTGCCAATGAATTTAGCAAGTTTATTTGACAAAACATTTATGTGCTTGTGTATTGTGATACGTGCATCAAACTGTATACAAAAATGAATTTCATTGTACCTCGGAACACGTGACAAATAAAGTACCATAAAGTAGAGTAGAAATGTTCAGAATTTGACTGGACAGAACTTGTCTTTTTGAATGCTGCATATAAGGTATGGAGTGAAACAACTTACTGTTGTATAGTAAAAGTACACCATTAACCCAGAAGAGCAATAAGTTGTGTGTAAAAGGACCTATTTTAGTTTTGTAATTAAAATGGGAATAAAATGCTATCTATTGCTTTATCACCTGTATGTCTTGTGCAGAGAGAAGACATAAAATAAACTTTGTGATTCAGTGTTTTTACTTTGAAATCAATATAATATTGTGATAATTGTTTACATTTTCTCGTTTTATTCTAGTTCCTCAGTCATCGCATTTAAAAAATGGGCTTAATGTGGTTATATGCCTAGGTGTATTGCTCCTTTTATATGTAACTCATTTGACAACATGTCTTTCCATTTCAGGCCCCCTTGGGTTTGCCTGGATAAAACACTACTGTACATATGACAAAGCAACAAAAGCATTCTCAATGACCTTATGTGAACCAAAGTCAGGGGGGAAATTGGTAAATTCATTCGATTTGACATAAATAATTATAAAATGCTATTTTCCAGAATTATATTCGAGAAGTATTATAGTAATATATGTGCCTAACTCACAGCACCTTGTTTCAGTACTTCTAATCAGGTTTGTCTCTACAACATTATCCAAAAACTGAATAATCACTTATCAGTCAAGATAAATCATCCCCCTCTTCCTCCTTCACCTGTCTACTCTCGTTGACCAGAGTGTTCTGTCCTATTGTCCCGGTAGGTAAGATGGCCCGCACCATGATCACTCTAACCAAATAATCATCTTAACCTACAAATAATTCTTCTGATTACCCCGTCTTTACCTCTGAAGTCTCTAAGTATCTACCATTGATGGTCTTTTTTTTTAATGTTTTCCCTCTGTGCCATCTTCCAAAAATATATTGGATTTAAATATGCATCTTGCTACCACTGCTCTTTGATTGGCAATGCCGTTCATCTTTCTTCCATTCATGGATGAGTGGGAATTCTGCTGATTACATAGTGGGAAGAAAGAAGCCATTATCTTTGCTTCCCCCAACAGGAAGTCTACTTTCCAGTTAATGACTCTATCCACCTCTCTGGTCATGACCGAGGTTGAGCTAGCTTATCCAAAACCGTATGTGTAGAAAAGAACTGCAGATGCTGGTTTAAACTGAAGATGGTTGCAAAATGCTGGAGTAACTGGAGGGACCTCTGGAGAGAAGGAATGGGTGACAACTCTGGAGAGAAGGAATGGGTGATGTTTCGGGTCGAGAAGAAGGGTCTGAAGCCTGAAGAAAGGTCTCGACCCGAAACGTCACTCATTCCATCTCTCCAGAGATGCTACCTGTCCCGCCGAGTACAGCATTTTGTGTCTACTTTTCCAAAACCTTTCCACCCGTTGACCATGAAATGATCTTCAATTCCTACATCGATTCTGACCCAAATCGCACTGTGCTTACCTTCCAAAATCTATCCACCTTTCCACCTCTCACTTTCTTCAATTTGGCCTTAAGCTTTTTGATCACAGTTTGATCATCTGTCATAATATTTCCAGTTATGGTGTGGTGTCATTTTTGTTGGTGATCCCATATAATGCATTAATTTGTTTTAATATGTTAACAAGATTATCTAAATGCATTTGTAAGTAAAATATATATTATGTTTGCTCAACTTGTCCCAGTTCCACTTTTGGTTTTAATGTTACAGGTATTTAAACACTTATATAATACAAGTATTTAAATACTAAGCATGTTCAATAAATGAAGAATTATAGGATTTGTAAAATATGTGAAAAAGAATAAAATCATTACACTGTGAAATATTCATTTACCTTAATCTAATCAAGAATAGTTTAGTTGAAATTGTGTGGCATATGTCATGAAAATTTCTGACATTAATCTTTTATTAAATAGAATGGTCTTGTCACGGCTTCAGAAATTTTCAAACTGAAGTTTTGTATTCGCCGGAAAACTGACTCGATTGACAAGCGCTTCTGTTTTGATATTGAAGTTATAGAAAGGCAAGTTAAATATATACCATAAAACTGTCTCCTTGAAATCAATGGATATAACTTGGCATTGAATGTAAATTGCAGCCTGAAAACCAGTAATTTCATTCCACTACTGTAACGTTGTTCATGTTCGAGTCGATGTTCATACCGCTGGGGTGTAAACATTGACTTCTCCAATTTCAGGTAGTCCTTGCTTTCTCCCTCCTTCCCCTCCCCTTCCCAGCTCTCGCACAGCCTACTGCCTTTGCCTCTTCCTTTCTTGTTTCTGCCCCCACCCTCACATCAGTCTGAAGAAGGGCCTCGACCCGAAATGTCACCTATTTCTTCTTTATTTCAATGGTACATTTTGTAATGGTGTTTTAATTATTCGAAAATATTTTTTTTTATTTGTTTTATTTCTAAGCCACCTGATGTTCCTTTTTTTTAAGGCCATCCCAATTTTTGCCATCCTGATTTTGTGATCCTGAATCTCAAGTAATATACATCTTTGGCTTTCTCTACAGTATAGTGGGTACTGTATGATAGCTGTATCCAGAGTATTTATATCTACAATACACTCATCATTTTCCAACTAGCATGCTAAAATTACTTTTATATGAATTCAAAATGTCTTTATCTTCTCCAGAAATTAGCTATCTTCTCCTGAGTTTTATTTTTAATGTAATTCCCAAATCAGATAGGGAGACACAGTGTCGCCATTGAGCCACTGAGTGGATATTTACTGCTCAGGAGTAGGGAATGAGGAGGGGCAATGGATTCATGGAAGATGGATGCTAAAAAGGATGGAGCTCATGGGTAACCAAAAAGGGGAAAGTACAAGGAAGTGGAATGGATGGGCTCGTTAATTGGATGAGAAACAGTTTACAAGTGTCTTGTATTTAGTTTTTGGGTGAAAGTGGAGAATGCAACAGGAATCTTTTGGTTGAGAATGTTTGTTGTGGATGAAGCATGAGGAGTTATTTCTCTGGTTTATGGACTATGCCTAGCTATGGAAAGAGGCAAATGTAAAACTTGAAGAGATTAGCCCTATTACCTGTTGCCTTGTGCTTATCAGTAAATAGCATGCGGAGATGAGGGCTCTGCCCGAGCCCAGCCTGTGAATGCGAGGCAGAACAATAGACAGCCAACCATGTCATCTCTGGGTGCCCGCTCTACCACCCACCAAATTGAGCTCAGGGCTGGACAGACTTCGACGCAGAGACAACAACCTGGCTGCTCAACACCCGGCTTGAGATCTAACTATTCCTTTGATTTATGTTTCATTCGCAAGAAGAAGATGATTATAGTTTCTAGTCTGCAGATTTGAAGCCATAGAGATGTATAAGAGTAGGAGTGGATATGGTAAATTGGTTAGGATCTATTTGCAGCAAAACCTCAAGGGAGGAGCATTGTGTAAAGCCTGCAGGTTCCAAACGGATCATTGGAGATATTAAAACGTCACCAAGATAAGAAAATCTTTACACTGTTAGTTTAGTTTCGAGATACAGCGCGGAAACAGATCCTTCGGCCAACCGGGTCCGCGCTGGCCAGCGATCCCCGCATATTAACACTATCCTACACACACTAGGGACAATTTTTACATATACCAAGCCAATTTACTCACATACCTGTATGTCTTTAGAGTGTGGGAGGAAACCGAAGATCTTGGAGAAAACTCATGTGGTAACTGGGAGAATGTACAAACACCTTACAGACAGCACCCGTAGTCGGGATCGAACCCAGGTCTCTGGCGCTGCAAGTGCTGAACGGCAGCAACTCTACTGCTGTGCCACCGTGCTGAGCCTGCGGTTATAATTTAGAGTTATTCATTGTCTGATAGTGTATCATTGCTGTGCGGAAAAGAAAACATATTTGATCATATCCAAAGCTATTGATATTGGAGATTAAACAAATGTAAATTCAGTGCATTATGTGAAGTTTCTCCAGAGTATTTTCAATAATTGTAATTTTCCTTCTGTGTTACTTTTCCTTTTCTAGACATGGTATTGTAACACTCCAGGCTCAGTCGGAAGCAAATAGAAAACTTTGGTTGGAAGCAATGGATGGAAAGGAACCGGTATGCGTTTTGTATAAAGTATCTAATTAGCAAATTGCTCAATAGCTGTATTTGTTATTTGGCACAAATTGTATTTGCCTCTGGAATGGAAATGGCAGCTTTGACCTACTTGTTGGTCCATACGTTTATAACAACATGTATTAGAGCATAAAGTACCTATAATGTTGGAGGACAGGACAGAGCACATTTAACCAGTTGCTCCATGCTTGGTCTCTCCTCTGACGGTCTCTGTTGCAACCAAGCTGAGGGACTTGCAGCTCAATCATTACAGGCCAAAACAAACTTGACACTGTTCATTTAAATATGGCTGCCACCCTTTACCAGCTTAAGTCAAGTACTTTTTATTTGTTTTTTCCTTATTTCAATTTATATTGACATTTCGGTGGAAGAGGACGGGGGGGGAGGTGGCGAGGAGGGAGATATGGGTGCACATCCAGGTGGGGCACAAGGAAGTGACAGGGTGGAGGTGTGGGAGGTTGTTTGCCTAAAATTAGTAGATAATTTAGTGTTCATACCATTGGGTTATAAGCTACCCAGGGCAAGACATGAGGTGCTGTCCCTCCAGTTTGTGTGTGGCCTCACACTGGCACTGGAGGAGGCCCAGGATAGAAAAGTCAACATGGGAATTGGAGGGGAGGTAATATAGTCTCCCTTTAGTCACCCTTTTCATCTCTGGCCTTTGTCCACCCATTTTCCAATTAAATAAAACACTTGTCTGTGTCCACCTACCATTAGACAGTCTTTGTTCTGCCCCCATGCCTTTTTCAGCTTTCCCTCCCCCACATTTGAAGGGTCCCAATCAGAAACATTGTCTATCCATGTTCTGCAGAGATGCTGCCTGACGTTACTCCTATACTTTGTCTTCTCCTGACATTTTGTCACATTTAAACAATAACTCTGAACATTAGTAGCATCCAGGAGGGTATGCGCGGAGAACCCATCAATACCAGAGGAACGCAAAGGAGCTTGAACAACATTTAGTTTCTTTTAGAATTTACCTCTGCTTCAGATAAATCATTGTTAGTCTTTGCCAAAACATTTTTTAATAAGCTTTCCTATCCCAAGTTCTAATTAGTAATTATTTTTGACCCTTCCAACAGCAAATACAGTTATTTTTTCCCTATTTGTAATTCTAATGTAATTCCCTAATTCCTAATGTAATTTCCTAATCAGAAAGGCAGAGACAGCGCCACCATTGAACTAATGAAGGGATATTTACTGCTCAGGAGTAGGGAATGAGAAGTAACCTAAAGGGCCTGTCCTACTTGGGCGACCTAATCCCCGAGTTCTGGCGAGTTTGCCCTCGACTTATACAGAGATGCCAAGTGTCCCGGATTCGCCGTATTTGTCCCGGCGAAATAACCTTTTTTAACGGTGTTCCGGCAGCCAAACATGCTGTTACGGAACACCGCCGCGCCGTGTTCCTCCGTGGTGAACGCCGGCGCCATGTGTCCCCGGTTTGCCGGCCCGCGCGATCAGCGGCACTTTGCCGGGCCCAGTGTCCGCGCCTGCGCAGTTGGGGAGGGTTGCCGGCCCCAGTGGCCGCGCGTGGCGCAGTGGGGAGGGTTGCCGGGCCCCAGTGGCCGCGCGTGCGCAGTGGGGGAGGGTTGCCGGCCTGGCGCCATTTCGAGCCACGCCACGCCGGCCCAGAGCCCGGGCGGCGCCGCCCGCGCGATCAGCGGCACTTTCTTGCCGCCAGGCCGGCCGCTCGCGGCAGCCCCATCACCGGGCCTCCCCCCACCCCCACCCAGTGCGCAGGCGCAGACCCCGCCGGCAACGTTGCCAAGTGCGCATGTGCCGCACCCGCCCGCCGGCAGCCCGCTGATCTGCACCAGTGCGCAGGCGCAGACCCGCCGGCAACAACCCCAAGTGAGTACGGAGAGAAATGCATTTAACCCCATTTGTTACGGACAAATGGGTTTGAATGTTACTGTGAACTAAATTTAGGGTTGGCATCTCTGCTTATACTTGCAGCATGGTCGACACGAGGTCGTAGAACCTCATAACTCTCCTTTATGTTCGAGAGTGGTCTCCGCATACTTGAGGCCTCAGCTAGGTCGCGGCTTTTTTTTCAATATGTTAAAAAATGCCCGCGAGTAAAAAAAGGTCGCCATGGAAAAAATAGATACTTTTTATACTTATTATCAACTCTCAAAGTGAGTTGAAGTATCAATACTCAAATTAGAAATAACATATTATGTGACTCCTCCCCTTCTCAGCTCTCCCTCAGCCCTCTGGCTCCTCCTCTTCCATTCCTCTTCCCGCCCCCCCCACCCTGCATCAGTCTGAAGAAGGCTTTTGGCCCGAAACATAGAAACATAGAAAATAGGTGCAGGAGTAGGCCATAGTAGGTCAGCATGTTAGTCGTAGATAGTCTTCATCATGGTCGAAGGAGATCGAAGGAAGTCTTCTTCACTCTCCACTATTCGGTGTCCAATTTTCCAGAAGTTAGTCGTAGCTAGTCGGAGTTAGTCTTCAACATAGTCGAAGGAGGTCTTCTACATAGTCGAAGGAAGTCTTCAACATGTCATTTTTTCAAAATCTTCTAAACTCGCCAATTAGGTCGCCCAAGTGGGACAGCCCCTTTAAAGCACGTGTGGAACAATATTTTAAGTAACCTGCGGAAAATCCTATTGATTCCCTTAAATTTCAAAATAAAACACAGCAAATAATCTATTATAGTGTCAGTGTTATGCTTAAAGCTGTGTTTGAGTTTGCTTCTCACTGGAAAAAAAATCATATTGGTTATTGTTAAATAATTATTTGTAATTATCAACATTGACACATTATTAATTTTGTTTTGCAGATATACACTCTGCCCCTTCTCAACAAGAAGGAAGAATGTAAGAAACCACATTTTCACAAAGTGAATTTTGTTAATGAATGGCCATTCTCAGAAAGATGTAACTTTAATTGTTTCTCACGAATCCTTTGAGTAAAGATTTATGGTTCTATTAAATAATTATCAACTCTCAAAGTGAGTTGAAGTATCAATACTCAAATTAGAAATAACATATTATGTGACTCCTCCCCTTCTCAGCTCTTCCTCAGCCCTCTGGCTCCTCCTCTTCCATTCCTCTTCCCGCCCCCACCCCCCCCCCCCCCACCCTGCATCAGTCTGAAGAAGGATTTTGGCCCGAAACATAGAAACATAGAAAATAGGTGCAGGAGCAGGCCATTCGGCCCTTCGAGCCTGCACTGCCATTCAATATGATCATAGCTGATCATCCAACTCAGTATCCTGTACCTGCCTTCTCTCCATACCCCCTGATCCCTTTAGCCATAAGGGCCACATCCAACTCACTCTTAAATATAGCCAACGAACTGGCTTCAACTACCTTCTGTGGCAGAGAATTCCACTGATTCACCATTCTGTGTGTGAAAAATGATCTTCTCATCTCGGTCCTAAAAGACTTCCCCCTTATCCTTAAACTGTGACCCCTTGTCCTGGACTTTCCCAACATCGGGAACAATCTTCCTGCATCTAGCCTGTCCAACCCCTTAATAATTTTGTAAGTCTCTATGAGATCCCCCCTCAATCTTCTAAATTCCAGCAAGTACAAGCCGAGTCTATCCAGTCTTTCTTCATATGGAAGTCCTGCCATCCCAGGAATCAGTCTGGTGAACCTTCTCTGTACTCCCTCTATGACAAGAATGTATTTCCTCAGATTAGGAGACCAAAACTGTACACAATACTCCAGGTGTGGTCTCACCAAGACCCTGTACAACTGCAATAGAACCTCCCTGCTCTTGTACTCAAATCCTTTTGCTATGAATGCCAACATACCATTCGCTTTCTTCACTGCCTGCTGCACCTGCATGCCTACTTTCAATGACTGGTGTTCCATGACACCCAGTTCTCGTTGCATCTCCCCTTTTCCTGATCGACCACCATTCAGATAATAGTCTACCCTCCTGTTTTTGCCGCCAAAGTGGATAACCTCACATTTATCCACATTATACTGCATCTGCCATGCATTTGCCCACTCACCCAACCTATCCAAATCACCTTGCAGCTTCCTAGCATCCTCCTCTCAGCTAATACTGCCCCCCAGCTTCGTGTCATCCGCAAACTTGGAGATGTTGCATTCAATTCCCTCATCCAGATCATTAATATATATTGTAAATAGCTGGGGTCCCAGCACAGAGCCTTGCGGTACCCCGTTAGTCACTGCCTGCCATTCTGAAAATGACCCGTTTACTCCTACTCTTTGCTTCCTGTCTGCCAGCCAGTTCTCTATCCACATCAATACTGAACCCCCAGTACCATGTGCTTTAAGTTTGTATGCTAATCTCTTATGTGGGACCTTGTCGAAAGCCTTCTGAAAGTCCAGATATAACACATCCACAGGTTCTCCCTTATCCACTCTACTAGTTACATCCTCGAAAAATTCTATAAGATTCGTCAGGCATGATTTACCTTTCATAAATCCATGCTGACTTTGTCCAATGATTTCACCACTTTCCAAATGTGCTGCTATCCCATCTTTAATAACTGACTCTAGCATTTGCCCCACTACCGATGTTAGACTAACTGGTCTGTAATTCCCCGTTTTCTCTCTCCCTCCCTTTTAAAAAGTGGGGTTACATTAGCTACCCTCCAATCCTCAGGAACTACTCCAGAACCTAAAGAGTTTTGAAAAATTATCACTAATAACCATATAACCATATAACCATATAACCATATAACAATTACAGCACGGAGACAGGCCCTCTCGGCCCTTCCAGTCCGTGCCGACCATTTGTTTTCCCCTAGTCCCATCTACCTGCACTCAGACCATACCCCTCCATTCCCTTCACGTCCATATACCTATCTACTTTACTTTTAAATGTTAAAATCGATCCTGCCTCCACCACCTCTGCTGGAAGCTCATCCACACAGCCACCACCCTCTGAGTAAAGAAGTTCCCCCTCACGTTACCCTAAACTTCTGTCCCTTAATTCTCATGTCATGCCCTCTTGTTTGAATCTTCCCTAACCCTCAATGGGGGGTAAAAGCTTATCCACGTCAACTCGTGTTAATCCCTTTCAATCATTTTTAAAGACCTCAATCAAGTCACCCCTTAACCTTCTGCGCTCCAAAGAATAAAGACCTAACTTGTTCAACCTTTCTCTGTAACATAGTTGCTGGAACCCTGGCAACATTCTAGTAAATCTCCTCTGTACTCTCTCTATTTTGTTGACATCCTTCCTATAACTAGGCGACCAAAATTGTACACCATACTCCAGAATTGGTCTTACCAATGCCTTGTACAATTTTAACATTACTTCCCTACTCCTATATTGCATCCACTATTTCTGGGGCTAACTCCTTAAGTACTCTGGGATGCAGCCTATCTGGCCCTGGGCATTTATCGGCCTTTAATCCATTCAATTAACCCAACACCACTTCCCGGCTAACCTGGATTTCACTCAGTTCCTCCATCTCATTTGACCCCCGGTCCCCTGCTATTTCCGGCAGATTATTTATGTCTTCCTTTGTTTTTTTTTTGTAAAATATTTTTATTAGAAGTAAATACATATTAAGAAGAAATAATATAAAATCGAAAAAAAAGGACACATATTATTCATCACATACATTCTTAATATTTTTAAAATTTACGGTCATTCTTATTTATACTTCTATATTTTTTATTATTTTATAACAGTAGGAAGTAAAGAGAAATAATAAAAAGAAAAAGAAATAAGAAAGAAATAAAAAATCAATAAAATGAGTGGAGTATTAAGGAAGA
Source organism: Okamejei kenojei (assembly GCA_035221665.1). Classification (NCBI taxonomy): domain Eukaryota; kingdom Metazoa; phylum Chordata; class Chondrichthyes; order Rajiformes; family Rajidae; genus Okamejei; species Okamejei kenojei. Next base: position 40,867,913 of record CM069136.1, on the reverse strand, counting down.
TATTCTTCATTGGAGATATATTCATGGTCTATTGTATATAATTCTTCCATCTAATTCCTTCATTCAGGCTTCAGTTCAGGGCCTCGAACCGGACCATCTGAACCCTTTAACTATTCAATAAATGGAGACCATATTCCTCTGAATTGATCTAGCCTGTCCATTAGGACAAGTCTTAATCTTTCCAGGTGAAGTGTCTCCGACATTTCTGTAATCCACATTTGATTGTGGGGGATATGGGACCTTTACAAAATTTTAGTATTCATTTTTTGTCAATTATTAAACTATAACCAATAAAAATTATTGTTGGTGTTGTTAGTAGCTGATCCGTTTTTAATATTCCTGAATATGATTAATTTTGAGTCTGGAGTTAAATTTGCATTAACTATCATTTCGAGATTATCTTAAAAAAATTTCTGTCCAAAAATTAGTAATTTTTTGTACATTTTGTGAATGAATGCGTTAGATTAGCTTCTAACTGCTGACATTTATCACATATAGCAGAATCATTTGAAAAAATTCTGTTTAATTTGGATTTTGAGAAGTGTAATCTATGTAAAACTTTAAATTGTATCAAGGAGTGTCTGGCATTTAATGAGCAGTGGTGTATATGTTGTAAACTTTCATTCCATACTTCTACACTAATTGTTTGACCTAATTCGTTTTCCCATGCTTGTCTATATTTTTCCGTATTAATTTTTCTGTATTCGGATGTTTATTTAGACATTCATCTAAAATGTCTGTCTTTCTATTCCTAAAATCTGGTGTATTTGATTTAACATAATCTCTAATTTGTAAATATCTAAAATACTCTTTTGAGTGTAATCCATAATTTTGTTGTGATTCCTGAAATGAAATAAATAAACTTTCCCTGTAGAGATCACCCACTGTATTTATTCCATAGTTTCTTCCTCTTCCATGTTAAAATCTTTATCCATCAATGAAAAGTAATGTTATTTACAATTGGAAGAGCCAGTTGGGTATACTTCTAATTTTAATGTTTTTTTTTATTGTTTCCAAATACGGTATACCAGTTTCTATTATTGGTTCCTCTATAATTTTCTTATGTATTTTAGTGTTAGCAAATAAAATCGAGCTTATTTCGAAAAGGTGAACAATCTTCCTTTTCCTTTTTTAACCAGTTTGGTTGTTTTATCTAAATTCTTTCACCAAAATCATATTTTTTAATATTAACGCCCATAAAAAACATAAAATTAAACTGCAAACCTCCATTCCATTTTGATTTACATAGATTTTTTTAATCATTCAATGGTTCTTATATCCCAAAATTAAAGTTGGTAACTATAGAGTCCCCTTCTTAAAAAGAGATTTAGGAAGAAATATCGGTTCAGTTGATAGCAAGTATAATAATTGTGCGGAAAAAAATCAATTTTATCGCATTAATTTGACCTAGCATGAAATAGGTAATGTTTACAATATAGGATAATCTTAAGTTGTATAATTCAATAAGGGTGGAAATAGATTTAAATAAAGAATCAAATCTTTTGTTACATAGAATTCCAAGATATTTGAGTTTTTCTTCATTTTGCTAATAAAGGATTGTTGTAATATATGTGAGTTATTTTCCCATTATATTGTATGCATAAGTTCACATTTATTACCAATAAATCTATATCGTGAAAACAATCCAAAATGAGTTATTACATCTAATAAGTTAGGAATACTAATTTCCAGGCTATTGTGATATATCAAGTAATACATCAACTAGCGTATAAAGAGATTTTATTTTCAGTTTCTTAGTTTCAATACCCCTATATTTTCAGGATGCAAATCTCACAGATTTTGCTATGGTTCTATTGCCAAGTGAAACAGTAGTGAGATAAAGGACAACCTTGTCTGCAGCCTCGGAATAAGTTAACAATTAGTATTTAACATTTGGTTTATTTTATATTCTAGCTGTGGGCTTCGTTATAGTAATATTAAACCCCATGTAAAAACTTCTCCCGCCATCCTGAAAAGTTCCATAACCGAAAATAAATAAAGACCATGCACATTGAGCAAAAGCCTTTTCTCTGCAGTCCAAACAAATAATTGTAAAATCCTTATTAATGTTTCTTGTCGAGTACAAATATGGAATAACCCTCTCAAAGGTTGTTTGAGGAGTATGGTGTGGTAGACAAATCCTGTTCTTGCTCCTGAATTAATTAGTTTATTAATCACTGTATTTAGTCTTTATGTAGTAATTTTGGTTCAATATTTTTGCTCAGTATATTAAAAGAAGATATAGCTCTATATGACCCAGGGACATCAGATTTTATACTGATTTAGTTATGAGCGTTCAAATAGATTCAATTAAATGTTTTCTGGTAATTTTTGTGTGCATAAATGCGTGTTCAATAGTGTCTTCAAATCGTGGAGCTATCATATCATAAAATGTTTTAAAAAATTCGATCCAATACCATCTGGTCCGGAGTTTACCATGTTTTTAATGATTTAATAGCTTCTTTTGATTTCTTTAGTAGTTATTTCACGGTTTAATAATTCTCTATCTTCTAAATCCAGTCTTTTAGATTACAATTTTTTAAGAATGTTTTCTACAACCTGTCCGATTTTCCTGTCGTTTGGCTGAATATAAATTTTTATATTATTGCAAAAATCTCTACGTTTATATCTTTAGTTTGTACTAGTATTCCCCTTTATCTGATTTAATCCTATAATTAATTTTTCTCCTCCATTTTCGTAATTGATGAGCCAATAATTTATGTGGTTTTATTTCTCCAAATTCAAATTGTATTTGTTTAGTATATTGGTACAGTTTTTTACAACTTGGTCTACCTGTATTTTATTTAATTTATATTTCAATGCAAATTTTATATGTTTTATCATGGTTGGATTAACAGTGTTCTCTGTGTCTAATGTATTGATCTCCTATCCAAATGCCTGTTGTACCCTCCGATTCACTTACTATAAAATGCTTGAGAGAGGTCATGAATTCCCCGAACATATTGCTTTAAAAGTTTCCCCATAATAGGGACGAAGATATTTCTGGCGTATCATTTAATACAAAGAAAATCTTGATCTATTTATTCTTGAGTTATTGTGTCTTTTAAAATTTTGAGGGTGGGTTTAAATCTCCCTTGGTCTTGTTTTTTTCCGTTTACCAGTTATTTTCATCATAAAAGTTAAAGGTGCATGATCTGAAATTATATATTTTGATATTTTGAATTACACGTAGTGAATAAGTTTAAATCTACCAAAAAATAACTATCATGAATAATTTTCTGCACAAGTGAGTTAAACTGCTATTTTCATCCTGTTAGGTTTTGCATTCTCCAACATCTTTAATATTACTAGTATCTATATAGTGATTTGATTAACTCACTGGAATGCGATTTAAGTTTCTGTTGTTTTGATGATCTTTCCAAATAAGGATCTAGTGTACAATTTAAAATCTCCTCCAATTATTAGCTTGTGTTTGAGATAATTCCGGGATGGATTAAATATTTTTTTTTAAAAACAGTCGGGCTATCAAAATTTGGGTATATACATTGACAAAATCATTTTTTTGTGTATATAATTCTTCTTATTACAATAATATATCTACCGTCCCTATCAGTTATTGTAGAAGTATGTTTAAAATGCAGTGCCTTTACGAATTAATATAGCTACACCCTCTAGACTTGTGTGTGAAATGAAAGAATGATAGACATTGTCATCCATTTTGGCCTTTAATCTAGAGAGGATAGTATTCCACTTTTTTTAAATGCGTCTCTTGTGATGAATGCCACTCTACTTTAAATTTGCTTTAAATGTGCTAATACTTTACCTCTCTCATTGGCGCGCATCTTAAATACTTTAACATCTACCAGCTACAAAATGTTTTATTCTCCATTCCCCATATTTGTATGTAAGTCTTGCATCCTTTTATCTAAGGTATATAATAGATAGCGAGAGAAATGGTTTAGATCGACATACCCTGAACTTTACCCTGAACTCCTGAGTGTAGATGAATTTCAAGATCCTGTCGTATCTCTCACAAGAATATATCTCCTTTGCATAATTTATATGATTTCCACTCAAATGTAAAATAATAATAACAAGAAATAATATTTATAAAAAGGAATAGATTAAGAGATTAGTAAGGTGCACACAGAAAAGAAAAAAACTACATCTAATATGGTGTAGTTATGTTTAGCCATATTACCCTGGCTAGCAAATTATGTGACTTCCGTAGTTCAAATTGTTACATACTTATCCATCTCATTGCTCTTGTCACTAAGATTATTATTCATAAAAATATTTAAACCGGGAGTATTAACTGTGATGTGTACGAAAGTTCATCAGTCTAGTATTACTAATATAATATATACTTAATAGTATTAAAGCTATATGATAAGTTGGAATATATTTAAAAAATTATAGGAAAAAATAAAAAATAAAAAAATAAAAATAATTATAAAGTACCGCAGGGGGATAAATAAAGTCAATAGTTTATTATTATTCTTGTCGTATTTTATTATTTACTATTTACTTAATTTCTAGGTTTATCGGCTATATTAATTATTAATCATTAATTGGTAGTTATTAGCTTTAATTAATAATGATACCAGAGTGCGCTTGTATAATTTTAGTATATTGTTAGTATTTAATATTAGTAGTGTTAGTAATTTATCTACTTATTCGTAATCACATAAATCGTTCGTTCGATCGATCTCTCGAATGCACTCCCACAAACTAGTTCCGCGAGTCTCCTTCCTCTCCATCTTCCTTTAGGATGATACAAATCAAGTCTCTTCCAATTCTTGAACAGTACGGTTTAGTTGTTTCGAATAGTCATCTCTTGAAGATTTTCATTGTCGAAACCTCTCGCTCCTTAATACCTTGGCAAAGGCTCAGTCATCCTGGATTGCTAAAAATATGTCACTGATGGTTGAAGTGTCTCGCAGTGTGGCCTGGGTCTCATCTCAGACTGGTAACTTTCAATTCTTTCATTCCCTCAAAATTTCGGTTGGGGGGGGGGGGGTCTTTGGAAGCATTTCGTCTTCTGAGACCTCTCGGGATTGTCTCGGGTAATCTGCTGATCGAAAATCATTTACATAATGAAGACGCTCAACTTTTTACACAATTTACTTCATCATTTTCCTCCAAACGAGCGAAGTACATACTGGACTTTTTTTTTTTTTTACTATCAGTTCTTTGGCGAGCATCTTGCTTTGGTATACTGTCTCTAATACTCCGAGTGCCGCGGTCTGAGCAAGCTTTGTGTTCAGAGAGTAAATACCGTTTTGTAATAAGTGTTCGCAGGACCAACTCTTGGGTATCTTGACTTATCTCTCTCCCTTCTCGAATTACCACCCGATCCCTTTAGTTTGCCCTTATCTGGTGTCATCCTTCCAACACAGTACTCTCTATTCCGTGATGCTACCCAGTACAGCTCGGAGATAATTGATTCTGTTCTTTGGAGGAGTGTGTGCGGTGTCTGCAGTAGACTTATTTCGACTAGATCTTCAGGTGTTTTTAGGATGTTAATTCGAGTATCTTTAATTTATCTTTCTCCCACCGTAGGCATTTCCATTTCACCACCTTATTTAAATTTTTCTTCATTTCAACTCTCCATTTTAACTTGCAGATTGATCCCGTCATTATTTCCTCTGCCATCTTCCTTTTCTTCTCAGCAACCTTGGTCTCGTAATTCGTGGTCGCAAATATTAGATTTAAAGACTTTAAACTCCTGTTCATCATCATGATTGTTTTTTTCCATTTCCTTCTCTAAAATTCATTTTTTCCCAGTGCACAATCTTTAATTTCCACTATCATTATTTGTTTAATAAATCTGCATATCTGGAACAAAACAAAATGTTCGAGTTCTTCCATTTTCCGATTCTTTTTTCAATATGTTTGACAATCGTCTAGGACATGTCTCACCTGAGCCCGAGCCTTGCAGTCAGCCCCCCCTTGTTTCATTGCAGAGAAGCCATTTTTCCTTGATACCGGGATTTGGATTTATTCATCGGGTGTGGGCTGCGCTGTGGTGTGCATGTACGGGTCGCGCGACCTGATGACGTCACTCACGGCAGCTCACGGTGCTGAAACAGCAGTTGGCGGTGCAGAAACGATGCAGAGCAGCTAGCAGGTAGGTCTTTTTCTTCCACCCGTTTTCTCCCCGGCTTTTCCTCGTTTTTTAGACGGGAGGTGGGCCGCGGCGTTGTCCTTCTGAGTTACGCTCGACTGTAGCGCATCTAACCGAAGTCTTCCGTCTTCCTTTGTGAGACTGAAAACCAAGTAGTTATTCAATTGGTCTGCCATCCTTCCTTGTTCCTCATGATCAATTCACAGTTTCTGACTGCACTCTCGGGACCCTACATATGTTTTAACATACTAACGCTTTTTCTCTTTAACATGATCTATAAAAGACTTCTGCAGTCCCTGGTTTGCTTCTATGTTCCTGCACAGGTTTTCTTTCATAATCACTATTCTTCCCACTTTGTCCGATAATAAATCAGCACCTTTGTCCTCCTGCTGACTCCTGCTTGGACTCTGTATTTCTCCAGGCACCTTGGTGGGCTGCTTTTTCTGGCTAATTTGTATTGTTCATCATTTAGTTTGATACATATCCCTAATTTCCCCTTGTTATCCACGGACTTGTCATTCTTCGCTTGGCTGATTATTATTTTGGCGCGAAACCTGGGAGAACCAAGTGTGTGTAGGTTCTATCCAGTGCGAGTCGCTTTAAATGCCTTCCATCTGCACAGTGATCCACCATCAACCCTTTAAGAAATCATTCCAGTCTATCTTGGCCACATGTTCACCTCGTCTCATACCTCATGAAGTTACCTTCTTTTAAGTTCTAGAGAACCCTTGTTTCTGAATTTAACAATGGTCACACTTCTCAATCGCCCTAATGCTAAGAACTCAACACCATATTATGGTCACTCTTGCCAGGGGCCACGCACAACCAAGGACTGCCTAACTTAACCACTTTCTCATCTACTCCAGTACCCAGTGTAGTCTCGAATAGCTGGTTCTCTTGTTGATTCCTCCACATGTTGGTCTTATCGAAAACTATCCGCATCTCATTCCAAGAAATTCCTCTTCCCAGCACCATACTTGCCAATTTGATTCACCCAATCTTATATGTAGATTGAAGTCACCCATTATAAAACTGCTTTTACCCTTGTGCTAGCATTTCTAATTTCATGTCGCTGCGATGCCATCCCACAACTCCACTACTACTGTTAGTGGCACTGTAAACAAACTTCCCACTAGCGCTTTTCTGCCCCTATAGTGTTTCGCACACACCTCTACCACTATATTGGATTCACACTCTCTCCCAAGCTAATGGTCCCTTCCTTTACTCTGTATTGCGTTAATCTCCTCTCTAACCAGCAACGCTACTCTTCCACCTCATTTTCTTTCTGTATATCCTCCTGAATATTGAATATCCTGGCATGTTCAGCTCCCAGCCCATTGGCTCACCCTGAGCCATGTCTCCGTGGATCCCAATTCGATATCATATTCATTAATTACCTATCTGCACATTCAACTCATCCACCTTATTACGAATGCTCCTTGCATTGAGACACAAAGCCTTCTGGCTTGTTTTTACAACCCTCTTACCTCTTATACAATTATGTTGAAAAAGTGGCCCCCTTTTTGATTGTTGCCTGGATTTTTATGCCTGCACTTTTTACCTTTCACCTTGCTGCCTATTGCTTCTACCCTCATTTTAATCCCTTTGTCTACTCTCTCATGCTCCCATCCCCCCTGCCATATTAGCTTTAAACTCCACTCCCTGACAGCACTAGCAAACACTCCCCCATAGGACATTGGTTCCCTTCAAAGCCCAGGTGCAGTCTGTCCTGTTCTGTCACTGTCCACCTCCGCCACGAACATCGGTTTCCAATGCCAGAGAATTCGTGAATCCCTCCCCCTCCTGCACTCATTTTTCAAACCACCGTCATTCATCTGCAATTTATCCTCCTATTTCTACTCTGACTAGTCACGTGGATACGGTTGGAGTCCAGCAGTTATTATTTCCTTTCGAGGTCCTGACTCTTTTTATGTTTTATCTCTCCTAGCGCCATGTGATGCGCCTTTCGCTAGTAGGCCTAACGCCGGCTGTAAGTTTTTTGTAAATATACCTATATCGGTTCGCGTGCTCAATGTGGCATCCACGCTACGCCTGTGCTGTCACACCTCCCCTCGCCTCCAGAATGCTTTTTTCTGCACGCCGTTCAGTGAATCCCTTGACCCTATGCACCAGGGAGGCAACATTACCATCCTGGGAGTCTCGTTTTGCGGTCCGCAGAAACAACCATATCTATTCCCCTTGACTATTGGAATCCCCTGATTACGAAGTTCTCTAATAGATTTTGGCCGAAACGTTGGCCTTTCTTTCCTTCTCTCCACAGATGCTCGCCGCACCCGCTGAGTTTCTCCAGATTTTTTGTCTACCTATTGAATACTCAAGTTATTTTAAATTGAGTGCGTTGGTACATTGTGGTTCCTCTCGAACCTATGGAAATCTCAGGGATTCAATTGAATAGCAATTAATTGCCTTAAAGTAATAATCCAGAATGGTACAAGCAAGTAGTGCTGTGGTCCTCGGGTCCAGGACCAGATTTGACAGCCCTCCCTTGGTGGTAATTGTGTGGTTTGCAGGAGTTCTGTGGTTTTCTGCCAGGATACTCTGTCTTTTATACCAACCCCAATCTCGATGTGTTGAAATGTTATTTTCAGATATGAATTAAAAAACACCGTGAAAATTATTGGGACACGCTATACAATGATCAAATGAATTTATTTTTGATTGAACAGAATCCACAGTAATAATTTATCGTTTATACTTGGATGGTTCTCTCCAATCTCCTGAGCATTGTGTATAAAATGACAATAATTTTTATAATTATTTGATAATTAAATGTGCATTCTAGTGAATGTTGAGATATGAATTTTAATAAAGATTGACGGTTAACTAGTACAGATTTTGTCATCTTGTGCAACCACCTCTCCTGTCTTCTCTTCCTTTAATATGATATTCTTCCCATTCCTTATGTGCAATGGAACTTGACAAATTGATCATGGTTACCGTGGTTATAGTAATCATTTCATGGAGTCAGTTAACTTGTCTTGTAACCAGTTGAATAACTGCATCTGTAATGGTGAAATTACTGCTTGCATGTCTCCATATTTCATCTTACATAGAAACATAGAAATTAGGTGCAGGAGCAGGCCATTCGGCCCTTCGAGCCTGCACCACCATTCAATACGATCATGGCTGATCATCTAACTCCGTATCATGTACATGCCTTCTCTCCATACCCCCTGATCCCTTCAGCCACAAGGGCCACATCCAACTCCCTCTTAAATATGGCCAACAAACTGGCCTCAACTACCTTCTGTGGCAGAGAATTCCACAGGTTCACCACTCTCTGTGTGAAAAACGATTTTCTCATCTCGGTCCTAAAAGACTTCCCCCTTATCCTTAAATTGTGACCCCTTGTCCTGGACTTCCCCAACATCGGGAACAATCTTCCTGCATCTAGCCTGTCCAACCCCTTAAGAATTTTGTAAGTCTCTATGAGATCACCCCTCAATCTTCTAAATTCCAGCAAGTACAAGCCAAGTCTATCCAGTCTTTCTTCATATGGAAGTCGTGCCATCCCAGGAATCAATCTGGTGAACCTTCTCTGCAATCCCTCTATGGCAAGAATGTCTTTCCTCAGATTAGGAGACCAAAACTGTACGCAATACTCCAGGTGTGGCCTCACCAAGACCCTGTACAACTGCAGTAGAACCTCCCTGCTCTTGTACTCAAATCCTTTTGTTATGAATGCCAACATACCATTCGCTTTCTTCACAGCCTGCTGCACCTGCATGCCTACATGGTGTACCATGACACCCCGGTCTCGTTGCATCTCCCCTTTTCCTAATCGGTCACCATTCAAATAATAGACTACCTTCCTGTTTTTGCCACCAAAGTGGATAACCTCACATTTATCCACATTATACTGCATCTGCCATGCATTTGCCCACTCACCCAGTCTATCCAAGTCATCCTGCAGCCTCCTAGCATCCTCCTAACTGCCCCCCAGCTTCGTGTCATCCGCAAACTTTGAGATGTTGCATTTAATTCCCTCATCCAAATCATTAATGTATATTGTAAATAGCTGGGGTCCCAGCACTGAGCCTTGCGGCACCCCACTAGTCACTGCCTGCCATCCTGAAAAGGACCCGTTCACTTCTACTCTTTGCTTCCTGTCTGCCAGCCAGTTCTCTATCCACATCAATACTGAACCACCAATACCGTGTGCTTTAAGTTTGTATACCAATCTCTTGTGTGGGACCTTGTCGAAAGCCTTCTGAAAGTCCAGATATAACACATCCACTGCTTCTCCCTTATCCACTCTACTAGTTACATCCTCAAAAAATTCAATAAGATTTCGTCAGACATGATTTACCCCTTCGTAAATCCATGCTGACTTTGTCCAATGATTTCACCACTTTCCAAAATGCGCTGCTATCTCATCTTTAATACACTGACTCTAGCAGTTTCCCCACTACCGATGTTAGACTAACTGGTCTGTAATATCCCCCGTTTTCTCTCTCCCTCCCTTTTTAAAAAGTGGTGTTACATTAGCTACCCTCCAATCCTCAGGAACTACTCCAGAATCTAAAGAGTTTTGAAAAAATTATCACTAAGGCATCTGCTATTTCTGGGGCTACTTCCTTAAGTACCCTGGATGCAGCCTATCTGGCCCTGGGGATTTATCGGCCTTTAATCCATTCAATTTACCTAACACCACTTTTCGGCTAACCTGGATTTCACTCAGTTCCTCCATCTCATTTGACCCGCGATCCCCTGCTATTTCCGGCAAATTATTTATGTCTTCCTTAGTGAAGACAGAACCAAAGTAGTTATTCAATTGATCTGCCATGTCCTTGTTCCCCATGATCAATTCACCCGTTTCTGACTGCAAGGGACCTACATTTGTTTTAAATAATCTTTTGCACATATCGATAAAAACTTTTGCAGTCAGTTTTTATGTTTCCTGCCAGTTTTCTTTCATACTCCATTTTCCCTTTCCTAATTAAGCCCTTTGTCCTCCTCTGTTGGTCTCTGAATTTCTCCCCATCCCCTGGTAGGCTGCTTTTTCTGGCTAATTTGTATGTTTCATCTTTTTCTTTGATACTATCCCTGATTTCCCTCGTTATCCACGGATGCGCCACCTTCCCTGATTTATTCTTTTGCCAAACTGGGATGAACAATTGTTGTCGTTCATCCATGCAGTCTTTAAATGCCTTCCATTGCATATCCACCGTCAACCCTTCAAGAATCAATTGCCAGTCCATCTTGGCCAATTCACATTTCATACCCTCAAAGTTACCTTTCTTTAAGTTCAGGAATCAATTGCCAGTCCATCTTGGCCAATTCACGTCTGAATTAACAATGTCACTCTCCATCCTAATGAAGAACTCAACCATATTATGGTCACTCTTGCCCAAGGGGCCACGTACAACAAGGTTGCTAACTAACCCTTCCTCATTACTCAATATCCAGTCTAGAATAGCCTGCTCTCTCGTTGGTTCCTCAACATGTTGGTTTAGAAAACTATCCCGCATACATTCCAAGAAATCCTCTTCCTCAGCACTCCTGCCAATTTGATTCACCCAATCTATATGTAGATTGAAGTCACCCATTATAACGGTTTTACCTTCGTTGCACGCATTTCTAATTTCCTGTTTGATGCCATCCCCAAATCCACTACTACTGTTAGGTGGCCTGTACACAACACCCACTAGCGTTTTCTGCCCCTTAGTGTTTCGCAGCTCCACCCATATCGATTCCACATCCTCCAAGCTAATGTCCTTGCTTTCTATTGCGTTAATCTCCTCTCTAACCAGCAACGCTACTCCACCTCCTTTTCCTTTCTGTCTATCCCTCCTGAATATTGAATATCCCTGTATGTTCAGCTCCCAGCCTTGGTCACCCTGGAGCCATGTCTCCGTGATCCCAACTATATCATAATTATTAATAGCTATCTGCACGTTCAACTCATCCACCTTATTACTCCTCGCTCCTCACATTGAGACACAAAGCCTTCAGGCTTGTTTTTACAACACTCTTGGCCCTTTTACAATTATGTTGAAAAGTGGCCCTTTTAGATTTTTGCCCTAGATTTGTCTGCCTGCCACTTTTCACCTTGCTACCTATTGCTCCTATCCTCATTTTACACCCCTCTGTCTCTCTGCTCACACATTTAAGAATCCCTCCACTTCTTATTCTCCGTTTGTTATTTTTTTCTTCTTTCCTCCCTACGCGTTGCGTCTGACTGCTTCTCTTCTCTGCGTCCTGCCTCACAAACGGACTACTTGCCTTCTCTATTTGAGTCCCTCCCTATTTGAGTCCATAATTCCATAAGGAACAGCTAAATTTATTCTGATAGATTCTTGATTAGTAGGGGAGTCAGGGTTGTGGGGAGAAGGCAGGAGAATGGAGTTGAGAATGAGAGATAGATTATCCATGATTGAATGGCGGAGGAGACTTGATGAGCCGAATGGCCTAATTCTGCTCCTGACACTAATGAACTTTGTAGTCAAATGAAAATCCTGTACGTAATTTGCTGCTTTTGTCTTGAGTGACTGGTTATGAAAACTCTGCAATTGTGACTTTTTCTGTTTACCTCTTATGCAGACAACTCCCTTTCAAGTTCATCTTTATGCAATGCTTTGATTTTTAAACACTTTAAGAATATGAAGAATTATGTTGACAGAACAGAGTATACAGATGACATATGTTGAGGATAGGATTTGGATCTGCTGTGCTGATTGAATGACATGTTACTGCTTACTAGATTCACATCTGAATAACACTCAAGTAGACAAAGTGCAGGAGAAGGGTTCGCACCTTACCTCTTGGCTGTTATTTACAGTTTCCTCAACTACTTCCTCCCCTCCTTAAGCCAAAACAAGGTTGAATAAATGCATCTCAATGTATATTTTCCACAACACTTTAAGATTTATGCCTTCCAAGTAGAATGCAGAGGGATAATTGCAAGCAACAGCAGTAAATGGGAAGCATGGTAACCATGCAAAACAATATTCTCAGTGAAGCCTACATCTATCATCTAAAGAAAAATATCACAACTCTATCAGGCATATAAGCTAATATCATTCTGCTTTTGGAATGATTATCCTATTATCATAGGATTTCTAGAAGCCAAGTTTTATTTAAATTAAAGTATTCGCAGAACCTTGAGGAAATTATTACCATGTTGGTAAATCCTTGTAATTATTTTGAAATGTATTGACATTGAGACTGTTATGGAATAGATATTAAAGACAGTTTAATCATTCATTCAGTTATTTGCCTTCTAATGTCGGGATTGAAAGCAAAGCAATGTTTGTTGTGGTAAACATTATTGTGTGTTTCAATTATGTTTAAAGCATATACAATAACCAAAAGATAAAATGAAGGTTTTGAATATTTAGCAAGTTCATCATTTAGTATTGTATTCCACAAAAATTGGCACCTACCAAACATATAAACATGCAGCAAACATATAAACATGGACATTTCAGAAATTATAAATACGCTGCGTTTTAAAATTTTGAATGATAAAATAACTTGATAATTTTGATTTAACCTAATTTAAGGTGGTCTCCTATCAATATGACACTGCTGATTTTGATTGTGCTCGCCGACATTTAATAACAATGTTTTAATTATTTGTGAAAGTAAGATACTCAATTTTGCATTGCAGTGTACCTTAATGAGGCGGGTTTTAATTTTGTAAAGAAGTGCATTGAAGCTGTGGAAATGAGAGGTAAGCGATTGGCCATTTTTTCTTAACATTTGTAAGTAATGACTTCTAAACTGAGAAGTATATTACAATTTCAGGCCTACCTATCATTATACGGAATTGAGTTTGTGTGGCATATTCATGTTAGGTAGTGCATGTGGAAAATATACACCATGCAGGACAAGGGCTCAAGTCAGGGGAAAGGCTGTAAAAGAAGCACGAGGTATACAGGAATGATGCAAGAGATAGATGGCAAGAGGGGAAAAAGTGAGGGTGGTGATAGGAAGTCTGGACAAGACGTCTGCATTAAGGAGAAAACAAGGCATCTCAGTTTCTGAGCATAAGGTAGAGGATGTTGAGTAACACTCAAAGCACATTATTAGTGGGGTGAAAGGTTATAAGGTTATCAACGTATTTAATGATGGTGGGATAAGGTTGGCAAAATCAACTGGTTTGGTGAGGGTGAAGCGTAACATTTTCCTATAGAAAGGAGGCAGATTCGGGTTGAGGGTTTGAAGATAGTTATAATTATGGCTGTTTAAGGCAGTGTTAAACTGCACTTTAAATCTCAGATTTGCAGATGCTGATTTGTGTTCTTTCAGTTTTTACTGCTGAATTAGACGACTTTAACCAGAATTGTAATGAGAAATCATTTGATGGTAACTTAGGATGGTGGTTTTGATAGACTGAATAGAGAGTTGGCTCTTTGATTAACGTTGGAATTCTACTCAAAGAGCACATTTTATATGTTTTACTGCATTACCAGTTTAATTGGGAAAGATTCTTTAATATCCTTTAATATCCTGAGAGTCTGGTTAGCAGGTAAATATATTCTTGAACAATGACTTGTGGTTACTAAGACTGCACATACTGTAGATATGCTAAACTTATAAATTAACAATCACAACATAATTGTATGCCCTAAATGTTGATAACTTTCTTGAGTTTCCTGTTTGGTGTCTGAAATCAACAGAGTTCTGCATCTCTACCCATGACAATTACATTCACTCATTACATGGTTAATTTTTTTAATGTTAAAATGGCATCAAATGCTTGATATTTATTCATTAGAATAAATGTGTTACTCTGACTAACTGGTGCAGTATTTAAGCTTTGGAAGAATGCATGCTTACTGCTCCAGTTCCTTGAAATTCAACACTATCTCTAGAGATTCACCGAGAACTGCTGACAAAAGCTTATTTTCTCCATTCGAGCAAGGATGTACGAATGTTTACCATGGCTCAGGCCGTGACTTTCTACAACCTATGCTGGAGGTCTTAGTACATTGGTTCTGAAATTGTGACAGTAGTGGCTGAATTAAGTATAATTTACTCTTACTTAAACAGAAAGCATGCAAATATATATTTACTATGATTGAAAAATGGTATTCATTCTCGAGAGCATTTAAACTTTATAATACTAAACAAACTGGCAAAAAATAAAGTGCAAAACATCATAAATACACGATTGTTGATTGTTGTAAAGGCTAAATTGAAATTAATGAGTGTAATTTTTCTGAAAAGGCCTATATGTTTCACGTTTTTCCATCTTTCTTCTATTAAAATATGTACACTGTTAGGTATTAATGCCATGGGATTGTACAGAATGAGTGGAGTAAATTCTAAAGTACAGAAGCTAATGAATGCAGTATTTGGTAAGAAGATATTTTAATTTCCATAATGTTGGTGAACAGAACATACAGGTATGTTTGCTTGTTATTGTAGGGCAGAGAATACAAACGTATTACACTTGTGTAAAATGTGATGACTTTACCTCTTAGATACAGTTTCAAATGTTTACATATGTTAATAATCTGCCTTTTCTCAAAACAATATGATGCTAGCTTTAGGTAGATATACTGTAGCTTGGTTTGTCGATTCACTTATTCAAGCCATCAAAGAAGTTGATTTTCTTTTCAAACATTAAGGTTTGGGTTTGGATAAAGTTTTATCTTCTTTTGAAGCATGTCATTATTATACAACTAAAAATTACTTATATTTTTCGTTGAAGCACATTAGAAATCCAGCAAGATTCTGCTTAAACCATATATTCTCAATTGAAACCTGGCAAAATAACTTATATATAGCGATTTTCCATGGAGCGAAGGAACAATTTTTAACGAAAAGAATGCTTTTCTTAGTATTGATAAAATAAACGTTTAGGAGTAACTCAGCGGGACAGGCAGTATCTCTGGAGAGAAGGAATGGGTGACGTTTCGTGTCGAGACCCTTCTTCAGTTTAGCTGATTTTGTTAAGACAGTTCAGGACCTCCTGATTTATTAGTATCAGAGCAGATGATGATTAACTGAGCCAGTGCTGAATAGTTGGCACAGTTGTGCACACATTAACCGCCAACCAGTCTTGCTTCTTTAAAATTTCACATACAGATTGTCCTAGAAATATTCTTAATTCAATTTAGACTCTTTATAAAATATGTGAATTCTGCTTCTTGGTAAAATTGTGACGTCAAACATTCTGTTATAATGTTATGAATAATCAACTTCTCTGCTGCATTTCAGTTAAACATACCAGAAATAATGTGCTGCTTTAGATATTCACAAGGTCTTAATCCAGATGCCCTATGTGGCCTTAGTTACATTAATATAAATTGTACTAGCTTGCAGAACGTAGTACATGTTTCATGGTTAGTAACAAAGTTTTATTGTAATTTGTAACATACGTGCATTATATAATTATTAATTATTTTGTTATTATTAATTAATTATATACAATTAATTTGTTACATACAACAAATCGTAATATAATTTGTTGTAAAGACATCCTCACTAGTAACCAATATCTTGTTCTTAAAATCTTAATACAGGGTAGCAGAATTGGGCAAATTATTTGATTATTTTCAGAAATATGTTCAAGCACACAATGAAACTTTGTATAAATGTCAAATGTTGAGAATGATGGTGGGGTTAAATTTGTCTTTTGGCATTATATAATGGTACTTTAAAGAACTTGACCCTGTCAAGAGCGTAGATAGTATTACAGTCCACAAAGTCCATACGTTATAAGTACAATAGAACTCAGGCATTTTTACAATAAATTGCGATATAAAGCTGAAGCTATTGTCCTTGGAATAATAGTGTTCATTAAGACATTTTTAAACTGACTCGTTGGCTGGCATGATGATGCTCATTGACATCAGAAAAGGTATTTAAACGTGCTTGATTGTGTACAAAATTAAGTCTTAAGAGTTTTGGATCATATACGGATAGTTTCTTGACTTTGAAGCCGAGAGCAAAAGCAAGTAGAATTTAGCTATAAAAGATTATTTAGAAACTAAACTGGTGATAAGTTGGCAGATTTTTCAGAATATTGGGTTTTTTCCAACTCCTATTTACGCCCCACCCCATCCCACTTTTAATTATTGTTTTAATGTGTTTTACAAGTGCTATAATCTTTTTTATGAAGCAGATGAGTTCGATGGGGATACAGAGCTCTAGTCTATCTAAACAAAGTCTTGGAATGAGACCTGGATGAGTTTAAAACAATCATGGAATTGGGCGCCAGGAGAGTTTAAAAGGAGCGTGAGAAAGTTTCTTTGGGAAATTTAAAGGGAGCATGAGAATGGGGCCCCAGTGAATTAAAAAGTTATTTTGAAACCGGGCTCAGGGGTGTTGTAAAAAGTGGCTGGGAACAGGGTTTTGGTGCGTTTATAAGGAGTTCTGGATTCTCTTTATGAGGAGCATGGGATGTGGGCCCGTGTACTTTAAAAGATTGCGGAAAACATCACCAAGTGAGCCGGTTATTGAACCATCAAGATCTCAGAACAATCAGTGGATTAACGGAGTTTTAACTGCTTTACTCCTGCAGTAAAGGCCTGCACTGATTGTAATGCATATATACTTGGTATAATTGTGAGAGTGATGTCTGTCATGTGCCACATGACAAATAATGCCTCTCAAACATACTCAATAGTCTTTCTTATTTCATATGCCTGGGAGTATATGCAAGAATATCCATTCACATTAAATGCATATGGACTAACCAAATGTATTGAGTGTTTATATTTATGATTACATTTTATTGCATAGCACTTAATTGTGCAAATACATTTCTCGCCCTAAATTCAGGTTTTTAAAAAAAATCTCCTGCTTCATTCTTAAAGCCCTGTCCCACGGTACGAGTTCATTCCAAGAGCTCTTCCGGGTTTGCCCTGATTCGAACTCGGAGATTTACGGTAATGGCCACTCGTCGGTACTCGGGGCTCTCGTGGACATTTTTCAACATGTTGAAAAATCTTCACGAGTCTTCCCGTGCTTACCTGCCGTTAGTGAGTCTTCCCGAGTACCTGCCGTTAGCGTTACGAGCCACTAAGAGACGTCCCCGAGCTCCGACGTACCCGCTACGTTCATTCTCCATGCTTACCACGAGTTTGATTTTTTTTTAAACTCGGGAGACCTCTCGGAATGAACTCGTACCGTGGGACAGGGCTTTTAGCTGCTTTATGTAATTTTCTAAAAAAGTTTGCAAATTAATCATCCTAAAAATGTGAAATGTATGTAATTTATACATGCTTGTAAAGTTGATCCATTCTAGATGCTAAACCTAATATATGCACTGTTCTTTGAAAAGCGCCTAAAGCTCCTCCTGATATGGATCTTGACACTGAATTGTGGGACATGAAGACAATTACAAGTGGGCTTAAAAACTACCTCAGGTAGGGGATAACATGGAAAATTATGCCAAAAATTGAATTTTTACCTACTTATTTTTTGTGATAGAAAAACCTCATTTTGAACTGTTGATTTATGTATATATTTGTTAACATAAAACTCTGATCTTTGATGTGTATTTATTTGTGTGTGTGTTTGTGTGTAATCACATCTTCGCGAAAAAACGACGCGGTAACAGTAAAATCGTTTACATATTCCAGTAGACATTTTTCCCCAGGCCCAAAATCGCCTTATCTGAAAATGTCATGCTTTATTTCTCGAGTTAATAATGAAAATCTTCAAAAATCTGGCAACAATTTGAATTTAAAAGTGACTGTCTTTCGCTGATGACGTCACAATGGGTCTGCGTTCCTTTTTCATCGCGCTGCGAGTGACATCACCCCCCCCCCCACCCACCCTCCCTCCTCCCCGCCCCCGTTATTCAAAAGACGCAGCCGGAGATGAAGTTGTGCTCTGGACTGAAGACCAAAGATCATAGCTGAAGACTGCGGTGGCCCAACTCGCGGTCCTTTGGTTGATGCTCGCTTGCCCACTCGTCCCTACCCACTGCCTCTGTCCTCTGACATCTGCCCTCTGCCTTAAGCCTCTGCCCCCAGTCCCTGCCCCTGCCCTCTCGCCTCTGCCCTGTCTCTGCCCCTGCCCTCTCTACTCCCTCTCCCACTCTAGCCCCGCCTGCGAGTTGGGGGCTAGGTGTGAGTGTATAGGGCGGGGGATGGGTAAAAGGAGCGAATGAATAATATCAATATAATATCTAGGGGGGTGGTTAGTGTGTGGGGAGTGGTTAGTGTGTGTGTGATGCCGCAAGCCCCCCCCCCCCCCCCCCCCGCAACCGTTCGTTGAGGAGACGGGACCCAATGGGACCGAATTGGTCTAGTATATCTATATATCTGTATGATATATATATGCTATATAAAGTGTTGATATATGTATATATATATATATATATATATATATATCAACATTGTTTCAAATTAGGTTTTTATATCACAAAAAATATATATATATTAGTAGTTTGGGAATGTTTTGGAAAGTTTATCAATGTTGATAGTTTAGTTGGCAAATAGATTACAGAGAAAATTTGAAAGGGGAGGGGGTATTGTAGATTTTCCTGTGAGCTTGCATGGACCGTTTCCTTGATCATTGTTACTTTTTTTGCATATCTGTAATTTGTTCTATATGTCTCTATATCTCTCATTTACCTTTCCGATGACTCTCAGTCTGCAGAAGGGTCTCGACCCGATTCGTCACCCATTTGATTCGTCACCCATTCATTTTCTCCAGAGATGCTGCTTGACCCCCTTAGTTTCTCCAGCTTTTTGTGCCTATCTTCGGTTTAAACCAGCATCTGCAGTTCCTTCCTTCACGTCCCAACGTCTACACTCAGTTCCTTGACTGATGAAGCCCGGTGTGCAAAAACTTTCTTTACTGCCTGCAATGTCACCTGGTTGTTGAATTTTGCCTTAGCATTTTCCTGGACCTGTTCTGGCAGCAATCTGTGCCCCATCATTGAGGGACTTGGGCCTCATGGATTCTTCCTTAATGCAAGGAATTACTTTGAGGGTACCGTGAGTTTGTTTTGGGAAATCTGCAACAGTTGAGCAGTGACTCATAGGCAACAGATGAACATGTGCAGCCAATTGCTCAACACAAAATCTGCACTGATATATCCTGTTACATTTCGACAGATACAATAGCATATGCTGCTTATTGTATTTTTGCATGTGGCCGTATTTTATCTTGCCTCTTAAGATAAATTATAAGTTGCATGAAAACTGTTGTTTGCAAAAATGCTACATATGGAACTAGTTGGAAATTCCCTTAATATTGCAAGGGACTTTTAAAGTTGAAATGATGTAGACTGTCAAAATGTTTCAAGCCTACTATGATTTTTTTCTGCTCTAGGTGTCTTGTAGAGCCATTGATGACTTACAAGTTACATAAGGATTTAATTGCTGCTGTCAGTGAGTAGTTATTATGAACTATGAATAAGGATTCAGTATTTCTTTGTGCACAGTGATAAAGGTAGTGGACCTAGACATTCCTATCCTCTGGCTCATTAAACCTGCACATTTAAGTGGTCAATTGTGATTTTGGATGTGGATTTTTAATCGCAGAGCCCTATTGCATACAATACCAACAAACCAGTCTTGCAAGGAAAACCCAAATAAAAGCTTGTATTTGTAATACATTTTTTAAGCTTCTTTGTGAACGTTGAATAACATGAGCATAATTTTTTATTCTGTAGTGATGTTGAAGGGAGAATAATGATTATTTTTCATGGCTTTGATGATTGGTACTGCTGATCAACAGGCCAGAAGTTGTAATAGTCAGCAGAATGTTTTCCTTTTTATTGAATCGTTAACTGCATACAGTTTACTACATGGAAATTAGACCATTTGCTTCACTTGTTTCAGTGATTCTTGAACCAGACAGTGGGAATGGTGGCAGAGAACTTAAATTGCCAGACCAGTAATCCAAATGCCTGAACTAAGATATGAAGTGAAGATAATAAAGCAGTCCACAGCCACCCGCACCAGGACTTGGACAATGTTTACGCTTGGGCTACTGAGTGGGGAAGAGTGAGTTGGCAAGGGGGTAAAGTAGAGAGGGATGCAAGTGGAAAGTGCAGGGACCGTTTTGACTTTATGGAGAAGTGGAAGTGGTAAACAACTGCGTCAGCTGAATGGGCAGTCTTATTCCTGGATCCCAACTTGAAGAAGAAAGTAACAATAATTTTAGGCAACAGGCTGCAGAAAAAAAATCTATTAAAGAGACAGCTTAATTAGAAAAGATCACATTTAGATATTTGTGCATTAATTAATAACTAGTTAACTTTCCTATTAGAAAATCAAATAAAGGTGTGTCATTAAAAGAGCAATTGGTGAAACTGTTGTGTAAACTTTGGAATTAAATGAGTAGACAACTTTCACATTTTCTCATAAGTTGTCTCAATGCCTCCAGCACCAAGTGTTGAACTGATTAATGTAATGGATTGCTGCTTGTCTCTATCCAGCCAATGTGAAGGAGAGCTACCAGGGTCTCCTCCATCATTCTTCAGAGAACGGGGATTCCCCTACCCCACTATAGATGAGGCTCGCACCAGGGTCTCCTCCATACCCCGCAACACTGCCCTCTCTCCCCATTCCCCCACTCGCAACAAGGGCAGAGTCCCCCTGGTCCTCACCTTTCACCCCACCAGCCGGCAAATACAACACATAATCCTCCGCCAGTTTCGCCACCTCCAACGTGACCCCTCCACTCGCCACATCTTCCCATCTTCCCCCCCCCCCCCGTCTGCCTTCCGCAAAGACCGCTCCCTCCGCATCTCCCTTGTCAATTCTTCCCTTCCCTCCCGCTCTACACCTTCCCCGGGCACTTTCCCTTGCAACCGCAAGAAATGCTACACTTGTCCCTTCACCTCCCCCCTCCACTCACAGGAACCCAAGCAATCCTTCCAGGTCCGACAGAGGTTCACCTGCAACTCCTCCAACCTCATCTACTGCATCCGCTGCTCCAGATGCCAGATGATCTATATATCGGTGAGACCAAGCGGAGGCTTGGCGATCGTTTTGCCGAACACCTCCGCTCGGTCCGCATTAACCAACCCGACCTCCCGGTGGCTCAGCACTTCAACTCCCCCTCCCATTCTGTATCCGACCTCTCGGTCCTGGGCCTCCTCCACGGCCAGAGTGAGCAACACCGCAAGTTGGAGGAACAGCACCTCATATTCCGCTTGGGGAGACTGCATCCTCTGGGCTTGAACATTGAATGTTCTCAATTCTGTTAACCCTTGCTGTCTCCTCTCCTTCCCACCTCTCCCTCAGCCCTCGGGCCCTGGCATTTCCTCCCTCTCTATCTCTACCCCACCCTAGTCGCACTAGCTTCTCATTTTCACACTACAAACAGCTTACAATGGCTTGTTCCCTTTATCATCGATACTTTTTTTGCATATCTTTCATTCATTATTCTTTATCTCTCCACATCACCGTTTATATCTCTCGTTTCCCTGATCCCCGACCAGTCTGAAGAAGGGTCTCGACCCGAAACGTCGCCTATCTCCTTCGCTCCTTAGATGCTGCTGCACCTGCTGAGTTTCTCCAGCCTTTTGTGTACCCGTGAAGGAGAGCTAGCTGTGCATTACAACACAGATATAATAATTATTGCAAAACACATGCTTGTTTAAACAAAATAACTAATATGCATAAACTGAAATATCAATATATAATGCTTTTCTACCCCAGTTTCAGCACACAAAAAAAGTTTCAGTACACTGAATCTATCAAACTTTTCTACAGAGTCAGATGATCAGAATTATCGAGTGCGTGCTGTTCATGCACTGGTTTATAAACTACCAGATAAGAACAAGGAAATGCTTGAACTCCTGCTTAAACATTTGGTGAAGTAAGTAACTTATCTTCTGCTAAGGTTAAGAATGCTCACCTAATTAAGCTTGCCAATTAGGGGTGTAGTTTTAACAGCTTTATTATGTAATTGCCAATTTCTCAAACAATTCATGATTTCTGTCTCACAATTATTCCTAAAGTTCACTTCAGCAAAATTTTGCAAATGCTAATGGATATCTTACAGTTAATAGAATATTGTGATCGATTTGAAGGGTGATTACAGTAATGAGTTGTGCAAAGTTTGATTGATTTAACATCTGTTGAATTCATTTTGAATTTCCACCAAATGTTGGTTTAATTTCAGATTTAAAATTAATTTCAAATATTGTACTTTTTCACCACATTTAGTTTGGCTCAGCAGTCTGCCAACAAGCATCTTGGTTGGAAAGTTATAGGTTCAAGTCACATTCCAATGACTTGGCCATTAGAAATGAAGATAGATCCACGGTTTGCAAATACACCTCTCTGGTGACATGTTAACCAAAGTCCTTAAGGGGCAAATATCCACAATTCTTATCTGCTATGAACTCTGTGACTGCAGATCGAACCAATATTAGTGACCTTTGACCATCTTCTGAATTTGCCCATCAAGCTGTCCCATTGCATCAAGATCATTAAAAATAAATCCAGAATGACCGTCCAGCAATCACCCAGGCCCAGAACAAACAATGAAGAGATGAGAAAAGCTGTTTAGCAAAAGAACATCTTTAGCCAAAATAATCAATGAAAGTCTTGTTGTAAAAGGTATAACGTTTTAGCTGCACCAACTGTAGTGATGTACTTTCAGAGTTTCCCCTAAAACTCTTTGGCAGTATCATTGCGACAAACTCCTGATCGAAGTCCCTCCACCCTGGAGTACTCTTTCCTGCAAGAAGATTCTTATTAAGAATTAGAAACATCTATATGAATGTCGGCCCCTATGGTGAATCATCAGCATTTTCTCCCCATAGTATTCATGATCAAGTGCACAAAGGTGGTAGTTATGTGTAGGAAGGAACTTCAGATGACGGTTTAAACCGAAGATAGAAACAATAAGCTGAAGTAATTCTGTGGGTCAGCCAGCATGTCTGGAGAGAAGGATTAGGAGACTTTTTGGGTCGAGACCCTTCTTCAGACAGTCAGGGGAAAGGTAAACAAGAGATATAGATGGTGATGTAAAGAGATATAGAACAAATGAATGAAAGATATGCAAAAAAAGTAATAATGGCCTGTTTCCTTTATCATGGTTACATTTTTGCACACCTTTCATTAATTCTCAGTATGAAGAAGGGTCTTGGCCCAAAATGTCACCTATTCCGTTTCTCCAGAGATGCTGTCTGACCTGCTGAGTTACTCCAGCTTTTTCTGTTGTATGTTAGGTGGTTGTTAGGGTTGGGAAGAATGGTGCATCGAGATAACACCAAATAGCACACACAAAGTGGAATCTCTTTGGCTATTGATGCGCTTCAAAGTTATTTGTTCAATTATGTAGAATATTCTAAATCCTATATATTCATGTGCTTTCAAATGTTTTAACACAATGGAAGAGATTACATTTTAAATCTAAATGGTTGAACCAAATATAGAAATAATTGAATGGTTGAACCAAATGAGATATAAAATAGCGAATGTGATTTTAATATGCCTAAATACAAACTTGAGATATAGTAGGAAGCATTAAAGGGGGAATTAAAATAAAGCTACTATATTAGATACAATACGAGAAACTATTTGAAGAGCTCTCGAAGACCATCTTGACAGCATATAGTAAGGGTAAGTGATACCAAACAAGATTTTAGAATGTGAAAGGGAGGGAAATTATTATCAGAAAAAAGTGGAGAATTTGCAATGGTTCAAGTTGCACAAGGTCAGTATCCTGAGCTAATTCTGCCACCACCATCATCTATTGCAACAAGTGATGGCTCCCACTGATTGTCGCCAAAAGCTTGTGTCCTTTTCAGGACGGACAATCACAGCGATGTCAACATTTGAAACATGGAAGATGGACACAAAGGAAGTGGACATCTCAAGCTGACTGCTAGGAATGGCAGCAAAGGTTGCTTGTATTCAGGACAAATCCTAAGCACCAAAAGTTGTTTGAGATGGATGTTGGGATGGGGAGGATCCAGGATGGGGAGGAATCTGTCTACAGACAGGAAGAGACACAGCTGGCATCCTAGTGCCATCGCAACAACCTGGAGCTCAATGCTTAAGACAGTGGAATTAATTGTAGACTTTAGGAGAGCTCCCCCACACCCCGCTCACCACCAGCAACACCACAGTCACATCTGTGGAGTCATTTAAGTTCCTTGGAACCGTCATCTCCAGGGACCTTAAATGGGGAGCTATGATCGACTACACAGTCAAAAAATCTCAACAGACAATGTACTTCCAGCAGCAGCTGAGGAAACACAAACTGCCACAGTCAATGATGGTCCAGTTTTATACTGCCACCATAGAGTCTGTCCTCACCTTCTCCATCATGATCTGGCTTGGCTTAACCACCAAGCACGACATCCAGAGGCTGCAGCGCATCGTTTGATCAGCTGAGAAGGTGTTGGCGGTAACATTCCCCTTCATCGATGAACTGTACACTGCAAGGGCCAGGAAGCGAGCGGGTAAGATCGTCTCTGACCCCTCTCACCCTGGCCACAAACTCTTTGAAGCACTTCCCTCTGGAACGCGACTCCGGGCTGCCAAAGTCGCCACAGCCAGACATAAAAAACAGCTTTTTTCCACGAGCAGTAGCTCTACTCAACAGCCAAAAGTTTGTAGCCTCCTTTTCCTCTGATATTTTATTTCATTCTTCACATGTTTAGATTATAATGTTTTATTTTTAATTATCTACTGTGTATCATGTTGCTACTTGCGAGTAAAGCACCAAGGCAAATTCCTTGTAGGTATACATATTTGGCTAATAAAATGTATTCAATTCAATTCAATGACTTTTAAGCAGATACATTTTAATAATCTCTCTCAACTAAATTGTAAAGATTATTAGTGACTTGGATACTTTCAAGAGACAGCTAGATAGGGTTCTAAAAGATAGCGGAGTCAGGGGATACGGGGAGAAGGCAGGAACGGGGTACTGATGGGGATGATCAGCCATGATCACATTGAGTGGTGGTGCTGGCTCGAAAGGCCGAATGGCCTACTCCTGCGCCTATTGTCTATTGTCTATTGTTATTTTAATGACCACTAATTAACAATAAATATGAAATATACATCTGTTCACAATGGGTAAATATTTTCATGTTCCATAATTTCAGAGTGTCCACTCATAGTCAAAAAAACCTGATGACGGTTTCTAACTTGGGAGTTATTTTTGGACCAACACTAATGAGATCCCAAGAGGAGACTGTAGCAGCAATGATGAACATTAAATTTCAGAACATTGTGGTTGAAATTCTGATTGAGAATTACGAAAAGGTACTGTGTGAGTTCCATGTTTTACAGCGCTTTCATTGTTGATCTGCATTGTAGATAAAACTGAAACAAAACATCATAGAGAGATACAGCATGGCAACATCAAACACACATTTATACGTGAACCCGACCCTAACACAATTTCACCTCATGCCTTCCCACCCCTCCCCAAATTCTACCATGCATTTACATGCTCGTGGCAATTTAGAGTGACCAATTAACCTATCAACCCAGGTTTTCAATATGTGGGGAGAAACTGGAGCATCTGGAGAAAACACACACAGTCACACGGAGAACGTGCCAACTCCACACAGCCAACACAGACTGTGAGGCAGCTGTTCTACTAGCCAAACTAAAAATATCAGCATCCTTTAGTTACTCTTCTCATAGTTTTATTATTCTTCTTTGTACCACTATATCTTTCAAACATGCTTTTATTCCCCAACTTATTTTCTCATAATTTTTGACTGCAGATTTTCTTCCCTTCACTCTTTAACTATCCACTAATACCCATACACTCTTACTCCATTTTGCAAGCTTGATATATTCCTCTCACATTATGCCTGTTGACTGTCCCTCTTCCTCCCACTTATTCTGTTCCCTCACCACCTCCACATTTGTTGTCTTTCCCTCATTCTTTTTCCTCTTTTATTTCACAAAGTTCATTTGGAACTTTGGGATCCGGTAACCCATGGAAAGATTATTTTATCTCTTTGGTAGAAAATGTGAAACCCAGCACTTTGTTCTCAAAAATGTTCGAGGACAAATTTAGAAACTGATTTTTTATAAATGCAGTTCTTGCAAAGGTGGTTGGAGCCGTGCCTATAGAATGTAATAGATCTAATAGATCTCTATCACAAACGCCCCAAAATAACTATAACTTTCTGATACATTATTCCTCCAAGAGCTGGGGGTAAGAATTTGGTTCTTGAAAGACTTGAGCATTCTTCAACACAGGTCTTTTAGATTGCACCATATCTAGTGACATAGATTTTTTATCTTTCACCCCTCTCTTTTGCTCCTAGTGATAGTTGTGTGATCCCTTAAAGCAAACAAGAAAAGCTAAGATTAACTGCATCGAATACCTCTTCAAATCAATTTCAGTAAATCTGAACATTATTGATAACTCATTTAAACAGTTCAGTGGCTGAATTTGTCCCTTGGTGTTAAGATTTGTTTTCCTCTATGGTTCAAATTGGATGTTAATAGTATATATTCCAATATTTTGGGGAGTAACGGTGTTAATTAGAGATTGAGTTTGAATTTACATCACCTAGCCACATCCGATGCATGGGGGCACAAAATTGTAATGCCCCTGTCCCACTTATGCCCCTGTCCCACTTAGGAAACCTGAACGGAAACCTCTGGAGACTTTGCGCCCCACCCAAGGCTTCCGTGCGGTTCCCGGAGGTTTTTGTCAGTCTCCCTAATGGTCAAAAATGGTTTCCGCTTCTTCTATGTTCAAAAAATTAAAAACTAGCCGCGACTAAAAATAGGTTGCGGTGCTAGTTGAAGGTGGTTGCCGGAGGTTGCAGGTAGTGGAAGGTAAGACCATTTTTTCACCCAGTTTTATTCCACCAGGGAGATCTTACCTTCCACTACCTGCAACCTCTGGCAACCACCTTCAACTAACATCGCAACCGGCTTCGACTAAAAAATTACCGATTTTTAAAACTGCAACCTATTTTTAGTCCTGGCCGGTTTTCAATTTTTTGAAATAATCGCCGGAACATAGAAGAAGCGGAATACACTTTTGGCCATTAGGGAGACTGAAAAGAAACTCCGGGAACCTCCGGGAATCGCATGGAAACCTTGGGTGGGGCACAAAGCCTCCAGAGGTTTCCGTTCAGGTTTCCTAAGTGGGACAGAGGCATTAGGAAACCTGAACGGAAACCTCTGGAGACCTTGCGCCCCACCCAAGGTTTTTGTGAGGTTCCAGGAGGTTTCGGTCACTCTCCATGAGTCACCAAAGGTTTTGGTCACTTGCCTGGTAAGCATCAACCGAAGCGTGAGCTGCATCTACTGATCAAAGATCCTATAGGATCTTTGCTACCGACCACACACACGCACGCACGCACACACACACATACACACACACACACACACACACACACACACACACACACACACACACACACACACACACACACACACACACACACACACACATCGTGTAGGTGGGGGCCAGGGACAGCGGAGCAGCGCTGTCTGAGCGATGGAGAGGAAGGTAAACGGCTGCCACAGAGCACGGTAAGTCCTTTAGAGAGCGCGGGAGGGAGGGAGAGAAGGGGAGAGAAGGACAGAGAAGGGGAGAGAGAAGGGGAGAGAAGGGGGGGGGGGGACGGGGGAGGGGGAGAAGGAGTGGAAACAGTTTTAAGAAGTTTAATAAAGTTAGCAGGCATTTTACCTTCTGGCGGATCTTCTAGGTCCTGAAAACCAAAGATCCGATAGGATCTTTGCTGAAAACTCCAATGAGCCAATCAAAATGGCCGGTCAACGAAGGAGATTGCCTGTAAGTAAATAGTCGAGGCCGTTTTAAAAAAATAAAATAATCGCAGGAACATAGAAGAAGCCTCGACTACACGGAAAACAACTTTCCACCATTAGGGAGAGTGACTGGAACCTCCGGGAACCTCACGGAAACCTTGGGTGGGGCGCAAGGTCTCCAGACGTTTCCGTTCAGGTTTCCTAAGTGGGACAGGGGCATTAGTCACTTTTTTGCATCAAAAACACTGTAAGGTTGCGGTGATATAATGCTTTAAATATAATATATTCTGCATGATATATATTCCAGCCTTTTATATATTTAATTTAATGACGTGTAGTGTCTCTTTCCCTCTCCGCAAATGCTGCCTGACCGTCTAATGTTTGATTTACACCCTGTTTAAAATATCTTCTTGCAATTATTTTATTTTCCTTATCAACAGATATTCAATACCCCACCAGATCCCAATGTTCCTCTTCCTCAACCTGAGCAGAGATCAGGATCTAGGCGAAGCAAGGCAACTTGCCTGTCCACAGGTCCAAGACGACCCAGAGGCATCTATACCCCAACCCTGTGCCTGGCAGATGCAGACAGTAAGCAAAACGGATCATTTGTTTAACCAATGCTGATATTTTATTGTTAAAATTGCTCATCACAATAGCTTCCAAACTCAAAATCTACACCTGAAACATATTGAGATTGATGAAAAGATTGAATTGAAGAAATCATTGAAGAGATTGTTGACGGTGTGGAACGCACAACATTTTAGAATACTTTCTTATTCTTCTATCTATTTCCCTCTTCCTCTTTGACCCATTAGACTTTAGAGATACAGCATGGACACAGGCCCTTCAGCCCATTAAGTCCGTGCCGACCAGCAATCTCCCCATGCAATAGCAGTATCCTACACACTGGGGACAATTTACAATTCTTACTAAAGCCAATTATCTATGAACCTGTATGGCTTTGGATGTATGGGAGGAAACTGGAGCATTCAGAAAACTAACGCAGTCACGGGGAGAAAGTACAAACTCTGTACAGCCAGCACCCACAGTCAGGATCGAACCTGGTTCTCTGGCGCTGTAAGGCAGCAACTCTACTGCTGTTCTGCCCATGCACCTAATGCACCATAATCTAAAATAAACCATTCTAGCAGTTTGTACAAAAACAGCATTTTGGATTGGCAAAGACCGAGATATGTAAAGATTTCTGGCTACATACCTTCATTATCATTACTGCACATTATGCCACCAGCCTGCTTCTTCAGCACATATTAGCTCATTTTTGACTGTGCAGATAATTGTTCCAGAAGGATAGATAATGTTATAGTTTCAGAAATTTCTCAATGCCCATCTAGCAATGAATTACTTAAAAAGTATAGTAATAGTGAATGCAGCTGCCAGAACAGGTTTCTGCAAACTGCAGAGTTGAAATTTAAATCATTTATTTCAGTGCTATTGAAGCAGGTCAATGGGGCTGTCCCATTTAGCGATTTTTCAGGTGACTGCCGGCGACTGTCAAATCGTAGCAGGTCGCTGAAAAAACGGCGACTGGTACTTTGACTTGAACGGTGCAAAGCCAATGTGATACAGACATAAACCACGATGAACAGGAAGGTTGGCGCTGTAATTAAGACGGTGCAAGCACAGTGTACGGGAAGGGTCGCTTAAGTCCTTTAAAAGAGGGGGACGGGGTGGGGAGAAGTAGTAGAGACAACTTTTAAGAAGCCAGAGATACACGGCAGTGAAGCTCGGCGGACATTAACATTACCGGTCGGTTATCCTTGGTTCTGAAAACTACTGTTTACATTTTTTTTCCCAATGAGCCAATGAAATTCACCAGTCACCAACGGCAACAACCTACGACCTCCTGGCGACTCACTATCACTGCACCTACGGCACGAGAATTCTAGCTACTCTCCATGGCGTTAAAATTCTGGTCACCGCTGATTTTTCAACGTAAAATTGCGAGTCTGAGGGCACTACTCATGACTCCCCAGCAACCACCCGCGAATATGTGGCGACCGCATAGTCTCCTGTAGTGGCCTAAAAAGTTAAAAGGCTCTATGTTTAAAATACAGAGGAGATGAGCATTTTTCTGAGAGTCATGAGTTTTTGGAACTCATTCTTAAGGGGTGGTGGAAGCAGAGACGGCATATATTTAAGTCAGAAAGTATGGTGCTGAAGAGTTTCATTTTCCAGGAGTTTTTTTTTTTTTAATCCATTTTTGGAAACAGTGGCATTACTGTCAAGGCTGGAATTCATTATCCATCCCTAATTGTCTTTGAGAAGATGAATGTGAACTACCCCTTTGAGCCTTTAGTGAGCAAAACAGCACAGAAACAGGGTCTCCAGCCCAACACTTTCATACCAACCGAGTTGCTCAATTGAGCTACTCGTACTTGCTTTCATCTGGCCCATGTCAACTCCAAAGCTTTCATATCCATGTACCTGCATTTGTTAAATATTGTAATTGTATCCATCCAAAGTAGATCTTGAACACATTTAACTAATTCCACCCATCCAAGGCTTTACCAATACGTTATCCCAGTTGATATTTGGAAAGTTATAATCCCCACTATTACAACCCTCTTATTCTTGCAGTCATCTGTGATCTCCCTATTTTAGACAGTGGACGTTGGAGGAGGAAATCTGTAGAGAGATGTAGTCCTATGGTGAGGATTCTGGCACCATTCAAACAGATTATCAATCTCCCTCCTGTATTCAAATTTTTTATTACGTTTTATTCGTCCAATGCCAGTGGTACCATGATGAATTTAAAGATGGCATTGGAGTCGTGTCTAGCTGCACAATAATGGGTATAAACAGAGAGTAGAGCGGAGGCCTGAGCACTTAGCCTTGTGGTGCCCCCTTGCTGATCGTCAAAGAGGAGGAGATATTGTTGCCAATTCGCATTGATTGAGGTCTGCCAATGAGGAGGTTGAGGATCCAGTTGCACAGGGAACAGCAGAGACCCAGTTCACTGAGTTTGACGATGAGTTTGGAAGGGTTGATGGTGTTGCACATTGAGTGGTAGTTGATAAACAAGTCATAGAAACATAGAAACAAATAGGCACAGGTGTAGGCCATTTCTGCCCCACGAGCCAGCACCCCCATTCAATATGATCATGGCTGATCATCCAAAATCAGTACCCCGTTCCTGCTTTTTCCTCATATCCCTTGATTCCATTAGTCCTGAGCTAAATCTAACTCTCTCATGAAAACATCCAGTGAAATGGCCTCCACTGCCTTCTGTGGCAGAGAACTCCACAGATTCACAACTCTTTGGGTGAAAGGTTTTTCTCATCTCAGTCCTAAATGGTCTACCCCTTATTCTACTCCCAATTCCTCCGTCTACGCCGCATCTGCACCCAGGATGACGTGTTCCAAACCAGGGCATCGAAGATGTCCTCGTTATTGAAGGAATGGGGGTTCCCCTCTTAGATTAAGCTCGCACCAGGGTCTCCTCTATATCCCATAGCTCTGCTCTCACTCCCCCATCCCCCCACTCGTAACACGGACAGAGTCTCCCTTGTCCTCACCTTCCACTCTACCAGCCGTCACATACACTAGATAATCCTCCGACATTTTTGCCACCTCCAACAGGATCCCACCACTGGCCACATCTTCCCATCTCCTCCCCTTTCGGCTATCCGCAGAGACCGCTCCCTCCGTAACTTCCTGGTCAATTCGTCCCTTCCCACCCAAACCACCCCCCCCCCCCCCCCCCGGTACTTTCCCTTGCAACCACAGGAAATGCTACACTTTTCACTTTATCTCCTCCCACGACTCCATCCAAGGACCAAAGCAATCTTTCCAGGTGAGGCAGAGGTTCACCTGCACCTCCTCCAACCTCATCTATTACATCCGTTGTTCTTGGTGCCAATTGCTCTACATTTGTGAGACCAAGCGCAGGCTTGGCGATCGCTTGGCCCAACACCTCCGCTCAGTTTGCATTAACCAACCTGATCTCCTGGTGGCTCAGCACTTCAACTCCCCTTCCCATTCCGAATCCGACCTTTCTGTCCTGGGCCTCCTCCATAGCCACAATGAGTCCCACTGCAAAGTGGAGGAGCAGCACCTCATATTTCGCTTGGGTAGTTTACACCCCTGTAGCGGCAGATTTTCATATCTTTCAAGAAATTAACCCTCTAGCCGCTAAATGAATGAGCATGGTTAAGGAGGGTGTCTTCGAAATGCATGCGAGCTCACTCACAGAGACCTTCAGAGCTTCTTCACAGTTAAGTCTTTAAAACACAGTCTTCAAAACAAGTCAAATGGCCACTACAACCCCAGCGGTATGAACATTGACTTCTCCAATTTCAGGTAGTCCTTGCTTTCTCCCTCCTTCCCCTCCCCTTCCCAGCTCTCCCACAGCCCACTGTCTTCCTTTCTTCTTCCTGCCCCCCCACCCCCACATCAGTCTGAGGGAGGGTCTCAACCCGAAACATCACCTATTCCGTCGCTCCATAGATACTGCCTCACCTGCTGAGTTTCTCCATCATTTTTGTCTACCTTCGATTTTTCCAGCATCTGCAGTTCTTTCTTAAACACACCTCTTATTCTTAAACTGTGACCTCTGTTTCTGGACTCCCGCAACATCAGGTACATTGTTCCTGCATCTAGCCTGTCCAATCCCTCAAGAATGTTATATGAAAGGAATTTAGTGAAATTTATGAAGAACTTGGTGCTTTTACTGGTCAAAATCTGTACGATCTGTGAATTATCACCATAAATTGAAATTTGCAAATCCAGTCATTATTCTTCAAGCATAGAAAGTCAAAACTCATTAACCAGAAAATGTTTACTGTTTTACTTTACAGATTATTTCATTGTTGTAACCACGTAAGTTTCAATGGTTTCCACAAGTGATAACAGTTTTTAATGTTGCTAAAATGTTTTTACTGTGTGTCAATGCATTTTTTAATATTTTTTAATTTTGCTTTTGAAATGACTATTTCCAACATTCATTAAGTTCTGGGGGAATTTGGCACCAATAAAATATGATTGGAAATGCTTTACACTTGTGTTGATGCTGAAGTATTATGCATTGGGTCTGAAATGTTGTCAGAAATGTTCCATTATTGTGAGAGGTGAGGTGTCCTTGTCACTAGTTTGTTAGATAATTTACAGGTTGTGTAGGAGTATTTTCAATTAAAACTAAAAATAGTGGCAAAAAAATAGTACTTAGAAATGATAATTATGGCTTATAGTATTGTTCAACTTGTATCTGCAATTCACGTCTTTCAGTCGCATTGAAGTTTTTGTATTTTCGGCAATAAACTTGTCAAACTGTATACACTGCTTGTTCTTTTTAGGCGATGCCTTCAGCAGCAGTCCGGACAGTACACCAATGGGAAGCATAGAATCTCTCTCCTCTCATTCATCGGAACTAAACAATTCTTCTAAAACCAGCTCCTCTCAACATCATGTGCAAAGAGAGAAAGGAGACAATGGAATTCCATGGGTACAGACTCCTGCCACATTGCCCGGGTTAAAGAACACAGTTGTTTGGACAACTAGCCCGGAATCAAGCTCAAGTGAAGACACCGTTAAAACAGATGGTCTGTCAGATTCTCAGAATCTGTTGTCGGCTGCAGGAAACAAACCTCCGCCCTTAAGTCTGTGCAGTGAAGGACCCCACAAACATACTGTGCTTAAGCGATCAATAACCACCTCTCTAACTTCACTCCCTATAACTGATGGTAGGTTCATAGCAAGATTTTATTTAATGATTGATATCATTTTGCACAATTGAAGACACGTTTTTGTTTTGATGCCTTGTTTTCAGGTACTAATGCGAGAACTTTTAGTAATTCTGTTCAGAATCTGTCGTCAGTGGATTTAAAAGATACACTTAAAATCACATCCAACCCAGCACTTCCTCCAAAGATGGCTACTAGAAGAAGACTAGATTCAACAGCAAGCAATGGCTATCAGAAACCAGGATCAGTGTAAGTGCTGTTATTGTGAAAAACCCTTTGTAGCTATAAATAACTGTGCTAATGAAAATAATTACCATTGATCAACATTGTATATCAATAATTTAGATGAACAATGCATGATTAGTAAGTTTACAGATGACACTAAGGTAGGTGGTATCATGAATAGTGGAGATGGTTATCAAATATTACAACAGGATCTTGATCAGCTGGGCAAGTGGGTCCAAGTGCAAGGTGTAGCATTTTGTAAAGGCAAACTAGGGCAGGAACTTGGCAATGAATGATAATGTCTAAGGAGTATTGTAGAGCAGAGGGACCTATGAGTGTAGGTACAGTTCTCTGAAGGTTTGCACAGGTGGTTAGCATGGTGAAGAAGGCTTTTGGTACATTGGCCTTCATCAGTTGTACACAACATTGCTGAGGCTGTATTTGAATTATTGTGTTCAGTTTTGCCAACTCTGCTTTAGGAAGGATGTCATTAAGCTGGAAAGAGTGCAGAGAAGATTTACGAAGATGTTGCCAGGACTCGAGTGCTTAAGCTAAGGGATTGATTGGGCAAGCTAGGACTTAATTCCTTAAGTGAAAGGACGCTAAGGGGTTAATTTATAAAGGTGTATAAAGTCATGAGGGGAATTGATTGCAATGGAATGCACAGATGTCTTTTATGTAGGGAAATCAAGACCAGAGGATGAAGGTTTAAGTTGGAAGGGGAGTGATTTAATAGAAACCAGAGTGGCAACGTTTTCCCTCATAGAGTTGTGGGTACATGGAATGAGCTGCCACAGGAGATAGTTGAGGCAGGTAAAATAATAACATTTAAAAGACACTTCGACAGGTACAATATATAATATAAATATATAATGTCCCAGATAGATTTGCAGCAGCACAACAGAATATGTAAACTTAGTATTCTGTAAACCATATTATAAGCAAGGAAAAAAAAGTTCAGTATAATATATATATATATAATATTATACTGAACTTTTTTTTCATTGCTTATAATATGGTTTACAGAATACTAAGTTTACATATTCTGTTGTGCTGCTGCAAATCTTACATTGTTCTATCTGGGACACATGACAATAAAACACTCTTGACTCTTGGCATGGATAAGAAAAGTTTAGAAAGATTTCAGCCAAATGTGGGCAAATGGGACTAACCTATCTTGGTCATCATGGACAAATTTGGCTGAAGGACCCGTGCCCGTGCTATATGACTCTATGACCATCTAATATTTTTACTACACATTCAACACTGGTGTTGATTCAGTGAACCTTTTTACACTTTACTGTTGACATACATGGTAATATAGTTTTTAATATTAAAATTGTGCAAGTAGTCACAAGGTTTATAGGGGATACTATGAAAAACCTAAAAAAGAAATTAGGAGCAAAATGAACATGATCTCGGCAAGTAAGAGTACGGTGAATCTAAAAGGGGATGTCCCACTTGGGCGACATAATTAGCGAGGTTAGAAGAGTTTAAAAAAATGACATGTTGAAGACCTCCTTCGACTATGTTGAAGACTAGCTTCGACTAGCCACGACTTGCTACGACTAACTTCGGGAAAATTGAAAATAGTGGAGAGTGAAGACGACCTCCTTCGATCCCCTTCAACCTCCCTTCGACTATGCTGAAGATTATCTACGACTACCATCGACTACCCTTGATTACCTATGACTAACATGCCGACCTACTACAACTAAACCTACGAATAAAAAAAGTATCGATTTTTTTCCATGGCGACCTTTTTTTACTCGCGGGCATTTTTTAACATATTGAAAAAATCGCCGCGACCTAGCTAATGCCTCGAGTATGCGGAGACCAATCTCAAGCATGAAGGAGAGTTACAAAGACATCCTCCTCCTATTGGCAATGCTGCGAGTATGAGTTGAGGGCAAACTCGCCAGAACTCCCGGATTAGGTCGCCCTTAAGATGTTTTTAAATATATTAGAAGGAAAATGTCCTTTCAGGAGAATAGAGCAAGTGGATATGAACGAGATCCTAAAATGAAAACTCCTCATCAGTATTCACCGGGGAAAGAACATAGAAGCTGGAGAGGGTGCACAAAAGGCTGGAGAAACTCAGCGGGTGCAGCAGCATCTAAGGAACGAAGGAGATAGGCGACGTTTCAGGTCGAGACCCTTCTTCAGACTGGTCAGGGATCAGGGAAACGAGAGATATAGACGGTGATGTGGAGAGATAAAGCAATGAATGAAAGATATGCAAAAAAGCATCGATGATAAAGGGAACAAGCCATTGTAAGCTGTTTGTAGTGTGAAAATGAGAAGCTAGTGCGACTAGGGTGGGGGAGGGAGATAGAGATAGAGGGAATGCCAGGGCCCGAGGGCTGAGGGAGAGGTGGGAAGGGAGGAGACAGCAAGGGTTAACAGAATTGAGAAAATTCAATGCTCAAGCCCAGAGGATGCAGACTCCCCAAGAGTCTTGAGGTGCTGTTCCTCCAACTTGCGGTGTTGCTCACTCTGGCCGTGGAGGAGGCCCAGGACCGAGAGGTCGGATACGGAATGGGAGGGGGAGTTGAAGTGCTGAGCCACCGGGAGGTCGGGTTGGTTATTGCGGACCGAGCGGAGGTGTTCGGTGAAACGATCGCCAAGCCTCCGCTTGGGAGAGTTCAGAGAGGTGTATGCTGATATTATGGAGCACATCTTCATCAGGAAGGAGAGGTGCTAGAAACTTTAGATCACATTGCAGTAGAAAATCCCCAGGACCAGACAGGATCTATCAGTGAAAAGTGTGAAGAGAAGCAAGGGAGGAGATTGGGCGTCTGATGGAGATTTTTGCTTCTATGTTCGCATTTTGGGAGGTTAAATTCTGGTTGGACATATAACATAAATGCCAGGCACCTTAGAAGCGTTTATATAGAGAGCTGGATAGGACAGCAAAAAGGCATTTGCTATGCTTGAAGCTGAAGCTGTAAGAGTTGAGATATCATATTGCATTGTCTAAAACGCTGGATGGGTCACACTATGAGTATTATGTTGGATTTTGGTCACAGCACAAATGGAAGGATGCTGTGACAATGGGCTGTGTGCAAAAGAGATTCTATCGTCTGGAATGAAGGTCTGCAGTTGTAAGTACAAATTGGATAGGATGTGTTCAATATCACTGGAGCACAGGAGACGGGTGACTTGAAAGAGGCTTATGGAATTATGATGGGCATGGATAGATAGGACATCGTCAGGGCACTGAAGCTTTGAACTCGAGAGCACATTTAAGGTGAGAGGGTTGAAGTTTCAAATCTGAGGGGTAAATATTTCATAGAAGGCTGTGGAGGCCTAGTCAGTGGATATTTAGTATGACAGAGATAGATATATTCTTGATTAGTATGGGTATCAGAGGTTATGGGGAGAAGGTAAGAGAACGGGGTTAGGAGGGAGAGATAGATCAGCCATGATTGAATGGTGGAGTAGACTTGATGGGCCAAATGGCCTAATTCTACTCTTATTCCTTATAACCTTATGAGAAATGGTGGTAAATATTTGTAATGATCTGTAGTGAAGGCAGATACAATTGCAACATCTAAAAGGCATTTGGACAGGAATTTGGATAGGAGAGGAGTGGAGGAATATAGGCATAATGCAGGCAGATGGGACAAGCATGGATGGGTTTTACAGTCATAAGGCTACAAGGGCCTGTTTCAGTGCTGAACATTTCCATGATTTTATGATTTAAAATAGTTAAAAACTCAAAAAATAAATAAAATTGTCCACATACTTCAAATCAAATACATTGTTGATAGAAATAGTTTAAATTGATAGATTTAAAAACATTACCAATGTTACCATTGAGAAGATTATTTTTGTGAGTGCATGTATAATCTCTTGAAACTGTAAATAGCCAGTGTAAATCTGCTCATGCCTACTTCTCCCAGAAACTACAAGACACAGAATAGAAGTTGGTCATTTAAAACTAGGTTCACGGCAATGTATTAGAATGAAGTCTCCGTAAACAGAAGTGCTTTTAGCATAAATGTCCATACAGTATAACTTGTATAAACAGAGTCCAACTCTCAACTCCCACCACCAAAAAAATGACTTCCTGCAGTGAAGTTAGACTCAGAGCAGCATTGTGTTGGTGGTGCTGGTTGGGGGCAGGGGATAATGGAGGAGAAGGTTACAGTATTAAAGTTTTGAAATTCAATTGAGAACATTAGTAAGATTCGTGAACACACTTGGGATGGAGATTGAGTAACAACAGAAGCTATGTTCTGAGCTGTTCGAGAGGGAGAGAGACCGAGATAATGATTTTTTTCTCCTGTCTTTGGATGTCATTCTGGTTTTTGGAATTGCTCACAAAATCACAAATATATTTTAACAAAAGCAGACAAACTATCGTGGAGTCACAGTGGTGCAGCTGTAGAATTGCTGCCAAAAAGCACTAGGTTCAAACCTGACTATTGGTGTTGTCCATACAGAGTTTGTACTTTCTCCTTGTGACCATGTGGGTTTTTTCCGGGAGCTCAGTTTCCTCCCACATTCGAAAGACAAACAGGTTTGTTGGTCAATTGGCTTTGATAAATTGTCCCTAGTATGTAGGATAGAACTAGTGCATGGGGATCGCTGGTTGGCATGGACTCGGTGGGCCAAAGGGCCTGTTTATATGCTGTATCTCAAAACCAAGCATTATTAGGTATCTCGATTATAATTTGTGGAAGTCTGAGGCCCTGTCATGAAGGTCTTTACATTGGAAGTCTACAGCACATCTGATATCACATGGTTGAAAAATTATTTGATTATGAATTTAGGAGTTGGCAATGTGACTTCAACATCCTGTGAGCAACCAACATCCTTTTGCATCCTGAATTTACGGACTCCGTTATATATATTATGGTTCATTTGTGATGTCTTTAGAATAATAAATTAATTTTCAGTGTTTTATGAGGGTGTTAACAATCAGAATTTAGCATTGAATGGTATGTGGATATTAGGAAAAGGAATTATAAAATTGGTAGGTGAGTTTTAAGGAGAGGCCTGAACAAGGGAGGGAAGAGAGCGCCAGAAATTTTCAGGGTGAATTACCAGTTTTACAAATCATGCAGCTGGGCACATAACTGCTCAAGGGAGAAGCGAATGAAAATTGTGAATAATCAAGAGACAGAATTAGAGGAGCTCATGTAGTTATACTGATGAAATTGAGAGGAATTGGAACTGCGCTTCTGAATTCCGAGCCCAAATTGTTTTGAAATTGTTAAATCCTCCTGGTATTTTTTTTCTTCATCTGTAAGCCAGAACATGACACATTTGACTTGGATACGTAACCAAGGTTGGTCCTTCTTTCTACAGCAAAGTAACACATAAAACAACTAGCCATACATTGCGTTTACCATTTGTGGAATCTTGCTGGGTACACATTATCTATCATGTTACCTAATATAACAGGATCAATTACCTTTCAAGCCATAGTTTACTGATTATGAAGATATTTAGTACTTTCTGAGACTACTAAGTAGTTGCATGTTAAATTTAATTTTTCCATGTTTTGTTTCTTTATTAGTGAGGTAAATGTTTCACCATCAATTAATAATATATTGATGATGCAAGCCTTGGTGCTGTTTAATTATATGCAAAGAATCACATTGATTCTTCCTCGTAATTCATTTTTGTGCATTTCATGGAATAGTTAGAGTTTAAAATGCTAGCTGGCCAGTAAAGAAATATTCATAGAATTATACAGAGATAGGAACTTTGGCCCACAAGGTTTGCTGGGACCATAAAGTATCTAGTTACATTTGTCCTATTTGACTCTCCCGTGTACCCATCAACTACCCCTTCCCTCCCCAGATTCTTGCACTCACCTATATACTCTTTTCAGTGGCCAATTAACCTACAAACCAGCACCTCTTTTGGATTAGTCAGCATTTGAGTTCACAGAGAAAAAAAAAGTAAATTCTGGATACAGAGTTTCAAAACCTTCTGGATGAGCA
Source organism: Okamejei kenojei (assembly GCA_035221665.1). NCBI lineage: Eukaryota > Metazoa > Chordata > Chondrichthyes > Rajiformes > Rajidae > Okamejei > Okamejei kenojei. The sequence goes on along the minus strand of CM069136.1, from coordinate 40,827,286 downwards.
TTTATCAAAAATAAACTGATGGGAAAAAGATCATGAACCACGGGGGAAAAAAAAATCTTATTTTCCTTATAGTTAGGAAATTACATGCATATTTTAATAGCTCATCCTAATTCTTATCCAGACAATGACTGCTGTGAATGCCTGTCACACAGTCCTCAACAATAACTGGGACAAGAAATTGTACCTGAGCACTTCCTCCTTAAAATGATTCTGTTTATTATACCATGATGAAAGATTAGTTGCAACTTTATGGAGCATGTTTGTTTCAAAGGACAAAGATGAACTTAATTCATTAACATTTTCCCAAGAGCATGAAATGTAATATACTTAATCATATGAAAAACTATATTTTTAATTAACATGATTTGTGAAACTATCTTCCCATCTCCCTAGGGTTGCATCCAGAACTCAGTTGTTTGAAAATATTGGTACTCCTAAACTAAATTCTTCTAGATGGTAAGAAATTCACTTTGTTTTCAGTCTATATTTTCTCAATTTTAATGGTTTTTAAACTTTATCATTGAACTAAATTATTGCTGTCATTATTCATGAACAATAATTGAGACTGCTCAGCCCTAGAAACCTGCATCACCATTCAGTAAGAGGTGTAGGAAGGAACTGCAGATGTTGGTTTCAACCAAAGATAGACACAAAATGCTGGAAATACTCAATAGGACATTTTCCCTCTGTGCAATCGTCCCAAAATAGATTGGATTTAAAGATGCATCTTGCTATCACTGCTCTGTGATTGACAATGTTGTTCATCTTTCTTCCATTCATGGATGAGTGTATGGAACAAGCTGCCAGAGGAGGTAGTCGAGGCTGGGACTAGCCCATAATTTAAGAAACAGTTAGCAAGGTACAAGGATAGGACAGGTTTGGAGGGATATGGACAAGGCAAGAGGGACTAGTGTAGCTGGGACATTGATGGCCGGAGCGGGCAAGTTGGGACATAGGGCCTGTTTCCACACTGTATCACGCTATGACTCATGGTGTAAATTATGCTGAGTGGGAAGAAAGAATCCATTATCTTTGCTTCCCCCAACAGGAGCTTTATTTTCCAATTACTGACTATCCATCCCTCTGGTCATGGCCGACGCTGAACCAGCTTGTCCAAAAAGGAACTGCAGATACTGGTTTAAACTGAAGATAGTTGCAAAATGCTGGAGTAACTCAGCGGGACAGATAGCATCTCTGGAGTGAAGGAATGGGTGACGTTTCAGGTCGAGAAGAAGGGTCTGAAGTCTGAAGAAGGATCTCGACCCGAAACATCTTTTAATAAGATAATAATGGGTATCTGATAGAAACCTCAATTCCACATTCCTGCTTACACATACAAATCTATCTCGCTCTACCACCTTTGAGGAAGAACCAACAAAGACCCATAATCCTCTGAGGGAAAAATATGATCACCTCATCTCTGGTTTAAATTAATGAGCTCTTACTTTTAAACAATGAAACCGCTTTCTAGATTTTCCCACATGCTTGAGTTTAATTTAACTGTATTTATATTTAGTATTACCTGATGTGATTGAACAGTGTACAAAACAACGGTTTTCACTGTACCTCTGTACACGTGACAATAATAGAACTAAACCGAATGGGCCTGTCCCACTTAGGCGATTTTTCAGCAGACTGCCGGCAACTGCAAAAGAGGGATGGGTGAAAAGCCAAGGTGATACAGGCGATGAACAGGAAGGTGAAGACGGCTGGGGGGGGGGGGGGGAAGGAGTGGAGACAACTTTTAAGAAGCCAGACAACTTTTAATAAGCCAGAGATACACAGCTGTGAAATTCGGCAGGCATTTAACATTACCGATCGGTTATCCTTGGTTCTGAAAACTACTGCATACTTTTTTTTCTCCAATGAGCCAATGAAAATGACCGGTCAGCAAAGGCAATGAACTAAAACTACCTACGACTATCTCGACTACACATAATTACATGGCGACCCCACTACAACTGCACCTACGACTAAAGGATTATCGATTTTCTCAATGGCGACCAATTTTTGGTCGCAGAAAAATTTTCAACGTGTTGAAAAATTTGCGGCGACCATACTGAGGCCGCGACTCGTTCCCAGAATGCGGGAACTCCTCGCGACCATGAAGGAGACTCACCAGAGACCACCAGCGAACATGTGGTGATCATGAGGCGAGCGCAGAGTCTCCTGCAGTCGCCTAAAACGTCGCCTAAGTGGGACAGGCCCATAAGGGGGGGGGGGGGGAAAGACATCTTCTCCACAAACACTTTGTTCAGAATTCCCATGTTGTTAATGTTTCAGTCCAGTCCTTCTCACTCTTCTAAATACAAGCCTCACCTGTCCAACCTGTCATAAAATATTCTACCAATTCCTGATATCAGGAACCTTTTCAGGAATTAAGTGGTTCATATGAGCATCCAGACACCATTCCCATGTACAACGACAGGTCTGTTAAGTTATTCTTTACTAAGTAGCACGGTGGTGCAGCAGTAGAGTAGCTGCCTTACAGCAGCAAGGACCCAGGTTCAATCCAAACTATGGGTGCTGTCTGTAAGGAGTTTGTACGTTCTACCCGTGACCGCGTGGATTTTCCTCCCACACTCCAAATATGTACTGGTTTGTAGGTTAATTGGCTTGGTATAAATGTAAATTTTACCTAGTGTGTGTAGGATAGTGTTAATGTGCTAATGACCTAGTGTCTGTAAGGAGTTTGTACGTTCTACCCGTGACCGCAGATGTGTAAAATTGTTACCATGACATCTGAAGAAGGGTCTCGACCCGAAACGTCACCCATTCCTTCTCTCCAGAGATGCTGACTGTCCCGCTGAGTTACTCCAGCATTTTGTGTCAATCTTCGGTTTAAACCAGCATCTACAGTTCCTTCCTACACAAATAATGGCCACTGTACTTTGTGAAATATTTCTCTGATAACTGCTTAACTTTTTTGCGATGAAATAGTTTACTAGTTATTAAATGACAAGTGTTTTATGGTAACTGTCTTTGAAACAGCCATGCCAAAGCCATGTATGCCTGCAAAGCGGAGCACAGCCATGAGCTCTCTTTCCCACAGGGGGCAGTGTTCACTAATGGTAAGTCTTAAGATTATTTTTTTAAGTTTTTGTCGTGAAAGTCAAAATATCAAATAAAGTGCTGTGTCATTAACTGTTCAAATATGAATTTGTTATTAGATAGTGCTTTGCATTTTTGAAAAACAGTTGTTATATCTTCAAAAGCATGGTGTGTTTTGGAATTTCAATGTTAACTTGCTAATTTGGCCTTCACATACAAGTAAGAATTTGTATCATCCCATTGGAAGTGGAACTGTAATTGAGTTAGATGTTCGTCATTATAAACTGCTTTGTTCATATGACCATCCCTGTTGAATAAGAGGTTTGTGTCCAAACCAGTCTCTTTTGCTATCACCATCAGTTTTCTCTGCTGCCCATTGGGAAAATGTTCATTTTTAACATTTATTGGCTATTTGGTTCTATTTATTTAGTTGTGTTGCAGAAACGTTTACTGATGAAAGTTTGCAAATTTATCAACTTCAGGTGAAAGTACTAAAGGGCCTGTCCCACATAGACTATTTTTTAGGCGACTACAGGTGACTATGCTGTCGCCACATGGTTGCCGGGGTGTAACCTGTATGGTCGTGAGCAGTCTCCTCAGTCGCCCAAAGAGTCGTAGCATCTTTCTGGTCGCCGCTGGATTTTCAACACGTTGACATTTTCTCGGAGACAGTCGGCGACAGTGTGTTTGACGCAAATGAGTGTAGCTTGATTTCTCCTGACGTAGGTGCTGTCGTAGTTGTTGGTTAACGAAGGTGTCGCCAGGTTAACGTAGGTTGTCGCCGGTGCTGACATCATTTTTTTGTTGTTGTTAAAGTAATGATTCTATTTCAAATTTTATGTCGAAGGGGGGCCCAGTCACCAGTTTTTCGGCAACTGCTACGACTATGACAGTCGCCGGCAGTCGCCTAAAAATAGCCTGTGGGACAGGCCCTTAAGTCATCAATGTTACTTTACTAAGGTTGATGCCAGTTGCATTGTTCCACTAATTTGAGAAAACTACTGGTTTGGTGTTAGTGCACTGCTTTCCCCTAGTCTGATGTGCACATGTTGCTGGTGTGTTTTATGTTCCTAATGAATTTTCAGTGTGTAATCTTACTGGATTCCCCCATCACATCAACGTGGCAAGTGTAGTGTAGCGCAACACCTCCCTGTATAACCACCTGCGCTAACACAACAGTGATGTATAACCACCTGCGCTAACGCAACAGTGATGAGACGTGGTGATGCTCTACCGGGTCACGGACACACAAACTTCATTAAATTATGTAAAAGTTCTACTTGCCTTTAAAACGGTTACTTTGAACCATTTCAATGAGCCTGGAGCGGCGGGGTAAAGAATGGACTCTGTCCTAGAGCTCGTGCCCAGGAATAGATTGGTCGCAGGAATCTGAGACAGCACATCTGAAAATCTTAGTTGAAGGTTCAACCCACTGTAACACTGTGCTTAGTGAGAAAGTATTTAAGCCCACGTTCTCCAGCCACAAGAAAACATTGCAATACCATACAAGACTCCTAAATATTACTAGCTTTAGTTGAGATCGGGAATCCACTGTAAGCCAAGAAACAATGTTCCACTAATTATTTTGAGGTATATGTTTTTTTGTCAGTATTTTTGCCAGTTTGCAGATCGGTGGTATTCTTGACTCACAAGTGCAGGAAGGCCCAGTCTACAGTGACCAATGACCAACGTTGCAGTGACCACAGCTCATTTCATTTTGCTGCAGATAGAGCAGTTGTACTCCACACATATTGTTTTAGGTGGATTCCATCATAGAAGCAGAGTTAGAACGATGCAAAGATTGTGGTGTAACCTGATATAGTGGAAAATGTATTAAAGTACAAAGACAGAATAACCGCATGGGGCAGGTTTGATAGTATGTGACAGCATCTCTAGGAAAGGCATGCAAGAGACTCCAGGTGCTATCAGGCACCTGAAACAGTGCAGAACAAGCGGTTCATCCAAGGTTTCAAGCTCTCGTATCTTCTTCCAGAAGGGAGAAAAGAGGGAGTAGGCACATTGCTTCTGACAACAGTTCTACTACATGGGTGCATGTAGCACAGCTACAAGATATCTTTGTGCCTTCCCCGTCCTTGCGCTCTTACACAGTGCTGCATTGCTCTTGAACAGTATGGTTTCTGCAGGTTTATCAGTGAAGCAGATTCCAAATACCCTTGGAGGACAATGTTGAGTACCAGAAGATCTGGTTGTCAAGTTTCACCAGCTTGGTCGTGTAGAGTTTTTAATTGATGAGCAACCACAAGGGTATTAGTGGAGTGGGAGGGGAGAGAGGACAAATCCTGGGAAAAATAATTTGTGGGCTGGTGCTGCTTGGAGCCATGCCATTCTCGGGGTGGAGCCATCGTTACCTCTGTAGCCAGTTGGAGGAGGAAATTGCAACTCCCAGGACATTGATATTTGGACACTGACCTATCACGGCATTAAAATATCCTTGCAAGGCCCCAGGGGTCTGAGCTTCCTCTGGTGCTGCAACAGGTGCTAAGATGCCATTACCAGCTACGACTTTTTGGTTGATTCCATATTTAGGTTGATAGAGCTAACCACCACTTTCACATCACAAACCCTGTATGGGGTTGGTCGAACATCTCTGTGTTCTTGACATTCAATGCAATTTATTTATCAAATTCTCAATGCATTCAATATTTTGTGGCATATACAGTGCATTCAGAAAGTATTCAGACCACTTTTTCCACATTTTGTTACATTACAGCTTTATTCCAAAATTGATTAAAGTATTTTTTTTAATCATCAATCTACACACAATACCCCAGAATAAAAAAGTGAAAACGGTTATTTTGAAATTTTTGCAAAGTAATTAAAAAGAAATAACGGAAATATCACATTTACATAAGTGTTCAGACGCTTTACTCAGTACTTTGTTGAGGCAGCTTTGGCGGCGATTACAGCCTCAAGTCTTCTTGGGTATGACGCTAGAAGCTTAGCACACCTGTATTTGGACAATTTCTCCCATTCTTCTCTGCAGATCCTCTCAAGCTCTGTCAGGTTGGATAGGGAGCGTCGATGCACAGCTATTTTCAGGTCCCTCCAGAGATGTTCAATCAGGTTCAAGTCCGGCCTCTGGGCCACTCAAAGACATTCACTGACTTGTCACAAAGCCACTCCTGTGTTGTCGTGGCTGTGTGCTTAGGGTCGTTGTCCTGTTGGAAGGTGAACTTCCACCCCAGTCTGAGGTCCAGGACACTTTTGAGCACGTTTTCATCAAGGATCTCTCTGTACGTTGCTCCGTTCATCTTTCCCCTCGATCCTGACTAGTCTCCTTGTTCCTGCGGCTGAAAAACAACCCCATAGCATGATGCTGCCACCACCATGCTTCCCGTAGGTATGGTATTGGCCAGGTGATGAGCGGTGCCTGGTTTCCTCCAGACGTGATGCTTGGCATTCAGGCCAAAGAGTTCAATCTTGGTTTCATCAGACCAGAGAATCTTGTGTCTGAGAGTCCTTTAGGTGCCTTTTGGCAAACTCCAAGTGGTTGTCTTGTGCCTTTTACTGAGGAGTGGCTTCCGTCTGGCAATTGTACCATAAAGTCCTGATTGGTGGAGTGCTGCAGATATAGTTGTCCTTCTGGAAGGTTCTCCCATCTCCACAAAGGAACTCTGGAGCTCTGTCAGAGTGACCATCGTGTTCTTGGTCACCTCCCTGACCAAGGCCCTTCTCCCCTGCTAGCTCAGTTTGGCTGGGTGGCCAGCTCTATGAAGAGTCCTGGTGGTTCCAGAGTTCTTCCATTTAAGAATGACGGAGGTCACTGTGCTCTTCGGGACCTGCAATGCTGCTGAAATTGTTTTATACCCTTCCCCACATCTGTGTCACGACACAATCTTGTCTCAGAGTTCTATGGATAATTCCTTTGTCTTCATGGCTTGGTTTTTGCTCTAACATGCACTGTCAACTGTGGGACCTTATATAGACAGGTGTGTGCCTTTCCAAATCATGTCCAATCAATTTAATATACCACTAGTGGACTCCAATCAAGTTGTGGAAACATCTCAAGAATAATCAAAGGAAACAGGATGCACCAAAGCTCAATTTTGAGTGTCACAGCAAAGGGTCTGAATACTTATGTGAATGTGATATTTCAGTTATTTATTTTTAATTCCTTTGCAAACATTTCTAAACACCTGTTTTTGCTTCTTCATTCTGGGGTATTGTGCGTAGATTGATGATAAATAAAATGAATTTAATCCATTTTAGAATAAGGCTGTAACTTAACAAAATGTGGAAAAAGTGAAGGGGCCTGAATACTTTCTGAATGCACTGTACATATCAGTTGCCTTCTGCAGGACATTTCCATAATGGTGATTCATCTGTAGCAAATGTGTGTGTGATTTTCCCCTCTGCCAAGCTAGCATCAGTGGCATCTTTGCCCATTGACCTGGGAGCAGTGGGACTGCCTCGCACCATATCACAGATAGTTTTCATCTGCAATCAACAGCGTCAACATCTAGGCTAGAGTGTGCAAGTGTGAAACCAAATTATAGTTTGTTTTCAGCATCACTGGCTTCCTAATGTTCCTCCACTGCCTGTCAAGATTGTCATTCATCAACATCCTAAAGGAAAGAAGCACATAAATAAGGTTGAAGTGAAGGGGAATTGAAAATAATGTGCTTGCTGACACTAGCTGAAGTCACAACAGATTGTGAGACACTGATGTGAGAAAGAAGATTGTTTGATGATATCTTTAATCATTTCAGTCTGGCTGTTGGCCATGCATTCAACGAGCACCACTTGAGTAATAGTTTTTATTGTGTAGGAAGGAACTGCAGATGCTGGTTTACACTGAAGATAGACACAAAATGCTGGAGTAACTCAGCGGGACAGGGAGCATCTCTGGAGAGAAGGAATGGGTGATGTTTCGGATCGAGACCCTTCTTCAGACAAATCAGTCTGGAGAATGGTCTTGACCCAAAACATCACCCATTCCTTCTCTCTAGAGGTGCTGCCTGTCCCGCTGAGTTAGTCCAGCATTTTGTGTTCATTACTAGTTTTTCTTCCTAGATACCTTCACTGTGCACCATTTGTTTGTAGGGAAGGAGAAGAGTAAAATTGGGTTAGTCCTTGGGGTTGTGGTTATCAAGGTTAAATAACAGGGAGTATGTTAAAGCTGTGAGATATAGGTATAAGGTATGCAACAGTATTAAGTGGACCAAGATTCAGTGACACATGTGCTTATTAGGTTTTGATTAAGTTCCATCTGGATTGACCAAATCGGCATGGGTTATGAGGGTTGATGATTTGAGAGGTTGACAATCCATTTGGTCTTCACATATCTTTAAACCAAAAGTATTTTGAAAAGGAAAAGTTTAACATAACTGGCAATTAAATCAGTAGATAAAATCCAAGTAACATATGCAAAACAATCTGGTTTTGAGTTGTCGAAAATGCATTTGGTAGAAGTAACTTTTAATCATTTGTGAAGCTGTTGGATTTCTTGTGTTGTATTCATGTCCTCAGAGGCCAAATGCTAAAAATGAATCTTTGCAACTATTTGCTTCCACTGTCTTTTCAGTGTGCCTGCAGTCTAGCAGCACCATATGGTAACAGGGCATCTCTAACTTCAACTTAATTTAGCAGCACCTTCTGGAGAGAAGGAATGGATGACGTTTCGGTTCGTGATTCTTCTTCAGACCCAACCCAAAACGTCACCCATTCCTTCTTTCCAGACATGCTGCCTGTCCTGTTGAATTACTCCAGCATGTTGTCTGTCTTCGGTGTAAATCAGCATCTGCAGTTCCTTCCTGCACAGTTAACATTAACTGCACTGTGAAGCCATGCTAATGAACAGACAGCCTGAAATGCAGTGATTACTTTCTGCATAATCACACAATGGTTTTGTGAGCTTTCCACCTTAGAATTGTTTTTTTTTTTCATTTTAAAATAACAATTTCATTGACTTATGTTTTCTTATGAAGTGTTTGTATAATGGCCAAGAATGATTTCACCCTCACGAGCATGGTGTTGTAAAGACGACCTGACATTTATTTCTGTGCACTGGAGTACACTTTTCTTTTGTATTCTTGAGCACAAGCAAATGCACATTAAAAATATGACGCACCTTAATTTCCCTGTTAATAAACACTATAGTTTCAAGTGCCTGTGAAAATTAATGATCAATGATTGACAAGGCAAGGATTTTACGTGTAATCAAATCTAAACAGGTTTCTTGTTTTAAGCTCATAGCAAAGTAAACGGTGCATGAAAAATGAGAGGTTAAAAAAAACCCAGGCCATCAAATTTGAAAAGAGCAAGTGCTGATGTTTGGCCTGGGTTTCAACCCCCACATATGGCAAGAGGAAGGATGGCCCATAAGGAGTTCCATTGTGAAGTCCTGAGAAATAATGTGCTGCATTAGAAAATTTAAACCGCGTAAATGTACTCTTAATGGTGTCAACATTAGATAATGGTTTATCCATATTCAGATTGCTGGCTGTGAGTCCATTAACTGTGGGAGTGCTAATCAATTTTATGCATTATGAATATGAGAATTTTCCACTGCACAGTATATTAATTTTGGATGTCCAAATTTACACTTTTTCCTTAAAAAGTGCAAGGAGTGAAACCATCTTGATGTTGGAGAAGTAAATATTATCTTCAGAAATTGTTAGTTTTAACAGCACAGATTTTACATTAAATTGCAGTATATTTAATGATTTGTTTTCATTTTATTAAACCCTAGTGCACGCGTCAGTGGAACCAGGATGGCTACAAGGAACATATGAAGGCAAAACGGGACTAATCCCTGCAAATTACATAGTCTTTCTTTGATAACTGCTGGCAAGACTACAAAATCTCCATGGCATCCATGGTGAACAGACTGTTACAATCTGAGAATGCAATATAGTAACATAGCTCTATATCTGTCAAACAGTGAAGGGCAATGGACTGTTGCCCTACTGAATATATGCCTTTTTATGGTGTAAAGTAAAGGAATGTGGTATCCATCAATAAATGTTTGCATAAACAAAAACACTAATAACATCAGCCATTGTTATTGACAAATATTCATCTTGTAGCATTGGAAATGGAAAAAGAGACAAATTTTAGTGTATATATCCATAGGTATACACATATATATTTTATACGCTGTAACATTTGAATTGCAAGGCTCCATGTTTGGAATACCAAAGCTAATTGGAGCTGTAATGCAATTTTTATCTTGATGTTATTTTTTTAATATATAATTGGTTGAAAGATGTTACTTTAGATGGATAAAGAAGAAATTTATACATGTTGATTTATTATAGCCACAAATTATACATTTATTTACAGTCTTATTTGAACTAGCTGCAGTGTTTTTCTTTAAGGCAAATTTTTGCTGTTTTTCAGCTTAATATCCTTCAATATAATTTTAATCAATTAACTTAATTGATCACTTTGTGAACAAAATTTTATGGACATGCAACTCTCCTTGACCAGTTTTTGTATTAGAATTAGAGGACTGATGGTCACCGATGTTTACATGTCTTTTAGGGAAAATAACTCAAGACGAGATGGGTATTTTCCTGAGATTCAAAAGATACTTATACCCAAAAGCGTCTTCAGCTTTATTAGAATTGGTAACTGACGGTAGTGTTTTTACTTAAAAGTTCAAGTAATAAAACATCAATTTATTATTCACTAATGTAAATGTAAAATAGATGAAGAAGGATTGTATATTTAACATATTTTGTTGATGAACTACTTATGATCTCCAAATACTTAAGTACCCATAAATTTCTTGAGCATTCAGTCTTGGATTATAAGTGATTGCTTTTTAAACATGTTCAATATTCATAAGACTAACCATTTATTATGATCTGATTGTTGTTTATAAGGAAGTTACCTATTTATCACACAAGTTCAGTTTCTCCTGTAAAAATAATTTTGATTATGTTTTAGAGATATGTTCACAGCTTACTTGTTACACATCTGAAGTTGTTTTGTTTCAGCAACTTAAATTTGAAATGGAATTTCTTGGGGGAAATTACAAGATGTTATTACTTTTAAGTGAAAGAGGCAGAATGGTGCCAGCATTGAGGAACACAAAAATCGCACTTTTTAACTATTTTTTTCCCAATACACTGGTGTATTGGTGACCTATTTGAATGTTGGTTTTCTTTCTTAGATATATATAACATTCAGTGATAACATTCATACTTTAAAGTGTATATTGTCAAATATTGTGTTTTAGTGTATTTAATAATTATTCAAAAACTGTCACCATATGTATGTGTTCAACTGAAATGTTTTCTGATCATTCAGATTTGTATAAAATTACATGATTATACCTGTGTCTTAGCATATAATTTATACTGCTGTTTGAATATACTTGTAACGGATTGCAACATATAAATCATTTTAAGACATGGTAAGAAACTGGATAGTGAAAACATGAATTTGAATTTGATAGTCAACAGATTGTGGGGTTTTAATATCATTTCCGGATATATTTTTGATATATAATTGGTTGAAAGATGTTACTTTAGATGGATAAAGAAAAAAATTGTCTGTTGTGATCACAAAGGGTATTTCCTATGGCAGTTTCTGTGGTAGATACACCAGGTTACAGGTGTTACTGGCACAATAGAGATGTGGGTAAATGAGGAGTGGGAGATTAAGGAAAATATCATGGAAGCAATCTAGGATGACATAGATGATTCACCCAGTAAAGCTATAGGGTGAAACTGATAAATAAATAGGGGATGATCACCTTGCTGGGCTTGATCTATGACAAGGGTTCCCAACCTGGGGTAAATGTACCCCCAGAAGATAAATTATGCCTACCCAGGGGGTAAATTTGTTGATTCTGCATGTGTACATATTTTTTCTCATTGACTGACAGTTTGGCTCTGATATACCGGTATCTGTTCATCATTAGTTGTTCATAAATAAGTGAAATAACATTGTTATGTGCTATTAAAGTTGCCAGGGGTAAACAGGACGAAAAAGGTCGGGAACCCCTGATCTATGGGCTCCCAAATAGTCAAAGGGAATTAGAGAAACAAATATGCCGGGAGATTGAAGATAGCTGCAAGACTAATAGTGTTGGGCAGCATGGTGGCATAGCGATACAGCTATTGCCTTACAGCGCCAGAGACCCAGCCTCTCTCCATGACTCTGTGACCTTCCCCTGTGAGGCTGCTGAACAGTCACTCCACCTGATTCTGCTGCTTTATTGCACTGACAATTTAATAACAAACTGGCACTGGCCACTTAAATCAGCTGCCCTGGACAATTTATGACTGTTTTTACTTGTATTTTAACATTGCTGGGTTTTATTTTACCTACACTTTTAACTATTCGTATTGTTTTTATCAGGGACTAGATTGTTTTTGTTGTTTTTATTTATGTGTGAAATGTTTAAGCTTTATGTGCAATGCTCTGGTATTTCCTGGGAAACCTGTCCTCTCATTTGGCACTGTACAGCTGTTGCTTTGAAATCAAGGTTGATAAAGATAAAGATAAAGATAAAACACCGTATAAACACCACATAAAATACCACACTCAGTTCAGTAGACATTCAGCGAGTTCAGTTGGTTCACACCTCAGACAGAGAGTGGTGACCTCTCTCTCCACCATATTGCAGTGACTGAGTCACGCCCACACTCCGGGTTTTATAGTCCCTCCCCCCTCCCGCCGGAAAGGGTGTGGCCTTCATAGCGTGATTGACGGGACAAAGAATCTCAACATTTTTTAAACACTAATAACTCTTTTATTTTTCATCGATGGAAAAAATCCTCTGCACCTCTGGAGTGAAGGGGGACTCTGAGTAAGGTGGCCTAAAATCACAGCCGTAAGTGGTAGCGTTTTTTTCTAAAATCACCATACAGTGCAAACACTAAAGTGCTCAGGTTTAGACTTTTATTTATATGCTTTTTCAAGCCAACCACCACCTCGTTTGCTTAGCTTTTTCTAACCAACCACCACCACATTTGCTTTACTTTTACAAACCAACCGTCATCACATTGGCTTTGCTTTTTCAAACCAAACACCACCACATTGGCTTTGCTTTTTCAAACCAACACCACCAAATTTGCTATGCTTTTTCAAACCACCCGCCGCCACATTTGCTTTGCTTTTTCAAACCAACCGCCGTCACATTTGCTTTGCTTTTCAAACCAACCGCCGCCACATTTGCTTGGCGTTTTCAAACCAACTGCCGCCACATTTGCTTGGCTTTTTTAAACCAACGCCGCCACATTTGCTTTACTTTTTCAAACCAACCGGCGCCACATTTGCTTTACTTGCTCAAACCAACTACCACATTTGCTTTTTCAAACCAACCACATTTTCATTTTCAAACCACATTAAGGGCATTCACAGGTCAGTAAAACCACACTCACAGTTTAGTAGACATGTGTTCAGTGTTATTCACAGCTCAGACTGAGAGTCGTTACCTCTCGCTCCCCCATCTTACAGAGACTGAGGCACGTCCACACTTCCGGTTTTTATAGTCCCTCCCCCTCCCACTGGAAGGGGCGTGGCCTTCATGGCATGATTGACAGGAGAGAGAATCTCAACATTTTTTAAACATTAAGTCTTTTATCGATGGGAAAAATCTTCTTGTCCAGCGCAGCGGATGGGGACTCTGAGTAAGATGGCCAAAAATCACAGCCGTGTGGTAGCGTTTTTTCTACAAATTAATATGCGGTGCAAACTGGACGTGGTCAAGATTTGAGTTTTAATTATATAGATTATAGTCCCAAAGGTCTCTCTGTTCTCGGTGAGTTAATCCAGCGTTTTGTGTCTATATTCAGTGTAAGCCACCATCTGCAGTTCCTACACACATCGATTAGGGATAGACATCATAGTGTTGTGCATATCTCCCAAATCTGATTGTTTTTTGAAGTAGTAACCAAGAAGATTGCTGAGGGCATGTTGATAGATGTAGACAATATGGTTTTTAGTGACCATGTTCTGCATAATAGGCTGCGCTGGTAGTGAGATCACAGGGAATCCAGGGAGGGCTAGCTAACTGATGCAGAATTAACTTCACGATAGAAGCAGAGGCTAAAGGATGTTTCTCGGACTGGAGGCCTGTGACCAGTTCTCTGCCCCGGGGATGGGTGCTAGACCCATTACTGTTTGTCATCTATATCAACTATTTAGGTGAGAATATACATGACACGATTAGTAAGTTTGCAGATGACTCTAAAATAGTTGGTAACACAGTGTTACGACTCCCGAATGCAGGTACTTCAGAGCCACGTAACATAGTCAAAAACCAGGTTCAAGTTCAAGAAAATAGTCTTTAATTTAGTTAAGGAAAGACAAAAACCCAAACCTGATTCAAACAACCCAGTCAGAGACAAGAATAGACTAACAAACAAATATAACAGTGCTCCAGCCAGACTCGCAATGGACTGTCGAACTAGAGTCTCTAACCTGCCTAAATGGAGATAACCCTGAAACAAAATACACGAAAACCCTCAGGTCAGCCTGTATCCGTCCCAATTCAATATTAATTGATAAATATAGGTAACAATACATCAAGTTCTACGCTATGTGGCCAGGCCTCCTGCAGCTCACACCAGCAGCCTGTTCACTAGTCAGGTTCGACGAAGAGAGTGAAATCTGGGAGACTCCTGGTATTTAAGCTTCCGATGAGTCACCCGTCACCTGACGCAGCTTGGCCAATCGGGTACAGGAGCCCTTAACCCCTTGATTCCCGACTCCCTGCCATGGGGCCTGCACTCAGGAGAGAAGTACGAAATTGGATGCCCCACCCCATCTGAATCATCCTGTGTAAGAACCCCACCAACCCCACGATCACTAGCATCCACTGCCAGCTTAAATGGACGCTCAAAATCAGGTGCCGCAAGCACAGGTGCGCGCACCAGATGACCTTTAGTAAGATCAAAGGCTTGTTGACACTCAGCGGACCACACAAAAGCTACCTTCGGACTCAACAAATCTGTCAAAGGAGCAGCCACTGCAGAGAAGTTTGGACAGAGCCCCCTATAGTACCCAACCATAGCCATATACAGTGGCTTGCAAAAGTATTCATACCCCTTGAACTTTACCACATTTTGTCACGATACAACCACAAACGTAAATGTATTTCATTGAGATTTTATGTGATAGACCAACACAAAGTGGTGCATAATTGTGAAGTGGAAGGAAAATGATACATGGTTTCCAAATTTTATTACAAATAAAAAACTGAAAAGTGTGGCGTGCAAAAGTATTCAGCCCCCCTGAGTCAATACTTTGTAGAACCACCTTTCGCTGCAATTACAGCTGCAAGTCTTTTGGGGTATGTCTCTACCAGCTTTGCACATCTAGAGACTGAAATGTTTGCCCATTCTTCTTTGCAAAATAGCTCAAGCTCAGTCAGATTGGATGGAGAGCATCTGTGAACAGCAATTTTCAAGTCTTGCCAGTGATTCTCAATTGGATTTAGGTCTGGACTTTGACTGGGCCATTCTAACACATGAATATGCTTTTATCTAAACCATTCCATTGTAGCTCTGGCTGTATGTTTAGGGTCATTGTCCTGCTGGAAGGTGAACCTCTGCCCCAGTCTCAAGTCTTTTGCAGACTCTAACAGGTTTTCTTCCAAGATTGCCCTGTATTTGGCTCCATCCATCTTCCCATCAACTCTGACCAGCTTCCCTGTCCCTGCTGAAGAAAAGCATCCCCACAGCATGATGCTGCCACCACCATGTTTTACAGTGGTGATGGTGTGTTCAGGATGATGTGCAGTGTTAGTTTTCCGCCGCACATAGCGTTTTGCATTTAGGCTAAAACTTCAATTTTGGTCTCATCCCTCCACATGTTTGCTGTGTCCCCCAAATGGCTTGTGGCAAATTGCAAATGGGACTTCTTATGGCTTTGTTTCAACAATGTCTTTCTTCTTGCCACTCTTCCATAAAGACCCGATTTGTGGAGTACACATTTAATAGTTGTCCTGTGGACAAATTCTCCCACCTGAGCTGTGGATCTCTGCAGCTCCTCCAGAGTTACCATGGACCTCTTGGCTGCTTCTCTGATCAATGCTCTCCTTGCCCGGCCTGTCAGTTTAGGTGGACGGCCATGTCTTGGTAGGTTTGCAGTTGTGCCATACGCTTTCCATTTTCGGATGATGGATTGAACAGTGCTCCGTGAGATGTTCAAAGCTTGGGATATTTTTTTATAACCTAACCCTGCTTTAAACTTCTCCAGACCTTTATCCCTGACCTGTCTGGTGTGTTCCTTGGGCGTCATGATGCTGTTTGTTCACTAATATTCTGTAACAAACCTCTGAGGCTTTCACAGAACAGTTATATTTATACTGAGATTAGATTACACACAAGTGAACTCTATTTACTAATTAGGTGACTTTCTGAAGGCAATTGGTTGCACTGGATTTTATTTAGGGGTATCAGAGTAAAGGGGGCTGAATACTTTTGCACGCCACACTTTCCAGTTTTTTATTTGTAATAAAATTTGAAAACCATGTATCATTTTCCTTCCACTGCACAATTATGCGCCACTTTGTGTTGGTCTATCACATAAAATCTCAATAAAATACATTTACGTTTGTGGTTGTAACGTGACAAAATGTGGAAACGTTCAAGGGGTATGAATACTTTTGCAAGCCTACGGAGTTCAGTCCTAGATTTTGGAACAGGAAATGTGACAATATGTCGTACCTTGTCCTCGAGAACGCGAACCTGACCCCAGCCCACCATCTTACCCAGATAGGTCACCGTGGCCTGGCCAAACTCACACTTCCCCAGATTGATCATTAGGTTTGCCTCCGCTAGACGACAAAATACCTCCTTCAGATGACCGATGTGTTCGATCCAAGACCTGGAGCACACAACTAAATCATCAAGGTATGCTTCACAGAAGGACAAACCAGACAATACCATGTTCACTAGCCATTGGAAGGTTGCCGGCGCATTGCGCATCCCAACTGCCATTACCGTGTACTGTAGTTATCAGGCGTAACGAACGTTGAGATCTCCCTCGCCCACCTAGTCAAAGGAACTTGCCAATACCCTTATAGCAAGTCCAACTTAGACACAAAAGATGCACTTCCTACATGATCCACACAATCCTCAATCCGTGGAAGAGGATAGCAATCCGGCTTAGTTACACCATTCACCTTCCGAAAGTCCGTGCAAAACCTGTCCTCCCCATTAGCCTTCATAGCCAGTAGACACGGAGAACTCCACGGACTACAACTAGGTTCAGCAATTGCATGCTGCAGCCTATAGTCAACCTGACCTCTTAGGCGATGACGCTTGTCAGGGTTGACCCGATACGGATGCTGTTTAATTGGCGCAGCACCGGCCACGTCAATGTCATGCTGCAGCACAGATGTCTGAGAAGGCACAT
The DNA here is from genome assembly GCA_035221665.1 of Okamejei kenojei. NCBI lineage: Eukaryota > Metazoa > Chordata > Chondrichthyes > Rajiformes > Rajidae > Okamejei > Okamejei kenojei. The sequence continues at coordinate 40,809,895 of CM069136.1, read as the reverse complement.
CCGAGAACAGTGATCCATTTGACCCCATCAAAGCAAGCCGATCGTCCCGCTGACTTCCAGACAAATGAGACAACCGCAAGGGAAGCGACTCCAAAGCTTCAGAGTTGCACAGCTTTCCCTGCGTCACTGCCACCAACATTCGTGCCTCGCCCACATCACCACCCGTGTCAGGGGGCAGCGCTACTACAGCCAAAACTGGCTTAGACAAAACCGAAGGACACAGCTCCTCCCCATCAACCTGTACATGCTCCTGCTCATGGTATTACTTCAGCATGTTGATATGACAGAGCTGAGTCTTACGCCTCCGATCAGGGGTACCAATAATGTAATCCTTTGCACCAACCTTCTTAACCACCTGATAGGGACCACTATACTGCGCCTGCAGACTGGAACCAGGAATAGGCAACAACACCAGGACTTTGTCACCTGGAGAAAAATTCCTACTAGAAGCCTTCCTGTCGAACCAGCCCTTCATCCTAGACTGAGCAGAAGCAAGATTACCCATTGCCAGTTTGCATGCCCTCCGCAGTCTAGACCTAAAAGTACAGACGTTGTCTAAAATACTTCGTTTTGAATTCTCCTGCAACCATTTCTCCTTCAGAACCCTCAACGGACCATGAACAGTATGCGCGAACACCAGGTCAGCAGGACTGAACCCTAAAGACTCCTGCACGACCTCATGCACCGCAAACATAACGAGATGAACCCCCTCATCCCAGTCTTTTTCAAACTCCAGGCAGTAAATCCTCAACATAGATTTCAAAGTCTGGTGAGACCGCTCGAGAGCTCCCTGGCTCTCAGGATGATACGCACTGGTGTAACAATGTTCAATATCCAACAACTTCATTACCTGACCAAAAACCTTTGACATGAAGTTGGAACCTTGGTCACTCTGCACAATCTTGGGCAAACTGAACAACGAAAAAAACTTAGTGAGAGACTTCACAATGGCAGGGGCAGTAATGTTACGCAAAGGGACCACCTCCGGAAAGCGGGTAGACGCACACATAATTGTCAATAAAAACATGTTGCCCACCCTTGTCCAAGGTAGAGGACCCACACAATCAACTAGAATCCATTCAAACGGCTCCCCGACCACAGGGATTGGATATAAAGGTGCAGGAACAATTGATTGGTTCGGCTTTCCTGCCACCTGACAAATGTGACAACACCTGCAGTGCTGCTTCACGTCCTTTTTCAACCCTGGCCAAAAAAAATTCCGTAAGATACGGTCATACGTCTTATTGACCCCCAAATGTCCACCCAGAGGTCCATCATGAGCCAAACAGAGTATCTCGTCCCTATACCAATGAGGTATCACAATCTGATCAACCATGCTCCAATCATCCTGCCCTGACATATCCAAAGGAGACCACTTTCGCATCAGTAAGCCATTCCTCAGAAAATACCCCTTTGCTGTGGAATCTATATCCCCCTCAGGCACCGCTCAGTCGAACAGATCCGATAAACCTGGTTCACTCTTTTGCTCCTGAACCAGCCGGTCACGTGACAGCGACACCGGCAAATTTTCAGACAAGACCCCATCTTGAGATGCAGAAACACCCTTCACAACACTAAATTAGGATCCATCATCCTAATCCCCCAAAATGCTCTCACTTTGCCTGGCTCTTAGCCATAGCCAATCTATCAGGACTCTGCACCATCGGAACAGCCGTCACCTCAGGAGTAATGAAAACTCTACCTCCTGCCAAGTCATTCCCCAAAATCACAGAAACTCCCGCAACGGGAAAACATGGCCGTAACCCAACAATTACCCGGCCTGAAACCAACTCGGACTCGAGACTCACGGTATGCAAAGGCACCACCATGTCCTCCAACCCGAATCCTACCACAGGGACACCGGACCCAACCTATGACTCACCAGAAAACGGCAGTACACTATCCAATATAAAGGACTGAGTAGCACCAGTATCACGCAAGATGGATACTGGAACTCTATGACCCCCATCCTCTAGAGAAACAAAACCTTTCGTGATGAACGCAGAATAATTCCTACACTCATCAGACACAGGCATCCCAGGAACCATAGGTGCTTTGTGTACCCACCAAAGCCACAGGCTTTGCATTTTTCTTGTGCAGGACGGGACACGAATTTAAGATGTGCCCGCTCCCTTTACAATAGTAGCATACAGGACCTTCCTTAGTCCTGAAATTTCTGTCAACCTTATCAGCTTGGACCTCCCCCTGTATCAATTTGCTGACACTTGTAGGCACAGAAACAGCTTTGACACAGCCACCGGCGACACCACCACGATTCAACGGCCATGCACCAAAACTATAGGATCGCCCAACAAACTCAGTTTTATGAGTCAATACATACTCATCTGCTAACACCGCGGCCTTAGGCACCTCCGTCACCTTCTGCTCATTAAGGTGAGGGCTCAGGGAGACAGTTCTTAAAGTCTTCCATAATCATCAAGGCCCGCAGCAGCTCAAAATCCTTCACTTCTTGAGAAGCGCACCACAACAGCTAAAGACGAGTACACCTCCCGTGCTTTACCCACTAGGACACACTGCAATAGTAAGGTCCACATGTCCCTAGGCCACCCGTTCAAACACTGCGAAATACTTGTCCACATCCTTCTCATTAAACGGGGGAACCAGGCAGATGTTCTTGCTCATATCAAACTCCCGTTCCCTGGAAGAAACTCGGGAGGCATTCAATTCATTCTCCTGCAGCTCAAGGCGTTTCATTTCAAGCATGAGCTCTTTCTTTCTTAAGGCCCCCTCCTTTTTCATTTCAAGCTCTAACTCCTTCATTCGAATGTGGTCCCCCATTTCCTGACCAGGCTGTGTAGAAGATTGAGGACTGTCTGCACCAGCAGGCAATACCCCAATCCTCACCAACGCAGACATAACACCGACTTTATAGACTCTTTCTTCAAATGCTTATCAATAGGCACCTTATAGCTCTCTGCCAGCACAAACAAGTGCTCCTTCGTACATTTATCAAACAATTCCTGACTAGAAGCCTCAGTAAAATCCTCCACTTTAAACTCCATATCAAATGTAGGACCAAACCACCAGCCAAACCCTGGGCACAAATGTTACCACAAAGGGAAGAAGAAAAAAAAAAAAAACCCTCACTACACAGACTTCCTCAGTCACCAGAAGCCTACCTAAAAAAAAAAAACCCAAAACTGTCTAGGGTCCTCAAAGCTTAGGACGAGCCCCCATTTTGTTACGACTCCCGAATGCAGGTACTTCAGAGCCGTGTAACATAGTCAAAAACCAGGTTCAAGTTCAAGAAAATAGTCTTTAATTTAGTTAAGGAAAGACAAAAACCCAAACCTGATTCAAACAACCCAGTCAGGGACAAGAATAGACTAACAAACAAATATAACAGTGCTCCAGCCAGCCTTGCAATGGACCGTCGAGCTAGAGTCTCTAACCTGCCTAAATGGAGATAACCCTGAAACAAAATACACGAAAACCCTCAGGTCAGCCTTTATCCGTCCCAATTCAATATTAATTGACAAATATAGATAACAATGCATCAAGTTCTATGCCATGTGGCCAGTCCCCCTGCAGCTCACACCAGCAGCCTGTTTACTAGTCAGGGTCGACGAAGAGAGAGTGAAATCTGGGAGACTCCTGGTATTTAAGCTTCCGATGAATCACCAGTCACCTGACGCAGCTTGGCCAATCGGGTACAGGAGCCCTTAACCCCTTGATTCCTGACTCCCTGCCACGGGGCCTGCACTCAGGAGAGAAACAGAAAAGGTAAGTACATAGCATTCACCGATGGGGGGGGGGGGGGGAAGCGCCTAACACAAAGACACTAAAAATGGTTATCAGAAATTACAGAGAGATCTTGATCAGCTGGGCAGATGGGCACTGGAATGACTAATGGAGTTTAATTCAGATCATCGTGAGGTATTGCACTTTGGGATGTTGAACAGGTCGGATCATAGCTGTTGGAAAGTAGGACCTTCATGGTGAATGGTGGGGCCTTGGGGAGTATTGTGGAGCAGAGGCATCTAGGAGAACAAGTACATAGCTTCCTGCCTGTGGCATCACAGATATATTGGGGGCTGAGGAAGACTTTTTCTTGTGCAAGACGGAATTTTGGCAAGCTCACCTTCATCAGGCAAGGAATTGAGTATAAAAGTTAGACAATAGAAAATAGACAATAGACAATAGGTGCAGGAGTATGGCCATTCAGCTCCTCGAGCCAGCACCACCATTCAATGTGATCATGGCTGATCTTCCCCAATCAGTACCCTGTTCCTGCCTTCTCCCCATATCCCCTGACTCCGCTATTTTTAAGTGCCCTATCTAGCTCTCTCTTGAAAGTATCCAGAGAAACGGCCTCCACCGCCCTCCAAAGCAAAGAATTCCACAGACTCACAATTCTCTGGGTGAAAAAGTGTTTCCTCGTCTCTGTTCTAAATGGCTTACCCCTTATTCTTAAACTGCGGCCACTGGTTCTGGACTCCCCCAACATAGGGAACATGTTTCCTGCTTCTAGCGCGTCCAAACCCTTAATAATCTTATATGTTTACCCTCTCACCTTCTAAACTCCAGAGTATACAAGCCCAGCCATTGGAACATTATGTTGGAACATATGTTGCAGTTGTACGAGACTTTGGTGAGGCGGCACTTGGAGTGTTGTGTTTGGTCTTGGTAACCCTGCTATGGGAAGGGTTACCTAAAGTATAGAGAAGTTTAATGAACATAAACAGAAGGTTTATGAACAGAAGGTTTAATATTGTCACATGTTCCAAATGCTTTTGCTTGAATGCAATGAATACAAACACAAGTACCACAGAGTGAAGGAAAAAAAAAATCAAAGGGCAGAATATAGTTTTGCAGCATTGTAGTGCAACAGTTCCAGAGATAAAGTCTAATGTCTGCACTAAAGTTGGTGGACCGTACCCTAGCAGAAGCCCTAGCAGAGGACAAGTAGCTGTTCCTGAATCCAGTAGTACGAGCTTTCAAGCTCTTGTATCTTGATGTGAGTGGATAAAAGAAGGAATGCCTGGGGTGAGACAGATCCTTGATTATGTTGGCTGCATTCCCAAAGCTGCATGAAGTATAGATGGAGTCAATGTTTGGGAGTCTAGTCTATGTGATGGATTGGGCTACATCTGACAACTGCGATTTCTTGAGGTCACGGGCACAACTTTTCCCAAGCCCAGCTATGATCCGACCCCACATTCTGCTTTCCTGTTGCCAGGACTGAAGGACCTGGGCTATAGAGGCTGGTTGAACAGGCTAGGACTTTGTTCGTTAGAGGCTGAGGGGTGACCTTATGGAGGTATAAAGAATCATGAGGGGAATAGACAGGGTAGGAAAATCAATAACTTGAGGGCATAGGTTTAAAATGAGAGGGAAATGATTTAATAGGAACAGGAACCCGAGGGGCAACGTTTTCACACAGAACTTTTTCAGCTCCTTTCTGAAGAAAAATTGTATCGAATTTTGTAATTCATTTCATCAGGAGACAAACCTGCCTTCCGATTTTCACTCATCTATCTGAGCTGGATTCAAACTCTGAGCCAATAAAGTGAGAAAACAGTTTGGAATTAATCTTCATCTTTGTTTGTCTGTTGTAACAGTCTTTGCAAAGCAGATGAATGGATTGGACTTGCATCATGAAATGCCTGGCTTCTGATGACTCTTGCTTTATCCTGACATTGACTGATATGCTGTTTGCAATAGGTAGACACAAAATGCTGGAGTAACTCAGTGGGACAGGCAGCATCTCTGAAGAGAAGGGATGGGCGATATTTCGGGTCGAGACTCTTCTTCAGACTGCTGTTCCTGTCCCCTTAAACTTGAAAACATAATTTTCCTTGTTATTATCTCATCAGGACATTCTAACTATAGTTAACGCCAACTGTTGTTTTTCTTCTGCCATCAACACTCTTCAGATTAAGTCATTTGATATCTCCCACCCCTTTTGTTAACTTCAACTAATTCCATCTTTGTCATATTAATGTTAAAAATCACATAAGTCTATAACAGATCTCATCCTCCATTAAATTTGAATTAGGACAACATTATCACACTTCGTTTTGCAAAGACAAATCCTATTAATTTTTGGGTCCTTCCAGAAGTATGAACAGCACATAATAGACAAACTAAGCATGCCTTTGCTGAGTTATTCTCCTGCTTTGCTCAGTAATTACGCCCAACAGTTGGACATGGTACCATTAAACATGTCCTACAATTCTATTAATGACTAATCTGTTTTTTAACTTCATCTACCTGGCTTCTATTCTGAAGTGTTCCGGATTAAATAAAATCTGTCAATCGTCATTCTAGAGCTGGACTACACTCTTTGTGTGAAGGTTATTTTATCCACGCTGTATCTCTAAAGTAAAGTCTTCCAGTAAATTTGAAGGATTCTGGCATCACCAATAAATGGCAATTCTCTCATTTGAACTTGTTTTCCTTGTTCTGCACTTTCCCACTGAAATAATAATTTTTCTCTGTCTACGTTCATTCCATGGTTCTGCATTGCTGGACCTAGTTGAGGCCAATAAATTTTTTTGTAGTGTGGGATCCTGAACTAATTGAGAATAATAAACCATAGTGCTGTCCAGCCATAATATAACTTCAACCATTTTGTACTACAGTCCTCATGAGATAGTCCATTAACCTTTTAAAATGCTTAACTCTCTGCATTTAGCTGTATTTTTCTGTATTTAAGCCTTGCCTCTTTGCTGAAGATGTTTTCCTGCTCATGAAGCTTGAAATGTACTTGAGCTTATCCATGCACTGTCTTGCTTGCATGCTCTTTCCTCACCATGTGCTCTGCACATTTCTTTGTTTTGGGTGGCTTGACACTATCCTCGAGCTCAGCTCTTGTACAAGTCCACCTTCCCAATCTACGGTTCACCATTGCCTGCCAACACATGTCACATCCCCTCTTTCAAAATTGTTATTGTCAGACTCTAACTTTTCAAAGTTTCCACCTGCTAACCACGTGGCACAAGTTCTCGTGTGCTCTACACCTGCAAATGGAGGTGCTCCTCAAAGTGGTCACCCTATCTGTTGTAGAGGAAACTGCTCCTGTGACGGTAGAATCCAATACAGCAGATTAGTCTCCTGCACTGTTTGTTGTTGTGTCGTTATAAGATAATCTTTTAGATGTCTTTCAAGAGTTTTTTTCCAGACTTTCCTCAATGTCTTCCAAGAGGAAGTTAGTTTCAGTTCTTTAAAAGTTTGGTAAAACAAGTGAGGAAATTATATTGAGCAATCACAATTGCTAGTCAGACCACAGCACAAGTATTGGGGTGGAAGATTGCAACCTTCACGTGGTCCGCCCTGTTTCGACTAATGCAATCAACTCGATGTGCACAAACGGAAGATCAAATAGAACAAGTTGTCCAACAACTTTAGGCTGTGCACGAAAGAAGAAGAAGTAGCACAAGTATTAGTTTCAGTTCTTGTCAACAAGTCTTGGAACCACCAAAATGCAATTGAATACATCCTTATGGTTTTTCACAAATTTCACTTCAAACTCTTTCCTGCAACCCCCTGACCCAATGATATAATTCATATATCCAGATAATTTTTGAAAAAAATCTCAAATGTTATTTTCATATATATTAAATTGCAGTTGAATGTCAAAGATCTTGCTAGATTTTAGCCATTCTAAGATCAGTCCTTTTATTTGAATTGTATCTAACAATATTTCAATGATGTATTGCCTATTTGAACAGTTGAAAGATATTTTTCCTCCTACACTTGTAGAATGGAATTTTATGCCTTTTAACCAGTTGAGATGGGAGCCATCACTTCAATTATCCATTTAGCAGTAATTGCAAGAAAAAAACTGCAATGCTAGAATTATAGAGCAAGCCAGTAGTTTCTAAAATAAATATATTCTTCATCAATTAATCAGGAATTCGTCTTTTGAGCACAGATATATTTCTTATTTCAACCAATAAATCTTTTCTAATTTTATTTCTAACCCTTATGGGCCTGTCCCACTTAGGTGATTTTTCAGCGGACTGCCAGCGACTGTCAAGTTGCCGGCAGTCGCCTGAAAAACCAGGAACTGGAACGGCAACTGTAAGAGTAGAACACAAACACATCGCTTCCTTCACCAACCCGTGTGAATATTTTTAAACAACGTTCCCCCCACTTGCCTTGTCTGAAAAATTCACACGGTGCAAAGCCAAGGTGATACGGACACACACCGCGATGAACAGGAAGGTTGGCGCTGTAATTAAGATGGCTAAAGAACAGTGTACAGTAAGTCCTTTAATAGAGCGGGGGAGAAGGAGTGGAGACAACTTTTCAGAAGCCAGAGATACACGGCGTGAAGCTCGGCGAACATTTAGTTATCCTTGGTTCTGAAAACTACTGCTTACCTTTTTTATTCTCCAATGAGCCAATGAAATTCACTGGTCAGCACCGGCAACAACCTACGAGAACCTCTGAGAACCTTTGACCTCCTGGCAACCCACTAGGACCTCCTGACGATCCACCTACGGCTCGAGAATTCGCGACTTCATTCTTGTCGCCGCTAATTTTTTAACATATTAAAACACCCATGGAAGCTCACATGAAATATCCCACCAGGGATTTGATTTAGCACTTTTTTCGCTTATTCTTCTCAAGGCACTTTTTCTTGTGATATACCTGCAGGGTTTTGAAATTGGGATCACCCACCCACTAACCAGAAGGTTGATTTTATATATTGTGTTGTCCCATCTGAAACAAGGGAAACCATGTAATCTCTAATGCAAAACGACCCTCTGAAGAAAACTGGAGGAATTACATTTTGTAGTTGGAATATCAGGGGTGTTAATGAGCCAATTAAAAGGGGTAAGGTTCTTGCCCAATTAAAATCGCTTAATGCTGATATCATATTTTTACAGGAGACGCACCTCAAAGATTGTGCACATAACAGGCTGAAGGCTAACTGGATTGGTCAAATATATCACTCCTCTTTTCTCTCCAAAACCAGAGGTACTGCAATTATAATTCGTAAGGGTATACCATTTAAACATACAACCACCATAGCCGATAAAGAGGGTAGATATGTCATGGTATCTGGGGAGATATATTCTACCCCACTTATTATGGTGAATATCTACTCTCCCAACTTTGATAATCCACAATTTTTTAATAAAAGTTTTAATATAATCTCAGATTTCACCCAGCAAAACCTTATAATCCGGGGAGATTTCAACTGTGTTTTGGATCAATATTTGGATAAATCCTCACAACAAAAGAGACATAACACAAAATCAAAATCCAGTGAACTCCTAAATACGTATATAAAAAATACAAATATAACAGACGTATGAAGGATTGCAAATCCATCTGGAAGAGAATATTCCTTTTATTCATCCATACATACAACTTATACATGTATTGACTATTTTCTGGTGGACACAAAATTAATACCTTTTACATCTAATCCCAAATATCATAATAGTAGTATTTCCGATCATTCCCTGCTAACCTTCTCCATAAAACTAGAAGGAATGTACAATAAAAAATCGTTCTGGAGGTTTAATCCCCAAATACTAAACAACTCAGATTGCTGTGTATATTTAAAACAACAGATGGAATTATTTTTTGAGACCAATGATACTCTAGGTATTTCGCCCTCGTTATTATGGGAATATTTTAAGGCTTTTATGAGAGGTTCTATCATTTCATATCAAGCATATCAAAACAAAAAGAACAGGATGGAACAATTGCAATAGAAGAACAGATCAGACAGCTGGATTCAGAAAATGCGACAGATCCATCTATGGATAAACATAATAAGATAGCAGTATTAAAATTCAAGCTAAATCGACTCTCTTTGCAAGAGTTATCAGGCGATTTCAAATTACTAAACAGGAAAACTTTGAATTTGGCGACAAACCGCGTAAACTTCTAGCAAGTCAATTGAGAAAAGTGGAAAAGGATCATACCATTCAAAAAATCAGATCAGAAAAAGGTGAACTGTTTATACTTCCAAAAGATATTAACGAAAGATTTGCCCAATTCTATCAAAATTTATATACATCCAAAGCATCAACAGAAACGAGAAAAATTACAAACTTCCTTGATAACTGTAATCTTCCATCACTTAACGTGGCAGAACGTTAGGATCACAGATTACAATTAAAGAAATCGAAGAGACTATCAATTCATTGAAGAATGGCAAAACACCAGGCCCAGACGGGTTTAGTAATGAATTTTATTAAAAAAATTATGACGTAATCTCCCTGCATTTACGTAACCTTTATATACACGCATTTAAAGAACAGATGCTATCGCAAACCTTAGCCGAATCAACTATTACACTGATACCCAAAAAAATAAAGATCTGAAAGACCCGGGATCATACAGAGCAATTGCCCTGTTAAATACAGATCAGAAAATATTAGCTAAAACCCTGGCAAGGAGATTAAGTAAATACGTTAATACATTAATACATTCTGATCAAACTGGGTTTATTCGCAAGAGACACTCGTTTAACAATTTGAAAATGTTATTTCAAGGATAAAATTGCTATATGACAAGCCGATTGTCAGAATACTGACTAATCGTATACTCTCACCTAAATTTCAGCTATCCAGGGGCAATAGACAGGGATATGCATTATCACCCCTGTTATTCTCCCTTGTGATTGAACCTTTAGCAGAAAGTATAAGAGTACATCCGAATATTCATGGCTATAATACTAAACATTCTAATAATAAAATATAATTATATGCAGATGATGTATTACTTTATATCACCAATTCTCAAGTTAGCATTCCAAATATACTAAATCTAGTAGAGGAATTTGGTTCCTTTTCAGGATATAGAATAATTTGGTACAAAAGTGAAATCATGTCAATAAAACCTCAAGATCCAACACACCTTCTAAAATTCCCTTTTAGAATTGTTACAGAAAATTTTAAATATATTATAGTTCATGTAACTAGAAAATATACTTCTCTATTTCAAGCAAACTTTCCTCTATTAATTACCAAAGTAAATGCCCTAACTCAATTTTGGAAAACACTTCCGACGTCTCTCAGGCAGAATAAATGGTATTAAGATGATCTTCCTTCAACAAATCCTGTACTTATTTCAATCAATACCAATATATATTCCTAAAATTAAAAAAAAAACTTGACTCTGATCACAAACTTTATTTGGGATTATAAAACACACAGAATCCATAAACACATCTATGTAAACCCAAAGAAATTGGCAGATTGGCTCTCCCCAATTTTTTGTACTATTACTGGGCAACGAATATTAAAAATGTAATCTATTGGATGGACAACACATGCCAACAGGTAAAATGGTTAATAATGGATTAAGAGGATTGTTCACCTTTTAATATAGGCGCGATTCTTCTCTCTCCAATAAATTTAAAGAAAACACTATATGAGAAAAATCTGATTATCCACAATACCCTATGAATCTGGAAACAAGTGAAGTCAACCTTTGAACTGAGAAATTTATCTCTTCTCTCACCAATTGCCAACGACACTTCATTTAAGCCATCTACTTTAGACAAAACATTCACACATTGGGAAAGATTAGGAATTAAAAAACTGGGAGATCTTTATGAGATGACAACTCTCATTTCAAGATATTACAGTCGAAATATCATCTGAAAGATAGTCAATACCTACAAATACGAGACTATCTAAATTATATACCCAAAACTATCAATATATGTTGCCAGACACACTAGACGAATGTATGAATAGAAACTCGGTTTCAAACAAGTTAATATCATATCTGTATAATACCCTTTTAAATATATAAACCGCATCATCAGAAGTAATTAGAAGAGCTTGGGAAGATGAACTTGGCCTAAAGTTTTTTTAAGACAGATGGGAGGAAAGCCTTCTATATATACACAGCTGTTCTCTTAATGTTAGGCATTCGTTAATTCAATTTAAAATACTGCACAGACTATTATTCAAAGTCTAAACTGAATAAGATATTTCCAAATGTTTTCCTATTAGTGATAAATGTCTCCTTCAGGAAGCAACTATAACCCATTCCTTTGCCTCTTGTACAAAGTTACATAATTTCTGGAGAGGAATTTTTGAATTTTTTTCTAATAATAAAATTGGATGCCGACACGGAACTGATCACTCTAGGTACCTCAGAAGCCTGTTCTGAGCTATCACTATTTCAAAGACGTTTCCTTGATAATGGCGAAAAAACTAATACTTAAATTTTGGAAACATACATCAGTCCCTACTCTTAAGATGCGGATTCTAAACATGTCTGAGACACTACATCTTGAAAATATTAGACTTGTCTAGGCAGAAAAACCAGATCATTTTTCCAAGACATGGACACCCTCCACCGATTTCTTACAAGGATAGTATGGCGCAACACAACTTTGGATTTAAATCTCACTATGGGTTGGGTGAGGTGGGTGGGGAGGGATGAGGGGCAGGTATACCATCACTTTTCTCTCTCTTTTTCTTGTTGTCCTTTTTTTTCTATTCCTCTCTTCTTTCTTTCTTTTACCCACTCTTTGGCTACACTACTTTGGCAGTCTAGGGGTCCTATCTTTGCACATCTCACTTTTTCTCTTTCTTGCTCTTTCTCTTTTCTTTTCTTCTAATTCAAAGCTAAAAAGTCAAAATCGAACCTTTACAATAACTGTATAATTTTATATGCCATTTGTTCTACTCTTGTACATTTGCTTCGAATAAATAATAGTTCAAAAAAAATTAAAAAATCATGGTGACCATAATGAGGCGGCGACTAGTTCCCAGAATGCAGGAACTCCTCACGACCATGAAGACAACCCCCCGGCAACCACTCACAAACATGTGGCGACTGCATAGTCTCATGTAGTCGCCTCAAAAGTCACCTAAGTGGGACAGGCCCATTACCTACATATTCTGACCTACTTTTCAGGCTATTTTAAAATTCACATAAAATAATCTGAATGTTTGAGTCAGTTAGCAGCACATTACCTCACCAGAGGTAATAATTGTATTTTAAAAGTGAGGGTTCCTAAAAAAAAATATTTAAGTATGTTTTTAGCTTTGGATACTCTTGGTAATTGTACCTGTTTCTCCTAGTATTTTTCCCGATAATTTTGGAGTTCAAAAACATTTTAAAAATGCATCATTATATTGAACATAGAGAATGTATTCTGTTCAAAAAGAAAATAATATTAGGGAGAATAATTTAAATATTTTTTTTTAATGTTTAAGGTGGTAAGTTATTTTTCCACATTGAGCATTTGGTGCCAATCAGATCTGACAACATCAGATACAGGTTTGCAAGTATGATATTAGACAATAGACAATAGGTGCGGGAGTAGGCCATTCGGCCCTTCGAGCCAGCACCGCCATTCAATGTGATCATGGCTGATTATCCACAATCAGTACCCCGTTCCTGCCTTCTCCCCATATCCCTTGACTACACTATCTTTAAGAGCCCTATCTAACTCTCTGTTGGAAGCACCAAGAGAACTGGATTCCACTGCCCTCTGAGGCAGAGAATTCCATAGACACAACTCTCTGTGTGAAAAACTATTTCCTCATCTCTGTTCTAAATGGCTTACCCCTTATTCTTAAATTGTGGCCACTGGTTCTGGACTCCCCCAACATCGGGAACATGTTTCTAGCCTCTAGCTTGTCCAAACCCTTAATAATCCTATATGTTTCAATACGATCCCCTCTCATCCTTCTAAATTCCAGAGCATACAAGCCCAACTGCTCCATTCTATCAACATATGACAGTCCCGCCATCCCGGGAATTAAACTTGTAAACCTATGCTGCACTCCCTCAATAGCAAGGATGTCCTTCCTCAAATTTTGAGACCAAAATTTCATACAATGCTCCAGGTGTGGTCCCACTAGGGCACTGTACAACTGTAGAAATACCTCTTTGCTCCTATACTCAACTTCTCTTGTTATGAAGGCCAACATGCCATTCGCTTTCTTCACTGCCTGCTGTGCCTGCATGCTTACTTTCAGTGACTTATGAACAAGGACCCCCAGATCCCATTGCACTTCCCCTTTTCCCAATGACACCATTTACATAATAATCCACCTTCCTGTTTTTGCCACCAAAGTGGATAATTTCACGTTTATCCACCTTAAACAGCACCTGCCATGCATCTTCCCACTCATGCAACCTGTGCAAGTCACCCTGCATCCTCATAGCATCCTCCTCACAGTTTACACTGCCACCCAGCTTTGTGTCATCTGCAAATTTGCTAATGTTACTTTTAATCCCTTCATCTAAATCATTAATCTATATTACTAAAAGTCTGATCTTGACCACTTCCTGTTGTTCTGTATATTGATTATAGCAAAAATGCTGCCACTTCCGGCTATCTTTGGCCATCTTACTCAGTCCCTCTCCGCTGCGCAGGACAAGAGGATTTTTCCCATCTATGAAAAATAAAAGAGTTATTAGTGTTTAAAAAATGTGAGATTCTCTCTCCTGAAGGCCACGTCCCTTCCGGAGGGATTATAAAATCCGGAAGTGTTGAGTGCCTCAGTCGGTCTCTGCAAGATGGGGGAGCGAGAGGGTCACGTCCCTCAGTCTGAGCTGTGAATAACACTGAACACATGTCTACTAAACTGTGAGTGGTTTTACTGGCCTGTCAGTACCCTTAATGTGGTTTGAAAATATAGTTTGGAAATGCTAAAGCTGTGTTGCCTTTGGTTTGGAAATGTTAAAGCTGTGTTGCCTTAGGTTTGGAAATGCTAAAGCTGTGTTGCCTTTGGTTTGGAAATGCTAAAGCTGTGTTGCCTTTGGTTTGGAAATGCTAAAGCTGCGTTGCCTTTGGTTTGGAAATGCTAAAGCTGTGTTGCCTTTGGTTTGGAAATGCTAAAGCTGTGTTACCTAATTAAAGTTGCCTTGCCTAATTAAAGTTGCCTTGCCTTCTATATAATTAGAAGTCTAATCTTGACCTCTTCCTGTTTCCGCATTATATTGATTTTGGAAAAAACGCTACCACGTACGGTTGTGATATTTGGCCATCTTACTCAGAGTCCTCCTCCGCTCATCAGGTGCCGAGGATTGTTCCCTTCGATGAAAAATAAGAGAGTTATTAGTGTCTAAAGAATGTTTAGATTCTCTCTCCTGTCAATCACGCCATGAAGGCTACGCCCCTTCTGGTGGGAGGGGGGAGGGACTATAAACCCAGAAGTGTGGGTGTGGCTAAGTCTCTGCAAGATGGAAGAGGGGGAGGTCATGACTAGCTGTCTTTAGTGGCCTTGCACCCTGCTTGAAATGGTATGAAACTGCACTTGAATTTGGTGCCCTAATTTTGCCCACTAATCTCCGATGTGGGACCTTATCAAATGCTTTCTGAAGGTCCAGGTACACTACATCCACTGGCTCTCCATTTTCCTAGTTACATCCTCAAAAAATTCCAGAAGATTAGTCAAGCATGATTTCCCCTTCGTAAATCCATGCTGACTCGGATCAATCCTGCTCCTGCTATAGAAATGTGCCGTTATTTCATCTTTTATGATTGACTCCAGCATCTTCCCCACCAACGATGTCAGGCTAACTGGTCTATAATTCACTGTTTTCTCTCTCCCGCCTTTCTTAAAAAGTGGGATAACATTAGCTACCCTCCAATCGGATCCTGAATCTATAGAATACTGGACCAATAATGTTGAATGTTGACCTTATAATCCAGCTAACAAGAATTGCTCACTATTTTTAACTCTAATTACCCGCTGAGTTACTCCAACTTTTTGTGCCTAACAAGAATTCAAATCCTTGACAGATTGATAACTTTATTTTCAATCTTAAAAATAATAAACAGGTGTCAGTAACAGTGTATAAAAATCTATTGCATCATTATTATAACCCAGTTCATTAAACATCCTTTACAAAATGAAGGCATTATAATGACTTGAGTTCCACAGTATGGTTAAATGGAGAAATATAGTTTTGAAATTTTCAATTGACTCAGTTTGAGTCGGGGAGAATTTTCCAGATTCCCATTACCTTTTGTAACACAAGTATCCTCTGAAGTACCTGTGTAAATCATGACATTGCATCAAATTGCAAGCAGCAATTGAGGAATATTGGCCATCACCAGGGCAACTAGAAATGGCAATTATCATGCTGCCCTTGCCAGTGACACCCACATCTGGACTATTAAAGACAGTCTTTGAAAACTATTCACTTTAAAATGTAATTTCTAATGTTTAATTAAATTAATAATATAAATGTCAGTATTGAAACAATTAAACAATTTTGTAACCTTCCATGGTTTTCTTTCTGAAGAAGGGTCTCGACCTGAAACTTCACCCATTCCTTCTCTCCAGATCTGCTGCCTGTCTAGCTGAGTTATTCCAGCTTTTTGTGTCTATTTTTTGTTTTTCCTCAGATTTGTTTTAATTCTTGCCCCGTGGCATTATACTGTAGTTGTTACCTAGTCTTGATTGCACCACACTTTTAACTAACTTTGTGTACGAGACCCCAGTACAACAAGATGTGTGGTATTATTAGATTTATTTCTTAGGATTTATACCAAAATATTGCTATTGAATTGTACTTGTTTGACTTTGGTGCACAATTCATTATTCTACAGGGATTCTAATTGATTCACAACTAAATTGTAGGTCTTTTATTAAGGTGGCCGCTTGGGACCAAGAATGCTTATATTCCATTTTTTGTGGGTTTTGAGGTGGATAGTGCAGGCACTGCAGACTCTTCCACAGATTGGGTTGGATTTGGCTAATGAGATGAGATGAGATGAGATTTTAAAATGTTTGGCTCATTCTTAAATTAATCGATCATGTGGGGTATGTTCAGTTTTAGTTTTTTAGTTTTAGAGACACAGCGAGGAAACAGGTCCTTTGGGCCAACGAGTCTGCACCGGACAGCGATTCCCGCACATTAACACTATCTACACACACCTGTATGTCTTTGGAGTGTGGGAGGAAACAAAACATCTCGGAGAAACCCATGTGGTCATGGGGAGAACGTACAAACTCCGTACAGACAGGGCTCATAGTCGAGATCGAAACTGCGTCTCTGGCACTGCAAGTGCTGCAAGACAGCAACTCTACCACTGCACCACCGTGCCGCTCGCACTATACCGTTTTACACGTGTGTAAAAACCAGCTATTGCAGATGCTGGTTTACACAAAAGAGACACAGAATGCTGGAACATATCAGTGGTTCAAACAACATCTCTGGATCACATGGATAGGTGTTGTTTCGGGCCGGGACTCTTCTTCAGACCGATCTGTTACCCCAGCACTTTGTGTCCTTTTGCCTTGTGTTGTGTTCTCCTTGCCTGCACATAATCAGCCAGAAAGCAGGCTCAAAAATACCTGTTTCGC
The DNA here is from genome assembly GCA_035221665.1 of Okamejei kenojei. Taxonomy (NCBI): domain Eukaryota; kingdom Metazoa; phylum Chordata; class Chondrichthyes; order Rajiformes; family Rajidae; genus Okamejei; species Okamejei kenojei. Next base: position 40,792,619 of record CM069136.1, on the reverse strand, counting down.
TAGATGCTGATCAGCATTACAAAGAATGGAAACCTGGTCCCAGGTGAACTTGCATACGACCGTTTGGAAGGGCTCCATGTGCCATCTTGGTAACTAAATTTATCTTCCATTGGCACATCTAATGATTGCTGACAGCATGCAGGGCTGGTAGATTATAATAATCATAGGCTCAAAGCCTACGTTGCCAGTGACGGTATTTCTAATCAATGCATTCCATCCAATGCTCTCTCTTAGCCTTTTACTCCTACACTGACATCTAAGCACACAGAGGGACTTTTCTCACCACCGGTAATGCTATCTACATGAGTTACTACAAGGTATTCAGAACCATCTAACTCAACTAAGAGTAATTATAGATGTTTTTGTATATTCCCTCAAGACAAAGAAGGAGGCTCTTTCAGTCGTTCATTCTATGCCAGCTACAAAGCTATCTTATTTCCTGCAATCTACTCACCCAAAATTTGCATTAAACTATCCTCGGATTCTACCACTTGCCAATACATTACAGGCGCAAGGGGATACTCATTGAAACTTACCGCATAATGAAAAGCCTGGACAAAGTGGATGTGAAGCAAATGTTTCCACCAGTGGGAGAGTCTAGGACCAGAGGGCACAGCCTCGGAATTAAGGATGGATGTTTAGAAAGATGAGGAGGAATTTCTTTAGCCAGAGAGTGGTGAATCTGTGGATTTCATTGCCACAGATGGATGTGGTAGCCAAGTCGTTAGGTATTTTTAAGGTGGCGTTTGACAGGTTTTTGACTGGTAATGGTGGCAAAGGGCACTGGGAGAAGATAGGAGAATCGGCTTGAGAGGGAAACATAGATCGGCGAGGATTGAATGGCGGAGTAAACTCAATGGGCTGAATGGCCTAATTCTGCTCTTGTGACTTATGAACTTATCGTGGCAATGACCTTGCCGATCTGTACAACTAAGAAATTCTGACGGGCTGTAGAAGAAATTCCATGCGGGCACATGGATAATGTGCAAACTTCACACAGACGTCAGGATTAAACCCAGGCCACTGATATGCCACTATGTTGAAGGTCATTTCTCAGCTATCTAAAGAATTGGCCAGGCTGTTGATGATGAATGTGTGCTGATTAGACGCTTGTATGCATCCAGTTAATTCCATATTTGGGTGGCCTGCTAACCTTCCTCTTAGAATGAAAGATGACCCAATAACAAAGAGAGAGTGGGATAAACTGCCAGAAATGGGAGGAGGAGGAGGAAGAAGGGGAAATAATCTCAGTTGGAAGCCAAATGCACAACAAATCTTAAGGGAGCAATTCTCCTCTCTTAAGGTCAGTGAAGAATAATGAATATTTTATTGTTCCTTCGCTAAGAGCTGTGTATGTGACTGCAGAAATACTCACAGCTCCTAACTTTTATGATTCCAGCTCCATCTAGACTGTTGCTGCTGCTCCAGGTCAATGTCTTATTGTCTTCATCACACTGATGCATCGGGGGGAGGGCACCAAGTTTCACAGTACACAAGCAGGCAGATTCTCCTCACTTCTAGTTGCCGGAGACAAGCAGGCGGAGAAATACATGAGCAGTATTGATCAGCTGAAGACATTCTGCTGTCTGGCTTTGTAGCAGTTGAAGATAGACACAAAAAGGTGGAGTAACTCAGCGGGACAGGCAGCATCTCAGGATGACATTTCGGGTCGAGACCCTTGGTTCAATCGTTCTTTTATTATGTGTACCAGGGCAGAGTGAAATTCTTTTTTTGCATATAGATTAGTAAGATTATTGCCATATATAAGTATCACTCCCGATTATGTACACAATGCATAGAAACAGCCCGCTGCATCCATATGCTAATGTTGACAGGTTTTGGTGACATTTTACAGTCCCAGCTATAGCTGGCTATAGAGGCCTGTTACAGACGTCTCTTCCATCCTCTTTCTGGATTGCCAGCGGGCCGTCATCCCTCTCAGATCAGGCCTTTGGCTTTCACCGGTCATCCCCAAGAGAGCTCCTCACTTCGCTGACCTTGATGACGCAGAAGGTAAGACCCCCCCTCCATCCCCCCCCCCCCTCCCCCCCGGTTGTCCAGCGTCCATTGCTGTTGCCGACTCCCTCCGCCTTCCGGTTGCAATCTCCTGGGAGGAGCAGCGGACGAGTCTCAGACAATGGTCTCATTCCAGGTGGGTTCTCCGGTTCCGTGGCTGGCGGGCCTGGACTGTTGCTGGGGTATGGCCACGGACTGTCGGGAGTTTATCTGCCACGCGTGGCACATCAGGAGTTCCTTGGGGAGTCTGCAGTGCTGGGCTGGGCGGTGAATGAGATTTGCAGTTGTGTCTTTTTAAGATGATTGTCGGGGAATAGATTGGAGGTTTATCAGGGAGTTGAGGAAAAACATCTTCACTCAAAGAATGCTGGTGATCTTGAAGTCACCAGGACAAGGCCAAAACTGCCAGCAATCTTTAAAAGGTGCTGGACTGAGCACTAGACAGGAGGCGAGTCCAGAGCAGTGGTATTAGCCTTGATAGTTCCACATTAGTCAGCCTGAATAAGATTTACAATATGTTCCACTCCTACGCCATACATGTTTATGATTCTGTACAATTCTGTCAGCCTTCTTTCAGTCTTGTCTCGCCCATAGGTTTGGATACAAGGAAGAAGCAGTTAAGGAAGTGAAACAGCAAGAGGATGAACAGGAAAAGGAAGGCAGGTCCTAATACAAAGACCATGGGCTCTAAATGATCGGGCAATTCATGAATGATTCCACTTATGTTGAACATACCACCCAGTGACCATCAGTTGCATGCTCTTTCATTGTCTCCTTTTATTAACAGCAGAAAATAAGAATCATTAGTCAGGCACATTCAATCTCATTTTATAAATTTAATCACAGTATAATATTTTCAAAAATGGCCAATAAAGGTGATTTATTTATTTATATTTCATTTAAATTTAAATTAACTTCTATTTAAATGTATTTGAAGTACTTACCTTGTCCAAAGTAATTACCTTTCACCTGCCTCCCCCGCCCATTGTAGGTCCATCCCTGTTGTCACTGTGCAGCTGATTTTGATTGGGAAGATGACATTTTGTCTTTCAGATGAGCTCAGGCACATTTGCGGCGAGAAGGCCTGGCTTCCAGCCTGTGTACTTGGGCTGGGCTGCAGTAATGTGGGACGGCTGTCTGACAGGCAACCGGGAGGGCAGTGGCAGAGCCGCAGTGCTGGCGCCTTCATGCCGCGAGGACAGCACGGAGTCATCTGTGTTCCTCTGGGACAAAGCTTCAGCAATTCTGCAGATCCTCTGGAGTAGGGATTAGTAGCAATGTTACAACATTTTGAGATTTTAAAAATCAAGTCTGCAATTTATCCCATCAGATAAAGCATGAAAAGAAGTTTAATTTGACACCTAATTCACTTTCATATCTTCAGTATTAAAAAAGTTATGGCCATTTTCATACTCGGATATTAGCATCTTGTTCCCTATTGCTTTTCCACTGACTTAACACAAAAGCTGTGATCGAGGACAGTCAAAAGCCCATAACTTAAAAATTAAGAGAACTGAATGACATTTTCAGTTATTATAGATTGAAACATCCTGAAACAAATATAAAACATCTTACTTGGATGACCTGAAATTAAAGCATATAATTAGTTAATTACCTAATTGTAGTTAATTACAAAATTGACCGTTGTGACGGAAATAGTAATAAACACCCAGGAAATAGTAATAAACACCCAGACTGCCTTGAAAATTCAAAATGTGATATTCTCAAGGTCAGAACTTCAAAAATGATTGTATTATATGCTGTAAATCCGTAACAGATAGGTAAATAAATTACAATTTCTAGCAATAGTCTTTCTGGAGAAGATCAGTTGCTAGCTGGTACATTGGCATATCTAATCAGTAGCATCATCATATTCCTCAGATTGTAACCAGTAAGCAACTCTGGACACCTTGTTTTTCCTCAACTTTTCAATTTTGGCATTGTAAACTGCAAGTTTTTGCTCTTCAAACCACACGTGACATGCCTTTCTGCCCACTACTTTCCCATTAACAATGTCCTGTAGATTCCATTTCTTAAGAAAAGGATATTTTTTTTAAATAGCCGAAGTGTCCAAATAACAAACTAATCCCATTCACACAAGAATTCACAATATAACATGATTTTTAAATCTCACTGTCATGAATTTATATCCCAGATGGAAGGAATTTAACGTTTAATTCCCATAAATTAATCTAGAAACATCCACCCAAAATATAATCAAATGATTATTTTTTGCACAATACACGTGACTCAAACGGTTGTGAATATTTAGTTTAAAAAAAATGATCATGGAGAGAGAGAATAAGACAAAATATAGACAATTTAGACAAAAAAAAGGGGGGATTTTAATCATCTTGCTTCTGGAACGCGATTGATTGGAACGTTGCCTTTCGTATGGGGCCCAAATCACATTTTCGCTTATAGAGGATTGATTAAAGTCATCCCAAGAAACAAGTTTATATGTAAAATAAACGACTTATCCCATATTTGAGATCTGTCACGTTGTAGGCGTTGACGGCGTTAGAAGTCGCTTTTTATTTTAATATAATTATGAAATTGTCTCGAAGTCGCTTTTTATTTTAATATTATTATGAAATTGTCTCGCGATTAAAAAAAAAAATCGGGAATCGAAGTCGGAATGATTTTTCTGCATCAGCTAGCAGCCTGAGGAAATCCGCCTCGGACAGGCGGTAGAAAACTGGATTTTAATCCTGCCCCCCCCCTCAAAGGCGCCAAAGTCGTGCACACGGCCAGTGGCAGAACTGCAGCGCCGCTGAAGGTAAGTTTTGTAACATCGCTAGGATTAATGGCTTGAACCTGGTATCCAGAGCACCCTGAACATCAGCTGCTCAATGCTTTCTATGTTTGGTTTGAAAGGAGGAAAACCCCCTTTGACAGTCTCTACGAGACTGACATCTGAAGATGCTTCATGAGGGTGAAACCTTAAAAAGCACCCAATCCCACTGGTGTACCTTGCCTAGTTCTTAAAACCTGTGCATGCCAACTGGCTGGAGCTTTCACAGACATCTTGTACCTCCAACGACCACAGTCTGAAGTCCTCGTATGCTTTGAAAGGACATCCATAATACCTGTGCCCAAGAAGATCAAGGTGACATGGCTCAATGACTACCGACTGGTGGCAATTATGTCCATTATGATGAAGGGATTAGCATCAACACTTCTGATTGTCAACACAGGAGCACCCCAAGGCAGTGTGCTCAGTCCCCTGTTCCCTATTCATGCTAAACCGATGACTGGATGGCATGATACAGCTCCATCGCCATCTTTAAATTCACTGTCCATCCCACTGTTGTTGGACAAGCATTAAGTAATGATAAGTTAGAGTATAGGAGGTAGATTGATAATCTGATTGAACAACAATCTTACTCATAATGTTAGTAAGCCCAAGAAGCAGATTGTTGACTAGATCTGGAAAACCATGAACACATCTTCATTTACTATATCTTCAAAAGATTCTTTGAAAATGCAGATGTAAACAACCCAGATTATGGGTTTATGCTCTGATCACTTTATTTAAATTATTTATTTTCTCTATTTTCAATACATATATTTCATATGACGTAGAGGGCTATTTAACCAGAGCCCTGGTCAATTCACAGAATAATCCCACGTCCGCACCAAATTTGCCCCATAATTCATCATCGTTCAAAACATTAGCGACACAGTGGTACTGGTTTCCAACGGGAACGGTGATGGATGCACCACACATATCTGTCCTCCAGTTCCTGCGGACCTCCACTGCTGGAAGTATAGGATTTTGGTGTGTGTGCTTTATCATCATTCCTTACAATGCTATGTACGACGGTTCTGAAGTGTGGATGGCCGTTGGCTCACCAGAAGCTCATCCACCCTTTGGTCATGGCCTTGTTTTTGGCCCTGCTGAGGGTCCACAGCCCCCTTCTTACCTGGCAAGAAGATGGGGGGAGACGGCTTAGTCGCCGACTATCTGAACATGGAGCAGGTAGCACATGGTACCCGTGGCGGGGGGAACTCCCCCCGACCTTCCCCCATAAACCACTCTTCTTACATTCTCATCAGTTTACTCCCTGATTATCATGATCTCATTACTCGTTTCATTATCCAGTGCCATCTCTCTACCAGGTAAATACATGAAGAAAATAACGATTGAATATTTTTGCTATCTCTCAATTATTCCCCTGATTTATTAATCTTGACGTCTAAACCCATTTTGCCATACTGCAGTCTTGAGGTCAAAATTAATTTTAAAATAAAATCATTTGCAGTCATGTTGAAATATTTGAACTCTTGAGAATGCAAATCACTTGGCAAAAGCTTTTATGACGGGATTACTGAGTAACACTGATACCATTAGTCATCTTGCAACAGTCATTTTGGCCCTGCTCTATTAACTTCTCACATTTTATTCACTTAAACAGGAGAGGTTTTCCACAAGCCAGGAATCTGTGGAATTTTCCATTAAACTGTGAAGTTTGGTGGACTGTGTGGGGTGGGAGGACCTGTTGCTCCTCCCGTGCAGCAGGTGGCTCTGCACAGGACAAAGGAAGTTGTTTTGTATATAGTTTATCCTGTCTGTAGTGGGTGTGTAACCATTTTGACGTCTTGCTGCCAGCATTGAGCAAAGCGTTAAAGACTTCTGTTGTAAATTAAAGACTCTCAAATTTTGTGCAGACTTAGAAAACGAACACAAAAGTGGTGTCAGAAGTGGGATACTTCGGATTGCGTCCAAAGACCCAGATAAGAGCCTATTTTTTGATTTTCTTACAACTAACATGTCTCGGCAATTCGATCGTTTTGATCCCGAGCGAGAAAGGCGGTCGTCGTATCTAATGCACTGCTGAGTTTTATTTTGAAAGTATGGCAATTACAGAGGAAGAAGGCTTTCTTGTGTTCATCAATGTCTCCAGAAACTTTTGCACTGCTTCAAAATTTACTTACAGAAGAAGTAACTGAAGCCTCATATGCTGAAATCACAAAGGCTTTGCAGCTGCATTTCGAAGAAAGTCGAAATTTCCTCGCAGTTCGCCTTGATTTCTACCGGACGGTGCAACAGGAAGGGCAATCGATCACCGAATTGCTTGCCGAACTTCGCACCAAGGCAAAGGCATGTGATTTTAAAACTCAATGCTGCAAAAAGTGCCAAGACAATGCATTGCGGGATAGACTGGTCATGGGCTGCAGGCATGTATTCATCCAGCAGGCGATTCTCAAGGAATCAAATGCCTCATTGAAGAATGTACTGCAGTGTGCTAAGATGGCCAAGCTGCTGAGTAAAGAACTGCACAAAATGGCCGGCGAAACAGCATCGAAGCTCCCTCAAGAGGTGTAGACAGTTCGTCAGACTCGTCCGCAATGCCAGAAACCAGTTGATCGACCCAGAGCAAATCCGGAGAAGGTGGGACAATTTCAGAAGAGCTTTTCCCCTGGGGGCGGAGGATCGAAACCCTGCTACCGGTGTGGCTCGACTGCTCATCATCACCATGAGTGCCCATATATCAAGTCCGTTTGTTAAGTCTGTTACCAAAAAGGTCATCTCCAGGCAGTGTGTCAATCCATAGGAAAGCTGAGAAAGGGCAAGAAAGTGCAAAACACAGTCGACTAAGTCACGGAGACCATTCCTATTGAAGTGCTTGGTGTGTCTACGACCACCGACAAGCCGAGGATTTTGCTGCAGATCTCGAACATCGATCTACAGTTCCCGGTGGACACTGGTGCGGCTGTGTTGCTAGTGGGTCAGGACATCTGGGAGAAGATAGGATTGCCAAAACTGAAACCGGCCAACATCCGCCTTTCGGATACAGATGACAGCCCATTCCCAGGGAAGGCAAATGCACTGTCGCCGTTTCCTGTAATGGTATGACACAGATGTTGCCGCTGATCGTCGTTGGCAAAGAAGCTGCATCCCTATGCGCCATCGACTGGATCCATGCTTTCAAGCTTGACATGAACGCCTTGATCTATGATGGATCAACTATGGCATTGTCATCTACCACGGATTGCAGCATGGTCAGCAAGTGCACTAACAACCTGCGAAAGCAGGAAGTCGAATGGCACTGGTCCAAAGAGTGTGACCATGAATTCACCACGTTGAAGGAGATGCTCGCCCAGAAGACGTGTTTGGTCCACAATGACCCATCGAAGCTGATCTCGCTGGCCGCTGATGCATCGCCGTCTGGCAAGATAAAGCAAATACTGATATCTCGTCAAAAGAGATCACAGAAGAAAACTCTGTCGATTCTGAGCCTTTAGCAAGGGTTGTGAAACACAAAAAAGGCTGGAAAAAAGAGTGAAGCGAGGTCCAGCTGGAAATGGGGAATGTGATGTCTGGTGGACTGTGTGGGGTGGGAGGATCCATTGCTCCTCCCGTGCAGCAGGTGGCGCTGCACAGGACAAAGGGGGATGTTTTGTTTATAGTTTATCTTGTCTGTAGACAGTGTGTGTGCAGCCATTTTGACTTGTCTTGTTGCCAGCATTGAGTAAAGCATTCTGTTTACAACTTGTGTTGTAAATTAAAGACTCTCAAGTTTTGTGCAGACTTAGAAAATGAACATGAAATAAACTGCTGCAAACTCACCGGAGGTGACTGGAAGAGGAGGTTGGTGTTGGCCATTGTATCGAGATCCTGCTGGCAAACTTGAATTGAATAAGTTGTTGTAACATACAATTGAAAAGCAAAGTGGTATCTCTTTGATTACTGCTTCAAGCAGAGGAGTACATTGGTAAGATCTGACCCTCACTGGCATTCTCTCAGTTTTACAGTATTTCCTGGCAAAGACAAGAATGGTGTTTCCTTCATGCACTCAATGCAATAATCTGCTGCACCATCATAAGTTATCGTCGGTTAGACAACACTCTACATAAGAAAATGGGCAGCTAGTTGTATTTTTCCTTGCAACTCTATGTTAAACACCTGTAATCTGTAATGCCACAGTTTGATAAGGACAGTAGTGCACCTGTAGCAGTGACTAGAGCAGACCCCAGTCAATCTCTAAATGAAAATTCTGAGAACCTGCCCTAAATATGAGCCAATTGAAGAAAGGAATGTTCTTAGAGCTATAGATTTATTTCTTCATAGGATAAAATATCAGTTAATTAAGACACACGGACAATGCAGGGGATGTGACAAGAGCTTCCCGAGGCCCCTGAGAAACTGAGCAATCATCCATTCATTGGGATAGTGGAGTGATTCAACTTATTTAGGAGATGACGGGTGAATATGGAGACATTCAACAAATACTTGACCGAATTAATGTCGCTGCCTGTAAATTGAAATTTTGGTTGTCTGGGTGACTCTTTGATCCATGACAAGATTGTTTGAGGAATGCAAGACACAAGAGTGAGGGAGTAGCTATGAAAAGAAAGAGTCTTAGACTGAATAAAGATTTATCAAAGTACATGACATGAGATAACATTGCCTGCAGTTGTTATGAGAATATAACTTGAGGAATGGCCTGCACAGTCTTACCATGGAGGTCCATGTTTGTGGTGCACTCCTCATTTCTCAGTGGCTGTTTTTCAGTGAAGAAAGAGTGGTGGCAACAAAATATAGATGGAGAGAAATATAAGAAAGCATACACTCATCATATTTGGGGAAGAACAACTGTTAGTGGGGACATAATATCACAATTTAAATAGAGAAAATGGTGGAAATAATGTATTTGGAGAGAGAAACAAATTTTAATATTCAGGTTGACTTTAATTAATCATTAATTCGAAACTTCTGACTGTTCCCAGCATTTTCTGTTTGTATTTCTGATTCTGGGTATCTAGTTGTTTGTTGTTCAATCACTTGTGTATGTCTATACTGGGCAAGAATGAATGCAGAAGTGAAGGACTTCATAGACAACAATGGAAGCAAGATGAAAGACTGAGCCTATGCTTCAAAAATAAAATGCCAGCTAAGCCTCGGACAAATGTAAATATAGTCTGAAGAAGGGTCTCGACCCGAAAAGTTACCCATTCCTTTTCTCCAGAGATGCAGCCTGGCCCGCTGTGTTACTCCAGTTTTTTGTGTCTATCTTCGATCTACACATTGACCTCCACAAGGTTGAGGCCTGACATTCAGTGACAGCTAATTATATTTCAACTTCTCAGTAATATATTACGTTGACACAATCATATCTGCAGCAATCATTCACAAACTGGTGGCTTAATTTGCCAGATATTATATTCCAGTTGAGGTTTTGGCCAATATTGGCCCACCATTTGCTTCAGGTGAGTTTGAAAAGTGCGTGGTATTCATACATCACATCGTCCACACTCCTGCAGAATGATAGAGAATGTGATAAAAGGTCTGAGGAAGGAATCTGAAGTCCCTATAGCTATCACACCTAACATAGACACATTCCCTAATGCCAGGGTTCACTTCAAACCCAGCTCAGAGAATGACGAACCACCAAATCAGAATAGCACTGGCAACAGCACAAGGTTGCTGAAGCCTAAAATTCTGACGGGAATAATAAGATAAAGAAATAAACAGCTGGAAATGAAACTGCAATGGGATAGATAATGAGATGTTGCTCTGGAAAATAAGGCAATCTGGTATAAATCGCACCATGATGATGCCAAAAACAGAACTGGGACAAAACTACATTCATCAGACAATTGGATTCCGCGAGGCAAAGTATGAGGAATGTATTACATAACATCAAAATAAATATCAACTGAGAAAGACTACAGAAGACTGAGCACTTAAAGGCATTGAAGGCTATGTGCCAAGTGATAAAAAACAGGACGAGATAGGCAAACATTGAATTAACATTGGGTGTACTGTAGCCTCTGCTTCAGGGAGGTAAATGGACATGTGACATTTCAGGTTAAGACCCTTCTGATGGAGAATGGGAGAAAACTTGAAAAGAGAAGTAGGGGAATGTCAAAGCCTGGCAAGTGATAGGTGGATACCGAGTGAGGGGAGAGGTGAGTGGATATAATGATAAAGGCTGGATCCGTGTTACCTTGACTTCCCCTCATTACTCTGTGACAGATACTGAACGGAGGAAGTCCTTCTCTACTTCATGTACTTAAAAAAAAAACTCCCTGCTCAGGCAGACAGAGTTGAAGCTATTAAAGACTATTAGCAGAACTGTTAAATTAATTGCTTAATAGCCTTCTATCATCTTGAAAAAGTCAATAATAACCATTTCATCCAAATCATTAGTGAGAATTATAAATGGGATAAAATCTAATGGTTTCCCCGAGGTGTAGTATTGTAGACTGCCAGCCTGTGGGGGAGGAATGTGTCTGCTTAAATATGAGACAGCCGAGGTCACTGTGACTATCTTTATTTTGGATGTCTGTGTGCAGAATTATTCATTCCAGATGAATGAGTAGGTTTTTACTTAGAGTGAGAGAAAGAAAATGGCTAATTTCTTACCATTAGGGTTGGGGGTGGGTTGGGGGTGGGTTGGGGGGTGGGGGTTGGGGGTGGGGTGGGTGTTGGGGGTGGGTGTTGGGGGTGGGGGGTGGGGGTTGGGGTTGGCCAAGAAGATGTCTTTATCACATTGAAATATATTGGTCAGCTGCAAATGAAAGTGCAGTTATTCATTGATGCAGTATCCATTGAATGATGTTATGGCACACAAAGAAATAAACTTTGCCAAACAAGGAGATGAGGCAACCAAATTAAGTTGAGGTGGCGATCAGTCATGATCTGTTTGAATGATGTCTTAGAAGGAAAAATGACACTCCTATTCCTGTGATAAAAGTGTTGCATATTTAATTGAACATCTTTTTCATCTGATTATTTCATTTTAGCACTTTGAATTAAGATTGGATTCTACGTCCCATCTCTGGGCAACTTTCATGGGTAACAAATAAGTTGTGCCAATACCGTACACGTTGTGAATACATTTTAAATTTCACCCCATCTGCACCCTTTGTATTGCTTTGTTTGACCTGGTCAAATCCCACAAGTTACAAAAGCAACTGCAAATAAACAAACCGTTTGCTCTACACCAGTTCACAAGTTATAGGACTAGAATTATGCCATTCGGCCCATCGAGTCTACTCTGCCATTCAATCATGGCTGATCTCTGCCTCCTAATCCCATGGGTATGCAGCAAAGAATTTCACTATGCCTAGTCACATGTGACAATAAAGTATTCCATAAAGTGTTCCATTCCATTGTCCTGTCTTCTCCCCATAATCCTTGACACCCGTTCTAATCAATAATTTGTCTATCTCTGCCTTAAAAATATCCACTGATGGCCTCCACAGCCCTCTGTGGCAAAGAGTTCCACAGCTCTTAGCTATATCTCCAGGTGGATTTTGGGGGGTTTGGAAGAGATAGCAGTCTGTTACATACCATCTGCCAGTTCCACATTTTTCAAATCAATGATGAGGAAAATTCTAATGGCCATAGAATGGGTAAAGTATCCATTCCTCCCATGTTCCATTCCGGAATGTCATAATTACCCCTAAACCATCTCAGCACTTCCAAATTCTGTGATCTTACACAGGATACAATAATAATTTGCCTGATGGATGATCTATCTTTAGTTTTTAATTTCTCTTTTTGATTATACTTGTTTACCACTTTAATTATTAGTCTGCACTCCTTTGAATTGTTCTTATTTATTCTGAGTTGCATAATCTTTTTATCTGCACATGATTGTGTTAAAATTACTTTTTATTGTACTCTTCTGTTGCAATTTACGCTTTACCAGGAGTATGGAAATGATAGAATATCATATAATCCTATTTTCTGCAGAAAATCTTCAGGCTTTTAAAGTTGATTTTACTATTGGTGAATCATTGTTGGGTCACATTCCATCATTGTTTGTAGCCTTGGTGATGGAACTCAATGGACTAAACCCCTCTGTTTTCTCAGTATAAGAAGTTATTAAAAACTAAATTGGATCATTGACAACCTCTTAGAGCATTGGCATGACTGAAAAATGTCTGGAAAAGACATGATCAACTGATGAAACAGTTAACACTTCAGGTCATGTCTTTCATCATACATGAAGCATTAAGCAGTTCTTTTCCCACAGTTACTGCTTCACAAATCTGCTGAGTATTTAAGTATTTGCTTCACATCCGGACGCTTACTGTGGAGTTCAGGGCATCCCATTACAAAAATAATATAAAATCAATGTTAAAGAGAAATATCGTTTTGCAATAATATTGGCAGGAATTCGGCTTATGAAGAGAGTTAAGAAGTGAGCAAGTGTTGTTTTGTTGAAGCTTAAAAGAATGCAGTTGGAAGGGGTTCACAAATCATTATTATAAATTGAGTAGGAAGGAACTGCAGATGCTGGTTAACACCAAAGGTAAACACAAAAAGCTGGAGTAACTTAGCAGGACAGGCAGCATTTCAGGAGAGGAGGAATTTGTGTCTCCCTCTCCTCTGACCCTCAATCTGAAGAAGTGTCTCAACCAGAAATGTCATCCTTTCCTTCTATCAAAAGTTGCTGCCTGTCTCGCTGAGTTACTCCAGCTTTTTGAACCTATAAAAATTGAGTAGTGGGAATGGTTCAACTAATTGGCAGATAGCGTTTTGGGTTATTAATTTAAAATTGACACAACAGAAGTAGTTTTAACAAATATGTAATTGAGGGAAGTTAGGATGCCAAACCTTTTATCATATATGGTTTTCAAGAGTATCAGGAGAGAGCTAGAGCACGAAGTGAGACTAGAATCTGAAATGGAAACAAACAGGAACAGAGCCTGGGTGGAGTAAATGAGTCGTGCTTCACCGTTCTATACCCTGAGAATGTCAATAATACCAGACGATGAATAAACTTAAATCTGCAGATACAATGGAACCTCCACATGTAAAAATTCCTATAGAAAAACCTTTTGTAATTTTCTTTCAAGCTATATATTCTTTAACAAATGGGAGCAAAGAAAATCTGTCATTTTCAGTCAAGTTGGAAAATTGCTAGAGGCCTATTAACTTTTTACTTATGTCATCTGGTTCTGCGATCATAACTGAAATTAAATAAACCCTACTTACAACTGTATAATTTGTCCCCTTCAGCATACTAAAGGCCTTTGCCATGACCCAGCCACAATCCCTTTGATTAATTAAAATATTAAGTTTCATGAACCTCCTCCCCATAACTTACTGTCATTAGTCTGAGAATCTGCCTTCACACTTTAAATTTAATCTTTCTATGAATCTATGGCATTGATCAGATTATATTCTAAAGTAAGTGTCCTTTCAATAAGTGACAAAGCATGAAGAAATCTACTTTGGTTTACTACTGAATGTTGCATGGCAGAGAACAATTGGTAAGATGTGTAACTAATAGTTCAATGGTATTGGGTAATTTTAGAATCTAATAAAAATAACCTTTCCCTCCAAGATTGAAAATAAACAAATTAAGATAGATATTTATATATATTACAATCCTTTTACAATTTATCCCAGATCATTTTATTTTTGTCAGTCTCATTTTAATCCTCCCTTATAGGGTTTGTGCCACTGTTAATAAAAAAGGAATAGTAGAAAAACAACCATACATGTCTGTGGAGCCAGATACTGCCTGTCTCGCTGAGATACTACAGCGTTTTGTGTCTATCTGTGGAGCCACATTGGTTTTCTCCCCCACTCTTATCATCCCTATTTTTGGTCAACATCAACACTTAACCATGCCAAATAAGCCACGATTAATGATCTGCGATCGGTGAAAAGCTCTGCATGCTATTCAGTCAAATCATTCTACACATGAGTACAATCAAGCCAAGTATTAACAGGTAATAGAAAAACACCCAGCTTTTCAAATTTGGGCCATGGACATAGCAAACCAAAGCTTAATGGGCCTGTCCCACTTAGGCGACTCTTTAAGCGACTGCCAGGGACTAGTTTTAATGGAATTCAACGACGACACCTGGCGACAACCTACGACAGCACCTACGGCAACCTATGACAACACCTACAGCAACCCATGCCAACCTATAACAGCAAAAATTGTCTCCACTTTCGCCGAATAATTTTCAACATGTTGAAAATTTTGCGGCAGTCGCTCGTAGTCGCCCAAAAAAATCACCTATGTGGGAAAGGTCCATTACTGTTCATTTTTGTCCTACTCTTGATAGTTTTTCTTCATGCAATTGTTGAAGAACTAACTGTTCAGATTGAAGGTTCTGACCAATGACCCCCCCCCCACACTTAGACCACATTTGGTCTCCATCATTCAATTTCAGCAATCATGTGAACTATTGGCTTCAAGGCTCATCGATTTGAATTTATTGAGGCAATGAAGTATCCTGATCATGGGATCAAGAACAAGCTTCAAACCTCAAAGTGTTCCATCATTCAATTAGATGATGGCTGATTTTGTCCTTGCAATTGGTATTGGTTTATTATTGTCTCATGTACCAAAATACAGTGGAAAATTGTGCATGCTATCCAGTCAAACCAGACTATACACAATTACAATTTAGCCATTATTTGTAAGTGCAACTAAAGTAAACAACATGCTGGAGTCACTCAGCTGATCAGGCAGCATCTCTGGAGAATATGGATGGGTGATGTTTCAGGTCAAGATCCTTCTTCAGACCTGAAACATCACCTATCCATGTTCTGCAGGGATGCTGCCTGACCTGCTGAGTTATTCCAGCACTTTTCGTCCTTTTTGTGCATTAACCAGCATCTGCAGTTCTTTGTTTCTACTCAAACAGGTTAATGCGGAGAATAATACCATAGTGCAGAATATGGTGTTATAGCATTATAGTGTTATAGTTAGTGAAAGTGCAGATAAAATAAAAGTGCAAGGGCTAGTAAGGTAGGTTGGGAGATTAAGCTGCACCATTAGCTCATGAGAGATCCATTCAGAAGTCGGATAACAGTGGGGATGAAGCTGTTCCAGAATCTGACGGTACATGCTTGGCATATGATAAACAGCGGGGGATCTTGAACCTATTGCCATGGCAAATAACTCCTCTCAGGCCTCCAATCTGAAAACCATCTCCACATAACCACCCTCTGACTCCTACCACCAAGCCATTTTGTATCAAATTGACCTGCTCTCCCTGGATGTTTCTGGACAAGCCTGCTATGTGGCCCCTTGTGGAAGGCCTAAATTCCATGTAGACAACATCTTCTGCTTCCCCTCATCAATTATCTTGGTGACCTCTTCCAAAAAATCCCAGAGACATAATTGCCACGCACAAAGCCAAGTTGACTATTCCCTAATTAGTTCTTGCCCTCCAAGTTTACATAGATTCTGTCTCTCAGTATCCTCTCCTTATGGCCTGTAGTTCCCTGGCTTCTCATTGCAGCCCTTCTTATGTAAAGGCACAACATTACCCCCGTCCATTCAGATACCTCACGTTGGCTAATGAAGATAAAAAACCTTCTGAAGAAGGGTCTTAACCCAAAATGTCACCCATTCCTTCTCTCCAGAGATGCTGCATGTCCTGTTGAGTTACTCCAGCATTTTGTATCTACCTTCAATTTAAACCAGCATCTGCAGTTTTTTTCCTTCACAATGATACAAGCACCTCAGTCAAGGGCCCAATCAAATTGCTTTGCTTTCCATAACATCCCAGGATACATTCGGTCAGGCCCCAGGGGTTCATCCATCTTAATATACCTCCAGGCCCTCCTCTTTCAGAATGTTTTGAGACAACGCTGTTCTCTTCCCTCTGCTCACCAGCTTCCATGATCTTCTCAAAAGTAAATATAGACAAGAAATACTAATTTAAGATCCCGTTCAGCTCCTCTGCCTCCACACATTTATTCACAATATCCACATTGATTTGGTCAAATTTGTCCACAGATTTTTTTCTCTCTTTACCTTTATTCTTTTTTTAAAAATTTAAAAAGTGAACCTATATAAGAAATCTGTAATTAAATTTTTGCTTACTATTTGTATACATGCTTCTAATAAAAATATATATTTTTTAATTTAAAAAAAGTGTCCACAGATTAGTAATGATGCAAAATAATTTGCAGGTCCCATTTTTATTTATTTTGTATGAACTTCTGAAGAAGTGTCCCGACCTGAAACACCTCCTATCCATTTTCTACAGAGATGCTGCCTGACCTGCTGAGTTACTCCAACACTTTGTGCCTATCCTTGGATCCATTCGCAAATTGAATTAAGGAAGCAAGCAACAAAGCCATCTCTTTCTCTGTTTCAATTTTCTTCAACTGCATAACTAAATTATGATTTTCCCCACATATTATGGTGTAAATATATTGGGCTTCAAATTTTCTGAAGTTACAATAATGGCTGATCCCAGAAAAAAAGCTGAACAAAATATAATTCATGTTTTTAATATCTATTCAACAAAATTTGATACTTCAATAAGATTGCTACATAAAATAATTTTGCCCACAGTTACTAAATCTAATTGCATCCCGTTTCATATACAAACATAGAACCCTAATTTTGTTCAGTCAATTCTTATATTTCATATGTTTTTGAGAGCTTGAGTAGGTTCATTTTATCTCCATTCAGGTTATGAAAGTCGAGTCTATAGTTGTATTTTTTTAAAGGCTGGCATGATGTTAATATTATAAGTACTGCACAAGGGCTTCAATGTTCAGTTATCTATTCATTGCAAGATAAAATGTTGCATCGCATTGCATAAACATTTGTAATGAATACTAGACTAAAGGGACCCATTGGGTCCCATGTTCACACGGGAGGGCTGGTCCCCCGACGCAATATTCCACCTCTCCACCAATTCCAATATTGGTGGCCAGTGGGGGGGGGGGGGTTTCTGGAGCACTGGTATGGGTTCTTGGCATGGCAGCTCAGTCCCTCAAGCCTGATGTGCTGGCAGCTCACTCACGGCTGGTGGGCTGGCAGTTGACTCATAGCTATTCCTTGAAATTCCATTTCAAGCGGTGTGCAAGGCGACCAAATTCAAATCCATTTTCCTACCATTTCAAGCAGGGTGCAAGGCCACCAAATTCAAATGCAGTTTCTTACCACTTCGAGCAGGGTGCAAGGCTACCAAATTCAAGTGCAGTTTCCTACTACCAAGCAGAGCGCAAGGCCACCAAATTCTAGTGCAGTTTCATGCCATTTCAAGCAGGGTGCAAGGCCACCAAATTCAAATGCACCTTCATACCATTTCATGCAGGGTGCAATGCCACCACATTCAAATGCAGTTTCATACCATTTCAAGCAGGGTGAAACCACCATAAAACCACACAAAACACCACACTTCAGTAGACATTCAAAGTGTTCAGTTGATTCACAGCACAGACAGAGTTGTGACCTCTCCCTCCCCCATCATGCAAAGACTGAGCCACACCCACACGTCTGGGTTTTATAACCCCTCCCCCTTCCACCGGACAGGAGAGAGATTCTCAACACTTTTTAAACACTAATAACACCTTTATTTTTCATTGATGGGAAGAATCCTCTGCACCTGCTGAGCGGAGGGGGACTGAGTAAGATGGCCAAAAATCACAGCCGTAAGTGGTTTGCACTCTATATTTATCTAAAATCAATATAGAGTGCAAACAGGAAGTTAGCCAAAGCACCCAAGCCACCACTTGCAGTAGTGTCTTTTAACTTCAAGCCAAAGCACCCTAGCCACCATTTGCAGTGGTGCCTTTTAACTTCAACCCAAACCCCCCAAACAAACATTTGCAGGCAGTGCCTTTTTACTTCAAACCAACTGTATTTTCATTTTCAAACCACATTAAGGGCACTCACAGTTGAGTAGATATGTGTTCAGTGCTATTCAGAGCTCAGAGAGATGTGACCCTCTGGCTTGCTCCATCTTGCAGAGACTGAGTGAGGCACACCACTTCCTGGTTTTATAGTCCCTTCCCCTCCCTCCAGCAGGGGCAGCAGAGAGAATGGGGAATTAAAAAACACATTAATATCTCTCTGATTTTTCATCGATGGGAAAATCCTCTTGTCCAGGAAGGTGGAGGGGGGCTCTAAGCGAGCTGGACAAAAGTGATGGCCGTAGGTGGCGGCGTTTCCTCGGAAATCACAGCAAAGCGAGCCAAAAGCGGTCAAGATCAGACTTTTAGTAATATAAGATTACTGAGTAAATCAACTATTTCTGATTACATTCTTTTCTGATTCTAGTAGGCAGGCAGGTGAGAGGGGATGTCAACTTACTTGCACTATAGAATAGGTGCAAAGTAAAATTTCTATTTGTTATATCAGCATGAATTCCAGTTCCAGAAAGTTGCACAACAAAATAATTTTGTGCCAGATTGTTTTTCTGCAAGAATAACTACAATGTACAAAATTAAAATTCTAAAATCTGCAGTAATTCTCAATGTATGGCACACTAGGGAAATTAAAGTCTATCATTGCAGGTCCTCAGCCACCCAGCCAAGATCAGTTATGTCAGGTCAAACTTGGAACTGCGCTTGGCACAGTACACGTCAATACCAAGCTGTCCGATGCACTAGTCTCGGTATGCAAGGGAAGTATTTTAGTTTTGTCACATTCAAGTTGATTTGAAACAAATAAGATGTAAACGTCCTTGAGGAAATTTAACATTGTATTTAATCTACTGCTTAAAATATCGTTTTTCAAGAATTGAACATGAGATGGCATGTTGTTAATATTTTCGGTGATAAGTGGCTGCTAGTTGAGTCAGCTACAGTCAGTGTGGATCATTGGTTTGAATACATGTAAGAAAAATGAAACTGTTGTTCTTCCTTTTGCTTAGAAATGCTGTTTTCAAGAGTACTTTATGTGGTTGGAAGATGATATCAAATCCAGTCTGGAAAATACTCTCGGGGATACAATGACTAGTTATATTAATCCCATATTAGGCATTAATTACTGTGGGATTCTAGAACACATCAAACTTAACCCTTTGTTACCACTGAGCTAAATTGATGGCTGGAAAAAAAAACTGTTGGGAGTTTTAGTAGTAAACCTATACAATCTCAGAGGAAAACAGTAACATCAGCTGGTCTGTACATAGAAGTTACAATCAAAGATCATAGAGCTACGCTCTATGATCTTTGGTCACAACTTCTTTTTTTATGTCACCCATGGTGCAGCTGCAAACATGGCCAAAACCTATGAGTCTGACAGAGCAGCATCAAACATTTCCTGTCCTGATGTTCTGACAAGAAATAGTTCAAGACGAGTATATTGAAATTTTTAAGGCAAACCTCAAAGGAGTTACTCTAACTCAGTAGATCACGCAGCATCTGTGGAGGGAATGGGTTTTTGGTCAAGACCCTTCTTCAGACTGAGGTGCAGAAAGCTGGAAAAGAGAGATGGGAGTGGGATAAAGCCCAGCAGGTAATATTCATTTGCTCCACAAATGGTGCCTGATCCTTTGAGTTACTCCAGTACATTGTGTTTGCCTCAAGATTCCAGCATATACAATTCCTTGTGTCTCTATGAACATTTATTGGGCTCTGGTGAGACGGGTAAGTTGTGGACAGCCCTCAATCTTCCTCAGGAAGGATATACGTGGGATAGAGGAGTGCAGTGAAGATCAACAGCTTGATTGCTGGAGTAAGGGGCTTGCCCCATTAGGAGAGACTAGGCTGATTAGGCTGATATAATTCTGAGCGTTTAAAAAAAGAGAGAACTCATTGAAACATATAAAATTCTCACAGGGCTTTCCAAAGAAGATGCAGGGATGATGTTTTGTCTGTCTGAGGTGTCTAGTACCAGAGGTCACAAAATTGAAATTTATAACCGTTGAGAAGAAGTTTTTTTCTGCAATCTTTGGAATCTTTGGAAATATCTAAACAGGCATGCCAAGGAGATTTAGTTGCTGCCTACGTTCAAGATAGATTTTTTTTTAATATTTCTAATTTATTTTAATATAGCATGATTTAATTAATTAATTTGGGAGTTGAGATTTCACCACCTCAGCAGTGTCTCCTCCATTTCCTGCAATTCTTCTCTCACCTTCCCTCACCCCAGACAGACCAATCCTTGCTCCTTACCTTTCATCCCCACCAGCCCCAGTGTGCAAAACATAATTCTCTGACATTACCTACACCTTCAACACAATCCCACCACCAGTCACATCTTCCCAACCCCACACCTTTCCACTTTCTCATAGATTTCCCTCTCCACAACTCCTAGGTTTGCTCATCCCTTCTCACCCAACCTTTCCCCACCCCAGGCACTTACCCCTGTAACCAGAGGAGATGCAACAAATGTTCCTACACCTCCTCCCTCATCTTCATTCAGGGACTCCAATAGATCTTCCAAGCGAGACAGGGGTTTAATTCAACTTCCTCAGTCACGTCTATTGGCTCTGGATCTCTTGATAGCCTTCTCTACATTGACATGACCAACCATAAACTAGGCAAATGTTTTGCTGAACACTTGTACTCTCTCCACCAGGGCATGCTGGAACTCCTGGACTTTCCACCCGTCACTTTACTTCAATTTTGGCAGACTAATTTCCCTCCTGGGATAAATAAAGTTCTATCGTATCGTATTGTATCGTATCGTATCATTCTACATTTCACCCTGCATCTTCCTGTATAAATTACTATTGACACCGAGTCATAAAACATCATAATAAGTACTTTAATAAGAATACATACAAGAACCATATACATAGGTACTGTAGGCTCGAAGTCATAAATTAAACTGAAAGCATGGCTGCTCGCATTCCACATTATGGCATGGTGGAAAACCGACATGGATTAGGGATCGGGTCAGCAATTGCAAAACCAGACATGTATCAAATCAGCAATAGAGATTGATCTACATCCTCCTTAGGCTTTTGCCCATAAGCTCAATACAAGCATGCTACGACATAATATATGAGGACATAAAGTTAACTATCATCTACAGCAAAGGATGCAATATGAGTAATGTCAGTTATAGTTAGTTAGAATCCAGTATCTGCCTCTAGACAAAGTCTTTCTATCTTATCGCAGGCTTGCAGACCCGTCCTGCATGCATTCGATACAGCCCCTCAGCCCCTTACAGGCGATTCCGCCATAGGTACATCCTTCACAGTGTGTTTCTTAGCAGGCGATGGCTCAATCAGCACAGGTTTCCTGGGGACTTCTAACCAGGTCTTTTTTTTTTTTTTTTTTTTAAATTTTTGTTAGAAGTAAGTACTTGAGTACCTAATACATAAATACATATTTCCATTCTTGTACAACTTCGTATTTTTAATTTAATAATAAAAGAACAGTGAGAGAAAAAATAAATAAAGAGTGTCGGAATAGATAGACAAGCGAGTAGAAACAGATAGCAAAAGAAATAAAGGACAGAGATGAGAGGCTAAAAAGATTGAAAGAAAAGGAGAAAGAAGAGAAAAGAGAGATTAGGAGAGATCTACCTATTTCGTATTTTTGCCCATCCGTCACCCGGTTCTAAACCATTTAATTTCTAAGGTTATGTTATGTTGCACCATATGCTTGTAAAAAGCTGATAAAAGGAGACCAAGAATTGGTCTACTTTGCCTAGTAGGAGGAATCTCATTTCTTCAAGATGTAACGTTTCCGACATATTTGAAATCCACATTTTGAATGTTGGCATGGTTGCGTTTATCCAAAATTTGAGTATAAGTTTTTTTGCTGTTATTAAACTGTAATTAAGAAAAGCTTCTTGGAATATAGTTAGTTTACTTCCCTCTTCCATTGATCCAAAGATAATCAGTTCTGTATTGGGGTTCAATTTTGTGTTAAATCATTTTGTAAAAATTCCAAAAATTTCATTCCAAAATTTATGCAGTTGTGTACAACAGACAAAGGAATGTGCTATAGTGGCATTTTGAGTTAGACATTTGTCACAGATGGGGGAAACATTTGAAAATATTTTATTCAGTCTAGTTTTCGAATAATATAATCTATGTAAAATTTTAAACTGAATTAGGTTATGTCTTACATTAATTGAACATTTTATTTACATATAATAGATTTTTTTCCCATCTATCGTTCGGAATTTTTATCAATAACTCTTGTTCCCAGTCCCTTCTAATTGCCTCTGTCATTGGTGTTTCTATATTTAGAATTATATTATATAAGCAAGATATTAAATTGCTTGACTCTGCCTTTCTATTCATTCCGTCCTCCAATAAATCTGGGTTTGATATCCTTGTATATATTTTTTCAAATAATCTTGAATTTGAAGATATTTGAAATATTGATTACTTTTCAAATTATATTTTAGTTGTAATTGTTGGAATGATAAAAGTTTTCCCATTTCATACATATCTCCCATCATTTTAATTCCTATTCTTTCCCATTGATTAAACGTTTTATCAATAATAGATGGTTTGAATGAGGGATTATTAGCTATTGGAGAAAGAAGCGATAATTTTCTTGATTTTAAAGTTGATTTTATTTGTTTCCAAATTCGTATTATACTGTGAATAATTGGATTCTTCTTATATATTATATTGTTCAGTTTCATCGGGGAAAGAAGGATCACTCCTATATTATAAGGGGAACAATCCTCTTTCTCCATTCTTATCCAATCTACCTGTTGGGCAGAACTGTCCAACCAGTAGATTATATATTTTTTTTTTTTTTTTTTTTTTTTTTTTTTTAATATTCACTGCCCAATAGTAATACAATAAGTTAGGGAGTGTCAGTCCCCCTGATTCTTTAGATTTACACGTGTTTTCTTTGAATTCTGTGTGATTTATAATCCCATATTAAGTTTATAATATCAGAATCTAGTTTAAAAAAAAAATTTTTTGGTAAGTATATTGGTATTGATTGAAATAGGTACAGTATTTGTGGTAAGAAGATCATTTTTATCGCATTTATTCTGCCTATTAAGGACATCGGCAGTGTCTTCCAAAATGTAATCAACCCATTTAATTTAGTTAATAAAGGCATATAGTTTGCATTGAGTAATGATTTATATTTCCTAGTAATTTGGATGCCCAAATACTTAATTTTTTCTGTTGCAATTCTAAAAGAGAATTTCAACAGATGTGTCGTCTCTTGAGGTTTTATCTTCATAATTTTGCTTTTGTTCCAGTTTATTCTATATCCTGAAAAAGAACCAAATTCCTCTATTAAATTTAGTATATTTGGTATGCTAATTTGCGAATTTGTAATATATAATAATATGTCATCTGCATATAATGAGATTTTATTATTTGAGTGTTTGGTATTATGTACATGAATATTCGGATGACTTCTTATACTGTCTGCTAAAGGCTCTGTCACTAGTACAAATAGCAGGGGCGATAGTGCGCACCCCTACCTATTGCCCCTTGCTAATTGGAATTTCGGGGATAATATATTATTAGTCAGTATTCTAGCCATCGGCTTATCGTATAATAATTTTACCCATGAGATAAAGTTATCTCCCATGTTAAATTTTTGCAATACTTTGAATAAATATTGCCATACTACTTGATCAAAAGCTTTTTCTGCATCCAATGAAATAATTGCTAGGTCTTCTTCAGTATTATGTGAGTACATTATATTAAACAGCCGTCTCAAATTGTTAAATTATCTCTTTGGTATAAATCCTGTTTGGTCCGGGTTTGTTAGTTTGCTAACATATTTACTCAATCTTCTCGCTAGGATCTTTGCTAATATTTTTTGATCTGTATTTAGGTGTGCTATGGCTCTATATGAGCCTGGGTCTTCTAGATCATTATTCTTTTTTGGTATAAGTGTAATAGTTAGTGTTTCTGGTAGTTTATTTTCTTTGAAAGCTTGTATATATAAATCTTGCAGGCGTGGAGAAATTATCTTGTAGAATCTTTTATAGAATTCATTACTAAAGCCATCTGGTCCTGGCGTTTTGCCATTCTTCAACGAATTTATTGTTTCTTCTATAAGGTCTTACAAGAGATTTTACCATCAGCACTGGCCCCACTGGCGGTTCTTTCACAGGTGTAGAGACAAAGTTCTGATCTCAGAACCACTCACGGTCTGCTGTCACATGTCCATCATTCTAGAAGCATAGGCAACAGACTTGCCATTCAGCAGGCACGCAGCGCTGAGGCCGTGCTGGGATGCATCGCAGGTCAAAGTGACAACTGATTGACATTGAAATAAACCAGGGTAGGGGGGCACGGCATCTGGTGTTTGAGTGTGCCAAAAATCACGTTGCTATTCTTCATGCCAATGCCAGGCAGTGCCTTTGTGAGTAAGCTGCCATAGGGGAGCCGAGAGCTCGCTGAAGTTGGGAGTGAACTTCCCAAGGTAATTAACCATGCACAGAAAACTCTGCAGGATGGCAACATCTGTTGCCGCTGACATCTTGCTGATAGCTGAATCTTGGAAGGATCTGCCTTGAGACCGTCACTTGTGAAAACATGCCCCACGTAGCTCACCTAGTTAACACGGAACCGACACTTGTGGCGATTAAGTTTCAAGTTCAATTCCCTGGCACGTTTGAGCACTTTCTCTAAATTAGCATCCTGCTATTCCATATCTTTGCCGGTTAACAATAATGTCATCAACAATAATTGTACAAGGGAATCTATCAAAGATTTGCTCCATAGAACGCTGAAACACTTCACTGGCTGAACTGATACCGAACGGCATCCACAAGAATCTGTAGCTGCCGAAAGCAGTGCTGAAGGTGGTAAACATAGATGATGCATGATCCAGGGGGATTTGGCGTCCAACACAGAATACTGCTGCCTTATCCATGTGGGCAGCTACTTGCTCCACAGTATGCATGGGGTGATGGAGCATGCAGTTCTCACCACACCAGGGACAGAACAGCCAGCTACAACTTGCATGCAGAATAAGGAAAACCTGGTACGTTAATCTCATTGTTTGTACAACTACTTTAATAGATAACCAATTAGACTGGAAATAACGATTGGAAGATCTGTTCTATTATGTCTGCACAAGATCACTCCTACTTACCTGTGTAGTAATGGTAACTAGAAAATAGGTCACTGGAAAAGTCGGAAATTTGCCATTAGTATCAGGAAGAAGGTTTAGGAGTCTGAAAACTGGAACATCAGGTTCAGGGGTTGCTTCTTCCCTGCAGCCATTGGGCTATTAAACACGACAACCTCCAACTGGAGGCATGGTTTCGAATCCCACTTCTGACACCATGTATTATTGACACCGAGTCATAAAACTTCATAATAAGTACTTTAATAAGAATACATACAGGAACCACATACAAAGGTACTGTAGGCTCGAAGTCGTTGATTAAACTGAAAGCATGGCTGCTCGCATTCCACAAGATGGCATGGTGGGACCCGACATGGATTACGGATTGGGTCAGCAATAGCAAAACCAGACATGGATCAAATCAGCAATAGTGATGCATCCACACTTCCTCCCCTTATTAGTTTTTGCATCTGCACCCTTTTGTCTCCACTTCTCCTGCAGACTTGGTTATTATGTTCACTAATTTGCCAATCTACCCCCTCCCCTGAATGTACCTGTCATTTGACACTTCTTGCCCCATCCTCACCTCTGTTTACCAGCTTTCTCTGTTTCTACTCCATCTGTCTGAAACAAAGTCTGGACCCAGATCGTCGACTGCCCATTTCCTTCCACGGATGCTGCCTGCCCTGTTCAGTTCTTCCATCACTTTGTTTTTGATCACGATTCCAGCATCTGTGGTATCTTGTATCTGTCATTTGTTAACCATTCCCATTCACTCCAAGCAGAAAAAGCTACCTCGGTTCTAGTTTCCTTTCTCCTCCCCTTTAGTTTTTACCTCTCCTCTTCATCCTCCTTGCCCCATTCTGCCTGGCATTTGCTCCTTTACCCAGTATTGTTCTGATCAGTCTGATCTGAGCGAGTCTGATCTGACTCATCTGCAGTTCACAAAGGAGGAGACAGTTCTCTTCTATAACTCAAGGCAACAAACACAGAAAGCAATGCCTCGGTATTGTGTGAGTCTGATAAATCTTGCACTAGATGATTCCTCATTAAAGCAAACTGCCTGTGCTGCTTCAAGTAGAAAGATAATTCTCACTATAAGAGAAGAGAGCTATTAACATAGAAAAATCACTATTTACTACAATCTTTGCACTCTGCTGTTTTGCATTTGTAATAGTATTTATTGTTATATCCATCATTCCCATGTATGCTGTTTGCTTTATTAGCTTTTTGCAAATTAAGGATTTCATGGCACCCAAGTGTATCTGACAATAAACTCACCCTGAAACCTTGAAACCTTGAATATATGAATCTGAAATTTGAAAACCAGTGAACAAAGTCAATGGTGAAAATAAGTTGCAGGGCAAATTACCTGCCAAAAATGAATGACCACTGGCATCAGATTGATGAATCGAACTCCAAATAGTAATATTATAGTAGTGGATCATATCCTCAGAGCAGAAAAGGAATGGAAAATTGTATATGGTATGTGGAAAACTCAATATTATAACTGCCATGGAGGTCAGATGAGGCCCCATTACCTCTGAATCTAGAGAAATTCTGTAGCATAATAAACCAAGGGGCCAGATGCACATTAAGACTGGCCTCTTAATCTGAATTGAGTCATAACCTACACTGAAAAGGTAAGTGATGATTTTTTTAATTATACATTGATTTAATTAATATTAAATATGTTACATAATTAAATTAATTAATTTGATATAATTCTTTGATTATTATGTCTTATCATCTGTGTGTTATTACCCTGCTCAGTATTTAGATTTCAGAGTTTTATGTTATTGGCAGGTGTGGACATGACTGTGCATTTAAGTCAATTGGCATGTAAATACATTATTTCTAAGCTTCCCCCCAGACTAGTTCAGTCAATAAAACCCTGATTCAAGCACTGGAACAACTAAACATTATTTTTGGATAGCACAACAAATTACCCTATACGATACCTAAACCAGTGTAGGTTCGATCCTTGTATCTGCCTGGCCAAGCCCTTCAGCCTTGCGCAAGCAGAAACACTCCAAAAGGTCACGCAGTCCCAAGCGCTCTTCCAGAAGATCGACAAAGGACCTCGTGGGGACTGCCTTTTATAGGTCCCCGAACCTTGAGGGGCCGAACTGCAGAAGGGTGGTCTAGTTACAATACAATCAAACATATTAATTACAACAATATATTATTGACAGTTACACAGACCAATAACAGAATCCCCCTTACATTGTTGCAGGAGAAGCTTCCAGAAGAAGCTAAAAGAACTTGAATAACACAATATTTCCCCTGAAATCCAAATAAAACTACTAGGGACTTAACACTTTAACCAATCAACAAATGGCAGGGTAACTGTCTAGCAACATTATTGAAAATATGTACACTTAGTTTGCATTGATCCAATTGACTTTTTACATTTTTACATTGCATTTTACATTTTCTTGAATGTCCTCTGCAGAAATCCCATCCATCTGTCAATTGAATATGCAACACTGATCTGGGCCCCAGACTTACTGGCACCATTCAGAAGCTTGTCTTATTACTGCAGAGCACATCAGACTTGACCAAAATGCCCTAACAATACACGAGTCCTTACTAAATTTTGATGCTACTGCTGCACTGTTTTAGCCAGGATTAACATTCCTCCCTTTTATCATATATGATAACCATAATTTATGATAACCAAAGATACATTGGTGACTGGTACATCATCAAACGAATTAACAACAAGATGATGATGTTTCTTCTCAGAATCTCATAAAGCTTTCCGAGTTTTCATGGCCGGAGCTTCATGATTCTCTTCTGATGAGTCTTCACTTCTCGACTTTTCATGGGCGCAAACCCCCTCCATCTGTGTTGTCAATCCCTCTGTACTTGATCCATAGTTGAACCTATAATTCCAAAAAAACTTGGGATGAAGTAAGTTACACTCCATACTTTCATTGATGCTTTCCCATGCATTCCTGTCAAGCCCTCTTTCTGCATACTATTACTATTCTGTGATATAATCTTTCCCATACTATGATCAACACTAACATATAGTCAGTCACATGGTGGTTTCCAATGCACTTCTAATGAAGGTTTCTCATATATATTTCAGCAGGGTTCCGTCCAGATTTCCCTACAGGCGTGAATCTCATTCAAACTCTTTAGATTCTGGAGTAGTTCCTGAGGATTGGAGGGTAGCTAATGTAACCCCACTTTTTAAAAAGGGATGGAGAGAGAAAATGGGGAATTACAGACCAGTTAGTCTAACATCGGTAGTGGGGAAACTGCTAGAGTCAGTTATTAAACATGGGATAGCAGCGCATTTGGAAAGTGGTGAAATCATTGGACATAGTCAGCATGGATTTATGAAAGGTAAATCATGTCTGACAAATCTTATTGACTTTTTTGAGGATGTAACTAGTAGAGTGGATAAGGGAGAAGCAGTGGATGTGTTATATCTGGACTTTCAGAAGGCTTTCGACAAGGACCCACGCAAGAGATTAGTATACAAACTTAAAACACACGGTATTGGCGGTTCAGTATTGATGTGGATAGAGAACTGGTTGGCAGGCAGGAAGCAAAGAGTAGGAGTGAACGGGTCCTTTTCAGGATGGCAGGCAGTGACTAGTGGGGTGCCGCAAGGCTCAGTGCTGGGACCCCAGCTATTTACAATATGTATTAATGATTTGGACGAGGGAATTAAATGCAACATCTTGAAGATTGCGGATGACAGGAAACTGGGGGGAAGTGTTAGCTGTGAGGGTGCTAGGAGGCTGCAAGGTGACTTGGATAGGCTGGGTGAGTGGGAAAATGCATGGCAGATGCAGTATAATGTGGATAAATGTGAGGTTATCCACTTTGGTGGCAAAAACAGGAAAGTAGACTATTATTTGAATGGTGACCGATTAGGAAAAGGGGAGATACAACGAGACCTGGGTGTCATGGTACACCAGTCAATGAAAGGTGCAGCAGGCTGTGAAGAAAGTGAATGGTATGTTGGCATTCATAGCAAAAGGATTTGAGTACAAGAGCAGGGAGGGTCTACTGCAGTTGTACAGGGTCTTGGTGAGGCCACAACTGGAGTATTGCATACAGTTTTGGTCTCCTAATCAGAGGAAAGACATTCTTGCCATAGAGGGAGTACAGAGAAGGTTCACCAGACTGATTCCTGGGATGGCACGACTTCCATATGAAGAAAGACTGGATAGACTCGGCTTGTACTCGCTGGAATTTAGAAGATTGAGGGGGGATCTCATAGAGACTTACAAAATTCTTAAGGGGTTGGACAGGCTAGATGCAGGAAGATTGTTCCCGATGTTGGGGAAGTCCAGGACAAGGGGTCACAGTTTAAGGATAAGGGGGAAGTCTTTTAGGACAGAGATGAGAAAATCATTTTTCACACAGAGAGTGGTGAATCGGTGGAATTCTCTGCCACAGAAGGTAGTTGAGGCCAGTTTGTTGGCTATATTTAAGAGAGAGTGAGATGTGGCCCTTGTGGCTAAAGGGATCAGGGGTTATGGAGAGAAAGCAGGTACAGGATACTGAGTTGGATGATCAGCCATGATCATATTGAATGGCGGTGCAGGCTCGAAGGGCCGAATGGCCTGCTCCTGCACCTATTTTCTATGTATCTATGTTTCTAAACAACCATGGGGAATGCTTCGATTCAGCCAAATTTAGTCTCAGCCTTTAATGTACTATTTTGAGTTTTAGGGTCCGTCTCACCCTTTTCGACAGCTTGTGGTCGATAACACAATTCAATCCAATTGCTGTGGAATTCCCAGCTGTTTTATTTCAACAACTAATTTCCATATGTTGTGGACCATTATTTTAAATCAAGCCAATTAAGAATGCCAAATCTAGGGATAATTTTCTTTACGCATTTATAATAGTAGCCGCTTTATTATCAAGGGTTGGTTAAATTGTGATCCACCGGTCAAATACATCGACTCTGACAACAAGTACCCACTGCCCTGGTACTTTCTACTTCAATGCAACTTTTTCCTCTCCAGTAACTCTTCTCTAGGCGGTTAGCCTTTACTTCTTGAAGGGAAGCTTTGTCCTTGCACTTCCTCATTCCCTATTCTTTTTACGCCATCTCTCATGTTCTCTTAAATTTAATTCATGTTCTACAATACCGGACCTCTGTCAAGTTCTGTTCTTTCCTCCATGATAGTTACCAATCCTTCCCATCTCTGTCTGTCTGTCTGGGGGTGAGACAATAAAAATACCACGTTAATCCTCAAATTTCAAATACACCGAAGCCATATCCCATAACCCATTTCCAAATCTCAAATTTCAAAATCCTTCCAAAGCTTCACCACACAATTTTAGAGATCAAATTCAGAATTTTGTCAATTTATTCCTAACAGCTACATTTAGGCGCAAAGTAGATGTCCCCGAACCACAGAGGAGTGTTCATTCCCAGGTGTTCTTCTTTAATTCTTTTAAGTTGAAGCTTGCCTCAATGGTCTCTAGAGGCTGTTTATATTTCTTTAAATTCTTTAGATTTTGTTCTTCCTTTTCACTGGTGTCAATTATTATGTTTTGTTGGTACGGTTGGGCACTAGGGTATATATGTAGATCTTCTTTTAAATTTGCAGAGATAGGAATATCGAGGAGCAGCCTTCTTTGTCTGTTGACCTTTCCCAGATGGTAGACGTTAAAGGGACAGGACAGTATAACTTCTTCTTTTCTGTTTGTTTCTGTCTCTAGGGAGCTACCTGGATGGAAATGATGATTATACATCCTACCTGAGCTGTGTCTTCTGCCCATTCTTCAGGGTCCACATGCTCTTTTATCTCACTCCCCAGACAATGGCATTCTGTAGGTAATACTGTCCTGAAGGCACAACATCTTGACAAAAAGTTATTAAACATTCACAATTGCTCTTATTCCTCATTCCTACACCTCCTGCACAGATTATTTTATTTCTTTCCCTCGTGCCAATCTAAGTTCCTTTGAATTTGTTCTTTGTCTTCTGACACCAGCTACTTCGTCTCTTTCTTGGTTTTTAAAATTAATT
Source organism: Okamejei kenojei (assembly GCA_035221665.1). Taxonomy (NCBI): domain Eukaryota; kingdom Metazoa; phylum Chordata; class Chondrichthyes; order Rajiformes; family Rajidae; genus Okamejei; species Okamejei kenojei. Next base: position 40,760,901 of record CM069136.1, on the reverse strand, counting down.
TTTGCTCCTTTGGCTGTTCTCGATACCAATTTGACACAATTAAGGTAGTTCCCTAGAATTGCCACCTTCTCTCTTTTTTTTTACTTCCTTCCAGGTATTTGCAAGGGTTTCTCTTGTTCTAATTCTGAATAGTGGTTGTTACTATTTCCCTTGGACCATCCCAGTGTTATGAGGAGGGTATTCTATCTCCTCAGATTTAATTTCTGTTTTTCTGAGGCAAGGGTCAGGTTACTCCGTCCACACTCTGGACTAGCTGGCAGATCAGGATTATAAAAATGGATTTGGCTGCTGGAAGGGTGATTGGCCTCCCGCCCCCTGATCCTCTGGCCAGCGTCCTCTTCTTCGATCTTCAGTGTCTCAAGTATCCCTATATCCCTCGGGATCCACCGACTTCTTGGACCTCATGACCCTTTCCTTCGACCCTTCCTCCTCTTCAATCTCTTATGGGGCAAGCTCTGCTCCAATGCCCTATCTCTCTCCACAGACATAACACTGGTCTGGCCCAACAATTTTGTACCCTTTCCCATAGAATTGAGGAAAATCAGGTTCTCGGATAGGCATGTCCCTAAGGTAGTCTGGAGGGATCCAAGCCTTAAACTCTTCCTCTTCTTTTGATCTAATTTCAAGTTTCTATATTAATTTTACTGGTCCCTGGAAGGATTTAATAAGAGCGGTAAAGGTGGTCTCTACCCTATCACTTTCTCTTGTTACCCCCTGCACTAAGGCTTCAGGAGTAGGGTATCCCAGAATAGTTAAACATTTAGTATGTTCCTTTGGGGTTATCAATTGCCACACTGCCTCCCATAAACCTCAAGAGTCAGGGTACTGTCAATACAAATGAAGTTTCAGATATTCCCCAAATGAAGTAGATAAATCCTTTCCATCTAGGTCTTCATTCATAGTCGTTGTTAAACTGGGTTTCACTGGAGTAGCCCGGGGATAGTCTACACCTACTGCAATATCCAAATCTAAAGTGGTAGTAGGCACCTTCGTAGTTGGGAATTGCCTACGGGGAATTTGTTCTACTTCCATGGTATCATGAATAGCTATCCCATAGCCCGCTATTATCTCACCCTCAGAAATACCGCTTCCTCCGCGAAAGGAATCTCTACGTTTTAGGAATGGTTCATTTACTTCTCCTACTGTTTATTTAAATTGTTCTGGCACTGGCTTATAAGGAACCTTACTCCTTTCTCCCTGACTCAATATGCTATCCGTTGCCAATGAAGCAATCGGGGCCAGAGAATCATTTCCCATTGTCTCCGTCTCTGGTTTAAATTTAGTGGGTGGAGTCGAAGATGCCATTGACTCCACTTGAGTGCCCTGTTCACAAGCTGCACTCAGTGCCTTAGGATTAGAATCATAGTGTCATCGAATCATAGAAAATAGGTGCAGGAGTAGGCCATTCGGCCCTTCGAGCCTGCACCGCCATTCAATATGATCATGGCTGATCATCCAACTCAGTATCCTGTACCTGCCTTCTCTCCATGCCCCCTGACCCCTTTAGCCACAAGGGCCATATCGAACTCCCTCTTAAATCTAGCCAATGAACTGGCCTCAACTACCTTCTGTGGCAGAGAATTCCACAGACTCACCACTCTCTGTGTGAAAAAATGTCTTCTCATCTCGGTCCTAAAAGACTTCCCCCTTATCCTTAAACTGTGACCCCTTGTTAGGAACATTAGGAACATGAGAGGGCTGAGAGGAATGCTGCAATTCTGTACCAAAAAGGTCTGCCCATCCTTTTAAATACTGGGCTTCCTTCCCTTCAAGATCCACACTAACCGCTGCATTCTTGCTAAATTTAATCAATTTATTTTTTGTCGGGGCCACTTCCCCTTTAGGAGCCACTGGAGTCAACTCCCCTTCAAGAGTTTCTGCTCTCGATCTTTGATATCTTTCTCTTTCCTTTCAGAACTATCCAGAGAAGGACCAGTTCCCACTTCTTCTAGCTCTATTCCCAGACTTGAAGCGACCGTCCTCCACTTTGTTAACCTCACAATTTCTTTAGTCACTTTCCTCTTCGTAAAATACATTTTCCATAACCCTGTAAGCTAATTTCCTCTCCCACTATTCCCATACTTCCTGACAATTTTATCAATATACGTTATCCCAGTCACTGACTTCAGACCACCCATCCACCATAATTCACTTCCTGGCTCTTTGTTCAATTTTCCCGAAAATTTCCATAACTTCTCAATTCTCAGAGGAAATTCATCATACATTAATTGGATTGGGCTTTCAGAAGATGTCGTTAGGTGCTTCTCCAGATTATTTCCCATGTTTTTTGTACAATGGAAACAATACAGCTACAGATAATTTTCTGACTCACCAACACAATACAGATACAGATAAATCTCCGGCTCACTAACACCTCACACCTCTTCAACAATTCGCTTCTCCCTTTCAGTCTCCAAAGCTACCCAGATCACTCGTGAACAATAACTAACGTCTCCCAAAGCATTAACAGTCTCACACCTTTCTCAAACAATCGCACAGTTAATTTTGTCAATCTACTGTTCAATCGCACTGTTCAATTGCTCTAGTCAATCGCTATTCAATCGCTCTGTTCAATCATGCACTCAACTCTCTTATCATTCTCCTCTCTCATTCACAATCACCCATTCAACTTCCAATCTCTAAACAGTTCTGCGAGAATCATCAATCTCCCAGACTAAGGTGCTTAATATTCAAATAGCAGCAGTCTCTCCCACTCAAAAACAGAGATAAATAAATGTAAACCACGCAAGCAAAACTATACCCAAGCCAGAAACTATACTACCTATTACAAGTAAAGAAAAACACACTCCAACATAAACTACAAGCATTCACTTCTTATCACAATTAAATCACCCACTATTAATTAAATCACCCACTATTTTAATTCCTCCTCGTGGTGTGCTCGGTCAACGGAACAAACCCTCCCCCGAGAAATCGATCAGAAGGATACGAACCCTGATTGACCAACCACGGATCGAACTTCAATACTAACACAATCCCAACCAAAGCAAATTTTTATATGTTCTCTCTAACCCACTATTACCCCAGTTATCTAAACGCTCACACTCTTAAACAATACACAATCAATATTCAATATAACGATTCACGATCTTAACACTTTCCAAAAGTATCTTACACGCAACAAAGTATTACACTGGAAATTTACTAAACTCTATCACAGGAATACAATACCCGAAAAACACAGTACAATAACAGCCATCTTTAATATACAATTCCACAAACAAATCACACTTGATTTCAATTCCGCATCATGCTGCTATCAACCAGTGAAACTCTCCCTCTGGTACTACTTCTTAGTTAGCTACTTTTCAACTTCAGATACTTTTCCTCTCCATATATCCATATATATATATATATATATGCACTCAGATTTCTATTGGGGGACCTTTCCACCATAGAAACATAGAAAATAGGTGCAGGAGGAGGCCATTCGGCCCTTTGAGCCAGCACCGCCATTCATTGTGATCATGGCTGATCGTCCCCAAACAATAACCCATGCCTGCCTTCTCCCCATATCCCTTGAATCCACTATCCCCTAGAGCTCTATCTAACTCGCTTAAATTCATCAAGTGACTTGGCCTCCACTGCCCTCTGTGGCAGGGAATTCCATAAATTCATAACTCTCTGGGTGAAAATGTTTTTTCTCGCCTCAGTCTTAAATGACCTCCCCTTTATCCTAAGATTGTGGCCCCTGGTTCTGGACTCGCCCAACATTGGGAACATTTTTCCTGCATCTAGCTTGTCTAGTCATTTTATAATTTTATATGTTTCTATAAGATATCCCCTCATCCTTCTAAACTCCAGTGAATACAAGCCTAGTCTTTCCTCATATGACAGTCCCACCATCCCAGGGATCAATCTCGTGAACCTACGCTGTACTGCCTCAATCACAAGGATATCCTTCCTCAAATTAGGAGACCAAAACTGTACACAATAATCCAGATGTGGTAACACCTTATACAACTGCAGAAGAACCTCTTTACTCCTATACTGAAATCCTCTTGTTATGAAGGCCAACATTCCATTAGCTTTCTTCACTGCCTGCTGTACAGATGTATAAGGACGCCCAGGTCTCGCTGCACCTCCCCCTTACCTAACCTAACCCCATTGAAATAATAATCTGCCCCCTTGTTTTTGCCACCAAAGTGGATAACCTCACATTTATCTATATTATACTGCATCTGCCACGCATCTGCCCACTCACTCAACCTGTCCAGGTCACCCAGCAACCTCCTAACATCCTCTTCACAGTTCACACTGCTACCCAGCTTTGTGCCATCTGCAAACTTGCTAGTGTTGCTCCTAATTCCCTCTTACAAATCATTAATATATTTGGTAAACAGTTGCGGCCCCAACACTGAGTCTTGCATAACTCGCCACTACCTGCCATTCTGAAAAGGACCCGTTCACTCCTACTCTTTGCTTCCGGTCTGCCAAACAATTTTCTATCCATGTCAACACACTATCTCCAATACCATGTGCTCTAATTTTAGTCACCAGTCTCCCGTATGGGACCTTATCAAAGTCTTTCTGAAAGTCCAGATACACTACATACACTGGCACCCGTTTTGCTTGCCACATCCTCAAAAAATTCAAGAAGATTAGTCAAGCATGATTTCCCTTTCATAAATCCATGTTGACTTGGACTATTCCTTTTACTGCTATCCAAATGCCCCATTATTATCCCTTTATTAATTGACTCCAGCATCTTTCCCACCACCGAAGTCAGGCTAACTGGTCTGTAATTCCTCGTTTTCTCTCTTGCTCCTTTCTTGAAAAGTGGGATAACATTAGCTATCCTCCAATCCACAGGAACTGATCCTGAATCTATTGAACATTGGAAAATGATCACCAATGCATCCAATATTTCTAGAGCTACCTCCCTGAGGACCCTGGGATGCATACCATCAGGCCCAGGGGATTTATCAACCTTCAGACCCATTAGCCTACCCAATACTATTTCTCGCCTTATGAATTTTTTTTCAGTTCCTCTACCCCCTTAGATCCTCTGTCCTCCAGTACATCTGAGAGATTGTTTGTGTCTTCCTTCGTGAAGACAGATCCAAAGTACCTATTCTACTCTTCTGCCATTTCCTTGTTGCACATAATAATTTCACCCGTAACTGCGTTCAAGGGACCCACATTTGACTTTGCTACTCTTTTTCCCTTAACATATGTAAAGAAGCTTTTACTGTCCTTCTTTATATTCCTGACCAGTTTCCCTTCGTACTTCATCTTTTCAGCCCGTATTGCCAGTTTTGTTTCCTTCTGTTGTCCTATGAAAGTTTCCCAATCCTCTGGCTTCCGGCTACTCTTTGCTGTGTTATACATCTTTTCTTTTAGTTTTATTCTATCCCTAACTTCTCTTGTCAGCCACGGTTGCCTCCTACTCCCCTTAGAATCTTTCTTCCTTTTTGGAATGAAATGATCCTGTGTCTTCCGGATTATGCCCAGAAATTCCTGCGATTGCTGTCACCGTCATTCCTGCTAGGATCCCTTTCCAGTCTACCTTGGCCAGCTCCCCTCTCATGTCTTCATAGTCCCCTTTGTTCAACTGCATCACTGCCACTTCCGATTTAACGTTCTCCTTCTCAAATTGCAGTTTAAAACAAATCATATTATGATCACTACTTCCAAGTGGTTACTTTACCTCGAGTTCTCTTATCATACCTGGTTCATTTGACAACACTAAATCTCTGGTCGGCTCCATTACAAGCTGCTCTAAGAATCCATCTCGGAGGCATTCTACTAACTCTTGTTCTTGGGGTCCTGAACCAAGCTGATTTTCCCAGTCTACCTGCATATTGAAATCCCCCATCACCACAATGGCATTGCCTTTGTTACATGCCAGTTGTAACTCTTGCTGCAACTTATACCCTACATCCGGACTACTATTTGGGGACTGTAGATAACACCAATTAGTGTCTTCTTGCCTTTACAATTCCTCATCTCAATCTAGTGACTCTATCTCGTCAGCCCCTATGTCTTCCCTTGCAAGGGACTGAATTCCATTCCTCACCAGCAGAGCTACCCCCGTCCTCTGCCCACCTGCCTGTCCTTTCTATAGGATGTTTAACCCTGAATGTTAAGTTCCCAGGCCCGATCCTCCTGCAGCCACCTCTCAGTAATCCCCACAATGTCATATCTACCAACCTCTAACTGAGCCTCAAACTCATCTACTTTACTTCTTATACTTCGCGCATTCATATACATTACTTTTAATTCCTTACGCATCTCACGTTTCACATCGATCCCTATTACACTTGGCCATACTCTCCCATCACTTTGTGAGCTTCCTTTCCCATTAATTCTGGGGTCATTAACCATCCCTTTACTCTCTTTCCCTTTAACTCCATCCTTGACTATCCTATTTGGCATCCACCCCCCTTACTCCGTCCTTGACTCTAAGTTCTCAGACTATGGGGTACTTTTTCCCGTCCAGTTACTTTTCACTAAAAAATCAGTTTCCCTCCTCTCAGTTACTCTTCACTATCAGGTACTAATCAACAATCGATCAGAGGGGTACAATTCCTGGTTGATCTGCCGCTATTCGGAATCAATCACAAACACACTATACAAACTTCAAAGTTTTATAACACACAGAATTCTGAAGTACGTGCCAGAACCACAATATGAGATTCTGTATTTAGACATTTTAATTCGAAAAATTTCAGTTCGCTCTGATCGGATCAATTAGCTTTTTGGCGTGTAACTCGACGTACGCAAATGCAAATTCAAATTTAGTTCCAATAGACTTATCGAATGATTAGAGTATTCTCAACCAATCTATACTCTAACTACCGAGTGCCCGATGCCTTTATGAGAGTCCTCCCCCGTCTTTTCAGAGATCCGGATATCTCATACAAGTGTGGACTTTAACCAACATAGGCTCACCCTGTCAAAAAGGCTTCTTCCTTTCCACCTGCTTGGCACCGGGTGTCAGCGTGTAGTCTCTTCACACTGGCAGTCGATGCCGAATTTTGGAGCTCGCTTCCAATCTTCCAATGCACCCCCATTAACGACGCAGTGCTTAGCGCTTAACACTGTTACACCCAAACCATCTAGAAATACCCGTTCAATCGGATACCCAGTCTGGATAAGGCCTCAAACCTCTGGTTTAATTTTATGGAATAGTTTTTTTGGTTTTCGCCAGCAGCTGCAGCTACTAACTATGACCAATGTTTTAAAGGGCCTTGAACCTAGAGGAGAGGGCCTTAAACCCAACCCTGATGATATGTTATGGGCCTTAAACCCAGTTCCAGTAGGGCCTCTAACCCAAAAAGGCATGGATGCCCTCAGTGCTTGGTAGACTCTGTTCTACGATCTCATTGGGACCCTTTCCCAAGTCTGCGAATGATCGATCTGCTCCGACTAGCGAAGTGATGAAAATCGATACGAAAACTGCACCATGGCGCCAATTTCTGCACTCGCGATCGGGAACAGCTCAACACCCTTAATCGCAAGCTTGTGTTTGGGGGTCCGTTCAGATCCTGGACGTGCCCCCAATGTAAATAAGCTCTTTCTAAGCTTTCCCTCTGTCTAGTTCAGTCAATAAAACACTGATTCATGCACTGGAACAACTAAACTTTATTTTTGGATAGCACAACAAATTACCCTATATGATACCTAAACCAGTGCAGGTTCAATCCTTGTATCTGCCTGGCCAAGCCCTTCAGCCTCGTACAAGCAGAAATACTCCAAAAGGTCACACAGTCCCAAGCGCTCTTCCAGAATATCGACAAAGGACCTTCGCGGGAGCTGCCTTTTATATTTCCCCGAACCTTGAGGGGCCGAACTACAGAAGGGTGATCTATTTACAATACAATCAAACATATTAATTACAACAATACATTATTGACAGTTAAACAGACCAATAACAGAATCCCCCTTACATTGTTGCAGGAGAAGCTTCCAGAAGAAGCTAACAGAACTTGAATAATACAACATTTACCCTGAAATCCAAACAAACATGCCAGGGGCTTAACACTTTAATCAATCAACAAATGGCAGGGTAACTGTCTAGCAACATTATTCACAATATGCACACTTAGTTTGCACTGATCCAATTGACTTCATGCATTTTACCTTTCCTTGGATGTCCTCTGCAGAAATCCTATCCATCTGTCAATTGTATATGCAACACTGTTCTTGGCCCCAGACTTACTGGCACCATTCAGAAGCTTGTCTTATTTCTGCAGAGCACATCAGACATGACTAAAATGGCCTAACAATACATGAGTCCTTACTAAATTTTGGTGCTATGGTTGCTCTGTTTTAGCCAGGATTAACAGGCAGGCTGAGATATGTTCAACCCAGCTCATGTCTCATGTGCAGCATCCCGCACCATTGCCAGTCACATAGTTCCCAATGCCCTTTAGCCTTGATGCTCTCACAAATATGCCCGCAAAATCCATAGCCTGCAAAATTCCTTTGATGATTAGAGATATCAGAAACAATTGAAAGACATTTCAATAATTAAAAATGTCTAAATTTAAATACAGCAAATTGTTTTAAAAGCTTTCAATTTATACAAATTAATAATATGGAATTAATTAATTAATAATTAAAGAATATTCAATATTAATGAAATCAAAGTATATTAAAAAAAATCAAACCATTTCACTTCAGTTATTATTTCATTGAAGATTGTGACTCCATTCAAATCAAGAGGGTTTATGTGCTGTGCCAGCAATGGAAGGTGCAGGAACAGAGAGACCAGGTATATACACACGTATCTGGAGGCAAAGAAACAGTTGAGTAGGCCATTTAAAGAGAAAATCACATCACACATCATATCAGTGACCTGATATGATGTGTGACTGCCCCTCAATTCCATTAGTTAGAATCAAAGATCCTATAGCTCCGCTATAGGATCTTTGGTTAGATTGCCTCTGGATTCACGGGTAATATAACATCATCTGACCTCTAGCATGCTCTACCCTTCTGCACTTTCTAAATGCACCAGCGTGTGCTTTCAAGCCAGGAGTTTCTCAAAAGGTGCAGTAGTACTGATGGTAATTCCTGGGAAACACTCTGAGGTCACGCATTCATTACTCCACTGCTTTCCAGCAAAGTGTGCAATGCACAATCGTTTCCCCTTTAACCATTGAGCTTTAATTTTGATAATAACATTTAAAAACTGGCACCTTATCCAAGGGCACTACAAGCCTAGTTTTGTGAAATATAGGTCTAACCACAAGGCTGGACAAAAAAACAAAATTCTAGACCTTTCATTAGGACCAAGGAATGTTAGCGGTAAAACAAATTTTGAAAGGCAGGATAAAAGGTACGGTGCAAAGAAAACAAACTGAAGCTCTTGTGATAGAGTGGATGGAAGATAAGATTAATTGAGACAATGAAATTAATTGAGAAAAGTACTGATAGTGTAAGGTTAGAGAATGTAGGAATTAACTGTAGGAATCAACTGTAGGAATTAATGAATAATTGGAGGTTTACAGTAGATAAGCAAAGATAACCAGCAAAAAAATAACAGAAATCACTAATTATTTGAGATTGTTAAACATGCTGATGAGTCTGAATATTAATTATGTTTCAATTGGGAGGATGAGATATTGTTCTTAAAGCATTTCCACATATTTATTTTACCTAGGATTTCCAGCATTTAAAAAATCTTGCTTATGTGACAACTACATTACTTATGATTACTTACAAACGCCCATAAATCAAGAAATAGCAATTAACTGAAACATGATTTACCTATAAAAATCTATTCTGTTTTTCATTTGTATTTCTAAGTCAAATTAATTATTGAAGGAGGATTGGAAGATTGTGGCCCGAGCTTCAACAATTCCGCCCTCAGCTCTTTCATCAATTGAGGATCCATCTGATTTGATATAGATTGCTTTTTTTACTTTAAGTGCTGTAAAGAAGCTTATAAGACAAGATAAGTCAAATAACAATCATGGGATTATCTAAGTAAACAGATGTGGCATATTTTAAAGTTTAGTCCACCTGTTTATCTCTAAGGAAGAGACAATGGTATCGGAAGACAACAAATTTGGGAGAAAAAACATATTGTCATTAATATGAATTACTTACGATTAATCTGATTGCATATAGATTAAATCACCGATCTTTTGAATATTTCTTGTGGGTAATCCAAGAACAGTGAAGGTGGATGCTTTTCTCCCAATTACATGAGGAAAAGATTTCTTTGTGTTCCTCATTTTTGTTTAATAGGGCAGTGTCTGATGAAAATGTAGCGGGACACTGCCAGAGGCATTTTGGTGGCCTAATACGGGTCCTTTATGGTTTCATAAATATTGTGTGATTTTGAACTGCTAGTGATGATTCATAGTGGCAGCAATTTATTGAAGTCAAAAAGGGGTCTCGACCTAGGTCGTTGCCTGTCTCCCTTCGCTCTTTGGATGTTGCTGCACCCACTGGGATCTCCAGGTTTGAGAAACCCTGCAGTAATTTATTGTTGTACAAAAAACCTCCATGACATGAAAATATGAATTTGACTATCTACAGGTTGACCAGACCATCACAACAGCTGATGGTCAAAGAAGTCTATGAATGTTAACCAATATAACAACATATCAATAAAATAATTATGTATAAAGAAGTGTTATACCTGCAATTTGCAGAAATAAGTCTAAAAAAACAATATTTTGTTATAAGAAATTGGAGGTCTGTATATACAGTAAAGTTATTTTATCATATTAGATATATGTGAATTCCTTGTGGATTGCATTTTCTAAGTATCTAATTGATAGAGCCAATAATAGGGCTCACAGTGTTACCGTCTTATAAACGGACAATATATTAACCAAGAAGTTATCAGATGCATTCATAATATCCCAATATGGAAAGGGATATATATGTAAATGTTAATATATATATGATATATATATGATATATATATATATATATATGTGTATATGTATATATAATCTGTCCAAAATTGTAAAAAATATAAAGGCAGGAGATAAATAATCTTGAATTGCCTTAAGAAATGGACTCTAACTCTATCTATGATTCAAAAAACTTAAACATTGAAAATAATAATGCTGATAACTTTAGTATCAATATAAGAGTGCAAACATTGCAAATGTTACGTTATAATTGCATGTGGATACAGATTGCATTATCATATATGTTTATGAATCTACCAAACAAAGCACACCAAGAAGACCTGAAACCAAGGTAAACCTATAAGCATATCCTGCCGGCTTTAAGTTGTGTGTGTGTGTGTGTGAACATTGATGAAAATGTTGCAGTAGGTAAGAGTCCCTGTGGCAATGAGACTGCTTATTACACACAAAAACCACATTGGGTTCAGTAAAAACTGATGGTTATAGAGGAATGTATTTCTAGATGGTTAAAAATTGGATACATTCAGTAGGAACTAGACACTGAAAGATGGAAAATCACTCTGTTAATGAGGAAAATACATTCATAGGAATGGCACGGGATGAGCCACTCGAGCAAAGATGCAAGGCCGCAGGAGGCTGTAGATTACTGTTAAAGTAAAAAGGAACCAGTCATGGTGTCAGATTTAGACACGCAATGTTCGGTTCTCTATAATTGTTGCTTTGTCATGCCATAAAAATATATATATCAATTGGTATTTGTGATAAACTTGCCTTTCAATGGAAAGGGCATTATTTTCATTTTTTATAATGTGAAATAATTTATCACATAACTTGAGGCAATGTTTGGGGAAAATGTGTTATTCGCTCGTTATTGTGTTAAATGAGCCGTACTGTCGTATGGAATAAATTCTACGACACGAAAAACACAGAAAGCTTCAAACTCTTCACGTAGTCACTCACGTGACTCCGAAGTAAAATAGTAAGATTAAACGAGAACTTACCAGTTCGAAGTTTGATCGTTATTTTATGATGAGTAACGATGAGGGATTACGTGCCCTCCACTCCCCACCCTCATAAAATAAATGATCATCTGGTAGTTCTAAATCTATGATGAGCCTTACTATCTTACTCCGGCTATTTGTGTTCTGTGTTTTTCATGCCGCTGCTTTGAAGTATGCCGTTTCCAGCGCCAGGCGGGGCTTCTTCACTTAATCCCTCATCGTTACTCCTCATAAAATAACGATCAAACTTCGAACTGGTAAGTTCTCATTTAATCTTACTATTACAGAATCTCTCTACACAAATTTTCAATGCAAAAGGGAGTCATAATTTCTGAGCAGCTCATCCAGAATCAAAACCATTCCATTAGCTCAATGTTCAAATCTGGAACTCTTTCCGAAACAGCTGAATATTACAATGTAGTAGTATCTTTCCAGGTGCATAAACCAGTCCAACTCAGATAACATCTTTACCTTCCCCATAGTCCGATAGATTTTACTTTGTTTCACGTCAACAAAATGTCACATTACAACCCTTTTCCTGAGAATTTTCTCATGAAGCGAGTGCACTTTCAGAATCCATGTTGATTTATATCCAGGACAATAAAATGTAGTGTGCATTCGTTTATCTAAATGACTTTATACTGCAATCTTGTTAATTGCAATTTCTGCTCTTGTAAAATTGTTCCACTGGTATCATCGTCCAAACTTGAGATTATAGTTAATCTTGTGATTGTTTCCCAGGGTCTTGATCTTCCCTAATGGAAGGCAGCATGCCTGTGAGTGGAAGTGAAGTAACTTCTCAAAGCCATAAAAACTGTCCCATTTATATTATGTAACAGGTTTGACAGCTTTGCCAGCATTTATACTGTTTTGCTTTTTAAAAAGAATCGTCTTTGCATTCGGTGTAAACAGTCTGGCTGTTTCCATTAGAACTGATGCTTTTGTGGGAAACATTGGGCTGTATATAAATTATCCTACTAAAGATGCAGAAAAAAAAAATACATTAGTCAGGAATATTTAATTGCTAAGCAATTTTAATCGTTCCTTTGAGCTACGATAAACAGATTCGTTATAAATTTAGAAGCAAATTAGCTGCATTCAAAATAAGTGATCAGTGCTTTAAAAGTGAACATTTTTTAGGTTCTGAACAATTTCTGTTCCAGCTTAAATCAGCTATTCCTGTACATTGTCAGTCAGTACAAACACAGTGGTTTTGTTTATAAATCTCGATAAACATGTTTAAAACAAAATCAAAGAACATTTCAGACATTTGCAAGGAACTTTAGAGATATGTTGTCATTCTGCAGGAGCAACACAGCCACTTTGCACGGACAACAATGGGAAAATAATTTATACAGAAGCACAAATGAAAAGGCAGTTGAATGCTGAAGGTGCATACATTTATTCTATAAATATGAAATGGACCAAAACAGTCTAATGGTGTATTGTCCCATCAATACAATGTGGTATTGCCTTATGGTACAAGGTTATGACAGTGAAATTGTGAGACTTACCCTGGAGCTAAGTGTAGTTATTGTGCGATTCGGAATCAGTTGCAGGTGGAGCAAGGAAAGGCGAGAAGGGGAAAGGTTATCGAGTAAATCTTCAGATGTGAATGGGTTATGGGAAAAGCAGGTAGAAACTACAAATGAAACTAGCCAAAGCAAGTTTTGTGTTGTCTGAATTTATTCTGATAAACCTCAGCGTATAAGTTAGGTAAGCAGAGGTAAGTTGTCATTTAAACAACCATCCAGACTTTGGTGATATACAAGCCTTTATAAACTGGAAAGAATACAGCATGCAAGTGCTGTATTCTCCATCATATATTTATCCTATTCTCGAATTCTTTCTTGAGGGCCATTATGGACTTGTCTCCACTATATCTATTCCACAGTCTACATAAAATAGTTTTCCTCGATACATTCTAAATTATTTTCCTCCCATACTTTCCTTTGGATCCACCTAGTCCTGATGACCAACCTACTTGAAGCTCAGCTAACTTTTCCCATTTTTGCCCATGAGAGCTCACCTTGCCATGTAACATCTTTTGTTTTTTGTATGCCTATGGATTTTCGATTTTTGTATGCGTTTTAGATTTTCAATTATGTTGTTAACTTACTACTTCTCATGTGCTGTCCAGGTTTTATAATAATTATTAATTATATGAATTTCCCTTGTGATTCCATTGTCCTAAATCTGATGCTTTTCAGTGTTTCACTGGTCCTCACTTGACATTGGCAGCTTTTATTTGCTTTATTTTCCTCTGCATCTCTCTTGTCATCCAGTGAGTTTCAGATTTGTTTGTTCTTCTATACAAGGCTCAGGAAGTAGAGATATTAATCTCCCTTCAACTAATTATTTTAAAATTGAATTGTGTCTTCTCCTTTTATATAGGTAACCTTACCCCTACCTGAATGACATTATGATCATCGTCCCCAACCAAAATGGTGCAGGTGACCCACATTATTCTTCAGGAGCAACTGAGCCAACTATGACTCCTTTTTCAATGGACCAAAAATATAACTAGAAAATTATTCTGGACCCATTTTAGAAAACGTCCACGCTCTCTGCCCTTAACATTAGAACTATTTATGTTTGTATTGTAACAAATAAAGTCTTCCATATTACCTTGAGCACTGTTTCTATCTTATTTGCATGCTCAGGGTCCTGCCCCAGTACACCTGTCTCTAAGCTATTTATACACTGTGGGTCTAAGTCCTTTTTTAACTCTCGGCACCTTATTCTCACATTCAATACACACTAGAATCCTCAATGTATGGTCTTTCCATCCATTCCTCCCCTTTAAAATATTGGTTTTGTCCCGCTGATGCACCGGAGACTATATCAGGGTCATCAGAGTCCAAGAATTATTACAATCTAAAACTTCTGTGGCGAGTAAATAGTAATTCCATTAGCACAATAAAAGACAAATTGCTGGAGAAAAACAATGGGTCAGGCTAAGGGGAAGGCAAAGGGATTGTAGGCAAATCAGTTCAAAATCCTGAATGAAGACTGAGAGTGCAGATGGGCAATAGCCAATTTGCGCATTTTGGAATTATGTGCAGCTTTTCAGGAATATAACCCCCGCATAAAAAACGAGGTGCCTACAGAATATTGTCAGTTTCAATTGGAGACCGTGCAAAGCAAAGCTTTTCACTGCACCTCTGTACACATGGCAGGGTGGCACCCTCCAAAGATGTGGAGGTTTGTAGGTTAATTGGCTTCGGTAAGATTTGTAAATTGTACCTATTGTGTAAGATAGTGCTAGCATATAGGGATCACTGGTTGGCATGGACTCGGTGGGACGAAGGGTCTGTTTCCTCATTGTATCTCTAAACAAGACTAAACTAAACATGACAATAATAAATCTAAACCTCAACATGCTCACCTGCCTGCACAATGCACGACTCATTTAGTGCAACATCTAAAAGCAATGCCATGACATTGCTTTAAACAACATTTCAGATTACATTCAGGAATTAACCTGAAACCTGAAACATAACCTCCTGAACCAATTCAGCTTTTGAGTGTCTGCAATTACACAGTCATTTGCTGGCTTTCTAAATGATTCCAATCCACAAAGTGTTGACATATTCTGAGAAAAATGTGGTGGCATTGTGCACACAAAGCACCTTGGAGATAATGCAGAAGTGACAGCATCTTGTTTTTATGTATCCCCTCTAAAGTAATAACATTTGCAAAGGTATTCCTGAGGCACAGAAAGGATATCTATTAGAAACACTCAAGAGAAGAAATGAAGGAGAATGCCTGATGGCTTTGTCAGAACTTCAAAAGGTTAGGCGGAAAGTGAGAAGTGAAGCTGAGGAAATGTGTGGCAGGGCTGAATGCTTTAGGAAGGGAATGTTTGGGGACAGTTTCCAACATGGCACATATCACTGGTGCTGTAGCTGAGACTGCCAGAAATGATGAAGCAGGGAAGCTGAGGAGGACACATTAGGCTGGATTCAGAAAAAATAGATCAATAAACTAGAATATTAGTTTAGTTTAGCTTAGACATACAACATTGAAACAGCCCTCTGAGTCCATGCCGACCATTGATACCTCGTTCACACTAATTTTAAATTATTCCACTGTTGCATCAATTCCACACAGACTGTGGGCAATTTACAGAGGCCAATTGACCTACAAACTTTAGACTTAAGACTTTAGAGAAGCAGTATGGAAACAGGCCCTTCAGCCCACCGAGTCCATGCCTTCCAGTGATCACTCCACTATCCGACATACTTGGGACAATTTACAATGTTTACCGATGCCAATTAACCTATAAGCCGAACACCTCCGCTCGGTCCGCAATAACCAACCCGACCTCCCGGTGGCTCAGCACTTCAACTCCCCCTCCCATTCCACATCCGACCTCTCGGTCCTGGGCCTCCTCCACGGCCAGAGTGAGCAACACCGCAAGCTGGAGGAACAGCACCTCATATTCCGCTTGGGGAGTCTGCATCCTTTGGGCTTGAATATTGAATTTTCTCAATTCTGTTAACCCTTGCTGTCTCCTCCCCTTCCCACCTCTCCCTCAGCCCTCGGGCCCTGGCATTCCCTCTATCTCTATCTCCCTCCCCCACCCCAGTCGCACCAGCTTCTCATTTTCACACCATAAACAGCTTACAATGGCTTGTTCCCTTTATCACCGATACTTTTTTGCATATCTTTCACTCATTGTTCCTTATCTCTCCACATCACCGTCTATATCTCTCGTTTCCCTGATCCCTGACCAGTCTGAAGAAGGGTCTCGACCCGAAACGTCGCCTATCTCCTTCGCTCCTTAGATGCTGCTGCACCCGCTGAGTTTCTCCAGCTTTTTGTGTACCCTCGATTCTCCAGCATCTGCAGTTCCTTCTTTAAAACCTATAAACCTGTATGTCTTTGGAGGGTGGGAAGAAACCGGAGCTCCGGGAGAAAACAAGGTACTCAAAGGGAGAATGTACAAACTCTGTGCAGACAGCACCTGTAGTCAGAATCAAACCGGGGTCTCTGGCTCTGTAAGGCAGTAACTGTACCGCCATGCCTCTGTGTTGCCCCAAACCTGCATGTCTTTGGGATATGGGAGGAATCCAAAGCACCCATAGGAAACCCACCAGTCTTGAAAGATTCCAAAGGTTGAGGAAATTCTTGTAGATGAGGGTGAAGGTTTCAATGTCAATGCATTTGGCTTTGAGAGAGCTTGGTTATGCATGATTAGACCTTATATGCACCATGTAAATCAGCAAGAATACCTCCTGCTGCTAATGTCTCATCATCAACAACCTTGACTGGCACCAAGTGGCAGCCTTTGCCAATGTAGCCTGTGCCCCCTCACCCCCATTGTGAATCCATCTCATTGCCTCTTGGCTAATTGTTAACAATAAAAACATTTAAATAATGCCCCTCCCTGTCCCCACTTGCACCCCAGTGCACATCCACATCTCCCACCCACCCAGTCCCTCTCCTACTTTACACTCTCCCGTATCCTCATCTCCCATCCCCGAGTGCCATATTTGCTATTTATTCCCCCTATTTTCCCCTTCCCCTTATGTCCCTCCCTCTGGCTTTACATTTCACTCCTCTTTCTTCTTTATCTGGCACCCTTTTGTCTGCCTTTCACCTCTCACCTTTGTCACTCCATCCATCTGCCAATTAAAACCCCGCTCAACTATATTGAGCTATCACTTGCCAGTCTTTGCCTGCCCCCACCTCTCCTTTCCAGCTTTTCTCCTCCCTACTCCACTCAGTCTGAAAAAAGGTCCAAACCCAAAATGTTGTCTGTCTGTTTGTTCCACAGGTGCTGCCTGACCCACTGAGTCATTCCACCACTTTATGTTTGCCATTACACTCACATTTCTGCTCACTGGTATCTGTCCATTCAATATACTCTACTATCAAATTGGGTTGTTTACATGGATAGACACATCTTACATAAGAACGCTTCATTTGTATTTGAAGGAAATAATCAGGTGAGTTGATTTTAGTCTGGGTTTCTGCCATATGCACAGATTTTTCATTCTGCAGCCAACGTTTAATTTGCTTCATTTTAATTGGAAAGAAGTCATACCTTCTGGATTAGGACAGTAAAAGATCAAAAGTACCTTAATCATTCATGATGTTGTGTTGAGTCATATGTTATCGAAACATATAAAATTATTAAGGGATTGGACACGCAAGATGCAGGAAACATGTTCCCGATGTTGGAGGGAGTCCAGAAACAGGGGTCACAGTTTAAGAATGAGGGTAGGCCATTTAAAACTGAGATTAGGAAAAACTTTTTCACAGAGTTGTGAATTTGTGGAATTCTCTGCCTCAGAAGGCAGTGGAGGCCGATTCACTGGATGTATTCAAAAGAGAGTTAGATAGAGCTCTTAGGGCCAGCGGAGTCAAGGGGTTTGGGGAGAAGGCAAGAACGGGGTACTGATCATGGATAATCAGCCATGATCACATTGAATGGCAGTGCTGGCTCAAAATGCCAAATGGCCTACTCCTACACCTAATGTCTTTGAGTCATTGAATGCACTTTAAAAATAATATCTTTGTTTTTCCATGTAGTTATGTCTTTCAGACAATAGCAATCAATGTATTTAGCAACCAGGATTACATGAATGCTCTAACAATATTCATTGTTTGCTTGAACCAACTCCTACATCAATACTTCAATGAAAAACAATAAGAAAGAAAGAAATTCAAGACACCTTCCTCCATGCTACAGGTTTACCCATAATCCTAGGATGGATTGTTATAATGTACCAAGATTAGTTCCACAAAATCGCTATGGCCACGCTCTCATTTCTGCTACCACTGGCAAGAAGGTATAGGCGTCTGAAATCAATGATGACAAGGTTCAAAATAGCTTCTTCTCAAAACCATCCAGTTCATGTGCAAAGAACACTACATGACATCTCCCTCACCATAAGTCTGAAGAAGAATCCTGAGCCAAAACGTCACCTATCCATGCTCTCCTGAGATGCTGCTTTTTTTTTCCTTCGTAAATAAGCATCTGCAGTTCCTTGTTTCTACTAGTAGTTTTTGGAACACTAGATATAGAGCAACAAAAATGTTTACAAAAAATAATAGTAAGATTAAATGAGAACTTACCAGTTTGAAGTTTGATCGTGATTTTATGAGGAGTTACGTTGGTGATTACGTGAAGAAGCCCAGCCAGGCCGCATGCGCGTCAATCTTCAAAGCAGCGGTATGAAATCACAAATAACAATATCCGGTGACATAGTTAGATGCGTGACTCGAGAACTACCAGATGACCTTTATGAGAGAGGGTTGGGCGTGGAGGACACGTAATCACCAATGTAGCTCCTCATAAAATCAAGATCAAACTTCAAACTACTAAGTTCTTGTTTAATCTTACTATTTTACTTTGGAGTCACGTGAGTGATTCCGTGAAGGGTTCGAAGCTTGTGATTTCATGCCACAGATCCAAATCTCGGCGTCTCACTGCATTGATTGACTCAGGATGAGTGAAAAATCAAAAAATGCATTAAACATGATATTGATTCAAACGTATTAATGGTATACGTTAATAAAATAAATCAATATCAACCCCTGTATCTCAGGGGAGGATAAAGTGGACGCAAAACAGAAAAGGCAAAATCCCGGGTCAGTAACCGGCCTATGGTAAAAAAATTTAAATCAATTCAGTTGACCATTCTGCGGTCGCAAGGATATGGTCGATGGGAATGTCCATTGCCCTGGCCGCTGACGTTAATGCTGACCTGGTGGAATGAGATATACAATCGTCAGTGTTAATACCTGAATAAACCAGAACCTGCTGCAGCCACCTTGAAATAGTGTGATCCGACCTTCCCTTGTGTGGTTGTTTGTCGATTAATAAACAATGCTGTTTCCACACTTCTTAGGGTTCTGGTGGCCATGATATAATATAGCAAGCCTCCCCTCCCACATAGACGTGAGACTGTGGGGTATCCGAAAAATGATCTTAAATCCTGCCACCCCTGGTCTGCTCTGCTTGTGTAGATCAGAATGTAAAATGTAATGGCACCTGCAGCCAATTCCATCCCATCTAGCCACAGCATTTGCAATGTTTGCCCTCGTTGTGCTGATATTAGTGTCATGACTAAGGATGTAGCTGGAACCCCCTGGTGAAGTAATGTTAACACATTTTCAATAACCAAACTGCTTATTCTTGTAGTGGGAGAACTTGTGTCAAGATCTCTTTAACAACTTGATATCCGGGTTGAACCTGACAGACTGATTCCCGTTTGTTACAACTGTAGTGTCTCTATAACTAAATTATTGTCAAATACCATTTAAGAATGAACCGAAATACGTCAATAATCTGTACCATATTAAATGTAACATTAAGATTTAAACAAACAGCTTCTGATCCCCTCAATAGGAATGTACTGCTTTTTTGGGTGCTATCCCTGCACTCTGTAGTGAGCACATCCATGGCTTGATGTGACAACCCGAGCCGTAAGTCAATCCATTCAGAATGTGTAAGTCAATAATTGTTTTATTATGCAGAGGCCGGTTTCCTGAACCACAGTTTGAACCAGCAAAGTTTTTGTATTTTGGAACAACCGTATACCGTTGTATTATTATGCCTGATGAAAGCAGGCAACATAGCTGTTCAGCCAGTCCGACAGTACGAACCCAAAGTGAGGTCTTGCTGACTGTTTCAAGACCCGGCTAATGAGGCAAAATGGAGGAAGACATAAAAGAACATTCATCCTTTTGAGTGAGAATGTTTTTCTTCGCACTGTTGTGCCACATATTTTTGCAATCAGTGAATAAACATGAACCAACATGTCAATATTCGATGTAGCATTGAACCATACTTTCATAATACTTTGAGATCCAATACCTATTCTGTGTTGTCATCGATCTGAACTGGATGATACACCAGTGGCAAAGGAGAATGGGTAAATTATTACAGGACATATGTCACCACCGTAGTGTAGCAACTTCAATAGCCCTTTACCCATGGGGTGCATCTATATAACCATATAACCATATAACAATTACAGCACGGAGACAGGCCCTCTCGGCCCTTCCAGACCGTGCTGACCATTTGTTTTCCCCTAGTCCCATCTACCTGCACTCAGACCATACCCCTCCATTCCCTTCACGTCCATATACCTATCCACTTTACTTTTAAATGTTAAAATCGATCCTGCCTCCACCACCTCTGCTGGAAGCTCATTCCACACAGCCACCACCCTCTGAGTAAAGAAGTTCCCCCTCACGTTACCCCTAAACTTCTGTCCCTTAATTCTCATGTCATGCCCTCTTGTTTGAATCTTCCCTACCCTCAATGGGAAAAGCTTATCCACGTCAACTCTGTCTATCCCTTTCATCATTTTTAAGACCTCAATCAAGTCACCCCTTAACCTTCTGCGCTCCAAAGAATAAAGACCTAACTTGTTCAACCTTTCTCTGTAACATAGTTGCTGGAACCCTGGCAACATTCTAGTAAATCTCCTCTGTACTCTCTCTATTTTGTTGACATCCTTCCTATAACTAGGCGACCAAAATTGTACACCATACTCCAGAATTGGTCTTACCAATGCCTTGTACAATTTTAACATTACTTCCCTACTCCTATATTCAATGCTCTGATTTATAAAGGCCAGCACACCAAAGGCTTTCTTTACCACCCTATCTACATGCGATTCCACCTTCAGGGAACTATGCACAGTTATTCCTAGATCCCTCTGTTCCACAGCATTCCTCAATTCCCTACCATTTACCATGTACGTCCTATTTTGATTTGTCCTGCCAAGATGTAGCACTTCACACTTATCAGCATTAAACTCCATCTGCCATCTTTCAGCCCACTTTTCCAAATGGCCCAAATCTCTCTGTAGACTTTGAGAATCTACTTCATTATCCACAATACCACCTATCTTAGTATCATCTGCATACTTACTTATCCAATTTTCCACCCCATCATCCAGATCATTGATGTACATGACAAACAACAGTGGACCCAACACAGATCCCTGAGGCACCCCACTGGTCACCGGCTTCCAACCTGACAAACAGCCATCCACCATTACTCTCTGACATCTCCCATTCAGCCACTGTTGAATCCATCTTGCTACTCCGCCATTAACACCCAAAGATTGAACCTTCTTAACCAACCTTCCATGGGGAACCTTGTCAAAGGCCTTACTGAAATCCATATAGACAACATCCACTGCTTTACCCTCATCAATTTCCCTAGTTACCGCTTCAAAAAATTCAAGAAGGTTTGTCAAACATGACCTTCCAGGCACAAATCCATGTTGACTGTTCCTGATCAGACCCTGTTTATCCAGATGCTTATATATATTATCTCTAAGTATCCTTTCCATTAATTTGCCCACCACTGACGTCAAACTAATAGGTCTATAATTGCTAGGTTTATTCTTTGAACCCTTTTTAAACAATGGAACAACATGCGCAGTACGCCAATCCTCCGGCACTATTCCCGTTTCTAATGACATTTGAAATATTTCTGTCATAGCTCCTGCTATTTCTACACTAACTTCCCTCAATGTCCTAGGGAATATCCTGTCAGGACCTGGAGACTTATCCACCTTTATATTTTTCAAAAGTGTCAGTACTTCCTCCTCTTTGAATCTCATAGTTTCCATAGCTACTCTACTTTTTCCCCTTACCTCACAGAGTTCAATATCCTTCTCCTTGGTGAATACCGAAGAAAAGAAATTGTTCAATATCTCCCCCATCTCTTTTGGCTCTGCAGATAGCTGTCCATTCTGGTTCTCTAATGGTCCAATTTTATCCCTCGTTATCCTTTTGCTATTAATATAGCTGTAGAAACCCTTTGGATTTACTTTCACCTTTCTTGCCAAAGCAACCTCATATCTTCTTTTAGCCTTCCTAATTTATTTCTTAAGATTCTTTTTACATTCTTTATACTCCTCTAGCACCTCATTTACTCCATGCCTCCTATAATTATTGTAGATATCTCTCTTTTTTCGAAACAAGTGTCCAATTTCCCTTGAAAACCATGGCTCTTTCCAATTTTTACTATTTCCTTTCAACCTAACAGGGACATAAAGATTCTGTACTCTTACAATTTCCCCTTTAAATGTCCTCCATTTCTCTTCTACATCCTTCCCATAAAACAAAGTGTCCCAATTCACTCCTTTAAAATCCTCACGCATTCCCTCAAAGTTAGCCTTTCTCCAATCAAAAATCTTCACTCTAGGTCCTGTTCTGACTCGCTCCATAATTATATTGAAACTAATGGTATTGTGATCACTGGTCCCGAAGTGCTCACCAACGCATACCTCCGTCACCTGTCCTGCCTCATTTCCTAACAGGAGGTCCAGCACTGCCCCTTCTCTGGTCGGTACCTCTATGTACTGCTGCAAAAAACTATCCTGCACACATTTTACAAACTCCAAACCATCCAGCCCATTTACAGAATGTGTTTCCCAGTCTATTTTTGGGAAATTGAAATCTCCCACAATCACTACCTTGTGCTTACTACTAATATCTGCTATCTCCTTACATATTTGCTCTTCCAATTCTCGCTCCCCATTTGGCGGTCTATAATACACCCCTAAAAGTGTTGCTACACCGTTCCCACTTCTCAGTTCCACCCAATCTAGTATATACATTTAGTTGATACCAACAAATGAAGAATTGGTAACTCATGCAAATCTCCACTACCTCCAACTAGAGACGGTATTCGGAACTACTCTCCTTGGTGTCCTTAGCATCAGCTTGTAATAACTGAATTTGACCGACCAAACTACTGGAGCAATGCTGAATACTGTTTGTTCATCATTGTGACTGAGGTAGCTTCAGCTGATAATAGCATAAGGTTGTTAACAATGGTCTACATGTCCTTTGAGAGGTCGCTACTTTGCACGATATCAGTTCCTTGATTTGCTCAGGGGAAACACAGCTACTATATTGCCAATACTCTTGATGAAATAAAAGTCTGTTTTATAACAGGTTGCTATTAACTCTAATCACTTGCCACAGGGCGGAGTCATAGGCTAATTAATAGTTAAAGGTAAATCCCAATGACCAACAAACAGTTTATCCCATTCCGCAATGTTTTACTGTTATTAGTACAGTTATATTGTCTTTGATAACCTCTGTAATGGGAACTGCATAGAATGGATCTTTGGGACCCTTATGAATCTGCTGTTAGTCAGGAAAATAAGTTTTCACATTTGGAAAGTTCATATGCCTGACATGCCCGATTAAGATGGCGGCGCCCTGTTCAGCTGTGGCTGCATTGGCTCCCGACAGAAACAGAAATTTAAAGATAAAAAAATCATACGCTTACTTGTTCAGTCCAGAGTCTGATTGTCGCTTTTCGGTGTGACTGTCAGTCCGTGGTGAAACTGCATGCACCCAGCAGTTTGGCGGTTATGAATCGGGTTACTCTGGAGACTCTATGGAGTCTCGGACTGTTGCGTCGGCTGGAGCCAGCGGCCTACGAAGCCGAGGAGTCTCCTACCACCACTGGCCGCACGCGGAGGAGGAGGAAACGGTGCAACAGGAAGTAGAAGCGCGGGTACTCGTGGGGGGATAGCGGCGAAACTGAAGGCTAACCCCTGCAGGACACCGCTTCCGTCTATTCTGCTCGCCAATGTCCGCTCCCTGGAGAATAAGTTGGACTACCTGAGGCTGGACCTGGTAACCAAACGGGAGGTGAGAGATTGCTGCGCCCTGATCCTAACGGAGACATGGTTAAACTCCTCTATTCCCGATGGTGCTATTAGCGTGGAGGGGCTAACAACATTCAGGTCGGACAAAAACTACGCTCTCAGTGGGAAATCCCGGGGTGGTGGTGTGTGAATTTTCACTAATAACAGCTGGTGTAAAAATGCCACTGTGGTCTCAAATGATTGCTCCCCAGACACTGAGTTTTTTTTGTTAAATATTTTTATTAGAAGTACATATTAAAAAAAGAATATACTTGTCCCATACATTCTTAATATTATTAATATTAACAATTATGTCTTGTTTGTAGTTCTATACATTTTTTAGTTTTTAACGTAGATAGGAAAAAATAGGGAGAAATAAAGTAAAAATAGAAAATCAAAAAGATGAGTGGAGTATTACACAGGTTATCCATCGTTGGAGATATATCCATGGTTTGTTATATATGATTCTTCATCTATTCCTTCATTCAGGCTTCAGTCAGGCTCTCGCACCGAGTCATTTTGACCCTTTAAATATTCAATAAATGGAGACCATATCCCTCTGAAAAGATCCAACGTCCAGTAGGACAAGCCTTAATCTTTCCAGATGAAGTGTCTCCGACATTCCTGTAATCCACATTTTGGTTGTGGGGGATGTAGGACCTTTCCAGAATTTCAATATTAATTTTTTCCCAATTATTAAACTGTAATCAATAAAAATTATTTGATTCGTTGTTATTAATTGATCTGTTTCTAATATTCCCAATATTATTAATTTTGAGTCAGGAATCAGATTCGTATTAACAACTTTCAAAATTATCTTAAATATTTCTGTCCAAAATTTAGTAATTTTTTATACAATTTGTAAATGAGTGCGTTAAGTTAGCGTCTAAGTGCTGACATTTATCACATATGGCAGATACATTTGAAAAAATACTATGTAATTTGGATTTTGAATAATGTAATCTATGTAATATTTTAAATTGTATAAGAGAGTGTCTAGCATTTAACGAACAGTGGTGTATATGTTGTAAACTTTCATCCCATACTTCTGGTCTGATTATTTGACCTAATTCGTTTTCCCATGATTGCCTATATATTTCTGTCATTGGGACATCATTTTCCAATAAAATGTTATAAATATATGATATCAATTTTTCTGTGTTTGGGTGTTTATTTAGACATTCATCTAAAATGTTTGTCTTTCTATTTCTAATTGCCTGTGTGTTTGCTTTTACATAGTCTCTAATTTGTAAATATTTAAAGTAATCTTTTGAATGTAATCCATAAATGTGTTGTAATTCTTGAAATGAAAGGAAGGAGTTTTCCCTGTAGAGATCGCCCACCTTAATAATTCCATAGTTTTTCCATTGTAAAAAACCTTTGTCCATCATTGAGGGTTTAAATGTAACATTATTTACAATGGTAAGGGCTAGTGGTATACATTCCAATTTTAATGTTTTCTTTATTTGTTTCCAGATACGTATCCCACTTTCTATTATAGGGTTTTCTCTATAGGTTTTCTTACCTAGTTTAATATTGGCAAATAAAATCGAACTAATTTCAAAAGGCGAACAATCTTCTTTTTCCATTTTTAACCAGATTGGTTGTTTATCTGACTCTACTAATCAAAAATACATATTTTTAATATTAACTGCCCAGTAATGAAACATAAAGTTTGGCAGTGCTAGACATCCATTTATTTTTGATTTACATAAATGTTTTTTTATTTATTCTATGGCTCTTATAATCCCAGATAAAGTTGGTGACTATAGAATCAACCTTCTTAAAAAAAAAATTTAGGAAGATATATCGGAATCAATTGGAAGAGATATAGTAATTGAGGAAGAAAAATCATTTTTATTGCATTAATTCTACCTAGCATTGAAATAGGTAATGTTTTCCAATATATAATATTCTTATTTAATTTATTCAGTAAGAGTGGAAAATTAGATTTAAATAAAGAATCAAATCTTTTTGTTACATAAATTCCAAGATATTTGATTTTTTTGTTTGCTATCTTAAAAGGAAATTGGTGTAATGTATGTAAGTTATTTACCATTATTGACATAAGTTCACTTTTATTCCAATTAATACTATATCCTGAAAAGCCAAATTCAGTTATTAAATTTAATAAATTTGGAATACTAATTTCTGGCTATGTAATATAAGGTAATACATCATCCACATATAAGGAGATTTTATTTTCAGTATCTCTGGTTTCATACCGATATATTTCAGGATGTAATCTCACGCGTTGAGCTAATGGTTCAATTGCAAGTGCAAACAATAGCGGGGATAAGGGACAACCTTGTCTGCAGCCTCGGAATAAATTAAATTTGGTTGATAGCATTTGATTTGTTAGTATTCTGGCTGTTGGATTAGAATATAATAATTTAACCCATGTAATAAATTTCTCTCCCAACTTAAACGTTTCCATGACCGAAAACAAGTAAGACCATTCCACCTGGTCAAAGGCTTTCTCCGCATCTAACAATATAATTACTAGGTCTTTATTAATACCTCTTTTCGAATATATAATATTAAATAATCGTCTCAGGTTATGTGAGGAATATCGTTTTGGTATAAATCCTGTTTGATCCGGGTGAATTAATTTATTGATAACTGTGCTTAGTCTTTGTGCTAATATTTTGGTTAGTATCTTTTGATCAGTGTTTAAAACAGCTATAGCTCTATATGATCCTGGGTCATCCAGATCTTTGTCTATTTTATGTATAAGTGTTATAATAGATTAATTTAACGTTTTTTTGTAGTTTTTGTGGGTATAGATGTATTCATAGAGTATCTTCAAACGTGGTGCAATCAGATCATAAAATGTTTTATAAAATTCTGAACCAATACCATCTGGTCCCGGTGTTTTACCATTTTTTAATGATCTGATAGATTCTTCGATTTATTTTACTAATATTTCAGCATTTAGTGATTCTCTATTTTCTGAATCCAACCCTTTTAGATTCCATTTTTTTTAAATGCTTCTATTCCTATCCAGTTTTCTGTCATTTTGGCTGAATATAAATGTTTATAATATTGCAAAAATCTCTCATTAATATTTTTGGGTTGTACTAATGGTTCGCCATTGTATGATTTAATCCTATGGATTATCTTTTCTCCCTCAATTTTCCGTAATTGACGAGCCAATAATTTTGGGGGTTTATCTCCGAATTCAAATTGTAATTGTTTAGTATATTGATAGAGTTTTACAACTTGATCTGAGTATATTTTATTTAATTTATATTTCAGTGCAGCGATTTTGTTATGTTTTGTCATGGATGGATTAGCAGCATTCTCTGTGTCTAATTGTTTAATCTCCTTTTCCAATTCCTGTTGTTCCCTCCGATTCTCTTCATTATAAAATGCTTGAGAAGAAATCATAATTCCACGGGCATATGCTTTAAAAGTTTCCCATAATAGGGAAGAATATATTTCTGGTTTATCATTTATTTCAAAGAAAATCTTGATCTATAATATATTCCTGAACTACTTTGTCTTTTAAAATTTGAGGGTTAAATCTCCATTGTCCCTGTTTTTCCGTTTTACCATTTATTTTAATCATAAATGTTAAAGGTGCGTGATCTGAGACGGTAATATTATGGTATTTTGAATTGTAAGTAAGTGAGATAAGTTTAGAGTCTACCAAAAAATAACCTATTCTTGAATACGTTTTATGTACTGGTGAATAAAATTAATATTCTCATCCAGTTGGGTTTTCTTCTCTCCAAACATCTTTAAATTACTAGTATCCATGTATGCATTTGATAAGTCACTGGAATGGGATTTGATTTTCCTTTGTCTTGTGGATCTATCTAAATAAGAGTCTAGTGTACAATTTAAATCTCTTCCAATTATTAAGTTATGTGGTGCTATTTCCGGGATGGTATTAAATATTTTCTTAAAGAACAATGGACTATCAAAGTTTGGTCCATATACATTAACAAAAATCATTTTTTGTGCATTTAATTCTCCTATTACAATAATGTATCTACCATCACTGTCAGTTATAGTTGATGTGTGTTTAAATAAAGTGCCTTTACGAAATAATATTGCTACGCCTCTTGATTTGTGTGTGAAAGAAGAATGATACGTTTTATCTATCCATTTAGCTTTCAGCCTATGCTCAGCATCTTTTTTTAAGTGTTTCTTGGATAAAAATTACATCAGCTTTGAGTGCTTTAATATGTGCTAGTACTTTACCTCTCTTAATTGGTTCATTAATACCTTTAACGTTCCAGCTACAAAACGTTATTCCTTCATTCCCCGTATTCATTTTTAAATCTTGCATCTTTTCTGTATGGAGGTCTATAACAGAGTCAATGGTTCAGTTCGACAGACCCGACCTTACACCCGAACTTCGAATAGACGAATTTCAAGACCCTTGAATGTCTCTCATGTATATATCGCCTTTGATCCAATTTATAACTCCATTCAAACTGAAAATAATAATGATAGATTATAATATGAGAAAAGAGGATAGATTAAGAAGTTAGTAATGCGCACAAAGAAGGAAAAAACGACATCTAGTATTAGTGTAGTTAGTGCTAGCCATACGAGCATGGCTAACCATCTACCGACTTCCGTAGTTGATGTTACCAACTTAACCAGCTCCCTGGTTTCTTGGAATTTTTATTCCATAACAGTTTTTTACCGGGGATATTGGATTTAAAAATATTCGGGTTCCAATAGTCGGGAATGTGAGGATACATGTATTTAAAACTTATTCAAGAATATAATAAAAAACAAAAAGGAAGAAAAAAAAAAAAAAATTTAAAAAAGTTTCCAAAAAGGGCAAATGAAATCAAACTCTATATTTGACGCAATTATAATTACTAATTATCTGATTCTAAATGTTCAGTTAAAATTCAAAATATGAGTATTTGTCAATAGTGATAATTATTAACTAATTAGTAATGATACCACGCTATAGTTTTAGTATTTATTAGTTATTTGTATTAGTAGTGCAATTATTCTAATTATTAGTATCCATGGGAGAGTTTCTGATCCACATCTTTCTCCAGCTTCCTTAGACACGTCTTTAGTTCCATCCAGTCCTGCAAAGTCAGTTTATTCAATGATGAAGTTCAGTTTTAAAAATATTATTCAAGCTTCCTCTCGAGCCTTAGTCTTCTGGGCAAAGTCCAGTGCCTCCACAGGGTTGGTGAAACAGTGTTCATTCTGATTGTAGGTGACTCTTAGGGTTGTTGGATACGTCAGACCATATTTCAAGTTCTTCACTTCCTTCAAGATTCTTTTGGTCTCATTAAACGCTTTTTGTTTCCTGGAGACCTCTGCTGGGTAGTCTCGATAGATACTGATCCCGTCTCCTTCAAATGTAAGATTTCTGTTTCTTGCAATTTTTTGCATTACCTCCTCCAGGACATAGTCGTACTGGACTTTTATTATCATTTGTCTTGGGGGAGCACCATGTCTTGTCTGACGTCTCATCACTCTGTGTGCTCAAGCAAGTAAAGGCTTTTGATCCAGAGATAAAACTTTTTGCAGTAGATTTGCAGTGAATTCTCAGGGACCTTGATCCGCCTCTTTCCCTTCTGGAATACCCGCAATTCTCAGGTTCTGTCTTCTCTGGTGACCTTCCAATTCAGTACATTTTTCAGTTATTTTGCCCAGTAGTTCAGTTAGACATTGGTTTTCTCTGATACGTTTTTCCGTAGTCTGAGCACTTGTTTCGGCTAGTTCTTCAAGGTCCTTTATGAATGTCGTCTGTTGATTCAGTGCTTCCTCCACAGGACTCAGCCTTTCTTCAAGATCAGTTTCCACTTTTCTGATTTTAACATTTGTCTCGTTTGTCATACTTGCAGCTTGTTCAGTCAGTATTTCTGCAATTTCTTTCTTCAGTATACCCGATGTATTCGTAGCCGTGGAATTAATTTAACTCCATCATCTCCTCCTTGATTTTTTTTATTTCGTCCTTAAAATTCATCTTCTTTAATTCTTTGTTCGTTTTTGCAAGTTCTCTCTTTAATTCCAGCTTTATTTCCTCCTTTAAGTCTGCAATTTCACTTGCAATAAAAGTTTTAAGATCTTCACCTTCCGATTTTTTCATTATTTTTATCGACACATCTTCTTGGGATAGCATCCTACCAGAGCCCGAGGCTTCAGTCTGGCCTTTTTCTTGTTCCACCTTTTTCTGCCTAGTAACACGACTTTTCGGTTTATCCGAGGGGGGGGGGGGCTGCGCTGCATACACATAATAAGTCGCAACCAGGGGAGTGAACACACAGGACCTAGCCTATCCAAACATCAAGGAGGCATTCAGGGCAGTCCCCCGCCCCCACCTTGGCTCCTCAGATCATATTTCTGTGATGCTAATTCCTGCATACAGGCCCCTGCTTACCAGAGAAAAATCTACTGTGAAGCAAGTTAGGGTCTGGCCAGAGGGTGCTATGACAACACTACAGGACTGTTTTGAATGCACGGACTGAGACATGTTCAAGAAGGCTGCAACTGACAGTCAATGCACCAACCTGGAGGAGTACACTGCGTCCGTGTCTGCTTACATGGAAAAGTGCATAGAGGATGTCTGTGTCACAAAGACCATCACTATACGGGCCAACCAGAAACCCTGGATGACCACAGAGGTACGTGGAATGCTTAGAGCACGTAATGCCGCATTTAAATCCGGTGACGTGGTGGCACTCAGATCCGCAAGAGCCAACCTGAACAGAGTCATCAGGCTGGCAAAGCGTGCCCATGGTCGGAAAATCCATGAACCCAGGTGCATGTGGCAGGGAATCCCATGAACACCAGGTGCATGTGGCAGGGAATCAAAACAATCACGGACTATAAGACTGCTCCACCACCCTGTGATGACAACATTGAGTTCCTCAATTAACTCAACTATTTTGGAAGGTTCGAGGCATTAAATAACACACCTGCAAGAAAAAGATATTCCCCACTGTGATGAGCAGGCACTCAGTCTTGAAATAGTGCAGCAGAAATATTTGCAGCAGTACATAGAGTTATAGACCAGAGAAGGGGCAGTGCTGGACCTCCTGTTAGGAAATGAGGCAGGTCAGGTGACGGAGGTATGCGTTGGTGAGCACTTCGGGACCAGTGATCACAATACCATTAGTTTCAATATAATTATGGAGAGAGTCAGAACTGGACCTAGGGTGGAGATTTGTGATTGGAGAAAGGCTAACCGAGGGAATGCATAAGGATTTAAAAGGAGTGAATTGGGACACTCTGTTTTATGGGAAGGATGTAGAAGAGAAATGGAGGACATTTAAAGGGGAAATTGTAAGAGTACAGAATCTTTATGTCCCTGTTAGGGTGAAAGGAAATATTAAAATTGGAAAGAGCCATGGTTTTCAATAATTATAGGAGGCATGGAGTAAATGAGGTGCTAGAGGAGTATAAAGAATGTAAAAAGAATCTTAAGAAAGAAATTAGGAAGGCTAAAAGAAGATATGAGGTTGCTTTGGCAAGAAAGGTGAAAGTAAATCCAAAGGGTTTCTACAGCTATATTAATGGCAAAAGGATAACGAGGGATAAAATTGGACCATTAGAGAGACAGAATGGACAGCTATCTGCAGAGCCAAAAGAGATGGGGGAGATATTGAACAATTTATTTTCTTCGGTATTCACCAAGGAGAATGATATTGAACTATGTGAAGGACAAAAAGTAGAGTAGCTATGGAAACTATGAGATTCAAAGAGGAAGTACTGTCACTTTTGAAAAATATAAAAGTGGATAAATCTCCAGGTCCTGATAGGATATTCCCTAGGACATTGAGGGAAGTTAGTGTAGAAATAGCAGGAGCTATGACAGAAATATTTCAAATGTCATTAGAAACGGGAATAGTGCCGGAGGATTGGCGTACTGCGCATGTTGTTCCATTGTTTAAAAAGAGTTCAAAGAATAAACCTAGCAATTATAGACCTGTTAGTTTGACGTCAGTGGTGGGTAAATTAAAGGAAAGGATACTTAGAGATAATATATAAGCATCTGGATAAACAGGGTTTGATCAGGAACAGCCAACATGGATTTGTGCCTGGAAGGTCATGTTTGACAAACCTTCTTGAATTTTTTGAAGCAGTTACTAGGGAAATTGATGAGGGTAAAGCAGTGGATGTTGTCTATATGGATTTCAGTAAGGCCTTTGACAAGGTTCCCCATGGAAGGTTGGTTAAGAAGGTTCAATCTTTGGGTGTTAATGGCGGAGTAGCAAGATGGATTCAACAGTGGCTGAATGGGAGATGTCAGAGAGTAATGGTGGATGGCTGTTTGTCAGGTTGGAAGCCGGTGACCAGTGGGGTGCCTCAGGGATCTGTGTTGGGTCCACTGTTGTTTGTCATGTACATCAATGATCTGGATGATGGGGTGGAAAATTGGATAAGTAAGTATGCAGATGATACTAAGATAGGTGGTGTTGTGGATAATGAAGTAGATTTTCAAAGTCTACAGAGAGATTTGGGCCATATGGAAAAGTGGGCTGAAAGATGGCAGATGGAGTTTAATGCTGATAAGTGTGAAGTGCTACATCTTGGCAGGACAAATCAAAATAGGACGTACATGGTAAAAGGTAGGGAATTGAGGAATGTTGTGGAACAGAGAGATCTAGGAATAACTGTGCATAGTTCGCTGAAGGTGGAATCGCATGTAGATGGGGTGGTAAAGAAAGCCTTTGGTGTGCTGGCCTTTATAAATCAGAGCATTGAATATAGGAGCAGGGAAGTAATGTTAAAATTGTACAAGGCATTGGTGAGACCAATTCTGGAGTATGGTGTACAATTTTGGTCGCCTAATTATAGGAAGGATGTCAACAAAATAGAGAGAGTACAGGGGAGATTTACTAGAATGTTGCCTGGGATCCAGCAACTATGTTACAGAGAAAGGTTGAACAAGTTAGGTCTTTATTCTTTGGAGCGCAGGAGGTTAAGGGGGGATTTGATTGAGGTATTTAAAATGATGAAGGGATAGACAGAGTTGAAGTGGATAAGCTTTTCCCATTAAGAGTAGGGAAGATTCAAACAAGAGGGCATGACATGCGAATTAAGGGACGGAGGTTTAGGGGTAACGTGAGGGGGAACCTCTTTACTCAGAGGGTGGTGGCTGTGTGGAATGAGCTTCCAGCAGAAGTGGTGGAGGCAGGATCGATTTTAACATTTAAAAGTAAAGTGGATAGGTATATGGACGGGAAGGGAATGGAGGGGTATGGTCTGAGTGCAGGTAGATGGGACTAGGGGAAAACAAATGGTCGGCACGGACTGGAAGGGCCGAGCGGGCCTGTTTCCGTGCTGTAATTGTTACATGGTTATATGGTTATAGTGGATGGCCGGAGGTCCCTAAAAGGAGTGAACGCACGGAAGGCGGCAGGCCCTGATATCATACCAGGGCGGGTGCTCAGGGATGTGCTGATCAGCTGGCACATGTCCTTACGGACATCTTCAACACCTCGCTGGACCAGGCTGTCGTCCCATCATGTTTCAAGACTGCCACCATCATACCAGTGCCAAAAAATCCAATATACAATGTCTCAACGATTACCGCCCTGTAGCACTCCCATAATGATGAAGTGCTTCGAGAGGCTGGTCAGGGACCATATTACCTCCAGACTCCCCTCCACACTTGACCCATACCAGTTTGCTTACAGGCCAAACCGCTCCACAGAGGACGCTATATCCTCCGTGCTCCATCTGAACCTGGAACATCTAGAGAAGATTACTTGTGTGCGAATGCTGTTCGTGGATTTTAGTTCAGCATTCAACACAATTATCCCTCAGCACCTGATAAGCAAATTGGTTCCATTGGGCCTCAGACCCCCATGTATAACTGGCTACTGGACTTCTTCACTGACACACCCCAACATTATAAAATACCCCACACATCTCCATCAGTGAGGGTTGGAAATAACACCACTAACATAATCTCTCCGAGCACCGGCTCTCCTCAGGGCTGTGTCCCGAGTCCACTGCTGTTTACCCTGATGACCCACGACTGTTGTGCCAGGTTTAGTACAAACCACATCATGAAGTACACAGATGACACAATAGTGGTGGGCCTCATCCGGGACGACAATGAGCTGGCTTACAGGGAGGAGGTGAAACTGGTGGACTGGTGCAATACGAACAACCTGATCCTGAATGTCGAAAAAACAAAGGAGGTCATCGTCGACTTCAGGAAAAACCGGCACAGTCCCACACCACTTCACATCAATGACAGCGATGTGGAGGTGGTCAGTAGCACCAAGTTCCTGGGGGTGGAGATCACTAACAGTCTGACCTGGTCAAATAACATCTCATCAACAGTTAAGAGAGCGCAGCAGCGGTTATACTTTCTGTGCCGGATGAGAAGAGCTCACCTCCCCCATCCCGTTCTCATCACTTTCTACAGGGGCACCATAGAGAGTATTTTGACCAGCTGTATCTCTGTCTGGTTTGGGGACTGTAAAGCCTCCGACTGGAAGTCCGTGCAGAGAGTGGCGAGGACAGCTGGAAAAAATCATCGGGACTTCTCTCCCCTCAATCAGGGATATCGCGACCAAACATTGCGTGTCCAAGGCATTATAAAAGACCCCACACATCTCCATCACGGACTGTTCACTCTGCTGCCCTTGGGCAAAAGATATCGTAGCATAAGCAGAACATCAAGGTTCTGCAACAGCTTCTTCCCACGAGCCATTAGACTCCTGAATGCCATGTAATGGGCTGCCACCATTGTCTATTTTATCCATTTTATCCATTTATCCTTTTGTTTATTATCATGTTGCACGGGGAGCCAAATGCAATGGAATTTAGTTTGGAACTGCATATATCGATGCATTTCTAAATGACAAAGTTTTACTTGACTCTCCATTTTTGATAATAAACATGCCACTCCTGCCTTATTCCATGGGTATTTTGCATGAGAACTTTGGCCAGATTTCCGAACCTTATCTTCAAAGACAACCCTGGCATAGTCCAAACTTCCTTGGAATGCTAATACTGTGCCTCAACCAGATGTTTTATCCTTTGTGTGTTGTACAAACAAATGTAAATATTACAACTTGTGAGTGGTGCACTTACCATGTTTTGGAACCACTTTGTTGAGTAGGGTTGGTAGGGTGCATGGAATTTCTGAGCTATCATGCTGCCCCCAGCTCCAGTGAACTGCCTACTGCCGATGAGCGCCTGGGGTGCGTTCTGAAACGATGACCTTTGCCCACTGTTGGTCTTAATTGATTCGTCTGCCAGGTTTTCTCCCCTGTCGAATAGGCCTACCTGAATAACAGATTCGGCGGCTGGCTCTCACATCCCCGTTGGCGCTGTTCACTGCCGGCACATATGTGCTCCGGTATGTTCCATCGACTTCTTTAGAGCCTGGAGTCAGTTATATCTTGACCTTTCGCTCTCCCCTCCTCAGAGAGGGTGATTCGAACAGGCGCTGCCGCAGGATACCTATACTGATATGAACCCATTGGACCTATACCGAATAGAACATTCTGCTGGGATGGCAACTTTGTTGTCGGGAAAAGGTACCTCTGACATGTGCCCTTCATCCCTTGGGGTATGCCCCACGGCCATACCCTGAGACTCAGCGTCAGCAGGATACTGACCCGTCTTGGTCTCTGCCTCCAAGAGGGAGACGTGTAGCAGCTCTGTCAACTGGCGCTGCTGATGGTGCCTGCAGAGATGGAACATCTAGCTCAAACTTGCCATCAGAGTTGGGGTCAGAACTAAAATGACAAATGGCTCATGCCTCCTCATCCATGAGGATGTTATCAAACGGTTCTCTACTAGGTGCTGCAGGCACCTTTTTGTTCAGGGTGGCGCTGACACTCCTCCTTCTGGCGTGTGCCCTGCTGTAGCACTGTATGCAATATTTGCTGCATTTGGGATAGTAATTTCAAACGCACTATCCAGCCCCAGTGAGGAATCATCCCCTCGACTCCGTGGGCCTATTATTTTGCTATACAGCCCCAGCGGGGAATCTTCCCCCAATTCCGTGGGCCTAGCAGACCTATGTGTTACTTTGAGCAACCCTGACCCAGGCGTTGCCGATGCAGCCTCTTGTAGAGGCCGGCGCTTTTTTAACATGAAACAGCCCTGTACCAGGTGCTGCTGGCACGGCTCTCCTATAGGCCGGTGCTTTCATACATGAAGCAGCACTGTCAGGCGCTGCTGGTGCGGCCTGTCCCATAGGCCCGCGCTATTACAATGAAGCAGCCCTATCCCAGGTGCGGCCTGTCCCATAGGTCCGCGCTATTACAGTGTAGGCTCACTAAATCAAATTTTTAGTGTACAGCTTTACCTGTGAAGGGTTAAAGCAATTTTTAAACCTTCACAGCAACTTGTGCCAAACAAGAAGAATTTCATTGTCAGGGTCACATGACAATAACTGACTTTTAACGTTGCCTTTAACTTTTAACTTTTGAGAAAAAACACTATAAAATACATGTAACCTTTATTATTAGAAAAAAACCCTTGTAGCCCAACTCACCCGAGTCCAATAGGGCTGAAGGAGTCCTTTCTCCACCAATTTTATTCCCTGCCTGGGGACTGATGTCTGTGAGCCGCTGTCTGCACTGTCAGCGACTCTGGCGTTTCTTCCTTGCCATTCCATGGCATCCCCGCAGGCTGGAAGCCACTGACTGCCTTGTCAGCGGCTCCTTATCTCACAACACGATCTTTTGCCAGATATCTGCTTCCGCGGTCGGACCCGGGTTTTCCCATAGTCCATAACCGGCTCATTCGTCGGGATGTGAAACTGGCAGGAAAACCTCTGCGAAGAGAGGCTCCTGCTTGAAAAACCCCTGGTAAGTAAAAATGAACTTACCTTCCAGGTTTAACTTACCGTTGGCAGGAGCGCTGCCCTGCCAGTCTGGTGCTTGTGCCAATGCGGCTGATGTACTGATGCACATGCGGCCTGGCTGGGCTTCTTCACTGAATCACTCACGTGACTCCGAAGTAAAATCAGTGAAGTAGTCCAGAAATCTGTGCACTGTTGTAAATTAATGATGACATTATTTGAGTTAGTTGCAAAATCGGGAACCAATGATATTATCTAAGGTAAAGAACAGAAAAATAGCAACAACTGTGAGAATGTGAAATAAAAGCTGGAAGAGCTGGAAACATCCAAAAAGTTAGAAACACTAATGGAGAGACAAACAGAGTTTATGCTTCAAGATAGAAAGATTAAACGAGAACTTACCGTTTGAAGTTTGATCTTTATTTGATGAGAAGTTGAAGTGAGGGATTATGTGAAGAGCCCGCCTGCATGCATGTGCATCAATCTTCAGAGCAGCTGGATGAAACCACAGACTAGTTGCTGACCTAAGCTATAGAAGGATTAACGGGCTTAGAACTACCGAATGATCTTTATGAGAAGTAGTGTTGGGAGTGGAGGGCACGTAATCCCTCACTTCAACTTCTCATAAAATAAAGATCTACTTCAAACGGTAAGTTCTCATTTAATCTTTCTATTTTATTTTGAAGTGACGTGAGTGACTATGTGAAGACTACAAAGCTCTGTGGTTTCATGCAGTAACCCAATCTGTGTGAAACACTTAAATAGATAAACCATTAATGGTAGGAAAACCATGGGTTATTAATATCATGAGGCTAACTTGCATACATGGCCATTGTTCTTAACCGGACCGTAGTCCCAATAGACTGTTGAGTTAGACAATAACTCATGCAACACTGTGCAGAATTCTATCTGCAAATACCCACACATATTCGACCAAATTTTATAATTTATTCACACGCACTATGTAAGCCTCTTGCTCTATGATGAAAGGGAAAATGCATTCTATTGGCTGCTAATGAGCCATCAGCAATATCTTGAGACTATTGAATAACAAAAAATAAACTATCTTTCATCTCATAGATACTAGCAAACTCAGTGCACTTGTATACCCAATGACATCCCTGATCTCTGCTTTGGTGGGTATGCTGTCAACTTCAAATGTATGCAATCCTGCTCATTTTGCTTATGAAATTATTCCCATAACAAGCTATCCTAATGTCAGTTATGATGTAGAGACCAAGCCAGAGATTGAGTAAAGGCTGCGTTCTTTATGCTGAGATCAGTTGCTGAAAGCATAATCATCTTAAAATACTGCTCCCATTAAGAAAAAGTAGAAGAATATTTGCATAATAATTTACTGATATACATCGCACACTACAATTAGTGTAGGCTATTAGAGTGGTCAAATAAAAGACACCCTGCATAACGTTAGTGAACAGTGGGTGAATAACCAATCATTTATTGTCCCACTTATGGTACTATAGAAAATGACAAAGCAGCACAATCAATGTCAATTGTGCTATCACATAAACGCTTCTCTAGGCTCAAACTGAAAGCCACACAAACCTCTGTTACTTCCGTTTAAAATTAACTCACATGTGTTGTTCACAAGCTTCTCATACAATCGTGCAGAGCTAGCTGCCCAAGAAGACAGGCTGCCCCAGCCATCACTCGTGACTGAGTAAATAAGAGTTGCTTCAGCCACCTTACCATGGTGTGATTGAATAGGCAAAATTGGCACTGTTAAATTTCATGTTGCCTCATTTGTAATATTGCAAAAGGTATCTACTGATAACCCATAAGTTTTATCAGCGGCAAATGTTGCATATTACCTATGACACAATGCCCTTTAATCTGAGTAGGGCATCATAGGCTTTCACCACTAGCTTTGTTATCAAAACAGCAGAATCCATGCCTCATGTCTATAGATATGGCAGAGTATGCAACTATAAGATCGATTCACTGAATCAGTTAAATAGCAGAAAGCCAATCATCCATCTTAAACTGGGTAAGTAAACCCATGTTCAGATTAGCCAAATGCTAATCCAATTCGGCCTGCACCATGTTTCTGTAATCTTGAGAAGTATCAGAAATACCCCTCGAGTCCTTGGCCAGAGCACTATCCTTGGATGAGCTGTCACTGATTGCACTCGGAACCCCTGTTCCTCTATTGACCAAACGGACGGAACATTTTTGGTTTTTGCTAGTGCAGAAGATTCATTATCTAGTTATTCATACATTTTGCTGATAACATATAATCAGAACCTAATGACGAGAGCTGAAACCCCAGTCTCCCTTTGATGTGGGAATGCAAGTTCCCTGTCAACTATTGACTAAGAGTCACCACGAATACTCAGTGTTTTCCCTCAGAGTGGAAATTAGTATAATGCAAGGCTGAATCAGGAATTTTACTTCGGAGTCACGTGAGTGACTACGTGAAGAAGCCCCGCCTGGCACTTGATTGGCATTACGTCGACGCTGACGGCAGAGCAAGAGCTGCAGAGACAGCTCCTCTACAGCGGTAGGTACAGGCCCGCAGGTAAGTGCAGTTGAAATACTTACAGGGCATATCCAAACACCGTGGCTGGTGTATAGAGCCACCAGGAGTTAAAAAAGAAACGGAATTTAAAAGAAAAAAATAAAATAAAAGTTAAAATGAAAAGGAAAAACTCCGAGTTTAAAAAAGCGTCCCAGGGGAAAACCCAGCGATCGGGATGGCAGATTAGTGCTGAGCCGGTTCCGATACTGGTGACCGTTAAAATTACCGTTAGGGAGAATGCTCCACAAACTTTTGGCTATGAAGAAAAGAAAATACTCCGGGGGAAAAAAACGGAGTTTAAAAAGTAAAAAAGGAAATAAATACTCCGGGGAAAAATGGAGTTTAAAAAGTTAAAAAGGAAAATAAATACTCCGGGTGGAAAAAACGGAGTTTAAAAGTTAAAAAAAGAAAAAAATTCCAGATGGAAAAATATAAGTCAGAGGCCATGATTTAAAAAGTTCCAATAAAAAGGCCTCTAGACAAAAAAGCTTTATGGCTTAAAATTAATGGAGAAAGACTCCAAAAATAAAAAAAAATCAAATAAAGGGTTTAAAAAGGCCCAGAATATTCCCAAGAAACAAACCCTGAGGGGTTTCTATATATTAATATATATGGTGGAATTTATCAATGTGGTAATATCTACCTTGGATTGTTTTGGAGGTAGTCTCCTTGAGGAACAACTCAGGAGTAATCAGGGCAGTAAAAGAAAAAACTGACCCTAAAGGTGCATTGATAGTGGTGGCTGGTCATAAGGTACACACCACAGCACAAATATAAACAGGTGTACTAGGTACGATACCTGAATGAAGGAGTGAGGCCATGGAAACCAAAATTAACTGGTCTCTCACCAAAGCTGTTATGGTTGAAACAGCAGAGTAATTGATAAAACATTATGTTTTATTAAGGTATCAATGGTGAAACCGATTATGGTACCCAAGTCTCAATTATATGGAGACATAAGGAAATACGATTTCAAAGTATTTCAAGTTGGTGCGTGGCATCACTACTTATGTAAAACAAATAAAACATTGTGCAATAACCAAAACATTTAAAATAAAAAGACAAATTGCCATTAGTTTGTGGAGCTCAATGGGAGAAAAATTATGTAATAAAAAAATATATATATGTAATTGTTATTGGGACCAATTTTGCACTTTAGATTTGCAGGTCAAAACAGATCAAGTTATGTTCAACTCTTGATTATTATGGAGTAAACCTGCCTCAGGATAAATCAAAGACATTGATTACAAAGGAAAGATTATTGGTCATTAAACTTTGGAAAAATTATGATCCAATGTAAGATTTGATAATGGATCAAAACAAAGGCAGGAGTATGATAAATAAATATTTATCCAACACAGCCTTATGTGAACCCATATGATTGGGAAGAAAAGGCTTCATGTACATTTGAAGAGGTGCAAAAACTTGTTACAGAAGAAGTTGATGAAATCTCCAATTGTGGGAGATTACAGGTGTGTTATGATCAATGATATGGCATAACAAAGGGTTGACTTATTTTAATGTGTAAAGGATCTACAAAGAAAATTGTAGAAGGAATTGGTTCACCTGTATAGGAAAATCTAAAAATTGATTTTAGGTTTGCACCCAAAATATCCCCAATAAAGAGGTACGTAAATTTGCATCATAAATTTCCCCAGCAAAAAGATGTGGTGGTAAAGCCATACAAGACATCATTTTAAATACACTTCCATAGTGTAAAAACATTTTATTAAATTGGACATCTTCAACATTGGAAAACAGTTGTTATTAACAAATTGTTAATCATTACTATAAGACTCGAAGGATTGGTATTTAGTACCAATTTATTATCATATTTACAGGTGCTTGAAATTAGAATGGGTCAGCTGTGCAAGTTAAGACATTGTCTAATGGATTAAACTCAGTTCTAGGCTGTTCACATAATTACTGGAACAATAATTGCACTGATAAGAAGATCAGCACTTGCACTAATGAGGACATGGTTTATCTTGATCACATTTTTAATTGGAAGGTTGATCAGGAGTCTGCTGCAAATTAGTGCAGCAATTACAAGCCTGTTGAGAGGCGAGGGTCCTGACCCATCCATTAAAACCTATGTTTTAGGCATTCATAAACATTCCTAAATTACTATTCTGGATTTAGGAGTAATTCAGCACCATATGAGGGGGAAAAATGTTTTCCGAGATACAAGTAAGTCTCATTGCTTTGTTGACAAACTTTGTCCCTCCATCAGAGAAGGAGCTTAGGTAAGAGTAAAAAAGCTCCAAAAGAGGGAAAACACAAGCATTATAAGAGTATGCAGGCCTTTGTTGACAGGCCTATGCAAATACCAAAGGATACGTTATCAGAATTAGAGTAGTGGATAGAAAAGGTCCACAAGGTGCTTTAAATATGACCTTAGCAGTCGTTGCAAGCTGAAGCAAGTATTATCAGATGGTGGATAGCTTCTGTGATTATTTGGGTTAAGATAAGAATAATATCTATTCTTATCAAGTTAATATTTGATACGTCCCTTGTTTGGGACTACGGACAACAACACTATGTAATTGCAAATGGATTGTCCTAAGAATTTTTCTCCAAACATTTGTATTAATTATTGGAGTATCAGGAGTTTTTATGGATTAAATGCCTATTGTTCTATTATTAAAGTGTGCATGTCCAATTAGGTGAACAATACCACGGCTGTGGCATATATCAATCACATGAGTCAAGTAAGATCATTATCAAGTGATTATCTGGGTAACCAGATGTGGCATATTCTAAAGGTGTTTTAGTCCAGCTGTTTATCTTTAAAGAAGAGACAATGTTGTTGCAGACAACAAATCGGGGGAAAAACATTGTCAGTAATATGGATTAGTTACCATTAATCTGGTTGCATCCAGATTAAATCACCGATCTCTCAAATGTTCTCGTGGGAAAACTGAGAACAGGAGCGGTGGATGCATTTCGCTAAACTACATGAGGAAAGATGTTGTTTTAAAGAAGGAACTGCAGATGCTGGAGAATTGAGGGTACACAAAAAGCTGGTGAAACTCAGCGGGTGCAGCAGCATCTAAGGAGCGAAGGAGATAAGTCCTGAAGAAGGGTCTCGACCCGAAACGTCGCCTATCTCCTTCGCTCCTTAGATGCTGCTGCACCCGCTGAGTTTCTCCAGCTTTTTGTGTACCCTGAGGAAAGATGTTCTTTTATGTTCCTCATTTTTGTCTGATAGGGCAGTGTCTGATGAAAATGTAGCAGGATGCTGCCATGGGCGCTTTGGTGGCCCAAACCGGACCTTCATGGTTCTCATTAATGTTGAGACTGATGTTGAACCAGTTATGATGACTCATAGTTGCAGTAATTTATTGTTGTACAAATTCATCCATGGCATGAAGATATGAATTTGGCTATCTGCAGGTTTGACCAGACCATTATAACAGAGTGACGATCAAAGAGGTCTATGAATGTTTTAACTAATATAACAATATAACAATTATGTACAAAAGGAATGTTATACCTGCAATTGGAGAAATAATTTAAAAAACAATATTTTGTTTATTAGAAATTGGAAGTCTTTTGCAGACAGTAAAAGTTATTTTATCATATTAGATATATGGGAGTTCCTTGTGGATTGCATTTTTTCTCAGCATCTAAGCGATAGAGCCAATAATAGGGCTCATAGTGTTTATCATCCTATTTAGGACAAATTGCTGACCAAGAAGTTATCGGGTTCATTTGTAATATCCCGATATGAAAAAGGGATATAGAGATAGATATATAGATTTCTGTATTTCAACTTTGAACAGAGATATAGATATAGATATAGATATATAATCTGTCCAAAGTTGAAATACAGAAGTTGGGAGATCAGCATAGTCCTGACTTGCCTTAGGCAATGGACTCCAATTCTATCAATGATTTAAAAAAATTAACATTGAAAGTAATAATGCTCATAACTTT
This sequence comes from Okamejei kenojei, assembly GCA_035221665.1. Classification (NCBI taxonomy): domain Eukaryota; kingdom Metazoa; phylum Chordata; class Chondrichthyes; order Rajiformes; family Rajidae; genus Okamejei; species Okamejei kenojei. The sequence continues at coordinate 40,717,159 of CM069136.1, read as the reverse complement.
AGTATCAGCATAAGAGTGCAAACATTGCAAATGTTACATTATATAATTGCATGTGGCTACAGATTACATTATCTTATATGTTTATGAATTTACCAATCATTACATTATCTTATATGTTTATGAATTTACCGAACAAAGCAGACCAAGAAGAACTGGAACCAAGGTAAAATTTAAGAATATCCTGTCAGCCAAAAATTGTGTGTGGGTCAACATTGACTCAATATGTTAAAGTAGGTAAGAGTCTCTGTGGTGGTGAGACAGCACTACTTATTACACACAAAAAGCACATTAAGTATCAGTAAAAACTGATGGTTCTAGATAATTATATTCTAGATGGTTAAAACATGTTTAAAACTCAGTTGAACTAGACATTGAGATGTGGAAAATCACTCCATTAAGGAGGTAGATACATTCACAGGAATGGCACAGGATGGGCCGCTCGAGCAAAGATTCAAGGCCGCAGGAGAGTGTAAAATAAATATTGAAGTTACAAGGAACCAGTCATGGTGTCAGGATTGGACACGGAGTGTTGGGTTCTTTGTAATTGTTGCTTTGTTTGTACTATCAAATTATGTAATCAATTGATATTTTGGTGATAAATTTGCCTTTCAATGGAAAGGGCATTACTTTCATTCTTTTATAATGGGAAAAATTTATCACATAAACTGCGGCAATATTTGGGAAAAAATGTGTTATTTGCTCATTACTGTGTTGATTGAGCCAGATTGTCGTATGGAATGAGTCTACGACATAAAAAACACAGAAGCTACAAAATCTTCACGTAGTCACTCACGTGACTCCGAAGTAAAATAGTAAGATTAAACGAGAACTTACCAGTTTGAAGTTTGATCGTTATTTTATGAGGAGTAACGATGAGGGATTACGTGCCCTCCACTCCCGACCCTCATAAAATAAATGATCTGGTAGTTCTAAGTCTATGTTGAGCCTTACTATCTTACTCCGGCTATTATGTTCTGTGTTTTTCATGTCGCTGCTTTGAAGTATGCCGATCAAGCGCCAGGCGGGGCTTCTTCACATAATCCCTCATCGTTACTCCTCATAAAATAATGATCAAACTTCAAACTGGTAAGCTCGTTTAATGTTACTATTACCTCAGTCGTTTGACTGAAACCATATGTCTAAGTCAGCAGAGTGTGCAACACAATCCCGTCGACCTGCCACTCAATCAGGAATACTGGTATTGGGAGCCTATGGATTATTATAAATACATTGTTGATTCACAACATGAACCTGCAGGTCAGATAAAAATGATATTATATGCCAGACCAGCTTCCTGCTGGTAACTACCCATCCCAGTGAGGATGGCAATGATGATTCCAATGAACCAGCAACTCTACTGAGGAGAAATAAACCATATGTTGAGGAAGACTTAAACTACTTCATTCCACTGAGCAGTCTGATAACCTCAATCACAGATGAGGCAGCGTTTCCCTCGTCACTATGACCCCTATGGCCAGCCAGTTTCATGATGGTCTACCCTGAACCAGGTTAACCAAACTGTCCCTACTTGGAACTTAGAGGTTACTGTGCAAAGCACCCTGCCAATGTCTCTACATCAACCTGATCTATCCCAGAAACAGTGAAAAACCACTAGACAGCCCATGCTGCCAGTAAACCCAAACCTGGGCTGACAGACTACTCCATTTTGGAGTTTACGGAGGTTAATTACGAGATCTTACTAACCAGCATCTCTGACCCCGGGTCGATTTGCTTGTTGGAGCTTCAGCTAGGTTCCATTTGCAGACCCTGTGTCATGCTTGTAATTTCTGTTAGATAGCTGATGCCGCTGGCCAACTCCTCTTGTAGTGGCTTGACTGTCCCCGAGGCAAGAGCAGCCAGCTCTTCCTTATGCGATTCTCGCACATCATGCATTAAAGCATGGGATTCAGGCACATAGTCATGTTCGGAGTCAGTTCCACACTGATCTCTGACACTCTCTTAGAGTGGGAGAAAAAGCACACCCGAACCAGGTGTTGCCACATGCTTATGCCTCAGACTGCCTGTGCATGCTTCCATAACAGAGCATATTTTGTGACCATCTCCGATAGTCTTTCAAGTGGGAGGAATATTCCAACCCTGAACCAGGGGTAGCTACAGGCATTAGACTTGAACTTCCTGTGCATGCTTCCGTAATATGGAGCATAATATTTTGCACCATCTCCATCACTCCGTTCATCCGAGTAGGAGGATTTATGCAACCCTGAACCAGGAGCTGCCTCAGGCTTATGTGCATATACTTTGGCACCATCTCCACCACTCCTTTCATTCAAGTGGGAGGAATATTACAACCCTGAACCAGGAGCTGCTGCCTGACATGCCTTCGTAACGGAACATTTCTTGTGTCCCCATCTGATTCATCAGATGTTCTAATTGAGACAAACGCCCAATCACATCTGCCATAGATGTCCCAAATCCTCCGACAGGACTTGTCCCACAGACTTGGCTTTGAATTTGCCCCGACTCAGGGTTGTCAGGCTGCTCCCTTCAGCAGCCGAACCGGGACTAGCTGTGTAGATCGGTACTCTGTTGGTATCATCATTCTACTTACCAGACAGGTTGCACCTGGTCATGACTCCGAGTCCTTGACCCTTCTGGAGCCCCAACAGAGTATAACAGGGAAGGACTGGAGCACCTCTGGCCCCCATATGTCTCGGATGAGCCAGCATTATAATCGGAGTCACCTCTTCCCGATAGACAGAGTGGGAGAAATACTGCAACCCTGCCAGGTGTGGTCACAGGCAATTACGTTCATATGATGAAAAGCAGCATATCCCCATTAAATCAGAGATTTGACTGCTCTATTGATCTCCACATAGTTGGAGTCTCTTATAAAAGAATCTCTAACAGTCCCCTCCAGTGAACGGAAATTACCATGTTGCTACCAGGTGTAGCTCCCGCAGGTGTCTGATAGGCACATCTCAAAAAAGGCTTCCTAAGCCAGGAGCTCTGGGCTGCAATGGCAAGTCCAATTTCACTACACCATTGGTGTATGTGATAAATGTCCTTTGCAATTATCATTTTTAATATAAACTTATTGGCATGATAGGATATACCATTATATTGCCAAAGAATTAAACATGACCTTTGAATGCTATCTACTACGATAGTCACAAACGTGACCGAGTGGCACCGCTATTAATGCCAACTCTAATTATAGCCGCCCAAAAATAAAGCATACACTATATGCTGCTGCAGCATAGCTGAGCCCCTCAGCTAGCAGTAACTAGCAGTAACTTTAAAATTGCTCGGTGCTACAGCAGCTGAGCTTACCCGAGCTGTAGCTCTTGGCCGTGGCTATCTTTTAACTCACGGGCTGCTGCTAAACCTCCTGCATTGATTGTTGACCTGGCTACCAGCAGCCGCAATTTATGAAATCCTAGCTCCTTACGGAGCCCCAAGGCTGCCTCCAAATCTGGCTGCCTGCTCCCGTTCAGATGCCGGCAGCCGCAATATCTCATCCCAGCTCCTATGCAGCCCCACGGCAGCCTCCAATTTCGGCTGCCTGCTCCTATGCAGAACCTGAATGGCGGCAGCCGCAAAATATTTCTCTAGCTCCTTATGGAACTTCCACGGCGGCCCAAACCCCGGCCGCCTCCAACAGCTACTCCGGGCCCGCTATCGCAGCAGCCTGCTGGAAATAAAATGGACTTGCCTGCCAGAGCAGTTTCGAACTGCTCCGACTTGCGCGCCATGCGTCTGCGTATTGACACGCATATGGGCTGGTGGGCTCTTCATGTAGTCACTCACGTGACTTCAAAATAAAATGACCATTTATTAGACTGGAAAATAAAATAGAGTTTTAAGAGTTAGTGACAAATAACCTATAGTATAACCCCATTGCATTATTTCTTCCCCACCCACATGAAACGATGACAGGATGAAGGGCTGGAGAAAGGGATGTGGGAGGAAGATGGAGAGGATACTTCCTCTTGTGGCAGACAACGTTCAAACATAAGAAGATATTAATTGAAGATTTGGATGAGGCAGAAAACTATCATAGAGTGTTTTGAGTTATTGGAATTGTTTTTTGCAAAGGGTGATGGAAGCAATGTTTTTGAAGATTGTAAGGATTCCATCCCCTACTCTCAATTCCTCCATCTATGCCGCATCTGCACCCAGGATGAGGTGTTCCACACCAGGGCATCGGAGATGTCCTCATTCTTCAAGGAACGGGTCCCCCTCTTCTACTATAGATGAGGCTCTCACCAGGGTCTCTTCTATACCCTGTAACTCTGCTCTCACTCCTCATCCTCCCCACTCGTAACAAGGGCAGAGTCCCCCTTGCCCTCACCTTCCACCCTACAAGCCGTCACATTCAACAAACAATCCTCCGACATTTTTGCCAGCTCCAATGGGATCTCATTACCGGCCACATCTTCCAATCTCCTCCCCTGTCTGCTTTCTGCAGAGACCGCTCCCTCCGTAACTCCCTGGTCAATTCATCCCTTCCCACCCAAACCACCCCCTCTCCTGACATTTTCCCTTGCAACCACAGGAAATGCTACACTTGTCGCTTTACCTCCCCCACTGACTCCATTCAAGGACCCAAGCAGTCTTTCCATGTGCGGCAGAAGTTCACCTGCACCTCCTCCAACCTCATCTATTGCATCTGCTGCTCTAGGTGTCAGCTGCTCTACATCGGTGAGAACAAGCATAGGCTTGGCAATCGCTTCGCCCAACACCTCCGCTCGGTTCGCATTAACATACCTGATCTCCCGCTGGCTCAGCACCAACTCTCCCTCCCATTCGGAATCTGACCTTTCTGTCCTGTGCCTCCTCCATGGCCAGAGTGAGGACCACCATAAATTGGAGGAGCAGCGCCTCATACTTCACTTGGGCAGTTTACACCCCAGTAGTATGAACATTGAGTTCTCCAAGTTCAGGTAGTCCCTGCTTTCTCCTCCTTTTCTCAGCTCTCCCTCAGCCCATTGTCTCTGCCTCTTCCTTTCTTCTTCCTGCCCCCACCCCCCAGCCCATCCTCACATCAGTCTGAAGAAGGGTCTCGACCCCAAACATTGCCTATTTCCTTCGCTCCATAGATGCTGTCTCACCCGTTGAGTTTCTCCAGCATTTTTGTCTACCTTCAATTTTCCAGCATCTGTAGTTCCTTCTTAAAGAAACAATGATCATAAGCATATTTTTTGGATGATAAATGCCATTAAAGATTTTGCTGTAAACATTTAAATATCTTCGACCTTCATTTATTTCTTTATGAATCTGTTAGGGTGAACTGTTGACATTTGACTCTGAGATCTCCTTTTTGGGGCTTGAAGTATCAAACGAATGTGTGATTTTAGTAAAACATAAAGGCAGAGGAAACAGGAGCAGGACCATGTGCAATGTCACATGGACTCAAATCATACCTTTGAGCTTATAATAGATATTACAAGCTATGCTGTTGTGTACCAAAGTGCTCTGATGCTCTACTTATCACTGAGTAAATGAGTGATTAAGAGGGGATGATGGGATGAATTAACTAGATAAAACTGATAGATGCTTATAAATCATTTTTTCTTTTGACAACCTTCACACTGGTGTTCCATTGAAGATTCTGCAAAATAGATGATTTGCCCTAAATTGTTAAATTGCCAAAATCCATATACCTGGGAATTCTGGCCAGACCCAGACTATCATAGGTCTAACAAATGAGCTACAAAAATATGTTATTTAGAATGAGTATTTAATGACTTAAAACAATGACGTGGATGTTTAGAATGGTTTGAACTTTTATCAGGCTTATTGTCTAGAAAGTATGATTCCTTCTACAATTTAAAAAAACTTTAGGTGCAGAATGGAAAATCTGCATTTGGCAGAAATCCTGGCTAAAATGTAGTCACCTGATTATCGTCCTCAAATAGCATATGAAGTATTCCTGCTTGAGCTGTGCCTGCCCATGTAAATAACACAATGTTACAATGAAGGTTCAGGGCATCAGGAAGGTCAGAACACTATAACCTGCAGGTACCTCTCCAGGTCAAACACAGTCTTGATTTGGAAAAGTATCACTGGTTCTTCATCCTATCTGGGCCCAAGTACTGGAATTCCCTTCCAAACATCACCAGAAATACTATAGTGTTTGAAGAAGATTGCCTCAAAAGGAGAAATTAAGCATGGGTATTAAATTTTGGCATTGCCAGTAATGCCCAGATCTGGCAAAACTAATAAAAAGTTTCTGGTCTGCTTCATTGTAGTTTTCTCAATACAATTAGCCGTCATCACTGACATGGCTAAATTTCTTTTGAAGACAGCGCCTTTAATTGCACAGTAGTATTTGACCGCTATATTTACGAACAATTGTAACCCTGGCTTTGCTGTAAAGTAATGATATTATTTTAGCAAATAATTTAAATCCATTTGGAGTAAAATACAAACATATCAAACAAAACATGCTCATTATTTGGATTTTGTTTTAATGGGTGCTTATTATCGCTGCATGTCTTTTATGCTTCAATAATTAAAACTGCCACACTAAATTGTGTTCTGGGTTTGCATTCAGCAAAGTCCTGCCAAACAATTATTCAAATAAATGGATATGATTACAGCAGCTACATTGGTCTTTGGATTATGATTCACCCATGCTGTATACAGTATGATGTTCTTGCTCACATCAAACTCCCGTTCCCTAGAAGAAACTCAGGAAGCATTCAATTCCTTCTCCTGTAGCTCAAGACTGAGTAAGATGGACAAAATTCACAGCCATAAGTGGCAGCATTTTTTCTAAAATCAATATACAGAACAGGAAGTGGTCAAGATCAGACTTTTGGTAATATAGATAAGAATTAATACAGAAATAATAAAAAAGAGGAAAATTAGGTTAAGGATTGTCTGAAGGACATTCACATATGATTGGATATTATCCACTTAAGATATTTCCTCCATCGAATTTCATTCTGCTTCGAACAAAGGAAAGACTTTACCTAAGAGCTCTCTACTGTAGGAACTGAACGAGGAGGAGGACACAAATGCAGGCTCAGACATAGGGCAGATCCGTGTTCAAAGTTTAATTGGTCCAAGTTGGTACACAGGTAAGTGAACACTGAAGCAACAGTAATCTAGGAGCAGGAAAAAACACTGGTCAAAAAACAGGCCGTGGTCGAGTACACAAAGTCACAATATTTCTAGAGCTAGAACAAGGTGATACCAGGTAGCATATACAATGAACTGGCAAAGGAACCTAAAACACAAAGGCTTAAATACAGACTTAACAGGGGATAACAAGACACATGTGAAACACATCAGGGTGGGGTCAACACTCAAATGAGGGTAAATGACCTGACAGGAAATGGCACCTGAAACAAGAGGAGATGTGAGGCACCAAAATAAAACAAGAATGCAAACTCAGATACTCAAAACCAATAAGGAACAGAAAGTAGATTAAACGCGAGACCTGACAGTACCCCCCTCCCCCTCTCCATGGCCGGCTCCTGACGGCCCAGGATCGTCAGGATGTTGGCGCCAATATTCCCTGATAAGTTCTGGGTTGCATATGTTGCGAGCCGGCACCCAGGACTGCTCCTCAGGTCCATAACCCTCCCAATCCACAAGATACTGACAACCACGCCGGCGCATCCCCAGCAACCGGCTGACCGTAACCACTGGACCCCCATCAAGGAACCGGGGGGGCGGAGGGGATGTGGAGGCAGGGACCAAAGAACTCTCCTTAACTGGCTTCAGTTGGGAGACATGGAAAGTGGGGTGGACCCTCATGGCACGGGGGAGTCTGAGACGAACCACCACAGGATTGATGACCTTCAAGATCGGGAAATGACCAACAAAACGAAGAGCCAGCTTCCGGGATTCCATCCTCAGAGGTAAGTCTCGAGTGGAGAGCCACACCTTTTGGCCCGGCGAGTATACTGGAGCCGGTGTTCTCCCACGATCAGCCTTCCTCTTGTAACGCGCAGAACTGCGCAACAGCATCTGACGAGCCCCATTCCAAACCTTGCGACAGCGACGGATGAGAGCCTGAGCGGAGGGCACACTGGACTCCTTCTCACAGCAGGGAACAATGGCGGTTGATAACCATAGGCACACTGGAATGGAGAGAGACCAGAGGATGAGCAAGGAAGTGTGTTGTGTGCATACTCCACCCAAATAAGGCATTTGCTCCAAGTTGAAGGATTCTGTGCCACCAAGCACCGCAGTCCTGTCTCCAATTCCTGGAGAAGGCGTTCAGTTTGTCCATTGGATTCCAGGTGATAACCAGATGTAAGGCTGACCGTGGCGTCCAACAGAGAACAAAACTCCTTCCAAAACCTGGACACGAACTGAGGCCCCCGGTCAGACACAATGTCTGTGGGAAATCCATGAATTCGAAAAACATGAGACAACATGACCTCTGCCGTCTTCCTGGCGGAGGGAAGCTTGTGCAATGGAATGAAATGGACCATCTTTGGAAATCTGTCCACCACAGTCATGACTGTGTTACCTTCAGAAGAGGGCAGGCCCATGACAAAGTCCATGGAGATCTCTGACCAGGGGCGTGAGGGGATAGGCAGCGGATTCAGAAGGCCAAAGGCGGGCCGACGTGAGGTCTTGTTCTGAGCACAAATACTGCAGGCTGCGACGTACTCCTTAATCCCCTTCTCCATGGAAGGCCACCAAAACCGTTGTTTGGCCACAAACAGGGTTCGGCGGAAACCGGGATGACAGGAGTTCCGAGACGTATGAGCCCAGTGAATCACCTGTGAACGAAGAGACTCAGGAACAAACAGACGATTAGAAGAACACTCTAACGGAGACTGAACACCAGCAGTAGCCTCGGAAACTCTCCTCTCAATCTCCCAAGTGACTGCCCCAACAAAACAGGAATCAGGCAGAATGGGAGTTGAAACCTTAGGAGACGGGTCAGGATCAAACGGTCTGGAGAGAGCATCAGGTTTGCCATTCTTGGCACCAGGGCAGTAAGACAGTACAAAATCAAATCGATTAAAGAAGAGAGTCCACTTAGCTTGGCCCGAGTTGAGGAGTTTGGCTGACTTGATGTATTCCAGGTTCTTGTGGTCTGTCCAAACTAGAAACGGCTGCTTGGTACCCTCCAACCAGTGTCTCCAAGGCTGCTTTAACCACTAACAGTTCACGGTTACCCACATCGTAATTTCTCTCAGCAGGAGAAAACTTTCTTGAGAGGAAAGCACAGGGATGTAGTCGACCATCTGTGGAGGATCTCTGGGAGAGTACGGCCCCGATGCCCACACCCGAGGCATCCACCTCAACCATGAACGGGAGTGACAGGTCAGGGTGAACCAGGATGGGGGCTGAGGAGAAGCTCCTCTTGAGTCTCATAAATGCAGTTTCTGCTTGAGGGGACCAAGAGAAAGGCACGTGGGGTGAGGTGAGAGCATGGAGTGGTGCAGTAATAACACTAAAGTTCCAGATAAACTTCCTATAAAAATTAGCAAACCCAAGGAACCCCTGAAGTCGCTTATGACTGGAGGGTGTAGGCCAGGTGGCCACAGCACTGACCTTGCCCAGGTCCATCTGTATCCCATCAGGTGACACAACATAACCAAGGAATTGAATAGTGTTAACATGAAATTCACATTTTTCAGCTTTCACAAACAGATAATTCGAGAGCAAACGTTCCAGCACCTGGTGTACATGCTGCACATGGGAAGTTTCATCTGGCGAAAAAAATCAAAATGCCATCAAGGTACACAAACACAAATTTGTTCAGTATGTCCCGTAATACATCGTTCACCATGCCTTGAAAAACGGCTGGATCATTAGTAAGACCAAACAGCATGACCCGATATTCATAATGCCCACGGGTTGTGTTAAACGCAGTCTTCAATTCATCCCCCTCCCTTATCCTTACCAGATGATAAGCATTTTTATGATCTAAATAAAATCATGACGGGTATAGAGAGGATGAATGCACATTCTTGTTTTACAGGTCTGGGAATCAAGAACGGGAGTGCATAGTTTCAAGGTGAGAGGGGAAAGATTTTATAGAAACCTGAGGGGCAACTTTCTCACACAGAGGGTGGTAGATATATGGAATGAGCTGCCAGTGGAAGTAGTTGAGGTAGGTACGATAACAACATTCAAAATACATTTGGACAGGCTAGGTTTAAAGGTTTACGGGCCAAACAAGGGAAAATAGCCCATGAATTTGGATTTCCTGTCCCATCGTATAATTTCTAATAACTACTTTATTTGTTTTGACTGCTGATATCCTGTTTTCTTTAATTGTTGAACTATTAACATATTTGCAATGAATCCATTAAGATTTTGAAATGTGTTCCATTTTTAAGTTGGCTGAAATGTTATTGTGGCTGATCTTTCACCTGCCAGGAAGTTTATATTCTCTCATGGTCAACAGCATGACGCACTAATTTACGTGTCAGTCATGTGGCCCATAGGCTATCGTGACATGAAAAATAGGTTCAAAATGAGTGCTGCTAAAGTCCAAGAACATGGGGAAATCGTGAAATGGTGCTGTAAAGCAAGATAGTGAGGAGGTTGGCTGGAACAGGCAGAGGGGTCATGCCTGTAGCAAAATGTACTGACTTCACACTTTAGTAACAGGTCTCGGTTTAGTAAGAGGACTTGGTGCAACATAGCTAAACTTTGCTTTTAGAGCTTTTAGGCCTTCTAAATAATAAAAAAAAGAGTATTAAACAAACTAAGTGACAAAGACAGAAAAATCCTTGAGAAAGAAACCATTTGTAAGTCAATTAAAATCTGTTTCTTTCTGGTCAGGGCCATTCTTGATGGAATGGAGTAGGGGAGGGAAATCAGGAAAAGAGAGGTAGCGGCAGGGCAAAGCCTGACAAGTGACAGGTGGGTTAATTTATTTGTTCTATATTTCTCTATACCACCATCCATATCTCTCATTTCCCTTCCGCCTGACTCTCAGTCTGCAGAAGGGTATCGACCTGAAATGTCACTCATTCCTTCTCTCCAGAGATGCTGTCTGTCCCGCTGAGTTACTCCAGCATTTTGTGTCTATCTGAAGTGATAGGTGGATACAGGCAAGGGGGGGGCTTCATTGGCAGATGGGTGGAGCCAGTGAGAAAGCTGGAGATGAAAAGGAGACACTTCTGCAGTTGTATAGGGCTCTGGTAAGACCACATCTGGAGTATTGTGTACAGTTTTGGTCTCCTAATTTGAGGAAGGACATCCTTGTGATTGAGGCAGTGCAGCGTAGGTTCACAAGATTGATCCCTGGGATGGCGGGACTTGTCATATGAGGAAAGATTGAAAATACAAGGCTTGTATTCACTGGAGTTTGGAAGGATGAGGGGGATCTTATAGAAACATATACAATTATAAAAGGCCTGGGCAAGCTAGATGCAGGAAAAATGTTCCCAATGTTGGGCGAGTCCAGAACCAGGGGCCACAGTCTTATAATAAAGGGAAGGCCATTTAAGATTGAGGTGAGAAAAAACGTTTTCACCCAGAGAGTTGTGAATTTGTGGAATTCCCTGCCACAGAAGGCAGTGGAGGCCAAATCACTGGATGGATTTAACAGAGAGTTTAATAGAGCTCTAGGGGCTAGTGGAATCAAGGGATATGGGGAGAAGGCAGGCACGGGTTATTGATTGGGGACGATCAGCCATGATCACAATGAATGGCGGTGCTGACTCGAAGGGTCAAATGGCCTCCTCCTGCACCTATTTTCTATGTTTCTATGTTTCTAAGCATGTCAGACAAAGAGGGACGAGTAAAGCCAGATGGAGGGTTACAGGTAGAAGAAGACAGGTAGCCATTTAATTGTGAATTTCCTCCATTTAAACCAAGGATAGATATATCAAATACTAGAGGGCACAGGTTTAAGGTGAGAGGGGCCAGGTTTAAAGGAGATGGGAGTGCTTGGAATGCACTGTTAAGGGTGGTGATGGAAGAAGACACAATAGTGGCATTTAAGAGACATTTGAATAATCATGCAGGGAATGCAGGGCTATGGATTGTGCAGTCAGATTATGGTTGGTCATCATCATTTGGCACAGACATTGTGGGCTGAAGAGCCTGTTTCTGTGCTGTACTGTTCTTTATAGAAAGAACTGCAGATGCTGGTTTAAATCGAAGGTAGACACAAAATGTTGGAGTAATTCAGCAGGACAGGCAGCATCTCTGGAGAGAAAGAATGGGTGAAGTTTCGGGTCGAGATCCTCATTCAACCTGCACTGCTCTATGTTCTATGTTAAACTCATTTTTTCTGAACAGCCATTTAGAAAGAAATACCATAGTATAGGTGAAAATTAAAAAAATCAAATCAAAGAAATTGCAGATGCAGTATATTTGAAATATAACCAGAAACTACTTTTAAAACTCAGCAGTTTAGACAGCAGCTAGGAAAAAAGAAAATTTATAGTCCCTTTTAAAACTGGAAAATAGAGATATAACTTTAATCTAACTTTTTATATAACTTTTATTTATTAACTGGGCATAGGAGTCAGACAAGGGAACCACAAAAGTATGGGGTCTTAATTCCACAGCATGGAAATAATCGCTTAAAAAAACAAAAAAAACTTAGATTTTAGTTACGAGGATGTTGCCAGGACTAGAGGGTGTGAGCTATAGGGAGAGGTTGAGTAGGCTGAGTCTCTATTCCATGGAGCGCAGGAGGATCAGGGGTAATCTTATAGAGGTGTATAAAATCATGAGAGGAATAGATCGGGTAGATGCACAGTCTTTTGCCCAGAGTAGGGGAATCGAGGACCAGAAGACATAGGTTCAAGGCTAAGGGGAAAAGATTTAATAGTTATCTGAGGGATAAATTTTTCACACAAAGGGTGGTGGGTGTATGGAACAAGCTGCCAGAGGTAGTTGAGGCTGGGACTATCCCATTTAAGAAATAATTAGACAGGTACATGGATAGGACAGGTTTGGAGGGAAATACTCAAGCGCAGGCAAGTGGGACTTGTGTAGCTGGGACATTGTTGGCCGGTGTGATGAGTTGGGCCGAAGGGCCTTCCACACTATATCCTACTATGACTCTATGACTATGACTCTAGATCTCTTTTGTAAATTACATTTTGCTTGTGACAAAACACTCAACGTGATTCATTGTTTAAGTAGCAATAGGTTTAACAAAACTCTTTGCAACCAATATCCCTCATTTGTGAATTCATCCAAGGAAAGCATGAAACATACCATTGTAGTGATTTTAAATCAGAAACAAATCAGAGCTGGAACAACACTGTGGCACACCAGGTAATGTAGCTGCCTTACAAGATTGCGGTTCAATTGCAGACTTGGGTGATGTTTGTATGGAATTTGCACATGCCCATTTTTCCATCATGGGCTTCCCCTGAATGCCCCATTTTCCACCCTCATCCCAAAGACATTGATATGGGTTGATGTGGGTCTCTCATTTTCACATCTTACACTTCGATCTATGTGTCTCCCTCTGCTCCGATTCTTAGTCTGAAGAATGGTCTCGACCCGAAACGTCACTCATTCCTTCTATCCAGAGATGCTGCCTGACCTGCTGAGTTACTCCAACATTCATTGTCTATCTTCGGTGTAAACCAGCATCTGCAGTTCCTCCTACACATTGATGTGGCTTAATTGGTGACTGTAAATAGGGTCTGTTGTAACTAACTGGCTGGAGAATAGGTGGGAGGGGGGCTGATAGGCATGTAAGAGCCATAGATTTACACAACGATGTTTCACAGTTTGGATTGAAAATTAACTGAAAACATTACATCCTCATACAGAGTCTGAGCCAAGTTCATTGTGTTCTTTTAGATATAAAAGTCTAAAGACTTCATGAAAAGGTTTGTGGGCAGCTCCAAGAAGAGACTTCATTTTAGATGAGGTTATGTTAAATTTAATGAAGTGTTTCATCAAGACAATTGTTTTCTTCCTGAAAATCTGGTTAGTTCATTGGCATTGACAAAATGCCATTCTGTCACAATATACGGGTTCACATCAAGGTAAAATCCATGACGACAAAATATCTTATTGTGTTTCCTCCTTGAAATTAAACATAATTAATTATTTTTACCTTGACAGATATTGAACAATGTCCAACACAAAGATTTAACCTATGGTATTATATCCAGATAAGGCAATTGTACCTAGAGTAGTGGTTCTTAACCTGGGGATCATGACCCCCTATGGGGTCATTTGGGGCTTTGCCGGGGTCATGAAGGGGACACAAATAACATATCAATTTGTTGAGCGCACGTTTAGGAACCTAACAAAGCTACATACCACATACAGTATTTTGTCCACGGATGCGCGTACTGGTGCCAAAATGGTTAAGAATCACTGACCTAGAGCCATAGAGTCATAGAGTGATCGAGTGTGGAAACACTCATTGGTTCATGCTTCCCAAACCACCCAAACCCCCCTCCCCAGGTACTTTCCACTGCAACCACAAGAGATGTAACACCTGCCTCTATATCTCCTCGCTCATCCATCCAGGGACCCCAGCAGTACCTGCAGGTGAGACAGGGGGTCAGTTACTTCTTCCAGCTTTCTCCTACTGCTCCAAAATCAGTCTGAAGGAGGGTCCTGACCCGAAATGAGGCCTATCCATGTTCCCCAGAGATGCTATCTGACCCGCTAAGTTATTCCAACACTTTATTTATTTTTTCACTTTAACATTCCCACTGTGAGAAAAATGTACTGATTGTTGACCCTACCTATCATATCTTAATCTACTTCTTTCTGTCACCTAAAAATCCTCCAGCACTCCAGAGAAATCAATCCAAGACTATCCAACATCTCCTTGTAGCTAATACTCCCTAATCCAGGCACCATTCTGGAGGCCCAGGAGCAGTTGGAGCGGCTGGTGCAGCGTCCGGGCGGTAGGTTTAAAAACCGAGCGCGGGCTTTGTTCTCACAGAGGTCCAGGAGCGGTTGGAGCGGCTGGTGCAGCGTTCCATCACACTTCAAAAGAAGTTTCTGGGGGACGTCTCTGATTGGTGGAAGCGGACTAGAGTAAGCCCAGGTTTGTATTTCTGGGCTTACTCTAGCCCAGCTGATTGGGAGTAAGCCCAGGTTTGTATTTCCGCTTTCTGTTCGTACTTTTTTGTTAAGGGTTCAGTGAGTTAAGGGTTCAGTGAGTTAAGAGTTCAGTGAGTTAAGGGTTCAGTGAGTTAAGGGTACAGTGGTTTTTAGTAAAGGTACAGTTTAAAGGATTAAGATTTTTATAGTGGGAGTGAGTTGATTTAATTTGGGGGTAAGCCATGTCAGTTGAGATCGGCCCAGTGCATTGCTCATCCTGCAACATGTGGGAGATCAGGGATATTGTTGGTGTCCCTGGTGACTACGTGTGCAGGAAGTGTGTCCAGCTGCAGCGGTTGGATTCATACTGGACCTTTCACGATGCTGAGAAAGTCATGAATAGCACGTACAGCGAGTTGGCCACACCGCAGGTAAACGTTAAGCGGACAGAAAGGGAACGGGTGGCCACTAGCCAGCGTAGCAGTAGGCAGGTAGTGCAGGAGTCCCTTGTGGTCATCTCCCTCCTAAACAGATATACCATTTTGGAATCTGCTGGGGGAGATGGCTCATCAGGGGAAGGCAGCAGCAGCCAAGTTCATGGCACCGTGGGCGGCTCTGCGGCACAGGAGGGGATGAGAAAGAGTGGAAGGGCTATAGTAATAGGGGATTCAATTGTAAGGGGAATAGATAGGCGTTTCTGTGGCCGCAAATGAGACTCCAGGATGGTATGTTGCCTCCCTGGTTCAAGGGTCAGGGACATCACTGAGCAGCTGCAGAACATTCTGGAGGGGGAGGGCGAACAGCCAGTTGTCATGGTGCACATTGGCACCAACGATATAGGTAAAAAATTGTATGAGGTCCTACAAGGTGAATTTAGGGAGCTATGAGATAAACTTAAAAGTAGGACCTCAAAGGTATAATCTCTGGATTACTACCAGTGCCACGTGTTAGTCAGAGTAGAAATAGGAGGATATTTCAGATGAATAGGTGGCTTGAAAAATGGTGCAAGGGGGAGGGATTCAAATTTCTAGGGCATTGGAACCAGTTCTGGGGGACCAGTACAACAGGACGGTCTGCACCTGTGCTGGAATGGAACCAATGTCCTTGGGGGAGTGTTTGCTAGTGCTGTCGGGGAGGATTTAAACTAATGTGGCAGGGGGATGGGAGCATGAGCAGAGAGACAGAGGGGTGTAAAATGAGGGTAGAAGCAATAGGTAGCAAGGTGAAGAGTAAAAGTGGCAGGCAGACAAATCCAGGGCAAATATCCAAAAGGGCCACTTTTCAACAAAATTGTATAAGGGGTAAGAGTGTTGTAAAAACAAGCCTGAAGGCTTTGTGTCACAATGCAAGGAGCATTCGTAATAAGGTGGATGAGTTGAATGTGCAGATAGTTATTAATGAATATGATATATTGGGATCACGGAGACATGGCTCCAGGGTGACCAAGGCTGGGAGCTGAACATCCAGGGATATTCAATATTCAGGAGGGATAGACAGAAAGGAAAAGGAGGTGGGGTAGCGTTGCTGGTTAGAGAGGAGATTAACGAAATAGAAAGGAAGGATATTAGCTTGGAGGATGTGGAGTCGATATGGGTAGAGCTGCGAAACACTAAGAGGCAGAAAAAGCTAGTGGGAGTTATGTACAGGCCACCTAACAGTAGTAGTGGAGTTGGGGATGGCATCAAACAAGGAATTCGAAATGTATGCAACAAAGGTAAAACAGTTATAATGGGTGACTTCAATCTACATATAGTTTGGGTGAATCAAATTGGCAGGGGTGCTGAGGAAGAGGATTTCTTGGATTGTATGTGGGTAGTTTTCTAAACCAACATGTAGAGGAACCAACGAGAGAGCAGGCTATTCTAGACTGGGTATTGAGTAATGAGGAAGGGTTAGTTAGCAGTCTTGTTGTGCGTGGCCCCTTGGGCAAGAGTGAACATAATATGGTTGGGTTCTTCATTAGGATGGAGAGTGACCTAGTTAATTCAGAAACAAGTTTCTGAACTTAAAGAGAGGTAACTTTGAGGGTATGAGACGTGAATTGGCCAAGATAGGCTGACAATTGATTCCTAAAGGGTTGACGTTGGATATGCAATGAAAGGCATTTAAAGACGGCATGGATGAACTACAACAATTGTTCATCCCAGTTTGGCAAAATAATAAATCTGGGAATGTAGTGCATCCGTGGATAACAAGGGAAATCAGGGATACAAATAGTCAGAAAAAGCAACCTACCAGAGGACTGGGAGAAATTCAGTCCAGCAGAGGAGGACAAAGGGCTTAATTAGGAAAGGAAAAATAGATTATGAAAGAAAACTGGCAGGGAACATAAAAATTGACTGCAAAAGTTTTTATAGTTATGTGAAGAGAAAAAGATTAATCAAAACAAATGTAGGTCCCTTGCAGTCAGAAACAGGTGAATTGATCATGGGGAACAAGGACATGGCAGACCAATTGAATAACTACTTTGGTTCTGTCTTCACTAAGAAAGACAAAACTAATATGCCGGAAATAACAGTGGACCGGGGGTCAAATGAAATGGAGGAACTGAGTGAAATCCAGGTTAGTCGGGAAGTGGTGTTAGGTAAATTGAATGGATTAAAGGCCGATAAATCCCCAGGGCCAGAGAGGCTGCATCCCAGAGTATTTAAGGAAGTAGCCCCAGAAATAGTGGATGCATTAGTGATAATTTTTCAAAACTCTTTAGATTCTGGATTCTGGATGGTCCAATTCTATACTGCCATCGTACACTGTCCTCACCTTCTTCATCATGGTCTGGTTTGGCTCAGCCACCAAGCACAACATCCGGAGGCTACAGCGAATCGTCCAATCAACTGAGAAGGTTGTTGGCTGCAACCTTCCCCCCATTGACGAACTGTACACTGCAAGGGCTAGGAAGCAAGCGGGTAAGATCATCTCTGACCTTTCTCACCCTGGCCACAAACTCTTTGAAGCACCTCCCTCTGGAAGGTGACTCTGGACTGTCAAAGCCACCACAGCCAGACATAAAAACAGCTTTTTTTCCACGAGTAGTAGCTCTACTCAATAACCAAAGGTCTATAGCCTCATTTTGCTCTGGTACTTTATTTCATTCACATGGTTAAACTGTAATGTTTTATTATTAATGTTTAATGTTTTATATGTCATTCTTAATTGTTACTGTATATCGTGTTGTTACTTGCGAGCGGAGCACCAAGGCAAATTCCTTGGATGTGAACATACTTGGCCAACGCACCAAGAAACATCGGCTCTATTCCATAAAGCAGCTACAATGGACAAATGTTCTATCATATAAGGATAATGGCCATACATACAACCATACAAAGATCCTTTAAGGAAATATGAGTTTAGTTAATCGGAACTCCTGTGGGGGTAAATTCTAATTGGGCACAATCCCAAATATGTATCTTAACTTTTTTTTCTTGAAATTCAAATTTGTGCACAGGAAGAATGCAGCCTCTGATCGAATCCATTCTCGGATTCTTAAATGCTCTGTAGCTGTGCTTTGCAGCATCTGGCTGGAGAGAAAGTACTGACGTTTTCTTGTGAACCTCTGACAAGCTGATACCCTGTTGAAAAACTGACTACCATCTCAATAAGCTAACGGTTTCATGTCTGGGCTGTGAATGGAAAGGATGTCATATACAGTAGCTAGTTTAGTATGGCTTGATATGCCTTTATGTGGACAGTGATAAACTTTGAACCACAAAGAATGTTGTCTAATGCACTCCACCAAACCTTCAGATAGGAGGTTTGATGGAGTGCATTAGACAACATTATTTGTGCGAGGAATTACGTAGCTGAGCCTAATAGGGTTGTTTTCCCACATTATATAATTATGTTCAAAATGCAGCATGTCATGCCAAGCAAACTTGGTCTCAATCAACTTGTAACATTTTATTCAAAATAACAATGAATAATTCATAACTATTTGCTAGAAGAGTATCCACTTTTTTTACTATTTATTTACTATGCTGCTGGAACAGAGCATGGCTGTCATTACTGATGTAGATGGGAGTGACACAAGACATACAAGTGCTGGCAATCTGTGCTTCCTGTCAGCAGCCGTCTGTAGTCCAATGTAGTCTGGACTGTAGTCCACTCTGTGCCCAACAGTGCCCTGCGTAAACATTAGAAACAGCACCTGGTCCTCCATCCAAATACTTTACATCCTTCCTGAATTAATATTGCATTTAATAAATTCAGGTATTATTTAGGTTCTACATAAATAATGTAGAATTATTCTACATGTTTTACTTCACAGATATGGCTGGCCCTTTCTGTTTCTATTTGCTCTGTTTCAAACTTTTTCCATTTCATTTTGTTGCTATTGCTGTTCTTTAATGTATTTGCTTCCCTGGCAACTTTGATGTACACTATATCGCAGCCATTTGTTGTGTTTTATCCATCCCTCTGTATGCAATTTAAAGCACATTTATATTCTCAATTTTCCAGTTCTTATGAAAGGTCCATGACCTGAATCATTGACCTTGATGTTGTTTGATCAGCAGAGGTTTTCCACAGTTCTCTGTTTTTATTTCAGTTTCCAGAACTGTAGGATTTTCTTGCCCTCATTGACAATTTCCAACTGGCACATTTTCCAATCCACTCACACAATTTGGCAATTGAGCTAAACAAGAGAATTGCATGCTTCCCTCTCCCAAATGCTGACATCTGTGCTTTGTCAGACTTTAGATAATTGTCCAAACTGTAAGAGGCTAACAAGGGCATGCTTAACAATGTGAAGAGACTCACAATGTATTGATTAAAATTTTCAAATAATTCAAGGAGGAATGATTGATTGTGCTATGACAAAGAGAAAAAATATGGTAGAGATTGCAAAATTGGCAGAATCCATGCAGCTCAATGAGCATGTTCAGTATTTCAACTGCACATGTCAGGTCATAGGTCACTCGAGATAAATATTCTCGGCAGCTGAGCTGCTGCGTGTATACAGACCTGTGTTTCATCCTTAGTGAGGATCGGACTCGGGTCTCCAGTGCTGTTGAATTGCTACTGGAGTTAGCGACACAATATCTCCCTTCTCCACTGCATTACTTCCGTGCTGTGTCTCTAAACCAAATTAATCTAACTAGGTAAAGGTAAGTCATCGGAGCACGCAGGGAGGGTGGGCACGGGAACAGGTGGGGTTGAAGGGAGAAAGGAAAGTAGGTAGTCTGGGACCAAAAAGAACTAGGGGGCTTAGGTGAGGGGGGAAAGATTTCATAACAACCTGAGGTTCAACTTTTGTTCACACAGTGGGTGGTGGGGACATTACTAAGGCAGGTATCTCTCTCTCTCTCTCTCTCTCTCTCTCTCTCTCTCTCTCTCTCTTTCTTCCCCCCCCCCCTCTCTCTCTCCATCTCCCCCCCCCCTCTCCTCTCTCTCTCTCTCTGTCCACCCTGCCTTCTATTCCCCACTATCCCAACAGATGAATCACGATCCGGTTCCCCTCAGCCTGGGTGTATGGGTTCCATTCTCACTCGGGCTCCCCTCCCAGGTTATACAGGGTTATTATACAGGGGCGAACCACGCACCCCTCTCCTGCATAACCCCAGGAGGCAGATTTGTGAGCAGAGTCTCACTACCGTCCCTGTCCCTGTCCCTGTCCCTGTCCCCTCCTGAGTGTCCTATCCCTGTCCAGGGGCGCTGGAGATGTCCGGGGTGACGAGACACTGGCATGGAGCAGTGGAGGCCCCAGGCTTAAAACCAGCTTGGAAAAGAAGCGCTAACTCCAGCTCAACTCTGCTCCAACGCCCGAGGAACCCATCCCCCATTGGGCCGGGGACCGTCAGCTGCACCTCTCGCTTTACCCAGAGGCTGCCGGTTAATCCCCTCGGGGATAGAAAGAGAATGTCCTCAAATGCTGCCGGGAGAGGTTCTGTGGATTTCCAGATGGTGGATTTATGAGATTCAGATTCCTTTATTGTCATTCAGACCTTTCGGTCTGAACGAAATTTCGTTACCTTGCAGTCATAACATGTAATAAATTAAAAACAAAACACACAATAAACACATAATTCAACATCCACCACAGTGAGTTCACCAAGCACCTCCTCACTGTGGTGGAAGGCAAAAGTCTTAAGGTCTTTGTCATTTTCCCCTACTGATCCCCCTCTGTACTGAGGCAATCCAGGCCTTCGATGTCATCGTCCACCAGGCCCGCGGCCGAGCCTCCGAAGCCAGGCCGCCACCGCCGCCGCCGCCAGAACGCCGGAACACCACCACAGCTCCCAGTCAGGATCGACCACGGGAACGCTGGAGCCGCCGGAGCTCTGAAGCCGGGCCGCCGCTGGAGCACCTGCTGGAGAGCCGCTGGAGAGCCGCCGGAGTCGCCGGAGCGCCGAAGACGGGCCGCCGCCGGCACACGGAGAGCCGCCGAGCCGCCGGAGCGCCAATGCCGGGCCGCTGCTGGAGCACCGCTGGAGAGCCGCCGGAGAGCCGCCGGAGTCGCCGGAGCGCCGAAGACGGGCCGCCGCCGGGACACCCGCTGGAGCCGCTAGAGCGCCAATGCCGGGCCGCTGCTGGAACACCCGCCGGAGAGCCGCTGGAGAGCCGCCGAGTCGCCGGAGCGCCGAAGACGGGCCGCCGCCGGGACACCCGCTGGAGAGCAACACCCGCTGGAGCCGCTAGAGCGCCAATGCCGGGCCGCTGCTGGAACACCCGCTGGAGCAACTGCTGGAGCGCTGAAGCCGGGCCGCCGCCGCCGCCGCCGCTGGAACACCGGAGCTCTGAACGCTCGCCACAGCTCCGAGGCCACCAGCTCCGCCATTAGGCCTCAGCACAGACGGAGACGGTGACGGGGGACACGACAAGAAAAGGTCGCATCCCCCCGAAGGGAGAGACTAAAACCTTGTTTCTCCCACCCTCCCCCCCCCCCCCACACAAACACAGCCTAATAAACCAAAAATTCTAACTAAAAACAGACACAAAAGGACAAAAAAAAAAAAGAAAAAAAACATTATGTTTGTGAGATAGAGATTTATGAAGTGAGATAGAAATAAGATCGAATTAATGTTCATAAAAGATCGACGCCTGTCCGCTATTGAGTTGACAGAATTTTAGATTAATTCTTTGGTAGAATACTTAACAATTTATACACAGTTTACACAGCCAGCACTTTGTTCGCTTTTTCTTTATCACAAATGACCTTTGCCAAATCCCATGATTCCTTGCGTTTTTCAGAATACCAAACTCGCTTATAGATATCAAATTTTGCTTCTTATTAATTTTGAAATACTATCTCAGTGAGGCTTGACAAATTGTACACAATTTTACTTCGGAGTCACGTGAGTGATTCCATGAAGAAGCCCCGCCAGGCACATGCGCGTCATTACGTCTGACGCATGGCGCACCGACGGGCTGGAGATCGCAGCTCCACCAGCGGTAAGTAATAAACCAGCAGGTAAGTGGTTTTAAACAACTTTCTGCGGTTACTTAAACTCCGTAAGGCTGGTTTCAGGAGCTAGCGGGGGAAAACTCAAAATGGAGAAAATAACAAAAAAGGCTGCTGCCATTCGTAGCAAAATACTTACCCGCGGGACCGCAGGTAGTGAGCGTAGGTCAGCTAGGGAAACACCGGCTTCAGTAACGCCGGTTCCAAAGACGCCGACTACAGAACCGCCGGCAGCTCAGCTGATTCTATCAACTCCGGTGCCTCAGGGCACTGTGGCCACTCCTGTAGGGAGGGAGGCAAAAAGAAAATCGGTCAGGCCTATCGACTCAGATGAATCTGACCAGGAAGACTCCCCTCCTTCAAACAAGAAGCTCTGGGTATGTCTTGAGAAGATGGACCACTTAATAGAGCGAATGCTAAACCATGAAGTGTTCCAGTTGGGGTCGCATATCCCCAGGGTTCCCCAACAACTCTCTGGAGCAGCCTCAGGCAGACATCCGTATGGCGAGGAGGAGTATCAGCAACACGCCTACGAGTTTCAATGGGAACCCACATCACCAGCACCTTGTTTAGGGCTGGGTGATATCTCCCTAGAGCAAGGCTCGGGAGAGCCAGGGCAGGATGAATCTGGCACTGAAGTTGGTGTCACTGCTCTTGTGCAAAAACCAGAGCACATGTGCCATGCTCCAGGTGTCCCGGATGTGGCCAGAAATTTTGCCATACCGGAGGGGACTGGTGAAGCCATGGAGGACAATCTGGCCAGCAACATTAATCATATGGCCTCTCACCAGCTCCAGGACTCCATAATGGAGGAGACTTCGCTGCGTTACCAGACACCTGTTAACTGTGCGTCGCTCAAGGTGCCCAACGTGAACTCGGCCATCTGGGGGCAAATGAGCACATCCATGAGGGGGCAAGAGCAGCGATTCCAGAAAGTCCTCAAATTGCTGAGGGCTGGGATAACAGCATTTGGACGAATGGTCCAAGGAACACCGATGTCACGTGCACAGCGGGATATGTTAGCCCTGCTGTGCAATGCTCATTTGGAGCTCAACTGCATTCGTAAAATCGCCATAAAGCCAACACTCAATCCAAGCTTTGCGGCTCTATGCAAGTCCTCAAATGTCCAGGTGCCCAATTTTCTATTTGGTGAAGACTTGGCGAAGCAAGTCAAAGATCCGGAAGAGGAGGCAAAAACCATCGGCCTCTTAAAAACATATACACCCTCGGCCATGGTACCGCCTTGCAAGCCCTTCCCCTTCAGGCGAGCTACAGACGCTGGAGCAGGTCAAGGACTGAGCAGGGGGTTTCCAGCTACACGCTGTTCGCATGCACTGCACACCCCCAACATGGCCAGGAGGTTGAGAAATCCAAGATCATCCATGGAGGTATGAGTAACTGGTTCAGTCCAGGATATATCCTCTAGGGAGCAGTCTCTGGGGGTAGGTTGCAATTATATTATGATGAATGGTGCTGCATAACATCAGATCCATTTATACTGTACAGTGTTTGGGGCTTTCGAATAGAATTTATGTCAGGAATACATCCACCCGCACAAAATACACATAGTCGGGTATTGGTTTTTTTCAAGACCAGAAACTCTACATGATGAAATTGGGGTTTTATTCCAAAAAGGGGTAATTGAAAGTACGGCATATCAGCCTCAAAAATTTGTGTCCAATATATTCCCCAGGCAGAAGAAGGATGGTGGGTGTCGAGACCTAACCCGACTAAATTCATATGTCCAGTATAGACATTTTAAAATTGATACTTTCAGTACTGCTAAGCAACTGACATCAAAAGGTTGTTATATGGCAACCATAGATCTGAAAGATGCATATTATTCAGTAACAATTCATCATCAGTACGGTAGATAATTGAAATTTAGGATGGGACAGCTGTGGCAATTTAAAGCGTTGCCCAATGGGTTAACCTCAGCCCCTAAGATATTTACAAAATTGTTGAAACCAGTTCTGGTGCTACTCCATGCCCAGAATCACATTGTGATGGCTTATCTGAATAATATTTTGATTATAAGCAACACTCAGGAGGCAGCTGAGGATTCGGTTTCAGTGACCAAACACCTGTTTGAGAGGTTAGGTTTCCTCATCCATCCAACTAAATCCAAGCTAGTACCATCGCGAATAATTGACTATTTGGGGTTCATCATTGATTCAATTGATATGTCAATGACTTTGCCTATGGCCAAAGCTGTTGAAATTATGGAGGCCTGTAGCAATCTGGTAGAGGAACAACAACTCTCCATCCGGCAAGTAGCCAGTGTCATTGGTAAATTAGTGGCGGCTTTCCCTGGAGTGCAGTTTGGACCTCTGCACTATCAGAGTTTGCAACGAGCTAAAGAACAAGCATTTAAAGAACATGCAGGTCATTTCAACAGACCAATGCAGTTGCCAGCCAAAGCTATCGCCGAGTTGCAATGGTGGATAATTAATGTCTCATGAAGTACTAAAAACATTTTGACTCAACAACCCTCAGTTAATTTACAAACAGATGTCAGTGCTTCGGGATGGGGAGCCACTGATGCCGAGTCTAGCTGTGGCGGCAGATGGAGTGTGCAAGATACATTAATCCTGCAGAGGCATGGGATAAATTACTTAGAATTGCTGGGTGCATTCTATGGCCTAAAAGCATATTGTTCAACAATGAATGATTTACATGTTCAGCTCCAGATTGACTATACCATGGCTGTTGCATATATCAATCACATTGGAGGAATTAGGTCAGTATCATGTGATAATCTGGCTATCCTCATTTGGGACTGGTGCATTACGAGAAATATCTGGGTCTCAGCTATCTACCTACCAGGTAGAGATAATGTGGTGGCAGACACCAGGTCATGCAAATTTAATGACAACACAGAATTGATGTTGAATCCAAAAGTTTGTTAAATGATTGTCAGCCGGTATGGCTTGCCAGACATAGATCTGTTTGCATCCAGGCTAAATCACCAGTTACCTAAATATGCCTCATGGGAGCCAGATCCAGGGGCAGTAGCGGTGGATGCATTCTCGTTACATTGGGGACGTACGTTCTTTTACGCTTTTCCCCCATTCTGCCTCATCAGGCAATGTCTCACCAAAATAGAGCACGACTCCGCCTCAGGCGTTCTGGTGGTTCCTGACTGGCCTACACAGCCATGGTTCCCATTGGTCCTGAGACTGATGACACAGCCATTCACGACTGTCCCCAAATGCAGCAACTTGTTGGCTCATCCGGTGACAGGAGAAAGTCATCCATGGGTATTAGTCGTATTAATCTGTTGATCTGCAGATTCTGACCAGACCGTTCCAGGGGCTCGGACTGTCGAGTAAGACCGTAGATGTGATTACTGCGGCCTGGAGAGATAGCACTAAAAAAACGATATGTATCTCATATTAAAAAATGGGAGATATTTTGTTTACAGTCAGATATATCTTATCATACTGCAAGCATACCGGATGTATTGGAGTTCCTTACTACATTGCATTTTGATGAACAATTGAGCTATAGTGCCATTAATAGTGCTCGGAGTGCTTTGTCCTCCTATTTAGGGCAAGTGTCGGCACAACAGTCTATCGGGTCTCATCCGCTAGTGTCCCGATTCATGAGAGGTATTTTTTTAACAAAAACCCTCCTAAGCCTAGATATACAGAAATTTGGGATGTGAGCATAGTTCTCAACCTGCTTCAGCGATGGGCTCCAATCACATCAGAAGTTAATACTTAAAGTGGTTATGCTCATGGCGCTAGTATCAGCGCAACGGTCCAGACATTACAAAAGGCTGGATAGCATGCCTTCTTCTGTAGATAATATGACGTTTTATGTATATGATTTAATCAAACAAAGCAGGCCAGGGATGGCTGGAACCAAAATAAGCTTTAAAGCATACCCCATTGACCTAAGGCTATGTGTAGTTACGCACCTGAGACAATATATCGAGGTGACCAAGAGTCACAGAGGCTCTGAAACAGCGATGCTCATCAGCCACAAAAAACCTCATAAAAAGGTGTCAGTACAAACTATTTCTAGGTGGTTGAAACAGGTTTTGGATTGTGCTGGAGTAGACACTCATGTGTTTAAATCTCACTCCACCAGGGCGGCGACAACATCTGCAGTGAAGGCACAGGACGTGCCTCTAGATCTAATCCTCGGGGCTGCAGGATGGTCTAGTGAATCAACTTTTTCAAGGTTCTATGACAGACCTGTCCTGGCAGTGCAAGGTTTTGGGCATGCTGTTTTGGGTTCTGTTTGATTTCATTTGTAATTTTCATTTGTAATTTCCCCCTGGGATAGAGGGGTTATTACCGTTCTTTTTATTATTAAAATGTTCATTGTATAATTTAAGCAATGTTCAATACATTATTTGTTCAATCCTTTGTCAACTGAAGCAGTGTGTCGTATGGAACTGGATCTACAGCATGAAATCACAGTGCTTTGAAATCTTCATGGAATCACTCGCGTGTCTCCGAGGTAAAATAGCAAGATATAACCAGTTTGAAGTTTGATCTTTATTTTATGAGGAGTTATGATGAAGGACTACGTCCCCTCCACTCCCGACCCTCATAATCACAAAGATCATCTGGTAGTTCTAGTCTTCTGAGTCTTACTATATCACTTCGACTGTAGTTACTGTGATTTCACGCCGCTGCTTTGAAGTATAACGCGCATGCGCTTGGCGGGGCTTCTTCACATAATCCCTCATTGTAACTCCTCATAAAATAAAGATCAAACTTCAAACTGGTAAGTTCTCATTTAATCTTACTATTAAACTGTAGTATATACCTTCGGTTCAAACCACCATCTGCAGTTCCTTCCTATACAGTTTGCCTGTTTAGGTTACTTGCCATCAAGGTTTAGATTATGCCCCGAGACCTATCCATGGCGCGCAGGGTGAAAGAACACGTGCATTAATGCTCAATCTTATGAGATTTTAAGTGCATTCTTAAAGAAGTCCGTGACTACGGTTGCAATGATGTTTAAACCCCAAACGTGCGCAGCCAATTCCCCGCTGATCACCCGTGGTACAGTCAAGTTATTTCACCAACGCTCGGGTCAGTTGTCTGTGTTTTGGTAGCGTTTTCAACTCGACTGTGATTTGTAAGCGAGTTTTAATAACAGTCTGGCTAGCAACTAGTTTCCCACTTCTCAAGGGACCCTCATGATCTCACCCTATTAATTTTAGCAAAAGACGTTTTCCTTTTAAAGCGACTGGAAGATGCCTTCACTGCCCCAGTCCCACTAGGGCCGTGACCCCCACTCTGCACACTGGCAGTCAGTGGGGTTCAGTAAACTGGGGAATGCACAGGATCTGCCCTCACCCATTAATTAGATGAGTTCAGGAGCCGGTGTAACCCGGGACCTCTGCGGCAGTCTCACTCACCGTTCACCTCCAGCCGGACTTTGCCTGAGTTTCACCTCCTGAACTTGTTCCAAAAGTCACCTCATATTCACCAGCGTCCTCAGGTGAAGTCAGGGGATATGTGAAGAAGGCAGGAACGGGATACTGATTGGGGATGATCAGCCATGATCATATTGAATGGCGGTGCTGGCTCAAAGGGCCGAATGGCCTACTCCTGCACCTATTGTCTATTGTCTCCCCATAGATCACGGATTTCCAGTCTGAGATTCCCGCGGTGAAGTTACCCGTCCCGTGTAATTGGCGTAATTGTATTCAACGTTCCCATTCTGGTCTTGGCGCTTCCACAGAACCCGTTAAATAGGCCGCCACACGGAATCCAGCTCCCCATAGAGTAACATACAGCTACCTATTATTGAACACTAGAGGGCGTTGCTACTTTTTCTAATTAGCTTAATTAATTTGTGTGCAACTTTTTGCACTGATGAGTTATGAATTCCTTCTCAATGATTTTTTAATCTAAATCTGTGCCAAATTTCAAGTGGATACCAGAGATGGGTCACAAAAGTTAAAATTTAGACACACATTGGATGTTCGGCCCACGGTCTATTCTGTTGATTGAAGAAATGAATATCTGAAGACTTGAATTTGCACTAAATTTATTGTTCAAAAAACTGGCAGTGATCCCTGTCCTTTGTCTTGCTTTTCATTCCTGGACTGCCCACAGCAGGAAAAAAATAACACCAACACAGTTTCTTCAAAATCCTCCAAATTCAATGGATGGATAACAAACCAACTTCAGTGTCTTTTCCCAGGCCTGCATTCCCAGAGTGGGAGTCACTCAATCAGCTACATTTTCTCTGCAAAATCTAAAAAACTGCTTTAGAAATGTTGCTGTTGTATGCCATGGACTAAATATTACAACCCACAGCATTGTCATTTCTCAGGTTTTTGAATTATTAAAAAATATATATATATTTATTATTAAATATAGAATAAGGTTATTTTCTTAATTTTTGTAAAAAGCTATATGGGTCCTTTGTTGAATTGCAAACAAAAAGGGGAATTTGGAACAATGGCTAAGAATGAGGAGTTCAGAAACCAGACAGTATTAGGAGGGCTACAAATTAAAACTTAGCACCAAAAGGTTGTGTAACTAAGGTCGGCATCAATGGACTATAAAACAACACATGGTATCAATGGGTTGTAGAACTTGCCTTTTTACCAAAGGATTATTGAAAGACATGGTATTAAAGAGCTTTGGGAATATCCTAGAGTGCTAATATTTTCTTTTGTGACATATTGTTAAATAGTATTCGATAATGATTTGGTGAAGCATTCTGGGTTCTTCCTATATTGAAGGTGTTGTGTAGCCCCATGTTTCTATTGCTGGTCTCAGAAATGTCTGCAAACTAACAGTATCAGGAAATATGGAGATTGACTCTTCTACATGTCTGTGCCTTTATAGATAAAATGAAGCATGTTGATGAGATTCTGACTTCTTGGAGTAGGCCTAATCTACGGGTGATGGTGATATAATGGCAGCAGAACATAGTGTTTAAGAAAATAAGTCAGTTTGTGTGGAGTGATTATAGGGAGTTAAGAAAGAGATTAATAAACAAAGTCCTTGGGGATAGTAATCTTTGGATTACACACAGTGCCGTGTGCTAGCAAGGTCAAGAATAGGACAAAACAAGAATATGTCTGGAAAGTGTCCCGACCAGCAACATCATGCATTCCTTCTCTCCAGAGATGCTGCCTGTCCCGCTGAGATACTCCATCATTTTGTGTCTATCTTCGGTGTAAATCAGCATCTGCAGTTCCTTCCTACACAGAAGAATATGTGGTTGAGGAGCTGAGGCAGGGCACATGGTTTCAGAGATCACTGGGATCTCTTCTGGAGTGGGGGTGACCTATACATGTGGGAGAAGTTACAACTGGGTGGCAAAGTGGTAGAGCTGCTGCCTTACAGCACCAGGGACCCAGGTTCAATCCTGACTACGGGTTCTGTCTGTACAGATTTTGTATGTTTTCCTTTGATCATGTAGGTTTTCTCTGGGTATTCCGGTTTCCTCCCACTCTCCACAGCCATATAGATTTGTACGTTAATTGGCTTCAGTAAAATTGTAAATCGTCCTTAGTTATAGGATAATGCTAGTGTACGGGGATCACTGGTCAGCACTGACTTGGTGGGCCGAAGGACCTGTTTCCGTGCTGTATTTCTAAACTAAACTGAATTGGAGAGTGACCAATATCTTGGGAGGGTGAATTGCTAGTGCTACTTGGGAGGGTTCAGATTAGTTTGGCACTGAGAAGAGTCCAAGAGCAGATATGAGGCAGATGAGAAGATGAGAGAAATATTGTGGTCAGAGAGAGTAGGATTAGCATTCATTACAGGCAGGTACGTGACAAAAGGAGGGGAAAGACTGATGGTTTAAACTGTATTTATTTCAATGCTAGAGGTTTAACAGGTAAGGCAGACAAACTCAGACCATGGATTGGCACAGGGGACTGGGATATTATAACCATAACAGAAACAAGGCGGAGAGAGGCGCAGGACTGGCAGTTCAATGTTCCAGGCTACAGATTCTACACGTGTGATAGAGATGCAGGTAGGAGAGGAGGGGTGGTTGCCTCTGGAATTAGGAAGGACATAACAACAGTGCTCAGAGAATATAATCTTGCTGGATCATCCATTGAGGCTGTCTGGGTAGAACTTAGAAACTGGAAGGGTATCATCACTTTGATGGGACTATATTATCGCCCCCTTCACTCCAACAGAACAGATTGTACAGTAAGGGGATTGCAGATTGCTGCAAACATAATAGGGAAGTATGAGAGAGATTTTAACTTCACTAATATTGATTGGGTCTCCCATGATGTAAAGTACTTGGACGGGTTGACATTTGTTAACTGTGTCCGAGAAAGCTTCCATAATCAGTATCCAGAGGGTGCTACTAAAGAGGACATGACATTGGGCCTCCTCTTGGAAAACATGGTGGGCAAGACTCTCGTGTGTCAGTGGGAGTGCACTTTGGAACCAGTGATCATAATTCTATTAGTTTTAGAGCAGTTATGGGAAAGGATAGGACTGGTCCTAGGAGCTACAGGGAGGTAGTCACTCCCAGACCACAGGAAGCAGACAAGTGGGTCACGGTTAGGAAGGGCAAGAGGCAGGGGCTAGAGAGTACCCCTGTGACCGTACACCTGGAAAATAGGTACTCGGGTTTGAGTACGATTGGAGGGGACAGCCTAGCTGGGGGCAGCAACAGCGGCCGGGCCTCCGGCACAGAGACCGGCCCTGATGCTCAGAAGGGTAGCAAAAAGAGGAGGGCAATTGTAATAGGGGACTCTATAGTTAGGGGGTCGGATAGGCGATTCTGTGGACGCAGTCGGGAGACCCGGACGGTAGTTTGCCTCCCTGGTGCCAGGGTCTCGCATGTGTCAGAACGTGTCCAAAAGATTCTGATAAGGGAGGGAGAGGAGCCTGATGTTGTGGTACACATAGGTACCAATGACATAGGCAGAAAAAGTGACGAGGTCCTGAAGGGAGAATTTAGGGAGTTGGGGGGAAAGTTAAGGAGAAGGACCAAAAGGGTAACGATTTCAGGATTACTGCCTGTGCCCCGTGACAGTGAGAGTAGGAATGAAATGAGGTGGAGGATAAATGCGTGGCTGAGGGACTGGTGCAGTGGGCAGGGATTCAAGTTTCTTGATCACTGGGACCTCTTTTGGGGAAGGCATGATCTGTACACAAAGGACGGGTTGCACTTGAACCTGAGGGGGACCAATATCCTGGCAGGGAGATTTGCAAAGACTACTGGGGAGACTTTAAACTAGAAAGGCTGGGGGGAGGGACTCGGGTAGAGGGGGCTAGGGGTCAGTGTGTGGGGCAAGAGGCAGAGAAGGGAAGCACTCGGACCCAAAATGTAGGCGAGAAAGATGAAAAAGATAATAGACAGAGAATAAGGGATGGTGGGTTTCTAAAATGCGTATATTTTAATGCTAGGAGCATTGTAAGTAAGGTGGATGAACTTAGAGCCTGGATTGACACCTGGAAATATGATGTTGTGGCAATCAGTGAAACATGGTTGCAGGAGGGCTGTGATTGGAAACTAAATATTCCAGGATTTCGTTGCTTCAGGTGTGATAGAATTGGAGGGACCAGAGGGGGGAGGTGTTGCATTGCTTGTCAGAGAAGATATTACAGCAGTGCTTTGGCAGGATAGATTAGAGGGCTCGTCTAGGGAGGCTATTTGGGTGGAACTGAGAAGTGGGAACGGTGTAGCAACACTTTTAGGGGTGTATTATAGACCGCCAAATGGGGAGCGAGAATTGGAAGAGCAAATATGTAAGGAGATAGCAGATATTAGTAGTAAGCACAAGGTAGTGATTGTGGGAGATTTCAATTTTCCAAAAATAGACTGGGAAACACATTCTGTAAATGGGCTGGATGGTTTGGAGTTTGTAAAATGTGTGCAAGATAGTTTTTTGCAGCAGTACATAGAGGTATCGACCAGAGAAGGGGCAGTGCTGGACCTCCTGTTAGGAAATGAGGCAGGTCAGGTGACGGAGGTATGCGTTGGTGAGCACTTCGGGACCAGTGATCACAATACCATTAGTTTCAATATAATTATGGAGAGAGTCAGAACTGGACCTAGGGTGGAGATTTTTGATTGGAGAAAGGCTAACTTTGAGGGAATGCGTAAGGATTTTAAAGGAGTGAATTGGGACACTTTGTTTCATGGGAAGGATGTAGAAGAGAAATGGAGGACATTTAAAGGGGAAATTGTAAGAGTACAACATCTTTATGTCCCTGTTAGGTTGAAAGGAAATAGTAAAAATTGGAAAGAGCCATGGTTTTCAAGGGAAATTGGACACTTGTTTCGAAAAAAAGAGAGATATCTACAATAATTATAGGAGGCATGGAGTAAAGGAGGTGCTAGAGGAGTATAAAGAATGTAAAAAGAATCTTAAGAAAGAAATTAGGAAGGCTAAAAGAAGATATGGGGTTGCTTTGGCAAGAATGGTGAAAGTAAACCCAAAGGGTTTCTACAGCTATATTAATAGCAAAAGGATAACGAGGGATAAAATTGGACCATTAGAGAACCAGAATGGACAGCTATCTGCAGAGCCAAAAGAGATGGGGGAGATATTGAACAATTTCCTTTCTTCGGTATTCACCAAGGAGAAGGATATTGAACTCTGTGAGTTAAGGGAAAAAGTAGAGTAGCTATGGAAACTATGAGATTCAAAGAGGAGGAAGTACTGACACTTTTGAAAAATATAAAAGTGGATAAGTCTCCAGGTCCTGACAGGATATTCCCTAGGACATTGAGGGAAGTTAGTGTAGAAATAGCAGGAGCTATGACAGAAATATTTCAAATGTCATTAGAAACGGGAATAGTGCCGGAGGATTGGCGTACTGCGCATGTTGTTCCATTGTTTAAAAAGGGTTCAAAGAATAAACCTTGCAATTATAGACCTATTAGTTTGACGTCAGTGGTGGGCAAATTAATGGAAAGGATACTTAGAGATAATATATATAAGCATCTGGATAAACAGGGTCTGATCAGGATCAGTCAACATGGATTTGTGCCTGGAAGGTCATGTTTGACAAACCTTCTTGAATTTTTTGAAGCGGTAACTAGGGAAATTGATGAGGGTAAAGCGGGGGATGTTGTCTATATGGATTTCAGTAAGGCCTTTGACAAGGTTCCCCATGGAAGGTTGGTTAAGAAGGTTCAATCTTTGGGTGTTAATGGCGGAGTAGCAAGATGGATTCAACAGTGGCTGAATGGGAGATGTCAGAGAGTAATGGTGGATGGCTGTTTGTCAGGTTGGAAGCCGGTGATCAGTGGGGTGCCTCAGGGATCTGTGTTGGGTCCACTGTTGTTTGTCATGTACATCAATGATCTGGATGATGGGATGGAAAATTGGATAAGTAAGTATGCAGATGATACTAAGATAGGTGGTGTTGTGGATAATGAAGTAGATTTTCAAAGTCTACAGAGAGATTTGGGCCATTTAGAAAAGTGGGCTGAAAGATGGCAGATGGAGTTTAATGCTGTTAAGTGTGAAGTGCTACATCTTGGCAGGACAAATCAAAATAGGACGTACATGGTAAATGGTAGGGAATTGAGGAATGCTGTGGAACAGAGGGATCTAGGAATAACTGTGCATAGTTCCCTGAAGGGTGGTAAAGAAAGCCTTTGGTGTTCTGGCCTTTATAAATCAGAGCATTGAATATAGGAGTAGGGAAGTAATGTTAAAATTGTACAAGGCATTGGTAAGACCAATTCTGGAGTATGGTGTACAATTTTGGTCGCCTAATTATAGGAAGGATGTCAACAAAATAGAGAGAGTACAGAGGAGATTTACCAGAATGTTGCCAGGGTTCCAGCAACTATGTTACAGAGAAAGGATGAACAAGTTAGGTCTTTATTCTTTGGAGCGCAGAAGGTTAAGGGGGGACTTAATTGAGGTCTTTAAAATGATGAAGGGATAGACAGAGTTGACGTGGATATGTTTTTCCCATTGAGGGTAGTGAAGATTCAAACAAGAGGGCATGACATGAGAATTAAGGGACGGAAGTTTAGGGGTAACATGAGGGGGAACTTCTTTACTCAGAGGGTGGTGGCTGTGTGGAATGAGCTTCCAGCAGAAGTGGTGGAGGCAGGATGGACGTGAAGGGAATGGAGGGGTATGGTCTGAGTGCAGGTAGATGGGACTAGGGGAAAACAAATGGTCGGCACGGACTGGAAGGGCCGAGAGGGCCTGTTTCTGTGCTGTAATTGTTATATGGTTATATGGTTATATGGTTATATGGTCCACCAGTTAAGATCCTAAATTGAGGCCAATTTTGAATGGGCGTTGGTCGATCCTTAGAGGTTGAATGGGAGAATCTGTTTGTGGGTAAAGGGATGGCTGGCAAGTGACAGGATTTCAAAAGTGAGTTAGCAAGAGTATATGTGAAGCATGTTCTTGTTAGGGTGAGGTTAGTGCTGGTGAGTTACTCCAGCACTTTGTGATCCATGCCTGATTACAGCATCAGCAGTTACTTGTGCCGACACAAGTTGAAATGTTCTTCCACCTATTAAATAGTTGATGACAGGCATTTGAAGTTTCAACATAGTTCAGTTTAGCAGTACAGTTAATATTTGCATCTTCTTTTTTCATGTCCATCTTCCATGTTTCAAATGTTGAAATTGTTGTCATTGTCTGTCCTGAAAAGAACACAAGCTTCTGGCGACAATCAGTGGGAGCCATCACTTGTTGCAGAACAAGTGATGGTGGTAGCAGAATTAGCTCAGGATACTTTCAGTTTCCAGCCCCGCGACGTGGATCCTTCCGTTATGGGGCCAATATTTGTATTAAATGAGGATATTACCTCACAATATACTCATTCCGCATACCACATTATGTGTTAGCACACTGAAATGATACAAATATAACTTCCATCACATCAGAACCCTTATTCCCCATCCACCATTGCCACGAGAACAAATTTACAGCCCAGAATTCTTCTCAGCATGTTCATCTTCATATTTTGAATTTTTTGTTTTTTTTATACGGTCAGATTTTCAAATTATATTACCTTCTCCTAGAGTTGGGAAAAGTCATGAAAATGTAAAGTTTGGAAGAAAGGCGTGGGAGGTGGGTGGATGGT
Source organism: Okamejei kenojei (assembly GCA_035221665.1). Lineage (NCBI taxonomy): Eukaryota > Metazoa > Chordata > Chondrichthyes > Rajiformes > Rajidae > Okamejei > Okamejei kenojei. Next base: position 40,681,813 of record CM069136.1, on the reverse strand, counting down.
GGAATGTCTGTGCTGGGGTAGAGGCAAGTGGAGACTGAATGACACAATTGGTGGAAGGGGTGCTGGCTGGGAGCTGGTTGTAAAGGTATATCCAGAGTTGATAGTAGGTGTACTTGAGGCACTAGGGGCGCCGCATGATGGCAGCATCTGCCTACAGTCTGTCTGTTTTTCTATCTTTTTTAAATTTTTAGTCTGTTTAAAAGTATGTTGTGGAGGTTTCTTTAGTATTTCTATGTAGGGGAGGTGGGTAGGGTAAGGGGGAAACCATTTCCCAGTCACTTCCTGGCGAGGATGCGACTATTCTCCGAGTCGCATCCTCACCTCCATCCTCGCGGCCTTTCCTACCGGAGACCGGCTAAAGATTCAGCGGCGGTGCAGCACTGGATTCACTGTGGAGCAGGCGATGCCCTACCTGGATTGCCGTTTGAAGCTCCGGAGTGTTGGGCCTGCCGCTTCAACATCGTGGAGCTGTGGTTTGCAGAGCTTCCAGCGTGGGCGGCGCTGACTTCAACATCACGGAGTCCTGGGATCCCTTTGCCGAGGGCCGCCAGCATGAATCTCTGCCCAGTGCGGCCTGTGGACTTCGGGAGCCGCAGACTCAGGTAGGATGTATCCGATTCGGATGTCCAAGCCGCTGAAGATGCTCTCCCGTTCCGAAGTCGGAGTTCAATCATACCTACGAGAGGGCCTGAACATCGAGCCACCCGTAGCAGCGACTGCGGGGGGGCTTCGGGAGGCCCCGACCACGGATGAACATCAAAGAACATCAAAGAGGAGGATGACTGAACTTTGTGTGTTCCCTCACAGTGTCAAAGTCAAATAAACTTTATTGTCATTTAGAAATACATCGATATATATGCAATTCCAAACGAAATTCCGTTGCATTTGGATCCCCATGCAACACGATAATTAACAGAAGGATAAAATGGATAAAATGGATAAAAGGATAAAAGGATAAAATTGATAAAATAGACAATGGTGGCAGCCCAATACATGGCATTCAGGAGTCTAATGGCTCGTGGGAAGAAGCTGTTGCAGAACCTCGATGTTCTGCTCCTTATGCTACGATATCTTTTGCCCGAGGGCAGCAGAGTGAACAGTCCGTGATGGAGATGTGTGGGGTCTTTTATAATACTGCTGGCCTTAGACACGCAACGTTTGGTCGCAATATCCCTGATTGAGGGGAGAGAAGTTCCGATGATTTTTTCAGCTGTCCTCACCACTCTCTGCACGACTTCCAGTCGGAAGCTTTACAGTCCCCAAACCAGACAGAGATGCAGCTGGTCAAAATACTCTCCATGGTGCCCCTGTAGAAAGTGGTGAGGATGGGATGGGGGAGGTGAGCTCTTCTCATCCGGCGCAGAAAGTGCAACCGCTGCTGCGCTCTCTTAACAGTTGATGAGATGTTATTTGACCAGGTCAGACTGTTAGTGATCTGCACCCGCAGGAACTTAGTGCTACTGACCAACTCCACATCACTGTCATTGATGTGAAGAGGTGTGGGACTGTGCCGGTTTTTCCTGAAGTCGACGATGACCTCCTTTGTTTTTTTGACATTCAGGATCAGGTTGTTCGTATTACACCAGTCCACCAGTTGTTTCACCTCCTCCCTGTAAGCCAGCTCATTGTCGTCCCGGATGAGGCCCACCACTGTTGTGTCATCTGCGTACTTCATGATGTGGTTTGTACTAAACCTGGCACAACAGTCGTGGGTCATCAGGGTAAACAGCAGTGGACTCAGGACACAGCCCTGAGAGGAGCCGGTGCTCAGAGAGATGATGTTAGAAGTGTTATTTCCAACCCTCACTGACTGGGGTCTGTCAGTGAGGAAGTCCAGTAGCCAGTTACACATGGGGGTGCTGAGGCCCAATGGAACCAGTTTGCTTATCAGGTGCTGAGGGATGATTGTGTTGAATGCTGAACTAAAATCCACAAACAGCATTCGCACATAAGTGATCTTCTCCTCTAGATGTTCCAGGCTCAGATGGAGTACGAAGGATATAGCGTCCTCTGTGGAGTGGTTTGGCCTGTAAGCAAACTGGTATGGGTCAAGTGTGGAGGGGAGTCTGGAGGTAATATGGTCCCTGACCAGCCTCTCGAAGCACTGCATCATTATGGGAGTGAGTGCTACAGGGCGGTAATCGTTGAGACATTGTATATTGTATTTTTTTGGCACTGGTATGATGGTGGCAGTCTTGAAACACGATGGGACAACAGCCTGGTCCAGCGAGTTGTTGACGATGGGAAACTTTTAAACCGCTGTGTGGGGGATGTTTATGTTAAAGATTATCGTGTTCTGTTCTTCTCTTTTTACTCGTATGGCTGGATGGTGACCACACATTTCACTGCACCAATTGGTGCATGTGACAATAAATGTCTCTTGTCGCTTGTCTTGTCTTGTCTTGTGGAAAGGAATTAAATCTGAAATACCATGAGAGGATGGAGAAAAGAAAACCGAGTCCTGGATATGTGAGATACTACTCTGGAATGACCGATCCTAAAAACATTGTTAGATTATAAACTAAATCTAGAAGGCTGGAATTTGAAATGCTTTTCCTTGAGATTACATTGAGTTTCATTGAAACAGTGTTGAGGGAGAGGAGGGGGTGTGGAGTTGGAGAATACATAAAGGTTATAATGGGATTGAGATAATAAAGTAAAGTGACAGGCCACTGGAAGTTCAGAGTCACTCTGGCAAGCTAGTCTGAAATGTTCTACATTTGGATTGCCCAGACATGTGATGACAAATCAAAGGCATATTGGACTCAAAATGTAGGCATGTCCACAATAACCTGTATTGCACATCAAAGGTAGACCCAAAATGCTGGAGTAACTCAGTGGAACAGGCAGCATCTCTGGAGAGAAGGAATGGGTGACGTTTCGGGAAGGAATGGGTGACGTTTCGGATCGAGACCCTTCTTCATAAGGGTCTGAAGAAGGGTTTCGACCTGAAACATCATCCATTCCTTCTCTCCAGAGATGCTGCCTGTCCCGCCAAGTTACTCCAGCATTTTGCGTGTACCTTCAATTAAACTAGCATCTGCAGTTCATTCCTACACATTCTCTCCTGAACTTGACAGGGTAGGCAGCATCTGTGTAGGCAAAGTTGCAGTGTCTAGATCCAAAATTTCCTTGCCTACACAGATGCTCGCTGCCCTGCTGAGTTCCTCCTGCAGTTTGTATTTTTGCTCCTCATCCCAGCATCTGCAGTCTTTCATGCACCAGAAAAAAAAAGGAGACTGGGGAATTAGTTATTTCCTGAGTGAATATCATGTTCGGCTGATAAGTTGCAGCATGACCTTGGCAATGGTCAGGAGTACAGCGTTCATATCGGAGGAAGGTGAGGAATGTGACCAGATGGTAATTGATATACAGATTTGTCCAGCTGAAAAATTTCAGATTGTTGTAATTATATTAGTTCGCAGATACATCAAATAAATTATCTCAAAAGAATAAAGCGAATGGTTGAAAGCAACTTTAAACAGGGCAATGGGCCAATGGGCTCAACTCTCTTTTCAAGCATTAGATTTCAAGACTAAATTTGTGCCGCAACCTGGAATTTTTATGTGGGTTATCTTATTATTTATTTACTTAATTATTATTCCCTTGTCGAAAGAAAAAATAGTCAATTCATTGCAATTATAAGTTATTTTCTTCATGGAGGAGTCAGCAATATCTTGAGAAGGCTGAGAATTATAAAGTAATTCCCAATAAACTGATCAATAACTGGTATTAATTTCAAACTGGAAAGGATTGAAACACATTATAGAGATATCTAGAGAAATAAAGAACGACAGATGCTGGTTTACAATAAAAGACTAAAAGACACAAAGTATTGGAGTAACTCCGACCGAAGAGAGTCCCGACCATGTTCTCCAGAGATGCTGCCTTACCCGGGAGTCACTTGAGCACTTAATGTGGCTTAGTTTAGAGATACAGTGTGGAAACAGGCCCTTCAGCCCATCAAGTCTATGCCGATCAGCAATCACCCATACACTAGTTCTATCCTATACACCAGGGACAATTTTTCCAGAAGCCAATTAACCTACAATCCCGCACGTCTTTGGAATGTGGGAGGAAACTGGAGCATCTGGAGAAAAGCCACATAGTTACATGGAGAACATATAATTCTATACAGACAGCACCGATAGTCAGGATCGAACCTGGGTCTCTGGCGGTGTAAGGCAGCAACTCTACCGCTCCACCACTGTACTGCCTTTGTGTCTTTTTTTAATAGAGACCTGGGTATTTTTGTGCATGAATCGCAAAAAGGCTAGCAAGCATGTGCCGTAAGTGGGTGGGAAGTAACAAGCATTCTTTGGATTACCGTGCAAGGAAAAAGACTTATATTTATAAATTGGCAGCAGCTTTGAATCAAACTGAATGCAAGTGCTTTCTCAGCACTATAATTTGAAAGTTGTCATACATATGCCATGTCAACTGACATGAGGAAAGACCACCAGAAGCTCGTGATGGTTACAAAGATGTAAACCAAATAAAAATGAAGAATCAGGAGCTTTATAATTCATTCAAAGACAAGTAGATAAGGTGAATCTTGACTTCCAAAGTCTGAAGTTCAGTTTTTCATCTGTTTTTCAATCCTGGTATGTGTGACTTTTTTGAATTGGTAAACATTATATTTCCTCATCCATTTCCAAAAGAGTAAAATAATCCTAACATTTATGACAAAGCCTGTAACTGGTTTCTGTGTCATCTAAAATCTGATGTTTTACTAAGTTAAAGGATGGTATTTAGCCAGCACAAATTTAACTGTGACTGGGTATATTGGGTACAACCTTGAAATATCTGTGTACTCCATTTCACAGGGACCTGCCAGAGTGAGCCCGTGATCCTTTGGCAAAAGCAGTCAAAATAATTGAAGGAAAGATAGCCAACGTATAGGAAGAACATGTATACAGAAAAAGAGGGTGATGTAGCAATATTAATCTGTGCAGTGGGAAGTTAATGTCCTGGATGCATAGATCAAGACGTGGTATTATAATTATTTTAGGTAAGGGTTGATTGATGATTTTGTAGTAAATGAGCTTTTGGGTAAGAGCAACTATAATATGACGTAACTTTACACTGAGTTTGGAATTGGTGTGGTTCAATGCAAAACTAGGGTCTTTGAAACTAAGCAATGGATGTATGAAGGTGGAGGAGGAGAGCTGGCAGTGCTTGATCAGAAGAACACATTGAAAGGTTTGCTTGCGGATGAGCATTTGAAGAAATAATACATAAGATTCCAAATATATATATTCCGTTAAGGCACAAAAATCGACCAGGAAAAATGATTTAACCATGGCTGTCAAGAGAAATTAAAGCTAATATTAAATCAAAGGAAGAGGCTAATAAGTGCAATAGATTTAGGAGCATTTTAAAACTCAGCAGGAAGGACAACTAAATTGAAAAATAAAGAAAAAGTAGAATATAAGAGAGGGTTAATCGGGCAGGAAACATAAAAATGTACTTAACAACTTTTATGGGCACGTAGAAAGGAAAGGACTAGCAAGGGCACATGTAGCCGTTCTACATATGAGGACAGTAGAGTTTATAATGGAAAATTATAAAATGACCGGGGAATTAAACAATCATGTTGTACCTATCTAGTTTAGTTTAGTTAAGTTCATTGTCACATGTACCGAAGTACAGTGAAAAGCTTTTGTTGTCATAGAGTCATAGTGTGAAAACAGGCCCTTCGGCCCAACTTGCCCACACTGGCAAACAATGTCCCAGCTAGCCTAGTCCCACTTGCCTGCGCTTGGTCCATAACCCTCCAAACCTGTCCTATCCATGTAGCTGTCCAACTGTTTCTTAAACAATGTGTGCTAACCAGTCAGCAGAAAGACAATACATAGAAACATAGGAACATAGAAACATAGAAAATAGGTGCAGGAGGAGGCCATTCGGTCCTTCAAGTCAGCACCGCCATTTATTGCGATCATGGCTGATCGTCCCCTATCAATAACGCGTGCCTGCCTTCTCCCCATATCCCTTGACTCCACTAGCCCCTAGAGCTCTATCTAACTCTCTCTTAAATCCATCCAATGGCCTCCACTGCCCACTGTGGCAGGGAATTCCATAAATTCACAACTCTCTGGGTGAAAAAGTTTTTTTTCACCTCAGTCTTAAATGACCTCCCCTTTATTCTAAGACTGTGGTCCCTGGTTCTGGACTCGTCCAACATTGGAAACATTTTTCCTGCATCTAGCTTGTCCAGTCCTTTTATAATTTTATATATTTCTATAAGATCCCCCTCATCCTTCTGAACTCCAGTGAATACAAGCCTAGTCTTTTCAATCTTTCCTCATATGACAATCCTACCATCCCAGGGATCAATCTCGTGATTACAACCGAGCCATTTACAACGTACAGATACATGATAAGGGAAAAATGTTAAGTGAAAGTAGGAATTGTTACTGCAGGAATAGAGATTTAAGAGTGTGGAGCAATTGTAATATGAGTTTGAAGATCTGCTTCTGTGGCTATCATGCAAATTGTCGCCTGGGTTGAGCACCATCTTGCATCTTTGTTGTTGTTTTTCTGTCGTCACAGAAGTCATGCAAATATATTGACTGATACTGATATTGAATATATTAGAGAACCAAAGGTTTATCAATCATGAGAAATGGAAAGGAAAAAGTATGTCAAAAGCTGATCAGAGAGGAGTTAGGGAGCTGGAAGGTTGATAATCAAAAAAAACTGATGGCCTACATTCCAAACCACCTACGTATTTATCCAAGTCATTTATATATATTGTCAAATGGTCTCAATCTCTGCAGCACACCTTTTGTTACAGATTTCCAATCAGAAAAATACACATCCACTCTGCTTCCTAACACCAAGCCAAGTTTGAATCCAGTTTTCCAATCAACCTTGAATCCCTTGTGCAGTACTGGACTAACTTACCATATGGGATCTTGTCAAAAGACTTACTATAGACCGTGACAAAAGATATGGTTTGTCAACTGACATAGCCATGAGATGTTCTTGAATGCATCAGCCAAATGTAAGGCACTGGGACTACATTAATTGGGGTTAATCAAACTCACATCAGGCACCTTTAGCTATTTTGCAATGGTTTAACAATTTTTTTATTGTCACGTGTGCAGCGATATAGTGAAAGTGTCTGTTCTGCACGCTATCTACCAAATCACACCAGACATTGGTACAACAGATCCTCTTCTGAAACAGCACGCAGTGTCGTCATGCTCTGGTGCCATTCCGTGACTACCAAATCTTTGAAATCCAATTTAGGGGTGAGGAGACATGGAATTCTTATATCTCTCTTTTTAAGGACCAGTGTCCTGATGACACTGGATCGATGAAGAAAGGAAGGCTTGATCCAGTGTGATGCCCTTGGCTCCATCCACCGTTGCTCTGTGCAGCTGCTGCAGGCCGCACATGAATTGACTCTGCTGTTGACCTTCCCGCGGCTAGCTCCACCACAACCATGACTTGAGACCACCGTGAACATATGTTGGTCACCTCCAGCAACTGCCCCTCTGCTTCCATGCACTGTGATGAACATGTTCTGAATTGACCACAGAATACTAGAGTGCCTTCCGAGGGACGGAGGTAAGCTCACCAACTGCTCACAGCCACCGACCCTCTGCTTCACCTTGCACCACCGCCATCTTGGAGTCATTGAGCCATTGTTGCCGAGTTCGAGGAGCTTTCCAGACTAGGCTTATTTTTTTCACTTTGCACATGGTCATAGACATATCTGCTCTGTCTTGGAATAATAGGGATATTTGTGTACCCAGAGATACAGCTGTCACAAAACTAATTTTGGATGTCTGGAGCTCTCTGTCCTCAAACATTTTACATCATCCATATGAATGACTTTGTCCTGGCAAAGATGATTGTGTATTCGGAGGGATCTTATCAGCTCTCATTGTAAATATGTAATTCAATTTGTCAGACTCAAAGTATTGAAGTAAACAGTGGTCATAGTAGCTATCGAAATTGCATTGAATTACCTGCTATTATTTTTTGTTCTTAAGAGCACAAAAACTCAATGTTCTTTGAATTTGGAGGGTCTCCACTGAAATGATCTCCAAGACAGTGCCTGCTTGTCGGGATGAATAAAAACCTTTTGCATTTCTCAGCTTCAGTCTACAGTGGCCTGGTCATGGTCACGGCAGCCCTTTCTTACTCCTAAATTCTACTAATAGAGACTTATTGACTGATCCCTCCAGGATATCTTTCCAGGGAACTTCTGTAATATGCCCCTGATGAATGGTGTGACTCGTGTTTCCCTTTTGAAACTGCTCTGTCATGCCTGACACGTCTGCACCCCAGAACACTGAGCTGCCAGTCTTGCCTTTCCTTCAAACCACATTTCAGTGATATTGTCAATCTTATAATCCCTTGCACTGACCTGGGTACCAATGGACATCCTTTCAACCAACTAGCCCGCCGCCACGTATCCCCAGTTTTCAGTTGCATGACTTTTCTTTAGATGATGACATGGATGCAATCTCGATTTGGCAAACAATCAAAGATGATGCAACTTTTCTAAATCAGATATATTGGAACATAATACGACACTTCTTGATAACACCTATGAACACTTTTCCCCTTTGGCATAAACTCAACCTATTGTTAAGAGCAAGGTCTGCTGCAATGGTGGTGAAAGTGTTAATATTATAGTGACTACAGCAGCTCACATGAGACAATTGCCTACAGTCAATAATTTAATATTTGCACTGTAATCGTATAAATGGTGTATACTACATGTGTATGCAATATACTACTGCACTAACAGTATAGTAATGTGTTAATATTCTTCAATGATGTACTGACAATGCCTCAATGTGCTAATGGTTCTCTGATGTGATGATTGACAATGATGAAATGTACTAATGTTTCCTTTCCATCATCCACTGACAATAAAGTAATTTTACAATACTTTTCTCTCCAAAGATTGTACTTGCATTGATGACATGCAAAGAAAACTAAAAGGCCTGCTGGTTTACTGGAAATTGTATAACAACTAAATATCTTTGGGGTGTGATATATTTTGTGCTTTTGCCACATTTTCTGCAAAATTGTTAGTACTGTTTAGAGTTCATTTTAAATTGGTCATACAATATTAATCTAGAATTGTATTCTGTAATGTCACCATGACATTTACACTTCAGCCCTTGCTAATCTCAAGCATTGAGTTATGTATGTATATTCTTTTCCGTCAGTTCTCACTGTTCCCAATGGACTTTGGATTTGAATGTTGGCTTTCAGTAACTAATATTTCCATCAGTTTAAAAGCTTTAAAAAAAATCTCCCTAGACTAAAGTTTTAAGAGATGTGTGCTGAATTTACTGGGAATTGAATCAAGGCTGCATTAAAACAATCAAAATTGGAAGCACACACAAAATCATTTCAGTACAATACTGCCAATTTGCGGCACAGGTTAGAGGAGGCTGACTATTTCCTGAGTGGAGAGAAGACAAGGCCAAGCTGATGAGGTTGAACCTGAGACCATCACGTGATTGACTTGTTGGCTTTATAAGTCAAAGCAGGCAATACAATAAATTTGCCTGTGTTACCTTTTAGTGTAAGCCACTGAAAAATAAACCTAAACGTTACCTATACTTTTGTGAAAATTGAATAGTAATTGTTGACGATTAAATATGTTCACGAACCTACAATTTTATTGTCTTCCTTACTTTTTATTGTTTAAAGTCTGTGTTATAACAACTGATCAGGAGGAAAATATTAGTTACCTGACCAGCTGAGGGTTTTCATCATGTTCTCATTTTTATACAATTCACGCAGTAAACTACCACAAAAGCAGTGATTAATAGGATCTCCCATCAACAGCAATAAAAATGCAACTAAACCTTTGGTGCATAATTCAATCACACACGTAGAAGGCAATTTGTCTATTGTCTATATTGTCTATTGTCTATTATATTACTCAACAAAAAAAGTTGTGCTGAAAGGGGTCAGCTGAAGGACAAAGATAAAATATGGGCGCAGCAATCAAGAGGGAAAGTAGGAAGAGATCACTGTTGCTTTCCAAATTAACTAAATCTGGAAAAAAATATAAGAAGGAGAAGCAGCACATGCAAGAATTATGGTCATAATGAAAATAAATAAGGTACTGAATAAATATCTCATATCTGTCCTTGGTCAAGAAACTTGAGTTGGAGCACCAGGAGCGAATTGGATCAACAAGTACAGTCGCTTTGTGGGGAATGCTGTGGGCTCTTGTCTGGGTGAACTAAGATTTTGGAGGATGGGGTTTCTGTTTTGCCCAAACTAATAGACTTTTTCAAGCAAGTGACAAACCAAGTTTACTTCCAAAACGCTTAACTAGAAACATTATTGCTCAAGGCCATTTCTTTAAGAATTCACCATAAACCCAAGTACTAGTGCATAAGATGGTTAAAAGATGGCCTACTGATGAGAGGAGTTGTGTCAGGGAGAATGAAATTGATTACCTCAGAGCTCGGCACTGAATTTAATTTACTTAAGTAGCCTAGATTCAGAAACCCAATGCAACACATTGGTCAAGTTTGAAGATGATACCAAAGTTGGAGAAACTGAAATTAGTAAAGATGGTTTAGAAATTGCGAAATGGTTGGATCTCAATATGCAAATTGGTAGAACAATGAAAGATTAGATGATACACAAAGAAAAATATGTGACATGCACATTCTATGAAGCTGAAAGAGACATTGAAGACTTGGAAGCTATGCTAAGTAAATGAATAAATACAGGAAATATAAAAATATTAGAAAAGGGAATAGGGGCAGGCCATGTAGATGCTCACAGATGCTTCATCATTCAAAACGATCATGGATTATACTGAACCTCATCCTCTTTCCACCCAATGTCCATATCCCCTGATGTCCTCAATGAGTATTTATTGATCTCAGCATTAAACATACTCTACACCATCTGAGGTAGAGAATCTGATTTTGACCTAAGCTCTACTTTACTGCCTGTACCCTTGCTCCGCATATTTCCTTTAGATTTTGCACCTCTCAGCTAAAATCCTTGCACTCCCGTATTTGACATTGCAAAAATAGTCAAAGTCAAAAGTCAAAAGAGTTTATTGTCATGTGTCCCTGACAGGACAATGAAATTATTTCTTTGCATAGCACAACAGAACATAGTAGGCATTGACTACAATTATATACGTAAATACACACATGAATGAATAAATTGATAAAGTGCAAATAACATATGGAGGGGTATTGGGAAACTGGGAAATTGGTTCTGACTGTCTACATTATAGGTCATAATGTTATAAACTTCTATCAGATGTCTTCTCAGCCCTGATGCTAGGTATAAAACAATCCAAGTTTGTCCAACCCTTCCTTGTAGTTAATCCCCTCTAATCCAGGCAGATTCTAGTAAATCCCTTCAAAGTCACTGTAAAGGCTTCACGTCCTTCTTGTAATGAGGTGACCAGAACTACCCAAGTACTCCAATGTTGCCTCACCAAAGTCCTATAAAGATGCAACATGACATCCTGACTCTTAAATTCAATGCCCTAAACGATGAAGGCAAGCATACCATACACCCACTTTGCCACTCATGTACCAAGTACATGGCAATAAAGCATCAATTAAAGTATCAATCAATCAACGACTCTACTTACTCCTATTAATAAAGTTTGGATGACACACCATATTGAAACATAGAAACATAGAAAATAGGTGCAGGAGTAGACCATTCGGCCCTTTGAGCCAGTACCGACATTCAATATGATCATGGCTGATTATCGAAAAATCAGTACCCTCGTTCAGGCTTTTTCCCCCATATCCCTTGATTCTCTTAGCCCTAAGAGCTAAATCTAACTCTCTCTTGGAAACATCCAGTGAATTTGCCTCCATTGCCTTCTGTTGCAGAGAATTCCACAGATTCACAACTCTGTTTGTCAAAGTTTGATAAGGAAAAATAAAGCCTATGGCAGGTGCAAGCAAGAGGAATTTTGGAAGTATCTTGAAGAACATGGACAGTGTAAGAAAGAACATAAGAAAGAAAATAGGAAGGCAAAAAGAAGCCATTAAATATCCATGGCAAACAAGATCAAGGATAATCTCAAGACCTTCTCTGTATATCAGCAGCGAAAGGTTTGCCAAGGACATGGGGTAACCAATGTGTGGAACAAGGCAGGCGGGTGAGGTCCTAAATTAATACTTATCCATATTCACCAACGAGAAAGATGTTGAAGATCTTTAGCTCAGGGAAAAGCACATAAATAAATTGTAACAGCTAATTACTAAGAGGGAGAAGGTACTGGATAACATAGGATGCAAAAGGGTTGCTAAATCCCTAGGACCAGATGGATTATCTATCCCAGGTTGTTAAACCTTATGAAGGGAATAGATAACTGGGGCTCTGACGATGAATCTGCATCACTAGCCACAGGTGCTAGAAGACTAGCGAATAGCAAATGTTGTTCCTTTCTTTTTGAAGGACTACCTTATATCACCAGCCTGTGGGCACTAAACTATCGGGAAAAAACCTTAAAGGATTTCATAAGTTCATAAGTTATAGGAGCGGAATTAGGCAATTTGGCCCATGACGTCTACTCCGCCATTCAATCATGATTGATCTAACTCAACTCCATTCTTCTGCCGTCTCCCCAAAACTCCTGACAACCTTACTAATCAAAAATCTTTCAATCTACGCCTCAAGAAAACTCACTGACTTGGCCTCTAAAGCCATCTGTGGCAATGAATTCCACAGATTCAACACCCTCTGACGAGAGAAATTCCTCCTAATCCTTCTAAAGGTACGGCCTTTTATTCTGAGGCTATGGGCTCTAGTCCTAGACTCTACCACTAGTGGGAACATTCTTTCCACATCCACTCTATCCAGGCCTTTCACTGTCCGGTAAATTTCAATAAATTCCCTCTCATCCTTCTAACTCCAGCAGGTACAGTCCTGGTGCCATCAAACACTCATCATATGTTAACCCACTCATTCCTAGGATCATTCTCGTAAACTTCCTCTGGACCACCTCCAACAAAAGCATATCCTTCCTCAGATATGGGGCTCACAATACTTCAATACTGCTCACAATACTCCAAATGTGGTCTGATCAGTGTCTTATAAACCCTTAGGATTACATCCCTGCTTTTATATTCTAGTTCTCTTGAAATAAATGCTAACATTGCATTTGCCTTCCTTACTACCGATTCAACTTGCATATTAACCTTTTAGGAATCCTGCACCAGCACTCACATGCCCCTTTGCACCTCTGATTTCAGAATCATCTCTCATTTAGAAAATAGTCCACACCTTTATTCCTACTATCAAAATGCATGACTGCACACTTTTCTACACTGTATTCCATCTGCCACTTCTTTGTCCAGTCTCCCAACCTGTCCAAGTCCAACTGCAGAGTTCCTGCTTTCTCTACCTACCTGCCCCTCCACTTATCTTCATATCATCCACAAACCAGGCAACAAAGTCTTCAATTCCTACATCCAAATCATTGATATACAATATGAAATGTAGCTAGTCATTAGCAGCCAACCAGAAATATTTATTGCCCCTCTTTGCCTTCTGCCATTCAGCCAACCTTCTATCCATGCTAGTATCTTCCAATACCATGGGCTCTCATCTTGGTTAGAAGCCTCATATATGACATCTTATCAAAGGACTTCTTTGTAAACAGTATCCACTGTCCCGTCTTTGTCTATCTTGCGATTTACTTCTTCGAAGAGTTCCAACAGATTCATCAAGCAAGATCTCCCCTTAACAAAAACATGCTGACTTTGGCCTATTTTATCACGTGCTTCTAGGTACTCGGAAAGGTCGTGGGGAGATCCCCCCGCCACGGGTACCATGTACTCCTGTGCTACCTGCGCCATGGTCGGATAGTTGGTGACCAAACCTTCTCTCCCACCTGGTTCGCCAGGTGAGGAGGGAGCTGTTGACCCACAGCAGGGCCAAAAATAAGACCTGTCAAAGGATGGATGAGCTTCTAGTGATCCAACGGCCATCTACACTTCAGTAAACGTTGTGATCACTGTCGTACAGAGCATTGCAAGGCACCGTGCCCATTGATGTTTTCAACGATGATGATGATTTATAATTAACTCCAAAATCCTATTGACCACTGAAGTCAGGCTAACAGGCCTATTGTTTCCTCTTTTTTGCTTTGCTCCCTTCTTGAACAGCAGAGTAACATTTGGAGTAATTACTCCAGTGATTCTTGAAAAATCACCACTCATTCTACCATAATCTTTTCCACCTCCTTTAGAGTGTAGTCCATCAGGTCCAAGTGACTTATCTCCCTTCAAACCTTTCAGCTTGCCAAGCACCATCTCCTTAGTAATAGCCACCCCACTAACTTCTTCCCCTGACTTTCTTTAATTTCAGGCACGTTATTTGTGTCTTCTATAGTGAAACTTATGCAAAAAAAGTATTCAATCCATCTGCCATTTTTTAATTCCCCATTATCACTTCTCCAGCATTATTTTCCAGCAGCCAATGCCCACTCTTGCCTCTTTCTTACAACAGAGGATGTACTTCGTACGGCAACTGAGGAAGCACAATCTGCCACAGGCAATGATGGTCCATTTCTACACGGCCATCGTAGAGTCTGTTCTCACCTTCTCCATCATGGCCTGGTTTGGCTCAGCCACCAAGCACGACACCTGGAGGCTGCAGTGAATCGTCAGATCAGCAGAGAAGGTTATTGGCCGCAACCTTCCCTCCATTGATGAACTGTACACTGCAAGGGCCAGGAAGCAAGCGGGCAAGATCATCTCTGACGCCTCTCACCCCGGCCAGACTCTTTGAATCACTTCCATCTGGAAGGCGACTCTGGATTGTTAAAGCTGCCACAGCCAGACATACAAACTGTTTTATCCACGAGTAGTTGCTCTACTCAACAACCAAAAATCTGTAGCCTCCCTTTGATCTGGTATTTTGTTGGTTCACATGCTTGATCAATGGTGTTTTATCATTAATGTTTTATTATTATTAATGTTTAGTATTTTCTGAGTCATTCGTAACTGTCACTGTATGTCATGTTGTTACTTGTGGGCGGAGCACCAAGGCAAATTCCTTGTAAGTGAATACTTGGCCAATAAACTTACTTATTTATTTATATATCTGAAGAAGCTTTTCGTATTCTATTTTATATTATTGGCTAGCTTACCTTTATATTTCATCTTTTCTACCTGTATTGCCTTTTTAGTTACCATTTGTTGGTTTTTAAAAGCTTCCCATTCTCTAGCTTTCCATGAATCCTTGCAAAATTGTATGCCTTTTCTTTTAGTTTTATGATCCAATGTCATCTTTTGCTAAATTTCATTCCTTACCAGCACAGCTACCCCACCCCCTCCGCACAAAATCCTGGAGTAACTCAACGGATCAGGCAGCATCACTGGAGAAAAGGAATGGATGTCCTTTTGGGTCGAATCCTTTCTTTGGACTCTTTTTGATAGGATGTGTAACCTTGGATATTCAGCTCCCAGCTCTGATCCTCATTCAGCCACTCCTCTGTGATGCCCACAACATTATACTTTCCAGTTTCTAACTGCGCTATAGGCTCAGCCACATTGTTCTGTATATTGTGTGCATTCATAATAACACTTTTAGTTCAATATTAACCATCCCTCTTCTCACATTGTTCCTGATTTTCCCTGACCTTAGACTCCTATCCCTTCTTAAACTTTCTGTCCTATTACTTCTGGAGACTTCAGTAAACTCTCCTGCACTCTCCTTCCCTTGAACTTCATCCATACATTTCCATTTTGTTGACTCCACACCCCCACCTAGGTTCATCCAGATGCGAGCAAAGCTCCTTCAATTTGCAGTCAAAGTGCGGGAAGTAGCTGAGAGACTGTTTGGGTACTTGCTGTGTAGGAATGAATTGCAGATGCTGGTTTAAACCAAAAATAGACACAAAATACTGGAGTAACTCAGCGGGGCAGGCAGCATCTCTGGAGAGAAGGAATGGGTGACATTTCGGGTCCAGACCCTTCTTCAGACGATACTTGCTTCCCTTCATACAGATGTATCATGCGCTCTACTTAAGATTTCGTTTCAGCTCCAGGTAAACCTGTGCTAAACCCATGGAGTTTTCACTCTCAGATCAGTTTTTAATCTCTTCCCACTGTAGAGAGCGCTTAGGTAAAGCTTTTCCTTTGTTCGAAGAAGAATGAAATTCGAGGGAGGGAGTATCTTAAAAGTTGATGATGTCCAATCATTTGTGAATGTCCTTCAGGCAAGGCTTAACCTAATTTTCCTCATTATTTATTATTTTTTTAAATTATTTCTGTATTCATTCTTATGAAGTATAAATGTTGCTATTTCTTTACAAGTTGTGAATGGAAAGGAGTAAATAAAACTCCTCTCAGATTTTGGCGCAAGGCTTGGTAATTTTTTTACAATGAAAAGTATGTTGTAATGTGTGGCATGTTACAGAGTATAGACTTGAGATAAACCAAACCTTGGGAAATTACAAGCATACAGGCAAATGTTTTGCTTTGATTAATTTTAAGAGTGTTGAGCTTGTCCCAGGATTTGCTGCTTCTCTGGATTTGCTGTTTGTGAGCATTCTGTTCCATTGGGAGCACTGTGTTGTCAAATAACATCAATATTTCTTTCCTGTTTTGTACCAATTACCATTACATTTAGCAACCTAAAGCTAAAGTTTGAAATGCTCCCTTGCCTCCAAGGAAGAAAAGCCTCTGCGAATTTAATAACAGGATACTAGCAGATTGGTGCAGGCTCTAAATTAGTAAACACATAATTTGTACCCCATACAATTCTTCTCAGGCTGTCCCTTGGGATTGAGAGTAACTCACATGCACTCTGGGTTTGTTGGTTCTGAGGTGGCTGATCAGGCCTATGTGGGAAACACAGACCTTCTGCAGATGAGGCAGAAGATGCCTGGTGGTGCATAGTCTCTGAGGTCATGCACCCGTCCCACCATTTTGTTGTGGTCCCAATGAATGGACGGTGTTCACAGTTTCATTCCCGCTACTTCTTCTCCATTCTTTGTGCATTCATGGGTTACGGATTGCCATGTGGTGATTGGCATGTTGTATTTCTTCAACAAGCCTTTGAGCACTTTCTTGAATTTTTTCTCTTCCTCTGCCAAAGGTAGGAGTAGAGTGTCTGTTTTTGGGGGAAAAAAAAACAAAGTGTTGGAGGAGATTATACAGCAAATGGACATTTCCCTCCACGGTTGCTAAGTGGCCTGCTGAATTACCCCAGTACTTCACTTTTTGCTCAAGATTCCAGCGTCTCCAGTCTCTCGTGTCCCCACCTGTCAGTTTTGGGAGTCTGGTGTCGAAAGCTGACTGAGTATAGTCAAGGGTTCACTGCTGGGAATGTTGGTCTGGGAGAGGACACTGGTGTTAGTTTCTTTTCTCTACAAGTAAATTTGGAGGATTTTCTGGAGGTATCTTGCCAGTGCCTTGAGTTTCCTGTGGGAGTGGAGGACACGTAAACCATGAGTTTATTCCAGGTCTGAGCTCCTTATTTTCGAAAACCTATTTCCTCAATTGCGCTAGGCTCTGCTTTCTATTGAAGGTGGTGGCAAAGGTAATCACCAATGCTTGTGGCCAAGTGATAGTTCTTAAAGTATGGGGAATGGTCCACTTTTTCAAGGGGCTGATGATGAACCTCTATTGGTGGATGGCAGTTTGGTGTTGTGGAGCAGGGAGATGCAAGGCCCATCGATCTTGACTTCATCTCTTGATCCAGTAGGTCCACAACATTACTACTGCTAACATGGAGCAGTGTTGAATAAGGTTGCCCCTCTCTTTTCTCACTCACCATAATGTTTTAGCACACTCCTCACAATTTCCAGAAGATGTGGATTTCCTTTAAAGAATTAATGGCAAATTGTTCAAACTACAGAGACTGCACTCTGAAACCAAAGTTACCCAAAACTCAGTGGCTGAACTGCAGTATTCAGATGGCTCTCGTGTTTGTGCCACAGAGCACCTGAGCTCTAACCCCTATCTGACAGGTTCAGTGAAAGTTATGAGAAGGTGGGTCTTGTGTTCAATCCTACATATGTGGTGTAAGCAAGCTGAGGTCTGAAAAGGAAAATAAAAGCACAGAACAATCGTCCTCTGATTGTTGAGCTGCCATGCTCGCTGGTCATCTATTGTTGGAACATAGGCTTTCTTGCTGTGGGATTCTGTCAGTGATGGAAAAGCTTCAACTCTACCTGATCATGAATGGCAACAGAGCCCCACAATTTCCCTTACAGCTATAGAGGCTCTGCCTTCAGCTGTTTAAATTCAATGCTTTGCGTTCCTCTTTAAAATCCACAAAATCAAAAAATACTCCACCACTATCAAAACAACTTTTAAAAAATGTCTGAAGAAGGTCCTGACCTGAAAGCTCTCCTATCCATGTTCTCCAGAGATGCTGCCTGACCCGCTGACTTTAGGTATGTTACGAAACTTACCTTCAGCGGCGCTGCAGTTCTGCCACTGGCCGTGTGCGCGACTTTGGCATCTTTGAGAGGGGGGCGGGATTAAAATCCCGTTTTCTCCTGCCTGTCGGAGTCGATCTTTCTCAGGCTCTTCTGCTGCTGCAGAAAAATCGCTCCGACATCCGTTCTCTGAAGTTTTTTTAAAATATCGCTGGATAATTTAATCGCAAGAGTAAAATAAAAATCGACTTCCAACGCCGTCAACACTGACAACGGTACGGATCTCCCGTACAGGCCAAAACATAAGGTAAACTGTTTATTTTACATATAAACTTGCTTCTTATGATTACTTTAATCCAAATTTCATCGGCGAAAAGGTGATTTAGGCCCCATACGAACCGGCAGTATTTTTCCTGCCAATATGGGGTTTAAATTCTCCGCAAACCGCAACGTTCCAATGGATCACATTCCACAAAATCCCACTCACAAGATGATTTAAATAGCCATTAATTTACGGGAATTAAACACTAAATTCCTTCCATTTGGCCTATAAATTAATGACAATGAGATTTAAAAATCATGTTATATTGTGAATTCTTGTGTGAATGTTATATGGACACTTAAACCGCTGTCTCACGGTGCGAGTCGACCCACGAGTGACCCCGAGTTTAAAACAAATTGAACTCATGGTAATCATGTACAATTAACGTAGCGGGAACGTCGGAACTCGTGGACGCAACTTAGCGACTCGTGGCGCTAACGGCAGGTACCCGGGAAACTTGTTAACTCTTGAAATATGTTAAACATGTTTAAAAATTTCCACGAGTCATATTTACTCTTGAAGTTAAAATTTGAAACCTTTAAACTCGTTGTAAGGACGTAGTGGCCTGTGAGTTTACCGTAGTGACTCTTGAGTCTACCGTGGGTTTGGCCTGTGTGCCAGAAGTGAAATGTTGAAGATTAGTCATCTCCAGAGAACTTGGATAGGTGACGCTCGGGTCGGGACCCTTCTTCAAACGTTAGACCCTTCTTTCACCCGAAACGTCACCTGTCCATGTTCTCCACAGATACTGCCTGACACGTTTATTTACTCCAGCACTTTTTGTTTTGTAAACCAGCTTCTGTAGTTCCTTGTGTTCCAAAATGTAATGCTTTATAAATGTCCAGAGATGCTTCTTGTCCCGCGGATTTACTCCAGCACTTTGCATCTGGCTCCCTGGAGACCTCGCTTCCCACGCAATCTGACATCTACCGTGCATACATTGCCAACTGTTGTTTTGGCAGCAGCAACATAATCTCCCGGTTAGTACACTCAGTGTTGCTGAGGCCTAGTTTATGTAGAGACAAGAAACTGCAGATACTGGAATCATGATCATAAAACACACACAAAGTGTTGGAGGAACTCACACAGCGCTGGAGTAACTCAGCAGGCAGGCAGCATCAGCAGAGGGAATGGACAGACGTTTATTCGGCTCGAAAAGAAGGGACCCGATCCGAAACGTTGCCTATCCATTCCCTCCACAGATGCTGCCTGACCCGCTGGCTCACTTCGACACTTCGTGAGTTCATGTCATAGGAGCATAATTTGGCCATTCAGACCATCGAGTTGCTCCAACACTTTGTGTTTCGCTCAACATGCCAGCATCTGTGGTCCCCCATGTCTCCATTTGACAGCTGGAAGAACTCAGCGGGTCATGGAGTCTGAAGAAGGACCCTGACCCGAAACCTCGCCTGCCCATTTCCTTCCACCGATTTCATGTAGTCACTTTCTCGCCGGTGAGCTACAACGAGTGCAACCGCCACTGCTCCACCTTGGATCTCAGCAGGAACAATATCTTCTACATCAGCCCGGCGCAGTTCAAGAATCTCTCATTCATCAAGTGTCTTAACCTGTCTGCAATGCCCTCAGCCAAACCCTGAATGGTTCCGAGTTCCTTTCCCTCCCTCACCTGCGCTACCTGGGCCTCTCAAACAACTGCATCGACCTCCTCTACGAGTCCGCCTTCTAGGAGCTGCAGGAACTTCAAGTGCTGGACCTCAGCAACAACAACCACTATTTCCAGATAGAAGAGTTGACGCACAGATTCAACTTCATCCACACCCTCACCAATCTTTCCAAGCTGATCATGAGCAAGAACGACATCTATACCTCAGCCGACTCACAGCTGAGGAGCAATTCGCTGAGCGTGCTGGAGTTCCGGGACAACCACTTGAATTACATGTGGAGTGATGGCAATTACATGTACATTGAGTTCTTTGAGAACCTCTCCAACCTGAGCCGCCTCAACCTCTCGGGCAACAGACTCGCGTTCATGCCGCACGATGTGTTTGACCACCTGTCCCCGCTACTCAAGGAGCTTGTGCTGAGCGGTAACCAGCTACGGAGCTTCAACTGGGGCAGGCTTTACCTGCTAGGCTGGTTGGAGATACTGGACCTCGGTAGCAACCTGTTGACCACGGTGCCTCGCATGCTGTCCAACTGCACCCAGACCCTGCTCGTCTTCAACCTCACCCGCAACCAGATCTCCAAGCTGACCAAGGACTTCCTGCGGAACGTGACCTCCCTGCAGTACCTGGATCTCAGCTACAACAATCTGAAGACCATCCAGGCCTCCAGTTTCCCGTACAGCACCATCAAACACCTTTGGGAGCTGCTGCTAAGCGGCAACCACTTTCTCTGCACCTGCGACGCCAGGTGGTTCGTGTGGTGGATCAATCAGACCACGGTCTACATCCCTCGCCTGGTCACCGATGTCACCTGCGCCTCCCCCAAAGCCCACCACGGCAACGGCATCGTCATGGTGGACCTGTACTCCTGCGAGTTGGACTACCTGGCCATTGGCCCCTACACTTTCTCCGCCTTGATCACCCTCTTGCTCCTGGTGACCTTGGCAAAAATATGAGGTACGTTGCCTGTGGCTGGAGTTTGAAAAAATTGAATGGGTTGTCACAATTCATTCATTAATGTGGGGAACTCATCTGAGCAGAATCTGAGAATCGAGCTATGTCCCAGAGAAGCATGCAGCTACATAAGAGACACGGAGAAGCTGATCATCGGGGCAGTTCTGTCCATGGTCATGGGAGGCTTTTTATGGTGAAAAAACAGCATGACATCATTTTTATCCATGCGATAATTTTTCCACATGTCGGTAGTCGATGTTGGCTCAAGAGTAACTCGGGAGAGGAAATTGGTAACTCAGGAGAGGAACTTGGTACATCACAGAAATGAGAAGTAAATGGCAAACTTAGACATAACTGTGGGAGTCGGTTAAACTCTTGAACATAAACTTGGAATCTCGCACAGAACCACGAGTCTGATTTTTTCTTTCACTCGGGGTCACTCATGGGTCAACTCGCACCGTGAGACAGGGCTATTAGGCTATTTAAATATGTTAACCTTTTCTTAAGAAATGGATAGATGTTTAGATCTAGTAATTGAATTTTGTAATTAGCTATAGTTAGGTAACTAACTAATTATATGATTTAATTTCAGGTCATCCAAGTAACATTGTTTCATATTTGCTTCAGAATGCTTCAATCTATAATAACTGAAAATTTCATTCAGTTCTCTTAATTTTTAAGAAAGTTATGGGCTTTTGACTTTCCTCGATCACAGCTTTTGAGTTAAGTCAATGGAAAAGCAATAGGGAACAAGATGCTAATTTCAGAGTATGAATATGGCCATAACATTTTTAATACAGAAGATATGAAAGTGAAGTAGGTGTCAAATTAAACTTCGTTTTATGCTTTATCTGATGGGAAAAATTGCAGACTTGATTTTTAAAATTTTTAGGTTTCATCTCCAAAAATATTTTTTTAAACAACTGAGTTAATGGAAATTAGCTTGCACTTACCATTTTCTCCTTCGTCCTAGGGAAATTAAACTTAGGCTATGTTAGGTTGGAATGGGCTCAGCAGAAAAATGTTGCAGACTAAGTGCTGGGAAATCTGAGAAAGTCATTGCTTCACCACAGGGTCCCATCAGGAGGTCATCAGTGCAATAAACTAATCATTAGCGAACATTTAGTTGAGTGGAAAGCTGGATTTAAAACTGTGCTCAGGGGTCACCGGCCTGCTTAAAATGAGCAAGTGCAGTCAAATACAAGCTTTGTAAAATCCAGAGGGCACCAAAGAGCTTAACACACAAAACTAGACACAAAAATGCTGGACTAACTCAGCGGGACAGGCAACATCTCTGGGAAAAAAGGAATGGGTGTTGTTTCAGATCAAGACCCTTCCTTCTCTCCAGAGCTGCTGCCTGTCCGGCTGCCTGTCTATCATCAGTTTAAACCAGCATCTGCAGTTCCTACCTACACTTAACACGCAAGACTGCTGCGTCCACTGTGTGAAGGAAATACAGTAGATGAGTAAGTCTGCCAGCAAATTGCAGAAGCATTTAATAAAATATCAGTGATATTTGAAGACGCATTTGGGGAAGATTGATTGAGAACGTACCCTGGGCTTATATTGTGGCGCCATCTGGTGGTCGGGCCACTGGTTAATCGAACCCTCGTTCATTATGTGGTAAGAGGTACGTGATTGAGGGGCAGGGGTTAGAAAGGAAATTGTGGTGAAAGGAAGTCAGGGTGTGCCCTGCTGCATCGACATGCAGTTACTCTGGGTTCAGCAACACTGCTATTGTTTTGGAATTATTTTTGTTTAATAAAACTTTTTCTTGAGTTTACAATGTGTGACTCGCTTTATTGCGCTTTATTGGTGGCCAATATTTTCCAAACTGTGGTTTTGGATCGCACAATGAATGCAGTTAACAGTCCGTCATCTCAGCCCCTGTCGCCCGTGCCTGTGGGGTGTCCAAATGCGGACCCTGTGGTTACGAGATCAGGCCATTGCATTTGTCCGGCTGCTCACTTTTGTTCCTCTGGTTCTGGGGCGAGGGGGGGCGGGGGGGGGAGCCGTGTGGTGCCATCTGGTGGTGGGGCCACTGATTAATCAAACCCTCGTTTATTATGTGGTAAAAGTCACCTGACTGAGGGGGTTAGGAAGGAAGTTGTGGTGAAAGGAAGTCGAGGGTGTGCCCTGCTGCAGCAACACGTGGATATTTTGGGCTCAGCAACACTACTATTGTTATGGAATTATTTTTGTTTAATAAAGCTTTTTCTGAGTTCACAACATGTGACTCACTTTATTGCACTTTAATATCATTACTTTTCTAACATATGGGAATAAGAATGATTACTGATCTTCGTACAGGTGAACTTTTTTATTCAATCCTTGTCTAATTCAATGATGAAGAAAGCAGCATTTGATTTGATACTGGGAAATGAAGTAGAGGTGGTTGAATCTATTAAATAGATTATCCCAGCAGTCACCACAACATTGCTTGGTTTAAAAAAATAATGGAAAGAGATTAGCGAACTGAATAAAAGGTAAAAATGTTCATGAGGGAAAGACTCATTTTAGTGATTTAAGAAGGGGTCAGATGCATGTAGATTAACGATGCTGGGTATTCTGTGCATAGACCATGGCTGCTTAAATACAAATTAGGTGTAACATGCAGGAGCGTGAATAACATCCACAACACTGTTGCTTGGATGACAAAGAGAGAAAAATAAAGAAACCTTTTAACTGGGGGCAAGATTCAGCTAAGGGCCAATGAGAAAAAGCTAATAGGGAATCATAGCGAAAGATTAGCACAGAACCAAATCAGAATAAATACATCTGTAAATTATAAATAGTACTGGTATATTATATCAGAATTATATTATATCAAAGGAATTTTATCTCATATGAATTCTCTTAACCATAACACATCATTAAATTAATTTTGACATTTTCTGTAAATGGATTAAATCACACCATGATTTTCTAAAATCACCATGTTATTAATTTCAGACATATATATTTGTGTGCATTGTAGGAGCTTTTTAAACTTGATTTGGCAGTGGAGCATTTGAAATACCGTAGATGTTTTATCAGGTGCATGTGCATTAGAGTACAGTAGCCATGTATATTGCTAAGCAAGACTGTTGCAAGTATGATAGTGGATGCACAGTGTTGCTGCTGTTGAGGCTGTGTCTCACAATTATTCACTCACTGAAGATATTTTGTCAATATTTGGAATGGGTAAGTTTACCTCAAAATGGAGGCCAACAAAGGTTTCCAAAAATATGGCCTTAAAATTCATAACTGACAAAGCATTCATTCCCACAAAGCATTATTTAAAAAAAACAAATAAATGTGTAGAGAAAATCTATTCAATTAAAAATGTTCACTGCAAATTTAATTTAACTCTGGTGTTTACTTTAATTTAAACTAATTGAAGCTTCCCATGGCATATTGTTGATCGTAAATAAACAATATCGCCTTTAATAGGAACAGGAACATTCAAGGATTCTTCTCACTAAAGTCAAATTGCAAACAATGACTTGCATTTGTATTGTCATTCCCATGTAGGTAATTATCCAAGGTACTTCACAGAGGCAGAATAAAGAAAAATAATGATTGAAGCAGGGAAGGAGCAATGGGAGTCAAGATTAAAAACTTGATGCACTGTACTGGTAAGTGATGTTTATTTTGAAATAGAGAGTGTTGGCTGAGAGATGCGGATCAAGGGATGGAATTCCAGAGAATTGAACCTCAACAATGATTGCTTATAGGGCGGATGTGTGCATACAATAAAGAAGACTGGAGTCACATGAAATTAGAACACAGGCAAGAATTATGTGATTAGGAATTGACCTTCAAACTTTAATAGTGTGTTAAATGGGTGCTGCATTGAACATAAATATCCACCGGTATTTCCCACAAAATATCAAAACATTGGCCAGAACATCTTCAAAGACCCAGTTATACAGTAAAAAAGGTACCTGAGCTGTTTTAGCACAATTTTGTTAACCTGCACACACTTTGCACACAACAAGCCCTTAAAGGAATAGTCCCCAGGAAATACTGACAGATGCAATGCACGTAATGATGCCTGAAGGCTTGACAGTGAGATTGACACAATGTGCTGGACTAATTCAACGGGTCAGGCAGCATCCCTGGAGAAAAAAAAGGATGGGTGACATTTAGGGTTGGGATTCTTCTTCAGAATCTCTGAAGAAAAAGCATTGGTGGTATTTTGGGTCGGGATCCTCCATTTTTCTCCAGAGATGCTGCCTGACCCGTTGAGCTGCTCTAGTGTTTTGCGTTTATCTTTGGTTTATTTTTTGTTTATTTTAATAGAAGCAATTGTACAAGAATAAAGCGATCGGCATAACAATGATACAATTTTCATACAGCTTCATTTTTAACATTTTATAAACTGATGTGAATCGGGAAAAAAAAGTAAAAAGGAAAGAATGAAGAGAAAGAAGAAAATTACAAAAAAGAGAGAAGAAAGGACCTCTAAACTGCTGAAGAAGTGAGAGACAAGAAAAAAAAGAGGGAGATAGCCCCACTATCCTTCCCTCCCTCCCGCTCACCTATCCCAAGCATCGGTTTTAAATTTGTGTTCGACCATTCTATTGTTGAAGAAATTCAGTGAAAGGAGACCATGTTTTGGAGAATTGGTCTGATTTATCAGCCAAAACAAGCCTTATTTTTTTCTTTTCTTCCACTTTAGTTTTTATTGCTTTTATGTATACATGTTTATGTAACAATGAAACATACAACATTACAATGAAAATTACAACAGTGTAGCGGGGGGGGGGGGGGGGGGGGGGGGGGGGGGTTCAGTTTACAATTAATGATGCAGTATACAGAACTATTTTCATATTTAAACATTTTCCAATAACTTACATTATTGTCTATAAAATTATACAGTGTTGATGTTTTTATTTCTATACCTAATCCATTTTTCCCATTTTCTGTTAAACTCGTCTTCTTTCACTCTTAGAGAATATGGCATTTTCTCCATGACAAATATTTCCTGTACTATGTCTAACCATTGTCTAAGTCTGGGTGTGTCCGCTGCGAGCCAGTTTCTTGTAATGGCCTTTCTGCCAGCTGTGAGTAGCATTTTAACCAAGTAATGGTCTTCCTTCAGCACCACTGTAGTTATATTACCCAGGTATAAAATGGAACACTTCTTATATATCCTAATACCTCCATTAATTCTGAATTCACTCTGTCCCCAAATGGTTCTATTTTTGGGCAACTCCAGAAGATATGTGCAT
Organism: Okamejei kenojei; assembly: GCA_035221665.1. NCBI lineage: Eukaryota > Metazoa > Chordata > Chondrichthyes > Rajiformes > Rajidae > Okamejei > Okamejei kenojei. The sequence goes on along the minus strand of CM069136.1, from coordinate 40,655,323 downwards.
GGTTTACGTCTGTTTGACTACATTGCCTCCAGCATGTTTGCTGCCTTAGAATTTGCTTGCTTTTTATGTTAGGCTTAATAAAGAAACAAATCAGATTTTTCCAATTAAATTCTCTCCAATTTTGTGAATTGGTGGATGTCTGTAGTGTTACACACATATGATGCCATTCTTCTTCTGAGATTGTAATGTTCAATTCCTTTTCCCACTTAAATTTTACATAAAATGTAGTTTTAGCTTGACATTCCATTAAACTATGATAAAGTCTTATTTTTTCTAAATGTAGTGTCTCGGTCATTTTTGTGATCCACATCTTCATTGTGGCAACTGCTATCTTTTTCCAGAATTTGAGTATAGGTTTTTTCGCGGTTATTAAGCCGTAGTCAAGGAAACGTCTTTGGAATGTTGTTAACTTAGAGCAGCCCTCTGACATTCCTAAAATTATTAATTTTGCATCTGACTCTAATTGAATTTTAAGTGTTTTAGAGATGATATTGAATATTCCCATCCAGAAGTTTTGTATTTTTATATAGGATGCAAAGGAATGGGTTAAGGTAGCCTCTTGGAGGTGGCATTTATCACAGATAGGGGAGACAGTTGGAAAAATCTTATTCAATTTGGGATGCGGATCAAACGATCGAATTCCAGAGAATGGAACATCAACAATGATTGCTTATAGGGCGGGTGTGTGCATACAATAAAGAAGATTAGTGTCACAGGAAAATAGAACACAGGCAAGAATTATGTGATTAGGAATTGACCTTCAAACTTTAATAGTGTGTTAAATGCGTGCTGCATCGAACTTAAATATCCACCAGTATTTCCCACAAAATATCAAAACATTGACCAGAACATCTTCAAAGACCCAGTTATACAGTAAATAAGGCACCTGTGCCGTTTTAACACAATTTTGTTAACCTGTACACACTTTGCTCACAACAAGCTCTGCCCTTAAAGGAACAGTCCCCAGGAAATACTGACAGATGCAATGCATGTAATGATACCTGAAGGCTTGACAGTGAGATTGACACAGTGTGCTGGACTAACTCAGCGGGTCATGCAGCATCCATGGAGAAAAAAAGGATGGGTGACATTTTGGGTTGGCACCCTTCTTCAGAATCTCTGAAGAAAAAGCATTGGTGGTATTTCGGGTCGGGACCCTCCCTTTTTCTCCAGAGATTCGGCCTGACACGTTGAGTTACTCCAGTGCTTTGCATTTTTCTTTGGTTTAAAACCAGTACCTGCAGTTCTTTCTTTCTACTTCTTGACAAAGAGATTGTTGGCTGTTTGTAAATGTGTTTAATTTTAAGGTCACAAGGGATAGAAATAGAATTAGGCTTTTCAACCAATCAAGGCTACTCCACCATTCAATAATGGTTGATCTATCTCTCCCTCCTAATCCCATTCTCCTGCCTTCTCCTCATACTGTAAACAATATCATATTGTTTTCTTAACTGCTGTAGTTTTATAAAAACCATCATATATTTGTTTTAATTGATAGTTTGTTTAAGTATTTTGTAAATATTTCAAAATTGTTGAATGTTCTTGTGTAATTTACCTAGCTACCAAATACCTAATTTAGGAATTTCCAGAGTAGGGTTTGCCCTGAAGCATTGGCGAGATGATCACAGAGAGAAGACCACTCCAAAGACATAGAGGTTTGTAGGTTAATTGGCTTGGTATTAATGTAAAATTGTCCCTAGTGTGTGTAGGGTAGTGTTAATGTATGGGAATTGCTGGTTGGTATGGACTCGGTGGGCCGAAGGGCCTGTTTCCCTGCTCTATCTTCAAACCAAACTGAACTAAATGAAAATCCTGCAATGCCCTAGGGACACACTGCTGAGACTGGAGGTGGTTTGGTTTCGTCCATCAATTTATCATCGTGAGCTGTGAAGATACTGAGTGAGAATTTAAATTGGAGATGCATGGCAGGCATTGGGATTATCATTAATTGCACATTCTGGACCATTCAAATAGCAACTTTTTATACTACCACTTTCATTGAATCATGTGGAACTTTTTCAAATACATAACTGAAAAAGTCCACAATACCTAATAGGATTATTTTTGAGAATATCTCACAATGATTCTGGTCGGATTGGTTTGGCATTTTCTGCTGGATTCCAGTTTCATTGAACAGAAAATGTCAGAGCAACTTCAATTGCTTTCAAGAGAAGTTCTTCACCTTTTCTCTTGACAAAATAGATCTGCAGATGATGAGTATTTTTTCATTGCTTCGAGCATTGTATTGCTTCTAACTAAATGTACAGACTTACTAAATTGGCAACGAAGAATTGTAATCTATTTCCTTTCTTAACACTGTAACCCAGTGATGAGATTTAGATTCAAATGTGAAAGTAAGCAATTAAACATGCTGCAGCTGACAGGTGCAGTGTGTTCAGTTTGTTAAAATTGAAAAAGGCTATTAATATTTCCTCAAAATGTTCTCTGCTTGAAGGTCAATGTTGCATCATGTACCTACTGACCTTTCTACACCAGACAGATGGAATTAAAGTCTTATTTCTCTGATAAAGATTAAGGGTTCTAACTGGAGTCAGTTTGGGTGGTCTTAACCACAATATCTCTTCCCAGTTTTCCAATGATTGTCATGCAATTCAGAAATCTCATTGAGCAGATTACAAAAAAAATGTTTTTTTCAATGGAGGGTGGGTGGTGCGAGGGTGGTTTGCATCAAATTGTCAGGATGGTGTGATCTAACTCGATGTATTATTTAGCCTTGGTCTTTACCATAAATGACCTTACTGATATCATCACTGTAAAGCAAATCTGTTTCATGTCACCCTTGCATTATGTTCATCAGCAGAAAGTTTCAACTCATTACATTTCATCAAAGTAAGAGTTCACTGCTCACAAACAAACCATCTCTGGTCTAAGTAATTTCATAATGCATTCATTACGAGAAAACAAATTTTCAGGTTGTTGAAAAGGGAAAGAAGCCGGTCATAAAGAATACATAACTATAGACCATTAATTACATCGAAACAATTAACGAACAGTCCAATAGTTCAGACACTCCAGCACTCTAGCTGTGGAGGGTAGAACATTTGTATTAAATAGTTACCATAAAATCTTTAGAAAATCCATCGTATGATTGTGCATACCAGTTAGTCTAACATCGGTAGTGGAGAAACTGCTAGAGTCAGTTATTAAAGATGGGATAGCAGCGCATTTGGAAAGTGGTGAAATCATTGGACAAAGTCAGCATGGATTTACGAAAGGTAAATCATGTCTGACGAATCTTATTGAATTTTTTGAGGATGTAACTAGTAGAGTGGATAAGGGAGAACCTGTGTATGTGTTATATCTGGACTTTCAGAAGGCTTTCGACAAGGTCCCACATAAGAGATTAGCATACAAACTTAAAGCACACGGTATTGGGGATTCAGCATTGATGTGGATAGAGAACTGGCTGGCAGACAGTAAGCAAAGGGTAGGAGTAAACGGGTCCTTTTCAGGATGGCAGGCAGTGACTAGTGGGGTGCCGCAAGGCTCAGTGCTGGGACCCCAGCTATTTACAATATATATTAATGATTTGGACGAGGGAATTAAATGCAACATCTCGAAGTTTGCGGATGACACGAAGCTGGGGGGGCAGTGTTAGCTGTGAGGAGGATGCTTGGAGGCTGCAAGGTGACTTGGATAGGATGCGTGAGTGGGCAAATGCATGGCAGATGCAGTATAATGTGGATAAATGTGAGGTTATGCACTTTGGTGGCAAAAACAGGAAAGTAGACTATTTGAATGGTGACCGATTAGGAAAAGGGGGGATGCAACGAGACCTGGGTGTCATGGTACACCAGTCATTGAAAGTAGGCATGCAGGTGCGGCAGGCTGTGAAGAAAGCGAATGGTATGTTGGCATTCATAGCAAAAGGATTTGAGTACAAGAGCAGGGAGGTTCTACTGCACTTGTACAGGGTCTTGGTGAGGCCACACCTGGAGTATTGCGTACAGTTTTGGTCTCCTAATTTGAGGAAAGACATTCTTGCCATAGAGGGAGTACAGAGAAGGTTCACCAGACTGAAGCCTGGGATGGCAGGACTTCCATATGAAGAAAGACTGGATAGACTCGGCTTGTACTCGCTGGAATTTAGAAGATCTCATAGAGACTTACAAAATTCTTAAGGGGTTGGACAGGCTAGATGCAGGAAGATTGTTCCTGATGTTGGGGAAGTCCAGGACAAGGGGTCACAGTTTAAGGATAAGGGGGAAGTCTTTTAGGACCGAGATGAGAAAATCATTTTTCACACAGAGAGTGGTAAATTGGTGGAATTCTCTGCCACAGAAGGTAGTTGAGGCCAGTTTGTTGGCTATATTTAAGAGGGAGTTAGATGTGGCCCTTGTTGCTAAAGGGATCAGGGCGTATGGAGAGAAGGCAGGTACAGGATACTGAGTTGGATGATCATCCATGATCATATTGAATGGCGATGCAGGCTCAAAGGGTCGAATGGCTTACTCCTGCACCTATTTTCTATGTTTCTATGTTTCTATGCATGGTTACACTGAAATGATTTTGGAAGCAGAATTGCAATGCAACTTTTCATAGTTATTCTGTTTTATTATATTATGCTTACTATTTCTCGTGAACTCCCTGATACTATTCTTGCCTGTTGGGAAGAATCAAATGAATTTATACAATGATTTTCATAAATTCATAATGTCATTGACATATCATCATTGTCATTTGTATACTCAGACTCAGCAGTCAATTCAAAGCTGGGAAGGAATCACAAAATGCCATGACATCAGTGACTACTTTGTTTAGAAAGGAGACACAAGTCCTGAGATAGCTTTTCAACCTGAAACGTCAACAATTTATTTTGACCCCACAGCATCTGCTTGACCCACTAAGTTCCTCCGGAGTTGTTTTTTTAACTTTACTTAAAAATACTGTTTGTTTAATAAAAAAACCTGCTCAGGGGAACACCCCGCACCACCAATAATTCTTTAAATTGTACTTTTGGACCTTTGGACTGTGGATATTCAGGGCTGCTGGTAATGTAGCGAAAATTCCAGCGTGTAGCAAACTCCCTGAAGTGTTGGCTGGTGAATTGACTGCTGTTGTGAGTTAACAGTCTACCCGGAGATCTGTGGACTGTAAAATGGCGAGATAACTACGAAACCATCCCGCGAGAAGTGGGGCTGCTGACAAGATCAATGTCAAACCATCCTGAATACGAATAGACTACTACCAGGTACTGCTTGCCATGCCACTCAAATATGTCAGCTGACACAGGGAGTGCAGGAACCGGATGTGAAAGAAGTGATTGCTTTTGTTGGTGAGGTGCCAAGCTGTTGCACACTGCACAGGATGCCACATTCTCGGTGATGTAGTTGGCCATACCAGGCCAGTAAAACATGCTTCTTGCCCGTAGGACAGTAGCTTCCGCACCTGGGTGCCCTGCATGGGCAGCGTTAAAATAGTGAAGCAGGGACCACAGCTTTGTGTCCTTTTAAGACAATGCCATCCTGCAGCACTAGCTCATCACAGACGGCAAAGAAAGGCCAGACTGGCAGCTAAACGTTGTAGTGTTTGTCAGGCCAGCCACGCTTAATGGCAGAGGTAAGCGTCCGTAGAGTACTGTCAGCAGCAGTGTGGGCAACCAAATCCTCCATACTGGACGAGGGGATAAAAGACACAGTCATTACCACAATGTCATTATCCGGCGAGGGCGGATCCTTGCAGGTCTTCCGGGGTGCATGCGAGAGAGTGTCAGCCAGGTGCATATCCTTACCGCGTTTGTGGATCAGAACAATGTAATATTTTTGAAGTTGCAGCAACATCCACTGTAGACGCACTGGAGAGGCATGGATCGGTTTGTTAAAAATGTTGATCAGTGGTTGGTGGTCATTTTCAATCGTGACTGTGTGTCCAAAGATAAAATCGTTTAATTTCTTGCAGGCAAGAACAACCGCCAACAGCTCTTTCTCAATTTTGGCACACCGTTATTCTGTGTCAGTCATGGTGCGCGAGGCATAGGCAACAGGCTTACCATTGCCGTTACCATCATTTTGAAGACATGCTGCGCCTAGTCCATGTTGTGAGGCGTCACAAGTCAGTGTGACCATTAGTTTAGGGTCAAAGTAAGCAAGAGTGGGAGCACAAGACATCTGCTGCTTAAGAGTGTCGAACGCCTTCTGTTGTTGCTCATGTCATGTCCAAGCAGTGTCTTTGTGTGTAAGCTGGCACAATGGAGCTGATATTTTGCTGAAATCCGGAATGAATTTGCTCAAGTAGTTAACCTTTCCAAGGAATCTCTGCAAACTTAGCACGTCTGTGGGTGCTGGGAGCTCGTTGATACCACTGGTTTTCACTGGATCAGATTTTAGGCTGTCTTTGGTAAATACATGGCCTATGTATTTCAACTCATTCACCCTGAATATTTTGAGGGTTCAGCTTGTGATTGATGGCCTTGGCACGATCCAAGACCTTCGTCAGATTGGCATTGTGTTCTTTGACCGTTCATCCTGCAACGAGGATGTCATCCACTACGATGGAGCATGGGTAGCCTGCAAACAATTGCTCTATTGCTTGTTGAAATACTTCACTAGCAGAACCTATTCCAAAGGGCATGCGAAGAAATCTGTAACGCCCGAACGGAGTGTTGAAAGTGGTTAACTTGGAGGAGTTGTGTTCCAGCAAAATCTGCCAGAATGAACTCTTGGCATCTAGCACCGTGAATACAGTTGACTCAGCCATCTGTGCAGCAATCTCATCCACAGTGAGCATGGGATAGTGGGGTCATTTAATTGAGGTGTTTAAGTCCTTTGGGTTGATGCAAATCCATATCTCGTCTTTATTCTTCTTGGTAGCCATGACCATAGTGCACACTCAATCTGAAGGGTCAGCGACGGGAGCAATCATGCCTAGAGACACCATTCTGTTAAGTTCACCTTGAACACGGTCCCACATAGCATGGGGAATCTTATGAGCTGGATGAACAACTGGAATTGCCTCAGGGTCAATGATAATCATATACCTGACGGGCAACCCGCCCAGCTTATCGTCAAACAAAACCTTGTATTGTGTCAGGATTTGATGGTTAAAGTCACAGTCTGTAGTCAGACCCATGTTTTGACATGTTTTGACACCCAACAGAGATGGCACATTTACACAACCACATTGAAGTCCAGGTTGTGGACACGTGAGTTAAGACAGCAGCTCACTTGACCGATCGGGTGCACTTGACCTCCTGCAAATGGAACAAGGGAGGCAGCCGTTGGAGAAACAATCTCTGTTTTTCATAACTTTTGGAATACAGCCAGGCAAATGACATTGCAGCGGGCTCTTGAATCTACTTTCAGATAAAGAGTTTTGCCATTAATGAGCAAAGGGACCTTGGGGTCTAGTTGTTTATGCAGTAAATCAGGCATCAACATCAACATGGAAATCAACATCAACACATTCGCCAGCAACCTGTAAATCCATGGGAGCTGGTTGAGAGAATTCTGAAAAAGAGCTTTCATGGCCAAGCGAATTAACAGATTGTCTTGTTTGAATTCCATTGTTACGTGAACGACAGCACTCAAGGAAATGGTTTATTTTGTTGCATAATCGACATAATTTTCCATACGCAGGGGAACGGTCAAGAACAGCAGCATGTGAACCCCCACAGTTAAAGCAATTGTCAATCAGTCTCAACTTGGCATCAGGCACTTGAGGAAAACGAGAGATTTGATAAGACATACCGGCAGCATTAATTTCACAAGCAGTAGAGTGTCCCAAAACTTTGATGTGAGCATCAGCCATTTCAGCAACATGACAGCGGTTTTCAGCTGTCCCTAGAGTAAGGTCAGCATCCCGCAGTAGCTCTTCGCGTAATTTATCATTGCGGATGCCATAAACCCAACGGTCACGGATGAGGCTATCGCATATATCTCTGAAATTGCACCGACTTGCGATGTGCTTCATTGCACTGACGTACAACCCCATAGGTTCTCCCTGTCTCTGGCACCATGAAAAAAACAGATGCCGCTCAATAACTAAATTGGTACGTAATTCACATAACTGTCGAAATTTGCACAGTAGGCAGTCAGGGTCTCGAATAGATTCAGCAGGAGGGAACTGAACACCAGCCAGGTCAAGTCTAGCCGGTTCATAGTGAAATCTTCTGGCATGACGAGCAGCTTCTGTGCCTGCCAAATTAAGAAGGATTGACGCTCAAACAGCAGGATCAGCTGTAGGGTGAGCCGCTTCAATGTAGATTGAGAAATCTTCTTCAAATACACGCCATCGTTCTGCGAGATCCTCATCAAATACCAAGACCTCTGGTTTTCTGAGAGCAGAAGTTATTACAATACAGTTGAAAAACAATAATCTAAAATAAAAGCAATACAATTAAACAAGGAGTGAATCCGTATTGTCTGACACCATGTTGTGATGTCGCTGTCCAAATAACTGAAGCCTTACACCGTGATAAAGGTCCAAAGACTTTATTATGAAGGAATGACTTCTGCAAACATTGGCTAGTATGAAGTTCAAGTGTAAGAAGAGGAGCGGTGGAGGAATAGGGAATGACAAGAAACCTGACACAGTCGAGAAAAGGGCAAGTGGAAGGGAAACTTAACATCCCCTTCAATGTGTAGGAAATAACTGCAGTTGCTGGTTTACACCGAAAATAAACACAAAATGCTGGAGTAACACAGCGGGATAGACAACTTCTCTGGAGAAAAGGAATAGGTGAAGTTTTGGGTCTTGACCCAAAGTGTCTCCTATTCCTTCTCTCTCTCGAGATTACAGCATCGGTAACTTCATGCTAGCATGTTTCTCTAATAATGTGGGAACCAGGCAGGGAGGGTTACTGTGAAGCTAGTGGGCGTATCTACAAAGTATGACATAACATGAGTGACACTGATCTACAAGCAAGCTTTTAATATGGGGCGGGGGAGATGCCTGAAGCACACAGACAGATGTATTCAAGAGAAAGTTGGATATAGCCCTAAGGGCTAACGGACCCAAAACTTCACCTATTCCTTTTCAGAGGTTTCTGTTCAGGTTTCCTAAATGGGACAGGGGCATTATTGTCTAACTCAAAGTCAATTGGGACTATGGTCCGACTAAGAACAATGGCCATGTATGCAAGTTAGCATCATGATATTAATAACCCATGTTTTTCTACCATTAATGGTTTATCTGTTTAAGTGTTTCACACACAGATTGGGTTACTGCATGAAACCACAGAGCTTTGAAGTCTTCACGTTTTGGGTCTTGAAACCTCTCAAGACCCAAAACTTCACCTATTCCTTTTCTCCAGAGAAGTTGTCTATCCCGCTGTGTTACTCCAGCATTTTGTGTTTATCTTTGGTGTAAACCAGCAACTGCAGTTCTTTCCTACACATTGAAGGGGATGTTAAGTTTCCCTTCCACTTGCCCTTTCCTCGACTGTGTCAGGTTTCTTGTCATTCCCTATTCCTCCACCGCTCCTCTTCTTACACTTGAACTTCATACTAGCCAATGTTTGCAGAAGTCATTCCTTCATAATGGCCAGTTTGTGCAGCGTACAGCCTATTACTGGAGAGTTCAATATGCCTTGATATATGCACTGTGGACTGATTTAGTTTGGCACAGGCAATGACAGCATTTTTAACAGCCAATTAGATGCCGTCCCATCTGGCATTATGTGTGTGCGAGAAGTCCAAGTCAAGTCACCCTATGAATTGAAGGTGGACATCAAATGCTGGAGTAGCACAATAGGTCAGGTAGCAACTCTGGAGAAAAAGAATAGATGATGTTTCAGGTCGAGACCCTTCCCGCTGTGAGTGAGAAGTGAGGGAGTGTGTTGCAGAATATTTGAGGCCATGAAAATGGCCAGGTATATGTGGAAAGCTATGGATTTGAGTCAATGCTCTTCCACAGAGTGTAGACACCAACAAACTCTGCAAACCTTTGGAATTGCCCCATTTGCTGGTAATTGGAAAAAGAGAATGAGATAAAACTCTTTTTAGAGTACTTGTAATTTCACCACACTGAACCCAGCTTTTATATAGGAACGAACTGCAAATGCGGGTTTATATTGAAGATAAAATGCTGGAGTAACTCAACGGGACAGGCAGCATCTCCAGGTAGAAGGGATCCAGAGATGCTGCCTGTCCAACCTTATATACTGCTTTTATACTGCAAGTTTTTTTTAAATTCATTTGTCAGCTATCATCCTCTTACCAGTTGGAGGCAATGAATCCCTAGTTCTCCAGTTTGCAGTTGTTGGTGTAGCTGCAGCAGCTGTCAGGTTTAAGCCACCCTCTCTAGAGTAAGGACCTTTCAGCACTGAGGTTAACATAACATGGCAGCTCCTTAGCTACCACCAGCAGTTGTGTTCTCCTACCCCATCTTATTCCACCTTTTCTATTCCAGGTTGCCTCTTCATTTTCCCATCAATGTTTAATTTTTATGGGAGGTAATAAAAGGCTGGGAATAATGTATTTCATCACAAGCTTTCAAAGCATCAGAGATTTATTTCAATACCAGCCAAATTACTTGTTAGGTGATAAACATTTAGGCAAGTGCTTAAATCTCCAACTGTAGTAAAGAAAATGAACAGGCCAGTAACCTGTAAATAGACAAGATCCCTTTAAAATCTCAGGTGGGAGTCATGCTGTTTAAAGCACAATGTTCTGAGTAGGTTTGAGGCATTACAGAGGATGAAAGGTACATTTTATCAAGGACAGTACAGGCCTCAAATCAATGTTGTGCACTGATGTCACAATACATATCAGGTCCACAGGTGCCATAATCATACACCTTTGACCAAAAATCTTTCTAGTTGGCTGCAGGATGCACCCCTGGAGAACGAGGGCTGAATTGTGGCCGAGTGAGGAGAGGGACAACATTCGTTGGTCGATCTGGAAAGAGGCGACCGCTGGAGGCCCTGCAGCAGCCTGGAGCTCAACTGAATTGGACGCCACTCAAGGAGACCAAGCAAGTGGACCAGACTCGACCTGCAGTGGCACAGAACGGTGGACAATGCCTACAACTTTGATTGGCCATGCCAACCCTGCGACTCTGCCAGGGCAAGGACCTTTATGGCCAGCTGCACTTAAAGCAACTTGGACTTCAAAAATCATGCATAAACTTGTGACACTTTTCTTTGGTCCCATTGGAATACTGTATTTCTATACACTTTGTACTTACGATGGTTCCTCCCATGATTTTGCATATGTATAGTAATAATTTAGTGAACTGTATGCAGAAAAGTAATTTCACTGTAACTCAGTACATGTAATAATACAGAACCATTGAACTTCTCTTTTGTAGTTAGCATACACATCTTGGTGCCATTTTCAAAGGTTAGGCTGCAAAATCCAAAGTGTTGTTTTCCTTTTCTGGGCATCTACCCTGTTAGATTCTTTATCTATATAATTAAGTCTAAACTTGGCCACTTCCAGTTTGCACTGTATTTTAGATTTTAGAAAAAACGCTACTACTTACGGCTGTGATTTTTGGCCATCTTACTCAGAGTCCCCCTCCGCTCATCAGGTGCAGAGGATTTTCCCCATCGATGAAACATAAAAGACTTATTAATGTTTTTAAAATGTTTAGTCTCTCTCCTGTCCATCACACAATGAAGGCCACACCCCTTCCGGTTAGAGGGGGAGGGACTATAAAACCCAGAAGTGTGGATGTGGCTCAGTCGCTGCAAGATGGGGGAGGGAGAGACCACGACTCAGTCTGAGCTGTGACTAACACTGAACACATGTCTACTAAACTAGAAAGATTAAATGAGAACTTACCGTTTGAAGTTTGATCTTTATTTTATGAGAAGTTGAAGTGAGGGAATACATGAAGAGCCCGCCAGCTGCATGCGCGTCAATCTTCAGAGCAGCTGTATGAAACCACAGACTAGTTGGTGAAATTAAGCTATAGAAAGATTAACGACCTTAGAACTACCAAATGATCTTTATGAGAAGTAGGGTTGGGAGTGGAGGGCACATATTCCCTCACTTCAACTTCTCATAAAATAAAGATACTGAAAACGGTAAGTTCTTGTTTAATCTTTCCATTTTATTTTGAAGTCACATGAGTGACTACGTGAAGACTTCAAAGCTTTGTGGTTTCATGCAGTAACCCAATCTGTGTGTGAAACACTTAAACAGATAAACCATTAATGGTAGAAAAACATGGGTTATTAATATCATGATGCTAACTTGCATACATGGCCATTGTTCTTAGTCGGACCGTAGTCCCAATTGACTTTGAGTTAGACAATAATGCCCCTGTCCCATTTAGGAAACCTGAACAGAAACCTCTGGAGACTTTGCGCCCCACCCAAGGTTTCCGTGCAGTTCCCGGAGGTTCCCAGAGGTTCCCGGAGGTTTTTGTCAGTCTCCCTAATGGTCGAAAGTGGTTTCCGTTTTAAAAATCAGTATTTGATAGTCGAATGCTAGATGAAGGCGTTTGCCGGAGGACAAAAACCTCCAGGAACTTCCAGGAACCACACGGAAACCTTGGGTGGGGCACCAAGTTTCCAGAGGTTTCCGTTCAGGTTTCCTAAGTGGGACAGGGGCATTACTCATGCAACATTGTGCAGAATTCTATCTGCAAATATCCAGACATATTCAACCAAATTTTATAATTTATTAACACGCACTATGTAAGCCTCATGCTGGACTATGAAAGGGAACTATCCAATCTATTGGCTGCTAATGAGCCATCAACAATATCTTGAGACTATAGAATAACAATAAAGAAACTATCTTTCATCTCATAGGTACTAGCAAGCTCACTGCACTTGTATACCTAATTACACCCCCAATCTCTGCTCTGGTGAGTATGCTATCAACTTCAAATGTACGCAATCATGCCCATTTTGCTTATGAGATCATTCCCATAACAAGCTACCCTAATGTCAGTTATGACCCAGAGATTGAGTAAAGACTGTGTACTTTGTGCTGAGATCAGTTGCTGAAAGCATAATCATCTTAAAAATACTGCTCCCATTAGGAATACAGTAGAAAAATATTTGAATAATAATTTACTGATATACATCGCACACTACAATAATAACCATATAACCATATAACAATTACAGCACGGAAACAGGCCCTCTCGGCCCTTGCAGTCCGTGCCGACCATTTGTTTTCCCCTAGTCCCATCTACCTGCACTCAGACCATACCCCTCCATTCCCTTCACGTCCATATACCTATCCACTTTACTCATAAATGTTAAAATCGATCCTGCCTCCACCACTTCTGCTGGAAGCTCATTCCACACAGCCACCACCCTCTGATTAAAGAAGTTCCCCCTCACGTTATCCCGAAACATCTGTCCCTTAATTCTCATGTCATGCCCTCTTGTTTGAATCTTCCCTACCCTCAATGGGAAAAACGTATCCACGTCAACTCTGTCTATCCCTTTCATCATTTTAAAGACCTCAATCAAGTCCCCCCTTAACCTTCTGCGCTCCAAAGAATAAAGACCTAACTTGTTCAACCTTTCTCTGTAAATGAGTGTAGGCTATTAGAGTGGTCATATAAAAGACACCCTGCATAACGTCAGTGAACAGAGGGTGAATAACCAATCATTTATTGTCCCACATGGTACTATAGAGAATGACAAAGCAGCACAAGCAGTGTCAATTGTGCTATCACATAAACGCTTCTCTAGGCTCAAACTGAAAGCCACACAAACCTCTGTTACTTCAGTTTAAAAGTAACTCAAATATTTTGTTCACAAACTTCCCATACAATCGTGTAGAGCAAGCTGCCCGAGAAGACAGGCTGCCCCAGCCAACACTCATGACCAAGCCGCCATGGCGTGAATGAATAGGCAAAATTGGTTCTATTAAAAGTCATGTGCCTCATTCTTAATATCGCAAGAGGTATCTACTGATAACCCCCAAGTTTAATCAGCTGCAAATTTTGCATATTATCTAAAACTCTATGACAAAATGTCCTTTGATCTGAGTAGGGCAGCATTGGCTTCTGCCATTGGCTTTGTTATCAAAACACCAGATAATCTGTGCCTCATGCATATAGATATGGCAATGTATGCATCTTCAAGATTGATTCTCTGAAACAATTAAATTGCGAAAAGCCAATCATCCATCTTAAACTGGGTAACTAAACACATGATCAGATTAGCCAAATGCTAACCTGATTTGGCATGCTCCATGTTTCTGTAATCTTGAGAAGTATCAGAAATATACCCCTCTTGTTCTTGGCCAGACCACTCATCCTCCGATGAGATGTCACTGATTCCACTCGGAACCACCGTTCCTCTATTGAATATACGGACGGAACATTTTTCGCTTCTCTTGCCACGGAAGATGCATTATCTAGTTATTCATACATTTCGCTGATAACATATAATCAGAACCTAATGACTAGAGTTGAAAACACAGTCTCCCCTTGATGTGGGAATATGAGTTCCCTGTCAACTCTTGACTATAAGAGTCAGAACAAATTCTCAGCGTTCTTCCTCAGAGTGGAATTTAGCATAATGCACGCCTGAATCAGGAAATGCTTCGCAGTCCTCTGACTGAAACCACTTGTCTGAGTCGCCAGAGTGCCCAACACAATCTCTTCGACCCGCCACTCAATCAGGAATACTGGTATTGAGAGCCTGCGGATTATTATAAATACATTGTTGATTCACAACATGAACCTGCAGGTCAGATGAAAATATTATATGCCAGACCAGCTTCCTGCTGGTAGCTGCCTATCCCAGAGAGGATAGATAGAAACATAGAAAATAGGTGCAGGAGTAGGCCATTCGGCCCTTCGAGCCTGCACCGCCATTCAATATGATCATGGCTGATAATCCAACTCAATATCCTGTACCTGCCTTCTCTCCATACCCCCTGATCCCTTTAGCCGCAAGGGCCACATCTAACTCCCTCTTAAATGTAGCCAATTAACTGGCCTCAACTACCTTCTGTGGCAGAGAATTCCAGAGACTCACCACACTGTGTGAAAAATGTCTTCCTCATCCCGGTCCTAAAGGAATTCCCCTTTATCCTTAGACTGTGACCCCTTGTTCTGGACCTCCCCAACATCGGGAACAATTTTCCTGCATCTAGCCTGTCCAACCCTTTAAGAATTTTGTAAGTTTCTATAAGACCCCCCCTCAGTCTTCTAAATTCTAGCGAGTACAAGCCAAGTCTATCCAGTCTTTCCTCATTTGAAAGTCCGGACATCCCAGGAATCAGTCTGGTGAACCTTCTCTGTACCCCCTCTGGCAATGAACTGGCAACTCTACTATTTGAGCAGAAATGTAAACATGTGTTGAGGGAGACTTCAACTACATTCTACTGAGCAGCCTGATAACCTCAATCATAGATGATGAGGCAGTGCTTCCCTGGTCAATATGACCCATATGGCCAGCCAGTTCCATGATGGTCTACCCTGAACCAGAGTAACCAAACTGTTCCTACTTGGAACTTACAGAGGTTACTATGCAAGGCACCCTGCCAATGTCTTTGCATCAACCTGATCTTTCCCAGAGACAGTGAAAAGATACTAGACAGCCCATGCTGCCAGTAAACCCAAACATGGGCTGACAGACTGCTCCATTTTGGAGTTTTACGGAGGTTACCTGGCAGCGTCTCTGAACGAGAGTCGATTTGTTGGTTGGAGCTTCAGCGAAGTTCCATTTGCAGACCCTGTCTGCCATGCTTGCCATTTCTTCAGCTAGTGTGATGTTAGTTAGCTGATGCCACTGGCCAACACCTCTTGTAGTGGCTTGCCCATCCCCAAGGGAACAGCAAATTTAGAGGCAAGAGCAGGCAGCTCTTCGTTATGTGACTCGTACATCATGCATTAAAGCATGGGATTCAGGCACATACTCATGTTCGGAGTCAGCTCCATACTGATCTCTGACACTCCCCTAGAATGTGAGAAATAGTGCAAACCAGGCGTTGCCACTGGCGTATGATTCGAACTGCCTGTGCATGCCTCCGTAACATGGAGCATATTTTGTGCCACCATCTCCGATACTCTTCCGAGTGGGAGGAATATTGCAACCCTGAACCAGGCATTGCTACAGGCATATGAGTTGAACTGCCTGTGCATTCCTCCGTAGCACAGAGCATATTTCGTACCACCATCTGATTCATCAGATGTTCCAATTGAGACAAAGGGCCAATCACATCTGCCATAGATGTGGGGACAGAATCCCCTTGACCCAAATCGTCCGACAGGACCTGTCTCACAGACTTGGCTTTTACTTTGCCCAGACTCGGGGTTGCCAAGCTGCTCCCTCTAGGAGCCGAATTGGGACAAGCGGTGCAGATCGGCGCTTTGTCTGTATAAATCATCATTATTTATTATACTTATCAGACAGGTTGCACCTGCTAGTGACTCCGAGTCCTTGCTCCCTTCTGGAGCCTCAACGGAGTATTTCAGTGAGTAAATAGAGCGCAACCCTGCACCAGGTGTTGCTTCCTCAGACTTCTGGCCCCCATATGACTTGGATGAGTCGGCATTATATTTGGAGTCACCTCTTCCCGATACTCCCCTAGACAGAGTGGGAGAAATACTGCAACCCTGCCAGGTGCTGTCACAGGCAAATTACTGGAGCCGTCTGTAATGCCTCTGGTACGCAGAAAATAGTTTGTTCATATGATTAAACAGAAGCATAGCCCCATTAGATCAAAGATTCGACTGCTTTGTTGATATCCACATGGTTGGGGTCTCTTATGAAAGAATCTCCAACAGTCCCCTCTACTGAGCGGAAATTATCATGACGCAACCCTGAACCGGATATTGCTCCACACTCGTCTAATAGACATAGCTGAAAACAGGCTTCCCAAGCCAGGAACTCCTCTCTGCAGCCCCAGTGTTCTTAGGGGAGGAAATAGAATGCAACCCTGAATGAGGCGTTGCCTCCTCAGGCCTTTGGCTGATTCCCTTTCGGAGCATTACTCTGAACAGCCGCCCACTCCAGTGGAATTGGAAATGTGTGGCTAATTGAAAATGTGTGCTATTGGAAATGTGTGGCTAATTGAAAATGTGTGGCTATTTGAAAATGTGTGGCTAATTGAAAATGTGTGGTTATTGAAAAGTGGTGTGGCTATTGAAAAGTGGTGTGCCTATCAAAATGTGGTGTGGCTATCAAAGAGTGGTGTGGCTAGCGAAAAGTGGTGTGGCTATCGAAAAGTGCTGTGGCTATTGAAAAGTGATGAGGCTGTCAAAAAGTGGTGTGGCTATCCCAAGTGGTGTGGCTATTGGAAAGTGGTGTGGGTATCAACAAGTGGTGTGGCTATCGAAAAGTGGCGTGCCTATTGAAAAGTGTGCAACAGTTTTTGGAAAAACCGTGAATAAACGTTTTACTAGATCAGGATTGTGTTTAATGCAATACTACTGCACATTCCGTGACTTCCGGTGAGTTCAGAGGTCTCTGTGTGCAGAGCCTTTTGAGTAATTCAAGAGAGCTTACTGCCATATATATGGTGAGTGTGTGTGTTGTTTGAAAGTTATTTAAGGAAGTTTTTGCAGTAGCAGCAGCTCTAGAGGAGTGTTTCAGAGCAAAAAAGGCTTTAAACATTTGAATCATTTGGTTGAGACACACCTGTGTTCTTATTTTCAAACTACTTACACAGAGTATGTGTTAGTAACAGGATTCAGTATGCTTACCATGTTCTGAAGATATTTGGCATTTTAGTATTGGTGCTGTGTGTGAGTGTATGTGTGTATAGGTGTGTGAGTGTGTCTATGTGAGAGTCTGTGTGAGAGTCTGTGTTTGGGTGCGTGTGAAGTGGAAGGTGTGTGTGAGGTGGAGGGTATGTGTGAGGTGGAGGATGTGTGTGTGGTAGAGGGTGTGTGTGTGCGATCAACAAATTAAAATAATATAGTATTTTGTAGTTCAGAGCTTATTCGTTATGTTTAATAGCCTGATGGCTGTCAGGAAGAAGCTTTTCCTGAATGTGGATGTTTTCAATTTACAAAAGTCGGTGTGACTCCAGAAGTCGAGCTGCAGAATGTGTGTGTGAGTGAGTGTGTGTCTCTTTGTGTTTGTGTGTGTGTCTCTGTGAGTATGTCTGTGTTTGTGTGGGTGGTGGAGGGTGTGTGAGTGTGAGGTGGAGGGTGTAAGTGTGTGAGGTGGAGGGTGTGTGTGAGTGTTCAATAATTAACAAATAGTACAAATAATATAGTATTTTGTAGTTCAGAGCTTATTCGCTATGTTTAATACCTTGATCTGAGTCATCGTTTAATAGTCTGATGGCTGTCAGGAAGAAGCTGTGTGTGTGTGTGTGTGTGTGTGTGTGTGTGTGTGTGTGTGTGTGTGTGTGTGTGTGTGTGTGTGTGTGTGTGTGTGTGTGTGTGTGTGCTCTGCTTGAAATGCTGTGAAATTGGATTTGCTGGTCTGCACTCTGCTTGGAGTTCTGTGAGGTTGGACTTGCTTCCTGCAATCTGCTTGGTGCTAAGAGGTTGGACTTGCTGCCTGTGCTCTGCTTGGAGTGCTGTGAAGTTGGACTTGCTGCCTGCATTCTGCTTGGAGTGCTGTGAGCTTGGACTTGCTGCTTGCACCCTGCTTTGAGATCTGTGAACTTGGACTTGCTGCCTGCACTCTGCTTGCTGTGAGTTAGAACTTGCTGCCTGTACTCTACTTGGATTGCTGTGAGGTTGGACTTGCTGCCTGCACTCGGCATGGAATGCTGGGAGGTTGGACTTGCTGCCTGCACTCTGCTTCGAGTGCTGTGAGGTTGGACTTGCTGCCTGCACTTTGCTTGGAGTGCTGTGAGGTTGGACTTGCTCCCTGTGCCCTACTTGGAGTGCTGTGAGGTTGGATGCTGCCGCACTCTGCTTGCTGTGAGTTTGGACTTGCTGCCTGCACTCTACTTGGAGTGCTGTGAGGTTGGACTTGCTGCCTGCACTCTGCTTGGAGTGCTGTGAGGTAGGACTTGCTGCCACACTCAGCTTGCTGTGAGGTTGGATTTGCTGCCTGCACTCTGCTTGGGGTGCTGAGAGGTCGGAGCTGCTGCCTGCACTCTCCTTGGAGTGCAGTGAGGTTGGATTTTAGGCCTGCATTCTGCTTTGAGTGCTGTGAGATTGGATTTGCGGCCTGCACTCTGCTTTGAGTGCTGTGAGATTGAAGTTGCGGCCTGCACTCCGCTTTGACTGCTGTGAGATAGTAAGATTAAACAAGAACTTACTAGTTCGAAGTTTGATCGTTATTTTATGAGGAGTAACGATGAGGGATTACGTGAAGAAGCCCCGCGTGGCGCTGGAACGGCATACTTCAAAGCAGCGGCATGAAAAACACAGAACATAATAGCCGGAGTAAGATAGTAAGGCTCAACATAGATTTAGAACTACCAGATGATCATTTATTTAATGAGGGTCGGGAGTGGAGGGCACGTAATCCCTCATCGTTACTCCTCATAAAATAATGATCAAACTTCGAACTGGTAAGTTCTCGTTTAATCTTACTATTTTACTTCGGAGTCACGTGAGTGACTACGTGAAGATTTTGAAGCTTTCTGTGTTTTTTATGTCGTAGACTCATTCTATACGACACTCTGGCTCATTCAACACAGTAATGAGCAAAATAACACATTTTTTCCTCCAAACATTGCCTCAAGTTATATGATAAATTATTTCACGTTATAAAAGAATAAAAGTAATGCCCTTTCAATTGAAAGGCAAGTTTATCAGAAAATATCAATTGATACATATAATTTGATGGTATGAACAAAGCAACAATTATAGAGAACCCAACACTCCGTGTCCAATCCTGACACCATGACTGGTTCCATTTAATTTAATATTTATTTTACACCCTCCTGTGGCCTTGCATCTTTGCTCGAGCGGCTCATCCTGTGCCATTCCTGTGAATGTATCTACCTCCTTAACAGAGTGATTTTCCACATTTCAGTGTCTAGTTCCACTGAGTGTTATTCAATTTTTAACCATCTAGAATACATTTCTCTAGAACCATCAGTTTTTACTGAAACGTAATGCGTTTTTTTGTGTGTAATAAGTAGTGCTATCTCATCACCACAGAGACTCTTACCCACACACACACACAATTTAAGGCCGACAGGATATGCTTATAGGTTTACTTTGGTTTCAGCTCTTCTTGGTCTGCTTTGTTTGGTAAATTCATAAACATATATGATAATGTAATCTGTATCCACATGCAATTATAACGTAATATTTGCAATGTTTGCACTCTTATGTTGATACTAAAGTCATCAGCATTATTACTTTCAATGTTAACTTTTTTGAATTATGGATAGAATTGGAGTCCATTGCCTAAGGCAATTCAGGACTATATTGATCTCCCGACTTATGTATTGCAATTTTGGACAGATTATATATTATATATTATTATACACACACACACACACACACACACACACACACACACACACACACACACACACACACACACACACACACACACACACACACACACACACATATATATATATACACGCACACACACACACACACATATATATATATATATATATATATATATATATATATATATATATATATATATATTTTTATATCTACATATATATCCCTTTTCATATTGGGATATTACGAATGAACCCGACAACTTCTTGGTTAGTATATTGTCCGTAAATAGGACGATAAACACTCTGAGCCCTATTTTTGGCTCTATCAATTAGATACTCAGAAAAAATGCAATCCACAAGGAACTCACATATATCTAATATGACAAATAACTTTACTGTATACACAGACTTCCAATTTCTTATAACAAAATATTGTTTTTTAAACTTATTTCTGCAAATTGCAGGTATAACACTTCTTTCATACATAATTATTTTATTGTTATGTTTTTATATTAGTTAAGCATAACAATAAACTTCTTTGACCATCAAACTGTTGTAATGGTCTGGTCAACCTGCAGATAGTCAAATTCATATTTTCATGACATGGATGCCTTTGTACAATAATAAATTACTGCAACTATGAATCATCACAAGTGTTTCAACATCACTCAATATTTATGAAACCATGAAGGATCCGTTTTGGGCCACCAAAATGCCTCTCGCAGTGTCCTGCTACATTTTCATCAGACACTGCCCTATCAGACAAAATGAGGAACATAAAAGAACATCTTTCCTCATGTAATTGAGAGAAATGCATCCACCTTTCTTGTTCTTGGTTTACCCACGAGAACATTTGAAAGATTGGTGATTTAATCTGTATACAACCAGATTAATCGTAAGTAATCCATATTAATGACAATGTATTTTCCCCACTTAATTTGTTGTCTGCGATAACATTGTCTCTTTCTTAGAGATAAACAGCTGGACTAAAACATTTTTAGAATATGCCACATCTGTCTACTCAGATAATTACATGATTATTATTTTACTTATCTTATGTGATTTAATATATGCCACAGCCGTGGTATTGTTCACCTTGATATGACATGGACACTTCCATAATATAACAATCGATATTTAATCCATAACTCCTTATACTTCAATAATTAATACAAATGTTTGGAGAAATTTCTTAGGACAATCCATTTGCAATTACCTGGTATTATTGTCCGTAGTCCCAACAAGAGACGTATCAATCATCTTTATAAGAATAGATAATATTCTTATCTTACCCAAATATTCACAGAAGCTGTCCATCATCTGTTAATACTTGCTTCAGCTTGCAACAGTTGCTAAGCTTATAGTTGAAGCAGCTTGTGAACCTTTTTTTTTTTTATCCATTACTTTAATAATGATAATGTATCATTTGCTATTTGCATAAGCCTCTCACAAAGGCATACATATAAGCTTCTGTATTCCTTCTTTTGGAGCTTTATTTACTCTTTACTTAGGCTCCTTTCCTAATGGAGGGACAAAGTATGTCAACAAAGCAATGAGACATATTTGTATCATGGAACAATTTTCCCCCTCTTATGGTGCTGAATTACTCCTAAATCCAGAATAGAAATTTATGAATATTTATGAATGCCTAAACATAGGCTTTATGTGATGGGTCAGGTCCTTGCCTTTGAACAGGCTTGTAATTGCAGCACTAATTTGCAGCTGACTCTTTATAACCTTCCAATTTAAATGTGATCAAGATAAACCATGACCATGTCCTCATTAGTGCAAGTGCTGATCTTTTTATCAGTACAATTGTTCTTCCAGTATTCTGTTTAACAGCCTTGAACTGGTTTTAATCCTTTAGACAATGTTTTAACTTGCACAGCTTGACCCATTTTTATTAATTTCAAGCACCTGTAATATTTGATTAACCATTTGTTAATAACAACTATATTTCAATGTTGAAGATGTTTCCATTTTAATAACATGTTTTTACAATGTGATAGTGTATATGAAATGATGTTTTGTATGGTTTATACCATCACATCTTTACACTGAGGTAATTTTATAATATATATATATATGTACGTACCCCTTCTTTATTGGAGTTACTTTGGGTGCAAACCTAAAATCAATTTTTTAGGTTTTCTTATACAGGTGAACGAATTCCTTCTACAATTTTTTGTAGTCCTTAGTATATTAAATTAATGATCATAATACACCTGTAATCCCCCACAATCGGAGATTTCATCAACTTATTTTGTAACAAGTTGTTTGCACCTCTTCAACGTACTTCAAGCCTTCTTTTCCCAATTATATGGGTTCGGATAAGGCTATGTTGGATTATATTTATTTATCATACTTCTGCCTTTGTTTTGATCCATTATCAAATCTTTATATTGGATCATAATTTTTTCCCCCCAAAGTTTAAAGACCAATAGTCTGTTCTTTTGTAATCAATGTTTTGATTTATCATAAGGCAGGTTTTATTCCATAATAATCAGGAGTTTAACATAACCTGATTTGTATTGACCTGCAAATCTAGAGTGCAGATTTGGTCCGTATACAATTACATATATATATAACTAAAATTAATATTATATATTTCTTCCCATTGATCTCCACAAACTGATGGCAATTTATTTTTATTTTAAATGTATTGGTTAGTTGCACAATGTTTTATTTGTTTTCCATTGAATAGGGATGCCATGCTCCAATTTGAAATACTTTGAAATCGTATTTCCTTATATCTCATATAATTGAGACATGGATATCATAAATGGATTCACCATTGATATCTTTATAAAACATAAAAGTTTTATCATATTCTGCTGTTTCAACCATAACAGCTTTGGTGAGACCAATTAATTTTTAGTTTCCATGTTTTACTTTTCATGGCCTCACTCATTCATTCGGGTATCGTACCTAGTACACCTCTATATATATTTTGTGCTGAAGTGTACTTGAATAAAACATAAAAGTTTTATTATTATTCTGCTGTTTTAACCATAACAGCTTTAGTGAGAGACCAACTAATTTTGGTTTCCATGGTTATTTTCCATGGCCTCACTTCTTATTCAGGTGTTGTACCTACACCTGTATATATATATATATTTTTTTTTTGTGCTGTGGTGGGTACTTCAAGACCAGCCACCACTATCAGTGCACTTTTCGGGTCAGTTTTCCATTTTACTTTTACTGCCTTTGTTACTCCTGAGTTTTTCCCTCAAGGAGACTACCTTCAAACATATCTGAGGTAGATATTCCCACAATATTTCATCATATATTTTAATATATGAAACCCCCTTAGGGTAGGTTAGGGAATGTTTTGGGGCCTTTTAACCCTTTTTGGTTGAATTTTTTATTTGTTTTATTTTTATCTTTTGGAATCTTTTTTCCATTATTTTTCAAGCCATAAAGCTTTTTTAGTCTGAAGGCCATGCATTGCCTGCCAAAAGTTTGTGGAGCGACTAAAGTCTTCCTAACGTAATTTTTACGGCCACCGGTATCGGAACCGGCTCCGTAATCTCCCGTCCCAATCGCTTCCCCTGGAACGTTCTTTTAAAACTCCATTGTTTTTATACAGAGTATTTCCTTTTATTTTAACTTTTACTTATTTTTTGCTTTTAAATTCGTTTTAAATCCTGGTGTTCAATACCAGCCACGGAGTTTTTAGACCCTGAAAGTTTTTCAACTGCACTTACCTGCGGGCCCGTACCTACCGCTGTCGAGGAGCTGCCTCTGCACTCCGAAGTAAAATTGAGGTTGCGGCCTGCACTCTGCTTCGAGTGCTGTGAGGTTGCATTTGTGGCCTGCAATCCGCTTCAAGTGCTGTGAGATTCGATTTGTGGCTTGCACACCGCTTCGAGTGCTGTGAGATTGGATTTGGTGGCCTGCATTGAATGACGACTTTTGAGGCAAACTCTCAGATTTTCTTTGTTAACATTTGACCGCTCAATCGCTCTATATTAAAATTGTATTTTTTTTAAATCAACTGTAAAGAGGCATCAAGAGGCAGTGAGCAGCAGAACACAACAAGAGACACAATAAGATAGAACTGAATAAATCTCATCTTTCACATTTAAATTGTTGTTATATTTTAAGAGTAATTTACATTTTAAACTTTAATAAATTATTTTTCCACTTGCCATGCCAGCGTGTTCTTCATCACAATTGGGACCTAATAGGCATAAATGGCTGTGCAGTCAGAGTGCCACTAAGAGTGCATGGGGGGAAGGTTGAGGGGAGATGGACTGAATGCGTGGAGGGGGGAGGGAAATGGCAAGGAGCAGAGGGGGGGGGGGTTGGGGTGAAGGGAAGAGGGGTGACTGAGTGAACTGCCACCACACTGGCTGTGGGTGACTGAACTGCCAGCCCACCAGCCATGACTTAGTGAACTGCCAGCCCACCAGCCTTGACTCACTGAACTGCAAGTCCAAGAATCCATTCAGTCCACAATGTCCATACTAGCCCTCTGGAAACCAGTCCCTTCAGCCCACAATACCCAGACTACCGCTCCAGAGATCCGCGCATAGATAAGATTTTTTTCCTTCATCATTGCCATAATCTGTAGAAAAATATGAAAATGTCTAAAATTGATTGTTCACCCTCTCCCCCTTCTCTCTCACAGAGTCTGTCACTTGTTTTCAGCAGAATTTCTGACAGTTTCTGAGCTGCCAGCCCACCAGACCTGAGTGACTGAGCTGCCTGGCCTGAGTGACTGAGCTACCTGGCCTGAATGACTGACCTGCCAGACCTGAATGACTGAGCTGCCAGCCCAATAATCCATTTGACCCACAATGTCCATACTAGCCCTCTGGAAACCAGTCCCTTCGGCCCACAACACCCATACTAGTGCAACAGAAAGCCCCCCACCCCCCACTGGCCAGCAATGTTGGAATTGGTGGAGGGGTGGAATATTGCGTTGGGGGACCAGCCCTCCCGTGTGATGCTGGTACCCAATGGGTCCCAGTAAGTCTAGTTCATTTTAAATGCTTCCACTAGTTCAATCCTTCATTTATATTCGAGTTCATGCATGCTTGGTCTTTACAGTAAATTCTCAATTTATCTTTCTAGCCTGGTATTATTTCAGGAAACCAGTGCTTCAGCCTCCATGGGGGCTGCAAACCTTTCCTGAGACAAAATGCCCAGAGCTTTACAGAGTATAACAAAGCTCTGCACAGTTATAATAAATAGGATTTTCCTGCACTTTCTCGAGTTACTCCAACATTTTTGTCTTTTTTTTGTAAACCGCCATCTGCAGTTCCTTGTTTTTCTGCCATAAACAACCTTTTTCAATTCTATATTTCCAGAGATGTATAGAACATAGAACAGTAAAAGCCCTGTCTCATGGTGTGAGTTGACCCATGAGGGACCCCGAGTTTTCACTCGCGGTAATCACGTACAATTAACGTAGCGGGAACGTCGGAACTTAGCGACTCGCGGCACTAATGGCAGGTACCCGTGAAACTTGTTAACTCGTGAAAAAATTCAAACATGTTTGAAGTTTTCCACGAGTCAAATTTACTGTTCAAGTTAAAAATTTAAACATTTAAACTTGTTGTAATAACGTAGTGGCCCGTGCGTTTACCTTATTGACTCGTGAGTCCATCGTGGGCACTCTTTAACTCAGCGGGCAGGCAGCATCTCTGGAGAGAAGAAATGGGTGATGGGATGATATTTCCAAATTTCTCCAGCACCATGTGTTCACTTTTTGTCAACCAGCATCTGCCCTTTCTTGTGTATTACATTATTGGTATCCATGGCAGTTGATTGTCGCTCCCTTCAGTTTCCCAGGGGGACGGGTCGGGACTGGAGTTGGGAGGGAAAGGTGGGGGGGGGGGGGAGGAGGGGAGAGTGGGGGGGAGGGATGGGTGGGGGGGAGGAGGGAGGGGAAGGGAAGGGGTGGGGGTTGGGGTGACTTAGTACGGGAGACAAGGGTACTGACTGTGTGAGCAGACACTTTGGTAGTGATTGCCCATGGGGTTCACTGTCAAGGACTTCATAATGCAGAGAGCATTATAAACAGTGGAGCGATTAACCCTGGAAAGGGGGGAGACTTCTCTCTGAGTTGGACCCAGGAAACTGAACCTGAACAGAACGCAATCTGTAGTTTCACTAAATGCTTTAAAAAAACTTTAATTTATAGATTATGGACAATTTTAAGTTGAGTATGGACAAATCCAACGACCACTCGACATTATTCTTGAATAGATAACTTTAAATTCGTGATTTTTAAAAAAAGGAACCAACATCTACAGTGCCTTGTGTCTTGGCATTTCATGATTCTCCACGCTGGGCAGAGAATGGGATTTGTAAGCGGCTAACTTCATTCTAAAACTTGGAATGTCACATTGGCGGCGCAGCAGTAGAGTTGCTGCCTCACAGTGCCAGAGACCCGAGTTCAATCCTGACGACTGGTGCTGTCTGTACGGAGATTGCACGTTCTCCCAGTGACCATGTAGATTTTTTCCAGGTGCTCCTGTTTCCTTCCACATTCCAAAGACGTGCAGGTTTGTATGTTAATTGTCGTCTGTAAATTGCCCCGCAGTGTGTAGGATAGAACTAGTGTCCGGGTGATTGTGGTCAGCTTGGGCTCGGTGGGCCGAAGGGCCTGTTTGCACACTGTATCTAAACTAAACTAAAGGCCCTGAAGAAGAGTCCCGACCCGAAACGTCAACTACCCATTTTCTCCAGAGATGTTGCCTGACCCGTTGAGTTATTCCAACACTTTGTGACCTTTTGTGATAAGTTAATGCTTCAACCCTTTCTCGAGGAATGGGAATTAGGGGAAACAGTAGGAAATATGTTGCTTGGCATTTAAAATAAATAGATTAATCAGTATAGTAATTATTAAGTCAAAGTTACAGTTATGTAAGTGACACTGCAGTAGAAGTGAGGAGAGGGGTGCGGTAATCAGGGGAACAAATGTACAATTAGCCGATCTGGAAAACGAGCAGAACGACTGGACGAGGTTTTGTTTGATGCCCAACACAAAATGCTGGAGTAACTTGGCGGGTCAGGCAGCAACTCTGGAGAGAAGGAATATGTGACTTTTCGGGTCGAGATCCTTCTTCAGAAGACGAGCCCTTATCCGAAACGTCACCTATCCACGATCTCCAGAGATGTTACCTGGCCCGCGTTGTTACTCCAGCTTGTTGCGTCTGCGTTCCGACTAAAGCCTTGGGATCGTTGCCCTTCATGGAGGGGGAGGGGGTATTGTGCTGTTTGATCGCCCCCTGCTATCCCAGGGACAGGGAGACACAGCGGCTTTTGAGACTGGTGGGCAATCACTACCAAAGTGTCTGCCCACACAGTCAGTACACCTCTCCTACACTTGTCTCCCGCACTAAGATCATCCCACAGAGAATGATCCCAGCCTAACCCAAGAGCCTTGTCACCCCAGACAGATTAGTGACGCCCGCGCACCCCCCCCCCCCCCCCCCCCCCCCCCCCCCCCCCCACCTCAACTCACGCTTGGGCTCCAAAGCAGCTGAGGAGGCGAACTCTGAGCTCCGTCTCCCAACAATCTGATGTGCAACTGATGTGAAAGAACAGCGGCTGCGGCCGGCCGGCATGGACTTGTCACATCGCCACACATGAAAAGTGTGTGCAAATAAACAAAAACAAGGAATAAAACCAAAGCCCGGCTTGAAAGGCAACTAAAAATATATTGCGCTTAGAATGAGCAGGCGCGGAGACATCCGTCCACATTCAAAGGTTTCATCTCCTGTCTCCCCGCAGTGTGTAGACCTGGCAGTAAATTCAATTAAAATATAACAAACCTTCACCCGCTGGTCTTCTAACTATGTGATGTGTGTTTCAAACAAATCATAAGTATAACTGCTCTGGCACTGGACGGTGCACATTTTCCCTTTGTAGGTCATATCAATAGATGCGGCTGTGCTGAATTGTATCTTTAACTCAAAGCCGCAGGATGGAGATGTCTTCTTTAACACTGTTGCTTATTAAAACACACCTTCATTCACGGTTGGCTCAAGAGTAACGGGAGAGGAACTTGGTAACTTGGGAGAGGAATTTGAAACATCGCAGAAATGACATACCCGTGGGAACTCGGTTAAACAGTTGGTCATAACCTTGGAATCTCGTACATAACCACAAGTCTGTTTTTTTTCTTTCACTTGGGGTCACTCGTGGGTGGACTCGCACCGTGAGACAGGGCTTTAAAGCACAGGACAATGTCTGATTGCTATTGTACAGTCTGAAGAAGGGTCTCGACCCAAAACGTCACATATTCCTTCACTCCATAGATGCTGCCTCACCCGCTTAGTTTCCCCAGCATTTTTGTCTCTCTTCAATTTTTCCAGCATCTGCAGTTCTTTCTTAAACATTTTGTCCACCTCAGGATAAATTAATCTCATATGGCCACACATGATCCACATCTCCACATTCCTAGCATACCCATGCACCTATCTAAAAGCCTCTTAAACGCCACTATCGTATCTGCCGCCATTATCACCTGACAGAGCACTCCAGACATCACCTTCTGTATAAAAATACAGTGCCCTGGTATCCGTTAATACTGGTTTCTTCTGTATTTCACCCTCTAGATGTTCCTTATTTGACAGAGCCTGAATTATCTTGGCACTAGTTTCTGGGACTGCTGTCCTTCAAACTCAAACTTGTATTGGTACATTATGTCACATTTTTTAAAAGCTCCTAAAACTAATTTGTGCTTGAAGAAATGATCTATATTCTTCTGGCACTCTGCAATCTTTTCCCCCCCACTATGAAGCACATCACAGCCATTTAATGCTTGAAATGCAATACTTAAAACAAAGGTGTTGTTCCAGTATGACATGAAATGAGTCATAGAAACATAGAAACATCTATGTTAAGTCCTTAAAGAAAATAATGTGTTTTAATCTGTTACTTCAGTAATCATTATTTCTACATGAAATGCTGTTCCTATTTCACCTTCTGAGGAGATTTACTGCTCACTGACTCCTCATCCTTTACTTATTCAACATATCATTACCTTTAGCCAATCTAATTTATTTCAGTCTGCACATGCAGTTCCAGCTGGAGGCAATGGAGATACAAGAGACTGCAGACACTGGAATCAGGAGCAAAAACATCAATGGATAGAAATTAATGACAGGCTCCCTGATCAGTTTCCACCCCCCCAGTCTGAGAACAGTGCAGTGATTTCTTTATTATAATATTGAAATATGCATGGTTATGCCAATGATAGATAATTTAACTGAGCCATTATGGAAGCTTGGTTAATATATTTGTTATTTGAAATATGAACCTCAAACCTGAAAGCCAACAAAACTGATCAATACTGAATACAATAATGCCCTGTACAACTGTAACAGAACATCCCGACTTTTATACTCAATTCCCTAACAGGTGAAGGCCAGTACACCAAAACCCTTCTTCACCTCCTTATCAACTTGCGATAGCACTTTCAGGGAACCAATAAATTATACTCTGAGATCCCTCTGTTCTATAGTAATACTCAAGGCCCTACTGTTCATGGTGGAGGTCCTACCCTGGTTTGCCTTCACAAAATGCACCTCACACTTATCTGAATTAAACTCCATTAGATATACCATCGTAACTTACACAGCTGATCAAGATCCTACTGTAATTCTTGATAACCATTTTCACTAACTATGATACAACCCATGTCTTGCACATTCTCACTCATTGTGATGACAAATAGCAAAGGGGCCAGCACTGATTCCTGAGGCATACTACAAGTTACAGGTCTCCTGTCTGGAAAACAACCTTCCACCTCCATCCTCTGCTTTCTATCATGAAGCCAATTCTGTATCCAGTTAGCTAGTGCTACCTAGATCCCATGCGATCTAACCTTCCAGAGCAGCTTAGTGTGCAGAATGTCTTCTCAAATGTCTTCTCAAATATCAAATATCTTCTCAATCAAATCCAGGAGACACAATTTACTGCACACAAAACCATGCTGACTATCCCTAATCAACCCATGTATTTCCAAAAGCATGTGTATCTTATCCTTCAGAACCCTCTCCAGAATCATTCCGACCACAGAGGTTAGGTTTATTGGTTTATTTTATTGGTCATTTTTTAAGTGGAGGCACAACATTAACAAACTTCCAAAGAAGATGATTCATATATCTCAGCCTGGACTCCTGCAACTTCTTCATGTGCTCTCTTGAGTGTCCTTGGACATTTCTGACCAGGCTTGGGAGCTTTATTTACCTTCATCCACCTTAGGGCACTCAGCACCTCCTCATCTGGAATATGGACTATCCTTGTGACATAGCCACTTAATCGTTCCTAATCTTAATATCTTTCTCCATAATAAAAGCAGAGCAGAAATATTCATTGAGAATCAAATGTTAATTAATTGAGAAATACACATTGTGAACATTGCCTATCTCCAGCTGCACCATGCATAGATGACTGCTTTGGTTTCTGAGCGGCACTATACTATCACTCTCTCTTTACCTATTTTTCCTCAATGTATTTGTAAAGTATCTTTGGATTTTCCTTGATCTTAGCTGTCTGAGCTATCTTTTTCCCCATTTTGTCCACTGATTTCCTTCTTAAGTATACTCCTCAATTCCCTATACCCTTCCAGGGGTACAGTTGATCCCAGCTGCCTATACCCTACGCATGCTTTCTTCTTTATCCTGACCAGTGGCTCAGACTTCCTTACTCTTACCAGCCTTAATCTTCACTCTAATTATAACATCTTTAACTTGAAGCTTCCCACTTTCCAGATGTGCACGGTGGTACAGTGGTGCTGTGGCAGAGCTGCTGCCTCACAGTGCTAGGGACCCG
This sequence comes from Okamejei kenojei, assembly GCA_035221665.1. NCBI lineage: Eukaryota > Metazoa > Chordata > Chondrichthyes > Rajiformes > Rajidae > Okamejei > Okamejei kenojei. The sequence continues at coordinate 40,624,268 of CM069136.1, read as the reverse complement.
GGTTTGATCTCGACAACGGATGCTGTCTGTGTGGAGTTTACACATTCTCCCTGTGACCCTGTGGGTTTCCTCCTGATGCTCCGGTTTCCTCCCACTTTCCAAATGTGTGCAAGTTTGTAGGTTGTTTGGCTTCTGTAAATTGGCCCTAGTGTGTAGAATAGAACTAGTGTACAGGTGATTATTAGTTGGCATGGACATGGTGAGCCAAGGGACCTGTTTCCATGCTATGTCTCTAAACTAAACTAATGTCTCTTTGCCTACACGCTACACCAAACCATTTCTGCAAGTTCCTGTCTAATACCAGATTGACCTTGACCCAATTTAGAACTTTAACTGTGAACCAGCCCTGTCCACATCTATAATTATATTAAAGCCGATAGAACTGTAATTGCCGGTTCCAAAAGGCTCACCCACTGACCATTCAGCCACTTGCCCTGCCTAGTTTCTTAAAGGTAGGTGAAGATTTTGCCATCTCCCTTGTTGAGCTCACTACAAATTGCCTGAGAAAACTTTCCTGAACACTCACCAGATTCCACCACAGCAAAACTATTGACACTATGACAACCCCAGTTTATATTGGGAAAGTTAAAATGCCCTACTTCTTCTTGAGATGTCGCTACACTTTTCTAAGCCACTGCATAATGCAGGCTCTGGCACATGGGTTGAAGACGTTGAGATCTTCTGGTTTGCAGGGCTCTGGGAGGAGGGGGCAGGTAAGTAAGTGCTCCATAGTTGGGGTTGCCTCCCCACAGTCACATTCATTGTTGTCCATTGTTGTTATACCCCCACTTCTGCTTGAAGGCTTTGCACCGTCCGACCCGTGTTTTGAGGTGGTTGAGGCAGATCCAGACTGGCCATGTCTCTTTTGCTCCCAATGGAAGCGACTCCTCAGGGTATAGTGTCAGTGTGTGGGGTTTTGATTGCAGGTGTGTCACCCAAGCATCTACCCTACAGGTGCGGGGGTTATCATCCAGGGGTTGAACTGCATGTAGGAAGCTGTTTCTGGATTTTAACCTCTTTGGTGCCTGGACATGTTGGAAGAGTGGCTGACGAGGGTCATCCTCCAGCTTGGTACATTCCACTTTTGAGGATGCTGCTCTTCTGATTGGAGGGGGTGCAATACCACACATCAGGTACAGGTCATCAACTCGTGTGGGTTTGAGGCAACCAGAGATGGTTCTGCATGCTGTGTTTAGCACCGGATCCAACTTCTTGGCGTGTGAAGAACGTCCCCAGATTGGGCAGGCATATTTGACTGCTGAATATCATAGTGCAAGGGCAGTACTCTGGATGGTTCCTGGATCTGATCCCCATTTGGAGTTGGCCAGCTTTCTCAGGATGTTGTTTCTGACTCCTATCTTTGCTTTTGTCTTGATAACATGGTCTTTGTAGTTTAGGGTGCGGTCCAGAGTAACTCCTAGGTATATGGGTTTGGCTGAGTAGGCTAGACTCTTCCCATACCAGTGAACAGTTAACTTGTGGTTCGCATCATGGTTCGTGAGGTGGAAGGCACCAATTTACTGTACTTTGGTACAGGTGAAAACAATAAACTAAACTAAACCTAAGCTAAGTAGATCATCCCCTTTTTTATTTCTCAGCCCACTCATATAGGCTCACTGGACGATCCTTCAGCAATGTCTTTACAGACTACAGCTGATGTTCTCCTTAATCAACAAAGCAACTCTTCTCTTTAAATCTTGCCTCTAACTCACCTGTGGCACCAGTACTTGGGAGCATTAAGTTGCCAGTCCGACGCTCCCTAAGCCAGGTTTCTGTATTGACAATAATGTTCCAGTTGCATGTATCTATCCATGCTCTGAGTTCACCCACCTGAACAATGCAATTTAATCCAACCGTTCTTCTTTGTTCCCTTCCATGCTCTTGCTCATCCATCTACTGAAATCGCTGGCGTTAACTTCTGTAGGTCCTATAGAATTTGTGTATCCCTTTAATGAAAACTAGATGGATGTTGTCATGACCAGGCCTGTTACTCAATTATAGCTTTATGTTAGAAAGTCTGCCTGATTGGCTCACATTCTCCCTTTGAGACTAATCTAATGGATTAATGTCCTACTCGCAGTCTTGACAGCTCATAATCTAGACTGATTGCACAGTTATATGGATGTAAAATGTAGTTTGAGACATTGCATTTTCTGAAGGCAAATTAAACTGAAACCTCATTCAGGTCAAAAGCAATAGAACAGGTGGTTCTGTCTTGATAGATTCCACCTGATATGCTTTCTATTTCCAATATTTTCTCTTTTATTTCAGGTTTTAAGTATCCACAGCATTTTGTTTTTATGTACTGTTAGCAGGTGAATATATTTCATCCAATAATTTGCTCTTTGAGTAATATGCCTATTATATTTTACTGATAATTTTCATGACCAAATTCTTTTGAATTAATTCATTAGCTGAGAAGCAGTGAAGACATGTGAAACATAAGTTCTTTGATTTCTCTTGACTTGAATTGGGACAGCACTGTATATCACATCAAAAAGGGAAGAAGAAACAAGGCACTAATTTTGAACAGGAATTTCTTATGAACTGAGGAACATCTCATATCATTATTCTTCTGAATATAATTAGCAATTAAATCGTAACAAAATCGTTGACTATTTTTTCTGTGAGTTAACAGTATATGTATGGTTAGTGCATGATATTTCTCAGTTCGTATCTTCCTGCGGTGACGTTATTCAGTGTTTAAGTGAATATAACTTTTCAGTGAGGAGTCCAGTAATATAAATTCCAGAAAATTATTAACTTGTCTGCTTCACTTTTATAACCACTGAGTTATAGTGCAGTGAGCAGCGAACACAGCTGAGAACTCATTTTACTTGTTGAACTGATGAAAATATTTAGTGCCTTGCTAAAAGGAGTAATTGTCAAAATCATTTTTTGGCACACCTGTATTGATTTGCACCTAAATTGACTTTTGGCTCTGCAGTAAAGAACGAGGATTGGTCCAAAGTTGTCTAATGAGTGATGACCTGCTCTTGAAGCACTAGAATCAGCTGTCTGAGTTACCTTTACATTGAAAGTAGTTTTGCTATTATTGGAAATAATATTTTCCAAATTCACTTTACATAAAAGATAAAGATTTTTTTAAATGAGCATTGAATCCCAGAATAAGCATTCGTCCACATTGTGCAGAAAAACAACTGCTCCCCACCACTCACAATATTTTTGTCTTTCCCTTTGAACTGGTAAAATTGTGAAGTGGAAGTGACAACACAACTGGTAGACAGAAAATTATAGAGTAACACAGCGGGACAGGCAGCATCTCTGGATAGAAGGTGTGGATGACGTTCGGGTCAAGACCCTTCTTCAGACAGGAGTGGATGGTGCAGAGATAAAATGTAGTTGGAGACAGTAAGACTGGTAGGAGAACGGGGAAGGGGGAGGGGATGGAGAGAGAGAGGAAGCAAGGTCTACTTGAAGTTAGAGAAGTCAATGTTCATACTGCTGGGGTGTAAGCTGCCCAAGCGAAATATGAGGTGCTGTTCCTCCAATTTGGAGGCACAGGACAGAAATGTCAGATTGGGAATGGGAGTTGGAGTTAAAATGTTGTAATGCTGCAACTGACAGAATAAACACACTCACAAAATACACTATTATGTCTTGACCTGTTTTAGAGCCAGGCAAGCACTAAACAAAGACTTTAATCTTTAAAACCTGTCAATTTTACATTAGCGAGCAGCCATACTGTTGCTCCATACAAAACAGCTACAAACTGACAGGAATGTACAAAAATCAACAATTAAAACAATTCAAACTTGCCAGAAAGTACCAGCTCAGAAGCACAAGATACTGTTGATGAAGATAAAAGCTTCCATTAAATAGAATATTGCTGCATGCAGATTGCTGCGAATTGTTGATTGGTTAGGAGGTGACCACTACTTGCAACATATGTCTCATGAAAAAGCAATGACCATTTGCTGAATTTCTAAATGAGCCACAACAACATGAATTTGAGTTACAGCACGCGATAAAATCGCACTAATATAGTCAAATGTGTGCCTGGGTGGAAAATGCAAATGTAGATTTGGCAACAATTCAATATTATTTATCATTCATATTAACCATGCTTAGTAAACGTGTGCACTTGATTACATTGACACCGCAATCCGTTATTCCTCTTCAGTGGTTCAAATGCCATTTGTCATATCACTAATTGTGCGTTCACCAAGATTGAGGTAAACAATGCTGGGAAATGCAATATTTTCTTTGTAGCACCCAGTATATCACAGAATAAGGTGGCATTAAACAGATTTTATGCCGAGTTTTAATTAGGACATCTGGAATATGTTCAGATTGCATTCAACCTATCTTTTCTCCACCGGAATGAGACTTTGCTTTGAGTCAGCTCTTTATCCTGAGGGGTTTACTGAAAGTAATTTAGTAGATTCATTATCTTTGTTACTTCTCTTTAGATGGTTCAATTTAAAGGGGTGGGGGATTAATTAAAAATGTTAAATAAAATGTTAAATAAAACGCACGTCTCTAAATGAAGCAATATTTTGCATTTATGTTAAATGTATCCAGTTTGTAACAATTTTAAATGCATGAAAACTAAGCTTATTCAATAATGGTTACCATCGCCTTCCCAAGGGAGAAAACAGGTGGGAGGACCTTGCCTTGGTCACCAACACTAAACAGGTGGACAACATAACCAGTTGCATTTACCTGAACCGCCTTGAACAACCTTAATCACAACCCTACAGCACTGAACCTCTTTGGACTTTGCACAACTATGGTTGTTTTACGTACTTCAGTTTTGCTCTGTCATGGTCTAGTTTACTTAGAATAACTAGTAATATATTGTGCATTTGTTGTTGTTGTTGCCTGTGCCAGTAAAGTTGCAGCAAGTAAGAATTTCATTCTTTAGATTCATATCATTTATATGACTCTCTTACCGACACATACTCAGTTTTGCAGAACTGAACGGGTGGAAGGTGAATACAACTGGCAGCTTACATTCCAATGCATGCTCAGTGTTGACAATCAAAACTAATTTTCTCTCCCATATTATTAATATTAAGTTTTTGCAGATTGGGTGAATTTTCACAATCCCAGAACAAAACACACAAATGGTGCAAAGTAGAATTCAGGACTACTTTTAATTACAATTGGACTCTTGATTAAACCACTGACATGAGGTTTAACAACCACCTTATTCTAGGAATTACTTTGTTTGATTATTTTTCCTCTTAATTCCACAATATGTTTATACTTCCTTAATAATATTCTGTGTGCAGTGGTAGCCTAATATGTATTCCCAGTTATCACAAATCATGCAAAAATTGGTTTATGAATGCAGTTGTCTTAAGAGTTCATATTACTGACCCCATATAATTTTGTGAAACCAAGATAGTAAGATTTGATAAGTTATAAATATTGATTATCTACAGCAGCTTTGGACCAGATAAAGTGGTCTGCACTTATAGACATTTAAAATATTGAAACACATAAAGGAATGATTAGACTTTAAGTTACCCCCATCCGCTTGTAAAATGTTTTGGCACAGTCAGGATGGACAACTCTTGTTATAAAATAAATAACCATTGTGAAGTTTATGCTGTTGAATTGATCAATATTCAATTTTCATTTTTCATATATATTTTTAGCTGAAAATTTCAGAAAACTGAGATCCATTTCAAATTGGAGTTTATGTTTTCTGCTGAATACAAATTACTCTGCCATCTAGATGAAGATTACTTTTGTGGTGGGAGGAGAAAAATGTATTAAAAATAGTTGAATTTTTGCTACTTCTAAAATACAAAATAAATATTTGATATAACAACTGTTTTCTGCAAATTAGCTAATATTTCAATTGTTGGAAGTACTTTTCTGCACAATAAATAACCAAATTAAGTGGTTTTTTTTTTCAATTAGCCAAGTATAATAAGTAACCTCTGAAACAATTCAAATTACAGTTAAATTAATATTGGCTAATGCACTAAATTGTCTAGGCATTTTAACCATTAAATCTGTGTAAGCCCATAGTAGGTTAAATTGATATAGTTTGGTGTTTACTTTAATGTTCTTTTTTTACATGGAGTATACATAAATATTTCCGTGTTTTTATACATCTTTTTATTTTGCTCCATTTGTCAGTATTGATTTTGGAGGCTTATGATTGTTTGGGCACAGTTAAACACATTTCTTCTTAATAAATGATCAAGATGATTTGGGATAAATTGATGCAACCATTGAATGAAAAATGGGAATTTTTCTTCCATATTGCCTGTAGGAATTTGAATCAAGAACTGGTGAGATTGTTTCAATTCAAATGTTGTTTACTATCTGCTTTCAGTCATTGTAAACTTCCTTAAAAGCTGGTCTCTAAATGAAACAAGGTATTACATTTAAACAAATCATAATGAAAAGGATTTAATAAATGAAAAAGGTTTCCAGTAACTGATAACAATATGTGTTTGCATGAAGACTGAATATTCATTAGTCAAGATATTGTCAATGTTTAGTTCATGAAAGCACAGTTGCCACGATTCAGAAATCCTTTTTTAATTTTTTTTTAGAGAAGTGAAATAAACTCAGTAATATCATCAACAGTTTCTTAGTTCATTTGTCATACATCCCTAATGATATTTTCCAATCATTTTCCACCACTAGAAGCATTAAGATGTTGCTGAACTATTTGTCTTCATGTAACAAGGTGGGAGCTCATACCCAGTATTATCATTATTGTTCCATTAACCTTGTATTGAGATGTTCACAGGAGTGGTAATTTTGGTCAGATGCATGCAATACCGGTCTTGGTAATTTGGAGAGGGCAAGTGTAAATGGGATTTGACAGATGCATCCAATGTTTTTGCTAATCATCATGGAAAATGATTTCAGGGCAGAGAAGTCAGTAGTAATCAGTGGATGATATTATTTCCCTTTGGCCTCGAATTGAGGCAAGAACAACAGTCTACAGATCACACTTATTCTTACATTTCCTGCCACATTAATTGTATTTATAAAAGCATATAAACGTAAAGCTGCATGAATCCCATAATTTCCTTCATTCAATTTATTAATTGTGTTTAAAATTAAAAGCTTCCATTGCCATTCGGTCAAGCCTGCCCAGGAATACTTTACAAAACATGGTACAGGAATAACAGCAGACAGAGAATAGATTGCCATGGTGTGATCTTCCACATTTCAATTGCTTTAGTTCAAAGATAAATATATTTTTAATTTGACATCCAATCTTTTGTTTACAATGTTTTAAATAGTTCACTAAATAAACAAATGAAAAGTCAAAATCATTCATTATTCATTTGCTGCACAGTCAAATTTAAACAGGAGACACAGCAGATGCTAGAACCTTGAGCAAAACGCAAAGTGCTGGGGGAACTCAGCAGGTCAGGCGGCATCTAAGGAGGTAATGGGTAGGCAACATTTCAGGTTGGAACATCTGAAGAAGGGTCCCGACCTAAAAAGTCAGTCTGAAGAAGGGTCTCGACCCGAAACATCACCTTGCCCATTCCCTCCCCAGATGCTGCCTGTTCCGATGAGTTCCTTCAACACTTTGCATCCTGTAAAATTCGTTAGGTTCACAGGTTTATCTTTAAAGGTGCTCATTAAACACAATAGTTTGAGCATTAATTCGCAGGGGATACCAATCTACTACTACTACTGACATACATCTCTATTTGGAAACAAATCTCATACATAAATGTTATTGCACTATTTGAATTAATGATTTGTAAAGTGATCAACATTTAGGGCGATATGACGGAATTAAAATTTGCTATGTGATATATGAATACTTAACATTCATCTCAAATCCACCAGTATGCTTGTTTAGCAGAGGCATTATCGTAAATTAATCACGAGCTACACAAGAACTTGATATGCTAAGATTCAAATGATAATGTTTAGGCCTTAAATACTTAATATTACATTGTGGTTGTTCAACATTACGTGTTAAGTTATTCTCCACAAAACCATTAGTTATAAAGGTTAATCAATTAGGAAAACCTAAGGTATTTCCATTCTTTTAGAACATTTCTTAAGTCTGTTGACCAGGATACACCTCATATCATTCCACATCATTAGCTGCAGGAATAATCTCAACACAAAATTTGACAGTGAGATTATTCCATTTAATTCTTATTAACTGGAACGCGTTTGAAATTCAGTCCCTTGTGGCATGCTACAGCAGGAATTCCAACTCTTAAATGTTTATTATATAGTTAGTTATTGTACTATGTAACATTGTTTTTACATACTTATTATAGAGATTTTGGTAGTGCATCAATAAATTAAAATATCAGAACGTGGAGTAAAATCAGAACAATGTTAAGACTTATTGGATGAAACTGTGAACATCACAAACTCTGAACATTTGAAACATAATTTCAAAGAACTGTTCAAGACTAAAGCTGGAAACCTAAGTGGACACTAATATGTGGCATGTGGATAACTTTAGCTGAATAACATTTCTAACTATATCAAAGGATGAATAGTGTCCCTTTGTGTTTGTTAACGCCATATGTCATGGGTATTTTGCTTGGGTGAAAGAGGAACGCTCTGTCAACTTGCATATCTCTGACTTTTGAAGTTATGGTTATGTTTTTACCTAGGAAGCATTAATATATTGATGAAAAGCCAAATGCTAAATCAGATTGAGTTATTTCAACATGGAAACTCTGATTCAATAAGCCAAAGTGAAAGACAAAAGCAGTATCTGCTCCCAATATATCATGACATCAATAGCAGACCTGATTTAATGGGGGATACAGGTGATAAAATGATATGGTTATATAGAAAACTGTCACTTATTTGAAACAACAAATTTTGGTATGAATACATTTTAAGCAGATTTGTTTGCATATTGAAAATATTAAAATTTCTTAGTCAAGTATGACTGTATCAAGAAATTTTAAACGTTCACATCTGCATCTATGAAAACATGCGAGATACACAATATCCCAAATAAAAGAAAGATATTCATGATGATGAAGTTTGGTTCAGTTCTGTAAGAGTTTTCTGTTTTTGAACATCACTGAGTAAAAGAACCAGCATCAAGGGAACAGGGCTTAGAGATTGTGAACAACATCAGTGTTTCTCACGGAGAGATTGTAACCTGAAATCCCATCCCTTTCCTCAGGAAACAAAGAGCTTTAATATTTTAAATGCAGAGATTCACATATCTTCTGATGTGCAATTTTTTGAAGAAGCTGTAGAAATGATACCATATCATGCAGATCATCAGAATGCAGAATATTGGCGTTAATAATAAGCTGAACTATATTTATCATGTGTTTTACCCAATTTCCTTTGATTATCATCATTCTTTATTCCCTACTGGCATTGTCTTCATGCTAGAGTATAGTTCTTCAGACACAGGATTCCCCCTGGTACATGTGGTTATTCCTGAGTTATGAAAGCCACTGCTGGAGTATTACAGAGTTGGGAGAGATGAGAATGAGTAGTCTATAATTTGTTACAATCAAATCTTGTATTCACCCACTGTAGCAAATACTATCCAGAACTAATAATTCTGTGTATGTGAGGAAAAGCCACTATAGAATTCCTACTATCTCTCCAACTAAAATGAAGAAATTCAGCAGAATGGGGAACAGTGGTTCCTGTTCTTCAGGATTATGGCACAGAATCAGTGTTGTTCTGTAGATAAGAAGAACATGTACAGCTGTACTACATTTTAATTATTTAAACTGCACTTTTTGATTAAAGAGTGGAACTTAAAAGGATTTTAGCCAGAAGGAAATATTTTTGTGATTTCAAAAGGAGCTCCCTGATATTTCCTGGCAACTTTAATATAAAAGAGAACCACAGCCTTATTAAATGTGATCTTATAACCTGGGATCTTATTATTGGTTGTAAGGATGTATGCCTGACAACATGATCTCCAGGCTAGTTATTAAGTTATGAGTATCTCACTTGGACACTGAGGTGAACAAAGCAGACTGGAGATATGATTGAACATGTAATTTGTTACTTTCAGGAACAAATAGCCTCGGAAAGAAGGGGAATAGTTATTCTCAAATTTACGTTGTACACAGCTAAATATTATCCATGTTCGTCTTGGAGCCCACTGACAAGCAGCAGTGTATTTTTTAATCTTTTGGAAATACAACAGGTGATTCCCATAAGTGCTTGAGGGATCTACATGATACAGAAAGCGGACGTCTGGAGAAATAAGGGGCGAAGTTGAAGAAAGCGTTGCGACTTAACAGACTTCTGAAACTGTGCCTTTTCTTCTTCAATTGCTCTTAAGTTTATGTGGTAGCTGATAACTAGCTTCAAAGATCAAAGCAATAACAGATTGCTTTTTTATTCTCAATTTAGATCTTGCGAAAGAATCAACCAGGAGAGATTTTTGTTTTAATATATTGACTGATTGACTATTGTTTTCCTCACTGAGCAATCAACATTAAATGAAATCAATGTCATGTCTAAAGCAAACCCTTCAATGGGCAGGTTCTACTATCTGCTTTAAAATAACACTGATCCCCAGACGTCACATCTACATCAAACTGAAATTAAATCTTAATTGAGCAGGTCCCAGTAGATAGTGGACACTACATTTGGTGCTTATAGTCACTCGATATAGTGGCACCTTGCTTCCTAAAGATGCAAGATAGTTTTGGCTTATTACCAGAATAAGGAAAAATTGAATTACATCCCAAATGAGCAAATAATACTCGGCATAGTCAAGTCCTTTATATTACTGTCCTATTTCGAAATGTGCATGCACGCTAACAATTATGTAGTCCTTCAATCCGTGATCTGTGCAATCACAATAGAAGTTTAAATATCATATCAAGCAGTCTAAAAGGGCTCATTACATGGCATGTGGTAAACTTGCTTCCCTGATCCTGAAACCACAATGGAAATCTAATCTTGTAGGTATACTGATCTCCTGACTTACAGGATACAATGCTTGGGTTAAGTATGTGGGCAGGCGAGGACTTCAACAGCACTGTAAGCACATCATCCATATTCTTGATTTGTTTGAATGCATATGCTGATTTTTCACCTCCCAGCCTAAATGAGAGATTCCGATGGTTATTCTCCGAGGAAGGAGAACACAGTGCCACCACATTAAGTTATAGAGGCTCCATTAATAGATCTGCAACTGGGATTTACAATCCTGGCAGTTAATATCAATTAATTCACCAGTTCCAACTATGCACAATTTAGACTTTGGCAGGAGGCATGGTGCCTTCACTTGTTTTTTCTTATCAACATTGTGAATTGCCATATTATCAATTATTAGTTGAATGGAAACAAGATAGACTACTGAAAGTTTCTTACAGGCAAAGTAGCGTTTAAAACCCAAGGAACCCAGAGCAACCTAAAAGGTCCCAAACTGCATGCACACTGAATATCTTTCTACAAACAACCTGGTGACACATTTATCTGTGCAATGTTTACTTTCTTCAGCACTGAAGCAGCACCCAATACAGTTAATGGGCGAGGCAGAAGATGAAAAGAAGAAAACATAACAGCCAAGGATTTCTGATTGGAAATAGTAAAGGGAGACCACTTGAAAAGCCACTTAAAAGGACCGTCACTATTTATGGCACATGAAATAAGATGAAGAAATTTTGGGGGTTATGCAGCTTTTCAAACTGAAGATTATAGCATTTCCATTTAATTTTAAAGCAGATGCAGAAACTTTACATAACTCAAATGTTACAAAATACCAGAAAGTACCAAAAGATACAAAATCTTTTTGATCTGAAAATTACACATTAAACAACGGGACTAAATTCACATTTCATTGCTTATAAAACATATAGTGCAGCTATGACAATGAGCTTCCACCATCACTGATGCCAAACAGCATTGCTAAATCTTTTGTCATAAATTTTGCAAACAATTTTCATTTGCGGTACTGTCATGGTCACAAAAATAGAATGAAGCTTGCATAATGCAAAAAAAATCCTGCCCGTGATCGAGGCAGTCAGACATGGCAAAGAGACAAAGTTCCTCATTTCTTGTGGAAGAGCAGTGGCTTCACCAGTCCAGCCAGGATCTTGGGTAACTGTGTGGTTATAATCTCTGACATCATCTCTGGAAACTCCACACTCAGTGCCTGGGACTGAACAAATGTATTCAAGCAGAACTGATGCAGCTTCTTGACAAGCTATTGAAAAAAGACAGCAAAGTTCATAAGTGATAGGAGCAGAATAAGGCCATTTGGCCCATCACGTCTACTCCGCCATTCAATCACAGCTGATCTACCTGTCCCTCCTAATCTGATTCTCCTGCCATCTCCCCATAACCACTGACACACATACTGATGGAGAATCTATCTATCTCTGCCTTACAAATATAAATTGACGGCCTCCACAGCCTTCTGTGGCAATCAATTCCACAGAATCACCATCTGCTTTCCTTTACATGTTTAACTTTCAAAATTTTCTGAATGGATTTCTTCATTCACCAAATCTTATCAGCTGAGATTGAAGCCACAGATTACCATTGGTGATAACCATATAAAATTTCACACCTATTCATGGGGACACGAGAGACAGTTGATGCTGAAATCTTCAGCAAAAAACAATGTGCTGGAGGAATGCAATGGGTTAGGCAGCTTTTGGGAAGTGACAGGTGACATTTTGGGTCAGGACCCTTCTTCAGACTGATTGAGTGGAGGGAGAAAGCTGGAAAAGTGAGGTAGAGGGTTGGATCAAGCCTGGCAAATGGTAGATGGATAAAGATGAGGAGGATTTGAAGAAGGTCTTGACCCAAAACATCACCTATTCCTTTATTCTAGAGATGCTGACCTGCTGAGTTACTCCAGCCCTTTGTGTCTATCTTAGGATTTGATTGGCAACTGGGTGGAGTAAGTGACAAAGGCAAGAGGTGAAAAGAAAACAAAATTGTGTCAAATAAAGAGAGTAACGGAGTGAAATGTAAAGCCACAGGTGGATATAGTTAAGAGGGTTGAAACTCTACTACTCATAACACCCATCCATAAATTTTTTTAATTTTAAATTAAAAAAAAAATGTATTGGAGGAAAAAAAATACAGTATATCTGACACATTGCATTACATTTCCCTCCATTTTGTTTTTTATATATAATAACAAAATAACCCTTACCTGTTCCCCCTAAACACCCCTTGGCAGCTAATGTGTTCACAATACAAACATATCACAAATACAAATGCACATTTTAACAATAATAAAGTAACAAAACAGGAAAAAGGCGGGTTCCCTCCATAATTTTAGCCTTTAAATGTAAACATTGATCTTTTATTTTCATTGTAACAAAAAGGACCATTGGTAAGCCATCAGAAAGTGTTAAATATTTGCCCATTGATATCACAGTCATCATTGGTAACGTATTTCTTTAAATAAGGAAGAAAGGATAATGTGGTCACTGAGGAGGGACCAAGCCTTGGCTTTCGGGCTACTTTTGAGAAAGAGGACAACATGAGCTATGTAACTACACAGAGTTAAACATGGCACAACAGACACAACATTTAAAAATCAAAAAAACTTAGCAGATTCTTTTCCCTTTCGAATTTCACTCTATAAGGATTGTAAGAAATTATAGTTAATATTCAAATCAAATATAATTTAACTAAAATCATTACACATTGTATGAAGGGGCAAAACAGCTACTTAGAATAGTTAGGTCATGTTGCAATAGACCGGGGGCTGAGGTGCCTTTTCGTTTCATGTTGTGACCCACCTCCCATATCTACCTGTATTTATAACAAAACGTGTATTATAGAAATTATATCTGAAATTATATCAAGAACAAAATCTGGCCTTGTTTTTAAAATATGGAAAAAAACCTCCAAAATGTCAATTTTCCGAGTAGTAATTGTCCAAATCAAAGCACGTTTGACATTGAGTTGGATGCCAATTGACCAATCACACATTTTGTTTCAGGCTAGCTAGGCAGGGAGCACACTGTGATCATGGCGGAGAGTATTTCGTCTGATGCTAGTGTGACAGAAGATTCTGAGGAAGGTTCTTTGGTCTTCTGTGCAATATATGTCGTCGAAACCCATAGCAAGGTCACTGCATTTAGTAAGAAAAGCTTTAAGAAGTCTCAAGAATGTGCAGCTTAGTGGATAGAAGTGGAAGAAAGACTGGAAAGCAAAGTCGCTGCTAAGGCGCTGCAACACAAACACAACAGCCAAGGCGTGGGACCAGTGAAATTTGCGGCCGTAGGCCGTGCAGCTGCAGGCGATGATGATGATGGCCATTCTCATGGACATTGTGAAGCAACTGGAACTGGAAGGTACGATCTAATGTCAGAATTTATGAAAATTAACCCAATCATGACAACTAGTTTCATTTTGATGCATCTTATAATATGAGATATGAGATCTTGAAGCTGAAGTTGAGGACTTGAACATTTTCTTTCCTGAACAAATTAAATTAAAAGTTGTCACTAATGTAGCTGTCATTTTATGAATCCACTATGCTCAACCCGTGAAAGAACTTTCAAAACGCCTCTGCCCCACCACTCTTCAAAGCCCCATACACATTCACACACACAGGTGTTGTGTGTGGACATGCACTAGAGGCACTGTGATACATAATGAACACTAATCTGATCATTTGCTGACTTGCCATCCATCCCATCAACCTGGATACATGTACATTGCTCCAGTGATATGTTGATTTTGTTTTACATAATGTCAAAAATGAAAAAAGGTAAAATACTCCCTTACACATTTTATCTTCTATTATTAGGAGGCAGCAGTGTATCCCGGGTTATCATGCCGAGTGCTATCGTCACTTCTGCAACATTACAACAATAAATCGAGCTAGAGCAAGGTTTCGAAGGAAGAAAGGTAACGCTAACCACTTGCTGATAATATTGGTTTACAACTGATTTAGAACATGCAAAATAAATCTGATGAAAATTGACTGACAGTCTGAATTGTTCTGTTATAAATTTCTAGTGTATGTTTTCACATATTCTAACAAAGAAAAGGTTTCATAAACTTAGTTAGGCCAATGGCACATTTCTGTCAATGTAAGCTTTGAAGTCAGTGATGTATAGAATATGGTATTCATTTTATATTTGTAAAGTTATGATGTTGTGAACTGTGAAATAAAAATGATAAATAAAAAGGTAGAGCTCATCAAGCATTAAGCATGCTTACATACATTTACTATATAAAATAAAATGTATCACTCGAATTTATAGTTACAGAAACTATGGTTCATGTAAATAAACATTTTAACAAATTTGCTATATGCACTTAAATGTAGTTTTGGATAATGCTCAAAGTTGTTACTAATAGCCCTGAAATATAAGATAGATCACATTCAGTAATTTTGTACAATGAAAATATATTTGAGGATGTTGAATTGTTTATCTTTCCTTTCCTTTTCAGTTTTCTTTTGCCCCTTCTAATTTTGTTCAATCAACAGATGCTGAAAAGCCTAGAGCAGGTGAATCCCCTCAAGAAGCAGTTCCCGATGGCGAACCACATGAGCCGGCCCCAAAGAGACTGTTTCGAACCATGACAAGTGATGGTCAACAAACAGCTACTGTCGAGCACCCCGACTGCAGGCATGTCCTACCAGTACATTGCATCATCTGTAAAGGCTCAAAGTACATCAAAGAACAAGCCACGGGTAAACAAAAAGTAAAGAAATTAGTATGATGTGAAACAAAACATAGGGGGCAGTTACTAACTGCTGCCACCATGAAGCAAGATGAAGCATTGCTATTACACATAAGAGATAGACATCTTGTAGCTAGTGAAGCAAGATACCATAAATCATGCTACCTTAGATACACAAAAGCTGTCACTAATTTTGCAAAAATTAGTAAACAAGATAATCAGCAGCAGGTGTATGAGAAGTCCTACTCTAGTTTCTGCAAGAGAGTCATCGAGGGGAGAATCATCCATGGCAAAGAGATCTTTTAAGACTTGCTAAACTTAACCAACTTCTCAACAAGGAGGTTCGAGAAGTTGCTTGGATGCATCATCTCACAAGATAGGCTGCTTGAAGACAAGGCTGAAGAGATCCCATCCTGTCTTATGTTTTACAAGGCCATCTATGCAAGTAGAAAGTGATATTGTATTTGTTGAATCACTTGCTGTTGAAGAGCAGGTTGAAGGTGTTGTACAAGATAATTCAAGTGAGGACAGTGAGAGCAGCAAAATTGTCAGTGAAAATCAACAAGGAGGATCATCGTTCCATCATCTCAGAGGCATGTTTCATGCAGCCCAGATTGTGCAGAACAGCATTGTCAACTCACCAAACCCCATCCAATGTTCCCCAACTTCTGAAGATGCAACATTAGATAAAGCTGAAGAGATTGTCCCAGCTGAAGTGTACAACTTTCTGGCATGGACCAGTCAGCCAAAAGAATCTGGGAAAGTTGATGTGTCTGACGAGCTGCATCACTGTCTACTGTCGGTTGCCCAGGATGTCATGTACCTGAAAGCCAAAGGATACTCCTCCCAAAACTTTGACTGGGGTGATCTGCCTGCAACCCCAAGCACCTTGCTGGAACCAACCTACAGTTCATACACGAAAACTAGCTGTGAGAAGTCAACTACAGGGAAAGGAAGATGCTCATGTCAACAGCATGGTGTGCCATGTACTGAATTATGTAAGTGTGTTGACTGCAGAAACTCTCTGACTACAAAAGAGTTGGAATCTGATGAAGAAGATTCACATGGAGAGTAGATGGTTCCTTGACATATTAACTTTGTCATGAATATTATTTTCTTTGACACCACTGAGTTTTTACATGTATAGATAGAAGATCTATTAATTAGCTTAATTAATTAGTGTGCAACTTTTTGCACTGACTAGTTATGAATTCCTTCTCAATGATGTTTTATCTAAATCTGTGCCAAATTTCAAGTAGCTACAAGAGATGGATCACAAAAGTTAAAATCTAGACCCATTTTGGATGAAAGGCCCACAGTCTAATACTGTGATGTTTGGTGGACTGTGTGGAGTGGGAGGACCCGTTGTTCCTCCCGTGCAGCAGGTGGCACTGCACAGGACAAAGGGAGATGTTGTGTATATAGTTTATCCTGTCTGTAGACAGTCTGTGTGTGCAGTCAGATTCTGTGTGTGCAGCCATTTTGAGTTGTCTTGCTGCCAGCATTGAGTAATGTAATAAAGACTTCTGTTGCACCTTGAAGACTCTCAAGTTTCATGCAGACCTAGAAAACAAACACGAAAAATACAGAGTTTATGTGAAATCTGTTGATCACAGTGTTTTTGGGAGAGAACCTTGTTGACCTCGCTGTCACTATATGAGAGATGGAGAAATTGTTTCAGCTTTTTACGCCACTGCTATCCCGGGACCTTCAGAAGAGGATGTGAGCAAGGCCAGGAGTGATGATGGGATAGGGCTATTATAATACTGCATGACCTGCTAGGCTTACACAAGAACAATGATAAACATGCCAGTGGGTGAATGTTGCCTCTTGAAACTGTGGTCCAGTGAGCACTTAAGAGCTTCAATTTAGCTGGGATAAGAACGGGTGAAGAAAAATGGGAAGAAAACGAATAAAGGTCAGCTGTTTACAGATAGATGGTGAATTTGGTTTTAGGTGTAACACTGTCACCAACCTCTGCCTCTGGGAATATAACTGGATTATTAGTTGGCACATAAATTTAGAGAGTTAAAAAAATCAATGAAATGATGGAATAATAATAATAATAATAATAATAATAATAATAATAATAATAAAAATAATAACAATAATAATAATAATAATCATCATCATCATCAATGACCACCATTAGTGGAAGGGAGAGCATACCGATATATATCATTGAGGTAACCACACCTACTTCATGCATCGAGTCCATGAGCTTTGTGAGCTGGTAAAGACGTTGAGAGCTGCTCTGCACACTTTTCTCCTGCAAGTTAATGGCTCTGCTCAACTCCCTAATGTAGTCTCTTCGCATCTCTTCAAAGTAAGACTGGCTCTTGAGTCCTTCCAAGGGAACTGTAAAACAAAACCCAGTTCCTATATAAAGCTTTCTAAAAGCTATTACACATGCTGGATAAAACCTGGAGGCGCTGCCTCCAATGGTGCACTCTTATAGCTTTAAAACCTTTTCTTTAAGCACAAATTTATAGACATCTTGAAGAGATACTAAAATGTTTTGTGTTGGTGTTTCAGGACAATGTATCCAAGTCTCCCGGGAACCATTAAGTCTATGAAATATTTTCTTAAATCATTTGATTCTGACTAGACCTTACTGGGAAGGTTACTAGAGATATACTTAGTACTTAAAGGAAAATTACTTGAATAAAACACCAATGGTTGTTATGTGACCATTAATGATCTTTCCATGGGTATTCTTGTTCACCAGCGGCACTGAAAATTTAACATTTCTGAGCAGAAGAAGGGACTCGACCTGAAACATCAGCCATTCCTTCTCTCCAGAGATGCGGCATTTTGCATCCATCTTGAGCATCCTTCCTCATCTATTGATTGGAGATCTGGAGTGGTTCGGTGCCAAACTTGCCTGGGGTATTTGTAATAAGCATGAATACCCCAATCAAAATGGAAGTTTCAGAATAAAGTTTATGGTGATTTTAGAGAGAGCTTTTCTTACAGGATGCACCACTGAAAATACATTCAATAATGAACAAAAGTGATTAACATCTCGATGGTCATTGCTGAATCATGAATGTGGTATTTTCTGATTACTGGCCGCCGGTGTACTGCTAAAAATGAAGTTTCAAGAAGAGATACCAATTAACTCACAGAACAAACACTGTTCTATTGGACAGGACATGGTTATTATGAGCACTGCATATCTATTATAACATAATAACAGTATATGATGATGGAGTATTATCAATATTATATGCTGCTATGCTGTATTGTATAACTAAAAGAGCAAATTTTGAGTAGGTGCAAATATGAAATGAAATTACAACCCACTCACTCTGCTCAATGAATCAGATTCCACCCAATTTTACTCCTGTATGTTAATTAAACCTGGCCTAGGATACCACACCTTAGATGGGTAAGACATTGATGGATAGCGGCAGAAATTGTGCAGTCTGGAGGTTAGGTTTAGGCTTATTATTGTCACATGTACTGAGGTACAGTGAAAGGCTTTTTTATTGCATGCTATTGAATCAAATTAGATAATACAGTGCCCTCCATAATGTTTGGGACAGAGACCCATCATTTATTTATTTGCCTCTGTACTCCACAATTTGAGATACGTAATAGAAAAAAAAAATCACATGTGGTTAAATTACACATTGTCAGATTTTATTAAAGTGTATTTTTGTACATTTTTGGTTTCACCATGTAGAAATTACAACTGTGTTTATACACAGTCCCCCATTTCAGGGCACCATAATGTTTAGGACATATGGCTTCGCAGGCATATGTAATTGCTCAAGTGTGTTTAATTGCCTCCTTAATGCAGGCATAAGAGAGCTCTCAGTGCCTAGTCTTTCCTCCAGTCTTTCAGGGTGTTATGGCCTGGGCATGTATAGCTGCTGAAGGTACAAGCTCACTTATTTTCATTATACAACTGCTGATGGTAGTAGCATAATGAATTCTGAAGTGCACAGACACATCCTATCTGCTCGTTCAAACAAATGCCGGCGGTTTTTCAAAGCTAAAAATTTGTCAATTCTTGAGTGGCCAAGTCAATCACCCGATCTGAACCTAATTGAGCATGTCTTTTCTATGCTGAAGAGGAAACTGAAGGGGACTAGCCCCCAAAACAAGCATAAGCTAAAGATTGCTGCAATACAGGCCTGGCAGAGTATCAATGGAGAAGACACCCAGCAACTGGTGATGTCCATGAATTTCAAGCAGTCATTGCAGATGACTGAAGATTTCAAGCAGTCATTGCAGATATGCAACAAAATACTAAACATGACTACTTTCATTTACATGACTTTGCTGTGTCCCAAACATTATGGTGCCCTGAAATGGGGGGACTATGTATAAACACTGCTGTAATTTCTACCAAAATGTGTAAAAATGGCCTTTATTAAAATCTGACAGTGATTTTCTCTATTACAAATGTCAAATTGTGGAGTACAGAGGCATCTTTGTCCCAAACATTATGGAGGGCATTATGGAGGGCATTATGAATACAATGAAGCCATGCTCAAATATAATTGGGAGAGCAAAGGGAAATACACAGTATGCCAAATATAACAACTAGAAATGGTGTTAGATTTGCTGGTAGAAAAGAGATTTAAGAGTAGGTCGAATGTATCGGATGGTAACAGATCCTCTTTATGGGCCGGAACGCAAAGAGCCATCACTCTCTTTTCCAGGCAAGTTGTCTGTACAAATTGTGTATAAAATCATGGTAGATGCACACAACCTCTTGCCCAGAGTAGGGGAATCGAGGACCAGAGGACATAGGTTCAAGGTGAAGGGGAAAAGATTTAATAGGAATCGGAGGGGGGGATGGGACGGGACGGGACACAAAGGGTGGTGGGTGTATGGAACAAGCTACCAGAGGAGGTAGTTGTGGCTGGGAATATCCCAACGTTTGAGAGACAGTTAGATAGGTAGATGGATAGGACAGGTTTGGAGGGATATGGACCAAACGCAGGCAGGTGGGACTAGTGTGGATGGGACATGTTGGCCGGTGTGCGCAAGTTGGGCAAGACCCTGTGACTCTATGACTCTATGAGAAAACAACCCAAGTTTGTCCATCCCCTCCTTACAGTATAATTGTGGTTTTCCAATGAGTTATTTAGCTGAATTTAAATTGACAAACTGTGTAACGAGGTTTGAACTCTTGCCTCTGGATCATTAGACAAGGTGTCTGGAACACTCGTCTATCTTGTGCCAGCAATGAGAACAGCCAGTGTGGGAGACACAGCGTGGGAGATTATGAAGGCAAAGATGGTAATGTGGTTGGGGATAGGAGAGTGTTGTATTACGAGGGACACGCTGTATGACTCTATGACTAAATATGTAGGTAACATTAGTCATATTGATTTCTGGATCAATCCTGTGTTCATCTCAGATTCAGGGGAAAGGGAAGGCTTATCTTTTCCAGAATGATCAGGACTCTTTTTGATATTCCCCATCAATAGTTAATAAAGAAATGGGTTTATTTGACATCTTCTGGTTCCTCTTCCCATTATTTTCATCCCTTTATTGTGTGAAAACCCGTCATTGTGATATTCATTCATTCATTCTCTTCACCTCACAAGTGATAAAAAAGACTATATCTGCTGAATCTGTCACATCCCAGCACTGGTTTACTCCGTTATTCATCACAAATAGATCAGCTAAAAGGTAACTAAAATGTTTAAGTAAACTCCTTGCTAAGCTTCGAGTTCCTCTGTTGCACTCTAATTTTAATTTCAACAAACCAATGAAAATATTGAAGAATCAAACAGACGTTGTAACGTTCACCCGACACTTGCAGTTCATGAGAAGCCACTAAATGGTAACCTTACATTTAAACTTCATCTGTGAGGTCATCAGCACAAAAGCTTCATATCCAACACATTTTTTTAAAAGAAGGAACTGCAGATGCTGGAGAATCGAGGGTACACAAAAAGCTGGAGAAACTCAGCGGGTGCAGCAGCATCTAAGGAGCGAAGGAGATAGGCGACGTTTCGGGTCGAGACCCTTCTTCAGACTGGTCAGGGATCAGGGAAACGAGAGATATAGACGGTGATGTGGAGAGATAAGGAACAATGAATGAAAGATATGCAAAAAAGTATCGATGATAAAGGGAACAAGCGGTCCGCAATAACCAACCCGACCTCCCGGTGGCTCAGCACTTCAACTCCCCCTCCCATTCCACAACCGACCTCTCGGTCCTGGGCCTCCTCCACGGCCAGAGTGAGCAACACCGCAAGCTGGAGGAACAGCACCTCATATTCCGCTTGGGGAGTCTGCATCCTTTGGGCCTGAATATTGAATTTTCTCAATTCTGTTAACCCTTGCTGTCTCCTCCCCTTCCCACCTCTCCCTCAGCCCTCGGGCCCTGGCATTCCCTCTATCTCTATCTCCCTCCCCCACCCCAGTCGCACCAGCTTCTCATTTTCACACCACAAACAGCTTACAATGGCTTGTTCCCTTTATCATCGATACTTTTTTGCATATCTTTCATTCATTGTTCCTTATCTCTCCACATCACCGTCTATATCTCTCGTTTCCCTGATCCATATCCAACACATTCTTGTGCTACTTTAACAACCCAGATTTTTAATGCTTTCTGACAACTTAACTGCAGGAGATTTCTCACCAAAGTCCTTTCCAATTCATTCTTCTCATCAGCAACTTAAAAAGCTAGTCTGGTAAAACAACAAACGTCTACCCAGTGTATGAATATTGATTTCTCTAACCAGGTAACCCGCGCTCTCCCCCTCTCTCCATCCACCCCACCCCCCCCCCCCCCCCACCCAAGTCGTACCAGGTTCCAATTCTCTAGCAAACAGCAAACAATGGACTGTTTCCTTTATCATCATTACTTATTTGCATATCTATCATTCATTTGCTCTGTAACTCTCTACATAACTGTCAATACCTCTAATTCCCCTTTCCCCTGACTAGTCTGAAGAAGGGTCTTGACCTGAAAGTCACCAATTCCTTCTCCTCAGCGATACTGCCTGTCCCACTGAGTTACTCCAGTATTTTGTGTCTGTCTTCAGTTTAAACCAGCATTTGCAGTTCTTTCCTATACAAATGTCTTTCTGGTCTGAATGATACATGGAAACATAGAAACATAGAAAATAGGTGCAGGAGGAGGCCATTTGGCCCTTCGAGCCAGCACCGCCATTCATTGTGATCATGGCTGATCGTCCCCTATCAATAACCCGTGCCTGCCTTCTCCCCTTATCCCTTGACTCCACTAGCCCCTAGAGCTCTATCTAACTCTCGCTTAAATCCATCCAGTGACTTGGCCTCCACTGCCCTCTGTGGCAGGGAATTCCATAAATTCACAACTCTCTGGGTGAAAACGTTTTTTCTCACCTCAGTCTTAAATGACCTCCCCTTTATTCTAAGACTGTGGCCCCTGGTTCTGGACTCGCCCAACATTGGGAACATTTTCCCTGCATCTAGCTTGTCCAGTCCTTTTATAACTTTATATGTTTCTATAAGATATCCTCTCATCCTTCTAAACTCCAGTGAATACAAGCCTAGTCTTTTTAATCTTTCCTCATATGACAGTCCCGCCATCCCAGGGATCAATCTCGTTAAATCTACGCTGCACTGCCTCAATCACAAGGATGTCCTTCCTCAAATTAGGAGACCAAAACTGTACACAATACTCCAGATGTGGTCTTACCAGAGCCCTATACAACTGCAGAAGAACCTCTTTACTCCTTTACTGAAATCCTCTTGTTATGAAGGCCAACATTCCATTAGCTTTCTTCACTGCCTGCTGTACCCGTAAGCCAACTTTCAGTGACCAGTGTACAAGGACACCCAGGTCTCGCTGCACCTCCCCAGTATCTAACTTAACCCCATTGAAATAATAATCTGCCCCCTTGTTTTTGCCGCCAAAGTGGATAACCTCACATTTATCTATATTATACTGCCTCTGCCACCCATCTGCCCACTCACTCAACCTGTCCAGGTCATCCTGCAACCTCCTAACATCCTTTTCACAGTTCACACTGCCACCGAGCTTTGTGTCATCTGCAAACTTGCTAGTGTTGCTCCTAATTCCCTCTTCCAAATCATGAATATATATGGTAAACAGTTGCGGCCCCAACACCGAGCCTTGCAGAACACCACTCGCCACTGCCTGCCATTCTGAAAAGGACCCGTTCACTCCTACTCTTTGCTTCTGGTCTGCCAATCAATTTTCTATCCATGTCAACACCCTACCCCCAATACCATGTGCTCTAATTTTAGTCACCAGTCTCCCGTGCGGGACCTTATCAAAGGCTTTCTGAAAGTCTAGATACACTACATCCACTGGCACCCCTTCATCCATTTTACTTGTCACATCCTCAAAAAATTCCAGAAGATCTGGATGAGGGAATTGAAGGCAATATCTCCAAGTTTGCGGATGACACTATGCTGGGGGCAGTGTTAGCTGTGAGGAGGATGCCAGGAGACTGCAAGGTGACTTGGGTAGGCTGGGTGAGTGGGCAAATGTTTGACAGATGCAGTATAATGTGGATAAATGTGAGGTTATCCACTTTGGTGGCAAAAACAGGAAAGCAGACTATTATCTAAATGGTGGCCGATTAGGAAAAGGGGAGATGCAGCGAGACCTGGGTGTCATGGTACACCAGTCATTGAAAGTAGGCATGCAGGTGCAGCAGGCAGTGAAGAGAGCGAATGGTATGTTAGCTTTCATAGCAAAATGATTTGAGTATAGGAGCAGGGAGGTTCTACTTCAGTTGTACAGGGTCTTGGTGAGACCACACCTGGAGTATTGCGTACCGTTTTGGTCTTCAAATCTGAGGGAGGACATTATTGCCATAGAGGGAGTGCAGAGAAGGTTCACCAGACTGATTCCTGGGATGTCAGGACTGTTTTATGAAGAAAGACTGGATAGACTCGGTTTATACTCTCTAGAATTTAGGAGATTGAGAGGGGATCTTATAGAAACTTACAAAATTCTTAAGGGGTTGGACAGACTAGATGCAGGAAGATTGTTCCCGATGTTGGGGAAGTCCAGGACAAGGTGTCACAGCTTAAGGATAAGGGGGAAATCTTTTAAGACCGAGATGAGAAATACTTTTTTCACACAGAGAGTGGTGAGTCTCTGGAACTCTCTGCCACAGAGGGTAGTTGAGGCCAGTTCATTGGCTATATTTAAGATGTGGCCCTTGTGGCTAAGGGGATCAGAGGGTATGGAGAGAAGGCAGGTAAGGGATACTGAGTTGGATGATCAGCCATGATCATATTGAATGGTGCAGGCTCGAAGGGCCGAATGGCCTACTCCTGCACCTAATTTCTATGTTTCTATGTTTCTATTGTCAAGCATTATTTCCCTTTCATAAATCCACATTGACTTGGACTAATCCTTTTACTGCTATCCAAATGCCCCATTATTACCCCTTTAATAATTGACTCCAGCATCATTCCCACCACCGATGTCAGGCTAACTGGTCTGTAATTCCCCGTTTTCTCTCTTGCTCCTTTCTTGAAAAGTGGGATAACATTAGCTATCCTCCAATCCACAGGAACTGATCCTGAATCTATTGAACAATTGGAAAATGATCACCAATGCGTCCACTATTTCTAGACCCACCTCCCTGAGGACCCTGGGATGCAGACCATCACACCCAGGGGTTGATTCATCCTTCAGACCCATTAGCCTACCCAATACTATTTCTCACCTATTGAACATTTCTTTCAGTTCCTCTACCCACTTAGTTCCTCTGTCCTCCAGTACATCTGGGAGATTGTTTGTGTCTTCCTTAGTGAAGACAGATCTGAAGTACCTATTCAACTCTTCTGACATTTCTTTGTTGCCCATAATAATTTCACCCATGTCTGCCTTCAAGGGACCCACATTTGACTTTGCTACTCTTTTTCCCTTAACATATCTAAAGAAGCTTTTACTGTCCATCTTTATATTCCTGCCCAGCTTCCCTTCGTACTTCATCTTTTTAGCCCGTATTGTCCATTTTGTTTCCTTCTGTTGTCCTAGGAAGTTTCACAATCCTCTGGCTTCCAGCTACTCTTTGCTGTGTTTTACATCTTTTCTTTTAGTTTTATTCTATCCCTAACTTCTCTTGTCAGCCACGGTTGCCTCCTACTCCCCTTAGAATCTTTCTTTCTTTTTGGAATGAAATGATCCTGCGTCTTCCGGATAATGCCCAGAAATTCCTGCCATCGCTGTTCCACCATCATTCCTGCTAGGATCCCTTTCCAGTCTACCTTGGCCAGCTCCCCTCTCATGCCTTCATGGTCTCCTTTGTTTAACTGCATCACTGATACTTTCGATTTAACGTTCTCCTTCTCAAATTGCAGATTTCAACTAATCATATTGTGATCACTACCTCCAAGCGGTTCCTTTACCTCGAGTTCTCCTATCATATCTGGTTCATTCGACAACACTAAATCCAGAATTGCCTTTTCTCTGGTCGGCTCCATTACAAGCTGCTTAAGAATCCACCTCCGAGGCATTCTACAAACTCCCTTTCTTGGAGTCCTGAACCAAGCTAATTTTCCCAGTCTATCTGCATATTGAAATCCCCCATCACCACAGTGGCATTACCTTTGTTACATGCCAGTTTTAACTCCTGCTGCAACTTACACCCTACATCCAAGCTACTATTTGGGGGTCTGTAGATAACACCAATTAGTGTCTTCTTGCCTTTACAATTCCTCAACTCAATCCACAGTGACTCTACCTCGTCAGTCCCGATGTCTTCCCTCAAAAGGGACTGAATTCCATCCCTCACCAGCAGAGCTACCCCCTCCCCCCCCCCCCCCCCCCCCCACTCCTCTGCCCACCTGCCTGTCCTTTCTATAGGATGTTTAACCCTGAATGTTAAGTTCCCAGGCCCGATCCTCCAGCAGCCGCGTCTCAGTAATCCCCACAATGTCATATCTACCAACCTCTAACTGAGCCTCAAGCTCATCTACTTTACTTCTTATACTTTGCGCATTTATATACAATTCCTTTAATTCCTTACCATCTCACCTTTCACATCGATCCCTATCACACTTGGCCATACTCTCCTATCCCTTTGGGAGCTTCCTTTCCCGTAAATTCTGGGGTCATTAACCATCCCTTTACTCTCTTTCCCTTTAACTCCGTCCTTGACTATCCCATTTGACACCCCACCCCCCTTATTCAGTAAAAACTGTAGATTCAACCCATCTTTGACAAACACTGTGGAGCAGTCAATATTTAAAAAATCAGGCCTAGAATGTGTTGAGATGCAATGACCAAGCTTCCAGTATTTCCCAGCTCCTCTTTGCTACTGGATTCCTCACTGTGTCCAACTGTGAGGCAGGATCCTGGTGGAATTCTCCAGCATTTCTGCAGCACAAAATCCATGAGCTCATTCACTTCAGCTGTGTCGAAGAAATGAAGGAATAGAATACATTATATTTTTCTATTTACATTTGCAACAATGTGGAGGTCTTATTTTAAAGTAATTTATGTGATTTTTAAATTTGTTTAATGACATTAATGTTTTTTAAATGTTTCCAAATGCCAAGGGCAAATCAGCATTTTGAATCTCCAATAAATACGACCAATTCGTAATCCATTGACAGTTACCCATCTGACAGTCCTCCTGCTGCTGACCAGCACAGGGGCAAAATGAAAAAAATAAAAGCCAACATTCAATAAATGTTGTGAAGCAAATCCACGAAACAAGACATTATTTTATAAATTCACTGACTAAAAAACCTTGAACATTGCCTTTCTACCTGTCTCCCATTAGTTATGAGGATGCTCTCATCTGGGAGAATGTGCTAACCCAGGTATCTGGGGTTGTGAGGCAGCAGCTCTCTACTAGCTATGTCACTGTGTTGCCGAAGTTGAATGTTATGCATGGTAGGGATGACTGAAGGGTATGTAATGGAAGTCCACTGCATTCAGCAAGTGGTATAGTTGGTAAAATGCAGCAGATGAAAAAGTACTCACTTCCCTTGACAAAGTTGAATGTCTTAATTATGGTTTGACTCTGGGCTTTAGTTGCCACATCCAAGGTATTATTGCCTTCAGAAATGTTGTCTTGTGAACAGCGTCTATCCTTGTGATACAGCGCATCTCTCTGCCTCTTCGTCTCCCGACCAAGGTCACAAGTCAAAGTTGGAAACTCCTCTATTCTCTTCTGTGCAGAGCCATTCTTCAATGTTTCTAAGCCAGTCCAAGATCCAGTGAGCATACCGATCCAGATGTCAACAAAACTCAATGACTAGACTTGATCTAGTTTAGCCACAATACATCTTCCCTCTAAAGCTGCCTTAGCAGCTGCGACTCGCCTGCAGTCCGTCTGTTTTTCCTTTTTTGTTGTTGTTCTTTTGTCCTGTTTTAGTTAATTCTGGTTTATTAGG
The DNA here is from genome assembly GCA_035221665.1 of Okamejei kenojei. NCBI lineage: Eukaryota > Metazoa > Chordata > Chondrichthyes > Rajiformes > Rajidae > Okamejei > Okamejei kenojei. Next base: position 40,596,338 of record CM069136.1, on the reverse strand, counting down.
TTGTGTATGTGTGTGGGTGGGGGGGGAGAAACATGTTTTGGTCTCTTCCTTCGGGGGGATGCGACTGTTCTTGTCATATTCCCGTCTCCGTCTCCGTCTGTGCTGAGGCCTAATGGCAGAGCTGGCGGCCTCGGCGCTGTGGCAGGGTCCCGGCGTTCCAACGGCAGCGGCGACCCGACCTCGGAGCTGTGGTGTTCCGATGGCAGCGGCGACCCGACCTCGGAGTTGTGGCGTTCCGGCGGCAGCGGCGACCCGACCTCGGAGTTGTGGCGTTCCGGCGGCAGCGGCGACCCGACCTCGGAGGCTCGGCCGCAGGCCCAGTGGACTCGGCCGGGGGCCCAGTGGACGACATCATTGGGAGCTCGCAGGTCACAGGTTGGTGACCTGTTTTCCGGAGCTCCCGCAACGGCAGCTTCTTCCGCCGGACTGGAGGGCGGCAGCTTCGGCAGCTCCGACTGCCCCGGGCCGCGGAGTTTGAACCGGCCTGTTCGCGGTGCTTGGATTCAGACGCGGGACTGACTTACGTACCATCGCCCGGTGGGGTCACAACATCCGATCCGAAGCCTGGATCGCCTCGGCGCAGAGGGAGAATAAGGAGGGAAGAGACAAAGATTTTAAGACGTTTGCCTTCCATCACAGTGAGGAGGTGCCTGGTGAACTCACTGTGCTGGATGTTAAATTTGTGTTTATTGTGTGTTTTTGTCATTTTTATTATTTGTATGACTGCAAGGCAATGAAATTTCATTCAGACTGAAAGGTCTGAATGACAATAAAGGACACTTTACTTTACTTTACTAAAAGCTGCTGGTTGACTTTCAGCAGTGTTTGTGAGCTGTTTATACTGCTAGCCCTGCATGGCATAGGTTCAGGAGGGTCTCCAGCCTCTATATGCAATATATTGGTGCTGCTGCCATGCAATGGTCATGCGGTGCAGCATGGTAAGATTGCTCCTTGCATTGAAAGGAAAAGGCATGGGTTAATCATCCATTGTGATCCTCCGCTCTCTTCACCAGAATGTCTGCCTCCCATGGTCTATTCAACAACCATCACACTGCACAATTACTGTATGTAACAATGGTGTGGAAACAGCTCACCTGTGAACACGTTGGGGGGTGAGCTGCAAGTTCTACAGAACATATACATTATTCTAGAAATGTTCAACTTTCAGAATTTGTCAAAACAATTGACTAATTATTAAGACTGAAAATTATAGTAATTTAATTTGCACTGTGCAATGGTACTTTGCTAAAATTTCACTTCTCCACTTCATATCAGGGTGTTAAAGGCTAAAAACCAAGCATGAAAAATGATAACTTTGTATGTGGACTATTTAATAAAGTGTCACTTGGTAAGCTACTATGTCGAAGGGTTATGAGCAGAAACTCACAAATGGTCTGAATCTTGGGCTAGCAACTATTATTTAAGGCAAACTGGAAACAATGCTGTTTTTGTTTTTATTTTAAAAGCTGATTTCTTTAGAAACTGGCCAGAATTATGAGGTGGGGCGATGGGTTGAGAGAAATCGGGAGTGGGCAGACTGTTGGTTGGGGAGGGATTGGGTTCACAACTTTTTCAGGTCATTCTTGCTCCTTCTGGCATGTTTGGAGTATAGAATGTAGAAAACTACAGCACATGAATCGGTACAACGGCCAACAATGTCTATGCCAGATATAATGCCAAAATACTCTAACCTTCTCAGCCTGCACATATTCATTCAGTGGAGGCTCACCACTGGCAGCCTTTGTGTTCCTTGTTGGCACCTTCCAGCAGCTGTCCCCACCTTCACCCTCCCCAATCTTCACCTACACAGTTCCATCTGCCTTTCTCTTTTTCTATCTCCCCCCCCCCCTTTTCTCTCCTCTGTCTGCCTCCATCCATCAACAACCTGGCTCTATCACCGGGTGGCGCCAATCTGTCTATCCCTTCCTTCTTTGTGTTTTAATAGTAAGTGTTAAATGCATGTTTTTAGTGTTCTTTAGCTTGTTTTATGTGGTGGATGGGGGGGGGGGGGGGGGGAGGTGTTGGGGGAAACTTTTTAAAATCTCTTACCTCGACAGAGATGCACAAATTTTAACGTATAGTTTCTCCGTCCGTATGGCGGCCTAACATCGAGGAGTTGGCAGCCTTTGCTGGAGACCAATTTTGAGAGCTTCACCACGGTCGCCTGCGGACTTATCTTGGAGCCCGCGATCCCTTTGCCAGGGATCAACCTCGGAGCACCAACCATGGGCGCTTGCGGACTTTAACAATATGGAGCCTGTGGTCTCTGGTTAGAGACCGACTTCGGGAACTCCAAGCCGCAGGAGCTTCGAGAGCCCCGAGAGATGGTTCGACTGCCCCGACCGCGGGAGGATAAAGAGGAAGAAGATTGGACCTTTTTGCCATCCATCACAGTGAGGAATGTGGGGAATCCGCTGTGGTGGATGTTTATGTTAACTTTTATGTAGTGTGTCTTGTAACTTTTTTTCTGATGGCTGTATGGTAATTTGCATATCACTGTTCCACTAATATTATACATGTAACAATAAAAGACCTTTAAAAACTTTGAAACATTTGAACTCTCGCCCTTCCCATTCTCTTCCTGGCTCCACATGCCCATCACCATTCACCGCTCCACGGTTCAGAAATCATCTCTCTAGCTGGATCACCATTCCTCTCTGGGTTTTGTACTCATGTTCTCCCCTCTTCACTCTTAGTCCTAAAGCTGTGTTTTGATCTATAATGCATACCATTCCTTTCAACAGACAATAGGTGCAGTAGTAGACCATTTGGCCCTTCAAGCCAGCACTTTCCATACACAGAATCCGCTCAACTGCGTATTTCCTCCAGAAAATTATGCATCGATCTCTTGCTAACTACCACTTCCATCCTCAGATCTGTCGTGATGAGGCTCCTTATCCTTTGGTTGAAGCTCCAGTTCCCATCCACAGCTATTGATGCCCAATGTTGGGGAAGTACGATAGGGGCAGCAGTAGAGTTGCTGCCTTACAGCGCCGAAGACCCTGGTTCGATCCTGACTATGAGTGCAGTCTGTATGGAGTTTTTATGTTGTCCTCATGGCCTGCGTGGGTGACACGCCAGTGTACAGGGCGTGGACTCAGTGGGCCGAAGGGCCTGTTTCCATGTTGTATCTCCAAAGTAAAGTAAACTAAAATGCTCAACATTACTCTCACAACAACTCATCAACCCACGAGCCATCACTAGGCAGGGCAGGGACAATCAGTGCAAAGGAACACAACAACTCAGAGTATCCCTCCAAGTTGCGCACTATCCTGACCTGAAAACACATTGTTTTCCATCATCATTACGTCTAAATCCTTGAACTCCTTACCTAACAATATTTTGGAAATAACTTCCTCATAAGGAGCATGATTCAAGAGGTTTGCCCAGTGTTACAATCTTAAGGGTTGTTAGGTTGAGGTAGTTATTGCTAACCTTGCTCATTTCCTCTTCATAAATAATAAAGGCAACTTCCATGTTAAGAGTAACCATTTAATTTGTATCCAAGCACTATTTTCTAGATCACAGCAATTTGCAGAAATAATTACATCAACATTCCACGTCAGCTTCTTTAGCAAATTGCAACGGATCTGTATCTCCTGCTTATTCTATCTGTTGACACAAATAGTCTTGCCTGATATAGTCTTATTGAATGGCACAATTTTGAGCAACTCTGTTAAATCACCCCTTAAATATCTCTACTCTAATTGCAAGCAATGTTTTGAACAAGTTGGAAACATCAATTATTTGGTTTGAAATGTCACAAATTATCATTCCTAACACAAAAGTTTGACAGCAAACATTGACTCTTTGGTTGCAAAGGTTTGTGAAAAGCAATGCAGTTTGACCACCTCAGCTTTTTAGATAGGTAAATAAGTCCTGTGGCTATGTAATATAAAAATAGCATTATCTCATAAGGTTGCTGCTATTAACCTCTAATAAGGCACACATCTGACATCTGAAGGTCTAGTGTCTTCCAGGAGCAGAGAAGGGACTGCAAGATGCTGCAGATATTCTACCAATTGTCATGTGCTGGGGCAAAAGGGCAAAGGTCGCAGTTGCCAATGGGATTAACAAACTCATCAGGAAGGCTGGCTTCATCCTGGGGGTGGAGTTTGATTCATGGGAGATGCTCTTGGAGTGGAGGATGCTTTTCAAACAATGGAGCATCTTGGACAATACAACTCACCCCCTCCATGACACACTAGTCAACCTAAGGAGCACCTTTAGCAACAGACTGGTTCCACCAAGATGTAGGACAGAACACCACAGGAGATCCTTCTTCCCTGTGGCTATCAAACTGTACAACTCCTCCAATCTTCTGTCGTGGGGTAGACTGACTCCCCTACCCCCCCCCCCCCCCCCAAATCTTTGCACATCCCCAATCCTTTCCACTCGCCACATTAATTTAATGTTGCTTGTTCTTTATGACTGTTGGCAGATCAATTTCCCACCTGAGATAAATAAAATTCTATTGTATCGTATTGTATCGTATTTATGGTCAAGATATAATTACATGATTCAAAATAAAATGGCATTGCTGATGCTCCATGTCTAAATTCCCCTCATGAAGCTTCCAATATAGGAGTGAGAACACAATTTTCATACTGTAATTAATAAATCAGCCACAGAAATTGTTTCACCAACCCAGCAAGACATACTGTACTCCTGAACTGTCTACAAACAGAGGCTCAGATATCGGGCCAACCTGGGCTAGTATCCAAACTCAGACCTACAGCAGTTCTACAAAATGAGGTTTGAACTGTCTGCAGCAAAGTTGTTTAAAATAATATCATCACCATTTTCCAAATATTCTCAGGAGACGGATTTTGGATGAGTTACATTCAAACATTTGGCTTTTGTTTATATGAAAGTCAATGCCAGCAATGCAGAGCAATAGTGCCTCCGACACCATTACCGTTAGGGGAATGGCCGATTCCACAGTTCTAAGCATTTCATGTTGACATGATAAGAACAGAAAATAAAGTGGATTGAAATCAAATGGAGGAGTCCTGATAGAACCATGAGACACATGGAATAGTAGAACAGTTATGAACACTTAACTAACACCTCAATCGAGGGATCTGAGTTAAATCACTTTCCAAATGCACATTCCAGATGTGTCTAATCTGGTATTCTTGACACTAACAACATGGTTGAAAACAAATTTTGGAACCCTGCCTTAATACAAAAATTCACTCCACCCTATTAAGCCCCTGTCCCACTTACGTGTCCTTGGCACGCTAATTACGCAACCTCGTGGTCGCGTTGAGCCGCGACGGTCCCGCGAAGGTTGCGCGCGATTTCATGCGCCCACACAGCCGTCTGGAGCGCGTGACATCATTTGAAGATGGAGCAACTCAGCAGGTCCGGCAGCATCTCTGGAGAGAAGAAATGGTGATGTTTCGTGTCGAGACTCTTCTTCAGTCTGAAAGAAGGGTCTTGATCCAAAACATCATCCATTCCTTCTCTTCAGAGATGCTGCCGGTCCCGCTTAGTTACTCCGGCATTTTGTGTCTATCTTCAATTTTCTTGGCCCCGCTCTGGGAGTAGAAGTGGGGGCGGATCCGGACTGCAACGTCTGTTTGCCTGCTTCTGCTGCTGTTGGAAGTGAGACGTTGCGTCGCGCCAGGGTCTTGCGCCTGTCACACTTTGGCCGTCAGTTACGCGACAGGCCGTTGCCGTGCGAAGATTTTGTTCACTACAAAGATTTCAGAGCCCCGCGCGATGTCGCGCACAACTACATACCCCTCTGCGCTTCTCAGCGGGACCTGCCCCACGCAGCCATATGATGCCCATGCGCCTCAATGCGATGACGAGGTCACGTAATTTGCGTGCCAAGGACACGTAAGTGGGACAGGCCCCTTACACTGTGCCAGGTGAGAATGAAACATGGTCATCTCTTGTTGAATAGAGTAAGACTGCTATTATGAGATCATCAATTACTATCATAATGTAACTGCATAGTGGAAGAGAATTAGAAAGTACTGAACAAAACACGAAAGGATTTATCAGAACTGAAATGATAAACCATCTTTAAATGACAAAACGCCTTTTTTTCCAGTAAAAGGACAGCTGATAAAATTATGAATGAGTTCCACAAGATGGATGTGGAGAAACTGTTCCATACAAATCAGGCGGATATAAATATAAGAACACCACAAATGAATATAAGCAATGCATTTTTTGTGATGGTATGCGCTGTCGCTTTGAGAAGGTTAACTATATTTTCAAGTATTTAGAATTTTAATTTGACTTTAACCTTTTTAGTTGTTAGTTTATTAAATTAGAAGTTGATTGGTCACAAAATCAAAACATTCGAGGTGATATATTGATGGAATTTTTATAAATACAGCTTAATATTTAATTGATATGCATATCAGCACCGGCAAAAAAAAACAAGTATAAGATTTGTCATATCTTGTTGCAGCTAAACAATCTGAAGAAGTGTCCTATCCCAAAACAAGGCCTACCAATGTCCTCCAGAGATGTTGCCTGACCAGCTGAGTAACTACAACACTTTGTGTTATATGGAAAACATTGGTCGAGCCACACTTGGAGTAATGTCTGCCATTCTGGTCAATAAACGACGGGAAAGATGTGATACCATGACAAAGAGTGCAGAAGAAATTCACCAGGGACACTACTTGGAATAATGGGCTTTTGTTACTATGTATTCTTCTTCTTAGACAGTCCATTGGAATGAAGAATGTCCTACTTTTGTTCTGGTTTTGTGGATTATTAGACGGCTAGTGAAGCCAATGTAGGAACATCAGGCACGGTGGCACAGTGGCGCAGCACCAGAGACTTACAGCACCAGAGACCCAGGTTTGATCCTGACTACGGGTGCTGTCTGTACGTTCTCCCCATGACTTGTGTGGGCTTTCTCCGAGATCTTCGGTTACCTCCCACACTCCAAAGATGTACAGATTTGTAGGTTAATTGGCTTGGTATAAATGTCAAAATTGTCCCTGTGTGTGTAAGGTAGTGTTGGTGTGTGGGGATCGCTGGTCAGTGCAGACTCGGTGGGCTGAAGAGCCTGCTTCTGTGCTGTGTCTCTAAACAAAAAAAAATCCAAACTAAACACTGCCACAGATGGGGCAGGTGGTGGTTTATAAAGTGGTCTCCTTCCAGTGCTTACACAGGACTGAACTGTGTTCAGGATGCACTGGGTGTCTACTAATTTTACTTCAGAGTCACTTGAGTGACTACGTGAAGAAGCCCCCCCTAGCGCATGATCGCCATTACGTCGACGCTGACGGCAGAGCAAGAGCTGCAGAGCGCAGCTCCTCTAAGCGGTAAGGAACGGGCCCGCAGGTAAGTGCATGTGAATTCACTTTCAGGGTGTTGCAAAAACCGTTACGCTGGCGTACAGAGCCAGCAAAAGTAAAACTAAAAAGAAATGGAGAAATCTCAGAGGAAGGTTTCGCGGGTGAAAAGATCGTCCCGGGGTGAGGTGAAAGAATCGGGACAAGAGATTAGTGCGGAGCCGGTTCCGATACCGGTGGCTGTTGAATTACCCATTAGTGAGACTGTAGTTGCTCCAAAAGCAGAAGCCAAGGAGGAAAATGTACCTAAGAAAAGTAAAAAGAAATCCGTGAGGCCCGTGGCTTCTGATGATGATTCTGACAGTGAAAGCCCTCCGGATAATACAGCCATGTGGCTTACATAGAAACATAGAAACATAGAAATTAGGTGCAGGAGTAGGCCATTCAGCCCTTCGAGCCTGCACCGCCATTCAATATGATCATGGCTGATCATCCAACTCAGTATCCCGTACCTGCCTTCTCTCCATACCCTCTGATCCCCTTAGCCACAAGGGCCACATCCAACTCACTCTTAAATATAGCCAATGAACTGGCCTCAACTACCCTCTGTGGCAGAGAGTTCCAGAGACTCACCACTCTCTGTGTGAAAAAAGTCTTTCTCATCTCGGTCTTAAAGGATTTCCCCCTTATCCTTAAGCTGTGACCCCTTGTCCTGGACTTCCCCAACATCGGGAACAATCTTCCTGCATCTAGCCTGTCCAACCCCTTAAGAATTTTGTAAGTTTCTATAAGATCCCCTCTTAATCTCCTAAATTCCAGAGAGTATAAACCAAGTCTATCCAGTCTTTCTTCATAAGACAGTCCTGACATCCCAGGAATCAGTCTGGTGAACCTTCTCTGCACTCCCTCTATGGCAATAATGTCCTTCCTCAGATTTGGAGACCAAAACTGCACGCAATACTCCAGGTGTGGTCTCACCAAGACCCTGTACAACTGAAGTAGAACCTCCCTGCTCCTGTACTCAAATCCTTTTGCTATGAAAGCTAACATACCATTCGCTTTTTTCACTGCCTGCTGCACCTGCATGCCTACTTTCAATGACTGGTGTACCATGACACCCAGGTCTCGCTGCATCTCCCCTTTTCCTAATCGGCCACCATTTAAATAATAGTCTGCTTTCCTGTTTTTGCCACCAAAGTGGATAACCTCACATTTATCCACATTATACTGCATCTGCCAAACATTTGCCCACTCACCCAGCCTATCCAAGTCACCTTGCAGTCTCCTAGCATCCTCCTCACAGCGAACACTGCCCCCCAGCTTAGTGTCATCCGCAAACTTGGAGATATTGCCTTCAATTCCCTCATCCAGATCATTAATATATATTGTAAATAGCTGGGGTCCCAGCACTGAGCCCTGCGGTACCCCACTAGTTACTGCCTGCCATTGTGAAAAGGACCCGTTTACTCCTACTCTTTGCTTCCTGTTTGCCAGCCAGTTCTCTATCCACATCAATACTGAACCCCTAATACCGTATGCTTTAAGTTTGTATACTAATCTCTTATGTGGGACCTTGTCGAAAGCCTTCTGGAAGTCCAGATATACCACATCCACTGGTTCTCCCTTATCCACGCTACTAGTTACATCCTCGAAAAATTCCACAAGATTCGTCAGACATGATTTACCTTTTGTAAATCCATGCTGACTTTGTCCAATGATTTCACCACTTTCCAAATGTGCTGCTATCCCATCTTTAATAACTGACTCTAGCAGTTTCCCCACTACCGATGTTAGACTAACTGGTCTGTAATTCCCCGTTTTCTCTCTACCTCCCTTCTTAAAAAGAGGGGTTACATTTGCTACCCGCCAATCCTCAGGAACTACTCCAGAATCTAAAGAGTTTTGAAAGATTATCACTAATGCATCCACTATTTCCTGAGCTACTTCCTTAAGTACTCTGGGATGCAGCCTATCTGGCCCTGGGGATTTATCGGTCTTTAATCTATTCAATTTACCCAACACCACTTCCCGACTGACCTGGATTTCACTCAATTCCTCCTTTGACCCACAGTCCCCTGCTATTTCAGGCAGATTATTTATGTCTTCCTTAGTGAAGACGGAACCAAAGTAGTTATTCAATTGGTCCGCCATATCCTTGTTCCCCATGATCAACTCACCTGTTTCTGACTGCAAGGGACCTACATGTGTTTTAACTAACCTCTTTCTCTTCACATATCTATAAAAACTTTTGCAGTCAGTTTTTATGTTCCCTGCCAGTTTTCTTTCATAATCTATTTTTCCTTTCCTAATTAAGCCCTTTGTCCTCCTCTGCTGGTCTCTGAATTTCTCCCAGTCCTCTGGTATGCTGCTTTTTCTGGCTACTTTGTACGCATCATCCTTTGCTTTGATACTATCCCTGATTTCCCTTGTTATCCACGGATGCACTACCTTCCCTGATTTATTCTTTTGCCAAACTGGGATGAACAATTTTTGTAGTTCATCCATGCAGTCTTTAAATGTCTTCCATTGTATATCCACCGTCAACCCTTTTAGAATTAATTGCCAGTCAATCTTGGCCAATTCACGTCGTGAATTGGCCAAGATTGACTGGCAATTAAAATGGAACATATGGAGAAAGTTCTCCAAAGTACTATGAGGCAAGGGTCCAAGAACCCAGAATTTTCCCAAACAGACCCTGAAGGGTTTGAATATCCAGAATATGGCAGTCTGCCAAATTGGGAATATTGAACTCCAGACCCAGGGATTGGGCTGGAGGCAGTCTCCTTTAATGAAGTCTCAGGAGTACAAGGGCTGCACGAGACAGACCCTGAAAGTGGTGATGTTGGTTATGAGTACCCACCACAAAGTAAAAGGAGAAGGCCATGTGTGCCTGAGGTGGCAAGAGATTTTGCTATACCTGAAGGACGTGGTGAGGCTATGGAAGAAAATCTGGCTGCCATTAATTATATGGTATCTCACCCACTTCAAGAAGCTGTTATGGCTGAAACAGCAGATTTATATAAAACACCTCATTGAGGGTACCTACGGTGCACCTCATTGAGGGTACCTACGGTGAATCCGACTATATGGGCACCTTTGTCATCAATCATGAGGGCACAAGAAATACGTTTTCAAAGAGTCCTCAAACTTATTTCATACCGCTTTTGGAAAGCAAGTAGAAGGGTCGGAAATGATCAAAATCCAAAAAGATACACTGGGTTTATTGTGCAATTCCTTTTTTGAGTTCAATTGTATGAGGAAAATTGCGATTCGGCCCATAAATCATCCTAGATTTGCAGGGCTGTGCAGAGCAAGTAGTGTTCAAACTCCTGGTTATTTATTTTGAGAAAACCTGCCTAAACAAATCAGAGAAATGGATGAAGAGGCTAAATCTATTAGCTACATAAAACTCTTCGTTTTTGGCCAAAAGAGGTACAGTACGCCAAGAAGGGGATCTGATTTTGGAACAAGCAGAGGCAGGAGTATGGTAAGGAAGTATTACCATCCAGCACAGCCTAATGTTCACACATATGGGGGGAAGAAACTTTGGAGGAATCTCCAGTTGGTGGGAGATTAAAAATGTTTGATGATGAATGGCTTTGCATCACATCTGACCGGTTTATTTTACAAGCTGTTTCAGGAGCTACAATAACATTTAAAGAAGGTATTGATCCACCAGTACATAATAAACCTAATCATTGTTTAATGTCCTCTGCTCTTGAGAAAGCAGAAATTAATGAAGAAATTAACAAATTGTTTAAAAAAAGGTGTTATTGAAAAAACTGTTAAGCATCCACACCAATTTGTGTCAAACATTTTTCCAAGAGATAAAAATGATGGTGGTTGTAAAATCATTCTGGACCTTACAAACTTTAATACATTTGTCCAGTATAAACATTTCAAGATGGAAACATTCAACACTGCAAGACATTTGATATCAGCAGGTTGTTATATGGCTGCAATAGATTTGAAGAATGCGTACTATTCAGTACCAATACATCGGTTTTTCGAAGGTACTTTAAAATGTAATTGGTTGGGACAACTGTGGCAATTCAAAGCGTTACCTAATGGGTTAAGTTCAGCTCCTAGGCTCTTCACAAAGCTGTTGAAACCAGCTTTAGCACAATTAAGAGCACAAAAGCACATCGTTATGGCTTATCTGGATGACATCTTAATTGTCAGTACTAATCAGGATTCAGCTGGAAAATCAGTTTCGGCAACTAAAAGCTTGTTTGAAAAGCTAGGTTTCCTGATTCATCCAATTAAATCCAAGCTGCAGCCAGCACAAACAATTAATTATTTAGGTTTTGTGATTAATTCAGTTACTATGTTAGTAACTTTACCAACGGACAAAATTGTTAATATTACAAATGTATGTTGGGGCCTTATTCACAAACCTTATCCCTCCATCTGAGAGGTAGCAAAGGTTATAGGTAAGTTAATAGCAGCATTTCCTGCAGTGGAATTTGGTCCATTACATTACCAAAACCTTCAAAGGGAAAAAATGCAAGCTTTAAGAAAGCGAGCAGGCCATTTTGATAGGCCTATGCAATTAACAAAGGAAGCTTTATTGGAATTACAATGGTGGATTGAGAATGTTCCACAAGCTGCTAAAAACATTTTAATACAACAGCCTGAAGTGTTTTTACAAACAGATGCAAGTGCTCTCGGATGGGGGGGGGCGACGGATAATTCCACCAGCTGTGGGGGCAGATGGACTGTCCAAGAGGAATTGTTTCTCCAAACATATGGTATTAATTATTTGGCGTTTTTAATCATATAACATATAACCATATAATAATTACAGCACGGAAACAGGCCCTCTCGGCCCTTCCAGTCCACGCCGACCATTTGTTTTCCCCTAGTTCCATCTACCTGCACTCAGACCATACCCCTCCATTCCCTTCCCATCCATATACCTATCCACTTTACTTTTAAATGTTAAAATCGATCCTGCCTCCACCACTTCTGCTGGAAGCTCATTCCACACAACCACCACCCTCTGAGTAAAGAAGTTCCCCCTCACGTTACCCCTAAACTTCTGACCCTTAATTCTCATGTCATGCCCTCTTGTTTGAATCTTCCCTACCCTCAATGGGAAAAGCTTATCCACGTCAACTCTATCACTTTCATCATTTTAAAGACCTCAATCAAGTCCCCTCCTTAACCTTCTGCGCTCCAAAGAATAAAGACCTAGCTTGTTCAAACTTTCTCTGCAACATAGTTGCTGGAACCCAGGCAACGTTCTAGTAAATCTCCTCTGTACTCTCTGTTGGGGGCATTTTACGGATTAAAAGCCTATTGTTCTACAAAAAAGGATCTGCATGTCCAGGTACAAGTAGACAATACCACAGCTGTTGCTTATATTAATCACATAGAAATATAGAAACATAGAAATTAGGTGCAGGAGCAGGCCATTCGGCCCTTCGAGCCTGCACCGCCATTCAATATGATCATGGCTGATCATCCAACTCAATATCCTGTATCTGCCTTCTCTCCATACCCCCTGATCCCTTCAGCCACAAGGGCCACATCCAACTCCCTCTCAAATATGGCCAACGAACTGGCCTCAACTACCTTCTGTGGCAGAGATTCACCAGAGAGTGGCAGAGATTTCACACAGAGAGTGGCACAGATTCACCACTCTCTGTGTGAAAAACGATTTTCTCATCTCGGTCCTAAAAGACTTCCCCCTTATCCTTAAACTGTGACCTCTTGTCCTGGACTTCCCCAACATTGGGAACAATCTTCCTGCACCTAGCCTGTCCAACCCCTTAAGAATTTTGTAAGTCTCTATGAGATCACCCCTCAATCTTCTAAATTCCAGCGAGTACAAGCCGAGTCTATCCAGTCTTTCTTCATATGGAAGTCGTGCCATCCCAGGAATCAGTCTGGTGAACCTTCTCTGTACTCCCTCTATGGCAAGAATGTCTTTCCTCAGATTAGGAGACCAAAACTGTACGCAATACTCCAGGTGTGGCCTCACCAAGACCCTGTACAACTGCAGTAGAACCTCCCTGCTCTTGTACCCAAATCCCTTTGCTATGAATGCCAACATACCATTCGCTCTCTTCACAGCCTGCTGCACCTGCATGCCTACTTTCAATGACTGGTGTACCATGACACCCAGGTCTCACTGCATCTCCCCTTTTCCTAATCGGTCACCATTCAAATAATAGTCTACCTTCCTGTTTTTGCCACCAAAGTGGATAACCTCACATTTATCCACATTATACTGCATCTGCCATGCATTTGCCCACTCGCCCAGTCTATCCAAGTCATCCTGCAGCCTCCTAGCATCCTCCTCACAGCTAACACTGCCCCCCAGCTTTGTGTCATCTGCAAACTTCGAGATGTTGCATTTAATTCCCTCGTCCAAATCATTAATGTATATTGTAAATAGCTGGGGTCCCAGCACTGAGCCTTGCAGCACCCCACTAGTCACTGTCTGCCATCCTGGAAAGGACTCGTTCACTCCTACTCTTTGCTTCCTGTCTGCCAGCCAGTTCTCTATCCACATCAATACTGAACCACCAATACCGCGTGCTTTAAGTTTGTATAGCAATCTCTTGTGTGGGACCTTGTCGAAAGCCTTCTGCAAGTCCAGATATAACACATCCATTGCTTCTCCCTTATCTACTCTACTAGTTACATCCTCAAAAAATTCAATAAGATTCGTCAGACATGATTTACCCTTCGTAAATCCATGCTGACTTTGTCCAATGATTTCACCACTTTCCAAATGCGCTGCTATCCCATCTTTAATAATTGACTCCAGCAGTTTCCCCACTACCAATTTTAGGCTAACTGGTCTGTAATTCCCCGTTTTCTCTCTCCCTCCCTTTTTAAAAAGTGGGGTTACATTAGCTACCCTCCAATCCTCAGGAACTACTCCAGAATCTAAATAGTTTTGAAAAATTATCACTAAGGCATCTGCTATTTCTGGGGCTACTTCCTTAAGTACCCTGGGATGCAGCCTATCTGGCCCTGGGGATTTATCGGCCTTTAATCCATTCAATTTACCTAACACCACTTTCCGGCTAACCTGGATTTCACTCATTTCCTCCATCTCATTTGACCAGCGATCCCCTGCTATTTCTGGCAAATTATTTATGTCTTCCTTAGTGAAGACAGAACCAAAGTAGTTATTCAATTGGTCTGCCATGTCCTTGTTCCCCATGATCAATTCATCCGTTTCTGACTGCAAGGGACCTACATTTGTTTTAACTAATCTTTTGCGCTTCACATATCGATAAAAACTTTTGCAGTCAGTTTTTATGTTTCCGGCCAATTTTCTTTCATACTCCATTTTCCCTTTCCTAATTAAGCCCTTTGTCCTCCACTGTTGGTCTCTGAATTTCTCCCAGTCCTCTGGTAGGCTGCTTTTTCTGGCTAATTTGTATGCTTCATCTTTTTCTTTGATACTATCCCTGATTTCCCTCGCTATCCACGGATGCGCCACCTTCCCTGATTTATTCTTTTGCCATACTGGGATGAACAATTGTTGTAGTTCATCCATGCTGTCTTTAAATGCCTTCCATTGCATATCCACCATCAACCCTTCAAGAATCAATTGCCAGTCGATCTTGGCCAATTCACGTCTCATACCCTCAAAGTTACCTTTCTCTAAGTTCAGGACCCATGTTTCTGAATGAACAATGTCACTCTCCATCCTAATGAAGAACTCAACCATATTATGGTCACTCTTGCCCAAGAGGCCATGTACAACAAGGCTGCTAACTAACTCTTCCTCATTACTCAATATCCAGTCTAGAATAGCCTGCTCTCTCGTTGGTTCCTCCACATGTTGGTTTAGAAAACTATCCCGTGTACATTCCAAGAAATCCTCTTCCTCAGCACCCCTGCCAATTTGATTAACCCAATCTATATGTAGATCGAAGTCACCCATTATAACGGTTTTACCTGCGTTGCACGCATTTCTAATTTCCTGTTTGATGCCATCCCCAACTACACTACTACTGTTAGGTGACCTGTACACAACACCCACTAGCGTTTTCTGCCCCTTAGTGTTTCACAGCTCCACCCATATCGATTCCACATCCTCCAAGCTATTGTCATTCCTTTCTATTGCGTTAATCTCCTCTCTAACCAGCAACGCAACCCCACTTCCTTTTCCTCTCTGTCTATCCTTCCTGAATATTGAATAACCCTGGATGTTCAGCTCCCAGCCTTGGTCACCCTGGAGCCATGTCTCCATGATCCCAACTATATCATAATATTAATAGCTATCTGCACATTCAACTCATCCACCTTATTACAAATGCTCCTCGCATTGAGACACAAAGCCTTCAGGCTTGTTTTTACAACACTCTTGGCCCTTTTACAATTATGTTGAAAAGTTGCCCTTTTAGATTTTTGCCCTGGATTTGTTTTCCTGCCACTTTTCACCTTGCTACCTATTGCTCCTATCCTCATTTTACACCCCTCTGTCTCTTTCTCACACATTTAAGAAACCCTCCACTTCTTATTCTCCGTTTGTTATTTTTTTCTTCTTTCCTCCCTACGTGTTGCGTCTGACTGCTTCTCTTCTCTGCCTCCTGCCTCACAAACGGACCACTTGCCTTCTCTATTTTAGTCCCTCCCCCCAACCGATCTAGTTTAAAGTCTCCCCAGTAGCCTTTGCAAATCTCCCCGCCAGGATATTGGTTCCCCTCGGGTTCAAGTGCAACCCGTCCTTTTTGTACAGGTCACACCTTCCCCAAAAGAGGTCCCAATGATCCAGAAACTTGAATCTCTGCGCTCTGCACCAGTTCTTTAGCCACGCATTGATCCTCCACCTTGCTCCATTCCTACTCTCACTGTCGCGTGGTACAGGCAGTAATCCTGAGATTGTTACCTTTGCGGTCCTTCTCCTTAACACTCTTCCTAACTCCCTAAATTCTCCTTTCAGGACCTCCTTTCTTTTTCTACCTATGTCATTGGTACCTATATGTACCACGATCTCTGGCTCCTCTCCCTCCCATTTCAAGATATCTTGGACACGTTCAGTCACATCCTGGACCCTGGCACCAGGGAGGCAAGCTCCTGACTGCGTCCACAGAATCGCCTATCTGACCTCCTAACTATAGAGTCCCCTATTACTGCTGCCCTCCTCTTCTTTTCCTTACCCTTCTGAGCAACAGGGCCGGTCTTTGTACCGGAGGCCCGGTCGCTGTTGCTACCCCCAGGTAGGCTGTGCCCCCCAACAGTACTCAAACAGGAGTACTTATTGCCAATGTGTACAGCCACTGGGGTACTCTCTAGTCCCTGCCTCTGCCCCTTGCCTCTCCTAACCGTGACCCACTTTTCTGCCTCCTGTGGTTTTGGAGTGACCACCTGCCTGTAGTTCCTCTCTATGGCTTCCTCACTCTCCCTGACCAGACGGAGGTCATCGAGCTGCTGCTCCAGGTACCGAATACGGTCCATTTGGAGCGCCATCTTGACGCACCTGGCGCAGATGTGGACGTCTGGAGAGCTATCTGACTGCATGACCTCCAACATCTGACATCCAGAACAGTAAACTGCCCTGGCACTCATCCTCCCCCTTACCCTGGATACAATACAATATACAATACAATACAAAGCAAGGATTTTAGCTGAAAGAAATGAGCAGGGATCTGACTGCCAATCAGCTGCTCCCTCGAGTCGTCTTCCACCAACCAGCAGCTTCCTCAAGCCCACTTGTTGCGAGCTGTGAATGGAACATTACGGATTTAGGTTCCTCCCACTGCAACCGCTCCTCGGCCTCTGTAAAAATAAGCCCCGCAATACAGTTTTTAACTTACAGCTCGGACGTCGCTCCTCCCACTGCAACCGCTCCTGGGCCTCTGTGAAAACAAGCCCCGCGATAGAGTTTTTTAACTTACAGCTCGGACGTCACTCCTCCCACTGCAACCGCTCCTGGGCCTCTGTGAAAATAAGCCCCGCGATAGAGTTTTTAACTTACAGCTCGGACGTCGCTCCTCCCACCCATGGGTGGAGTAGGATCAGTATCATGTGATTGTCTGGTCAATCAGATATGGCATTAGTGTATTGAGCACCAAATTTGGCTTTCAGCAAGTTATCTCCCAGGTAAAGACAATGTGGTGGCAGACAACAGATCAAGGGTATTTAAAGACAACACAGAATGGATGTTAAACCCACAAGTTTTCAGTAAAATTGTCATTCGGTATGAGTTACCAGACATTGATCTGTTTGCATCAAGATTAAATCATCAATTGCCTAAATACGTGTCTTGGGAACCCGATCCAGGTGCCGTAGCAGTAGATGCATTTTCGCTACATTGGGGAAATATGTTCTTTTATGCTTTCCCTCCATTTGGCCTGGTTAGGCAATGTCCAGAGATGCCAACCCTAAATTTAGTTCACCGTAACATTTAACCCATTTGTCCGTAACAAATGGGGTTAAATGCATTTCTCTCCGTAACATACTCACTTGGAGTTGTTGCCGGTGGTTATGCGCCTGCGCACTGGTGCAGATCAGCGGGCTGCCGGCGGGCGGGTGCGGCACATGCGCACTTTGCAAGTTTGCCGGCGGGTCTGCGCATGCGCACTGGGTGGGGGTGGGGGGGGAGGCCCGGTGATGGGGCTGCCGCGAGCGGCCGGCTGGCGGCAAGAAAGTGCCGCTGATCGCGCGGGCCGGCGCCGCCCGGGCTCTGGGCCGGGCGTGGCGTGGCTCGAAATGGCGCCAGGCCCGGCAACCCTCCCCCACTGCGCACACGCGGCCACTGGGGCCCGGCAACCCTCCCCCACTGCGCACGCGCGGCCACTGGGGCCCGGCAACCCTCCCCAACTGCGCACGCGCGGTCACTAGGGCCTGGCAAAGTGCCGCTAATCGCGCGGGCCGGCAAACCGGGGGCACATGGCGCCGGCGTTCACCACGGGAGGAACACCGGCGCGGCGGCGTTCCGTAACAGCATGTTTGGCTGCCGGAACACCGTAAAAAGTTTATTTCGCCGGGATAAAATACGGCGAATCCGGGACACTTGGCATCTCTGAATGTCTTAAGAAAATAGAACAAGATTTTGCCACAGGGTTGATGGTGGTTCCAAATTGGCCCACACAAGCATGGTTCCCGTTGATGTTAAAGATGATTAAGGAACCATTTATGTCGATTCCTAGCTGCAGTGATTTGTTAATACAATCGGTAACAAAAAAAATTCATCCATTACATGTTCATATGAATTTGTTAATCTGCAGGTTTTGACCAGACCACTGCAAGAGTTTGGACTGTCGGATAGGACCATGGATGTTATAGCCTCAGCATGGCGAGATAGCACTAAGAAACAATATATGACACATATAAAGAAATGGGAAGTCTTTTGTAGACAGTCAAAAATATCTTATCATACTGTGAACATTTCAAACATATTGGAGTTTCTTGCTGAGATGCATTTTGAGCAGCACTTAAGTTATAGTGCCATTAATAGTGCTCGTAGTGCTTTATCATCCTATTTAGGACACATTTCGGACGTCGCTCAATCAATTGGGTCTTATCCATTAATATCCCGGTTTATGAAAGGGATTTTTAACAAGAATACGCCCAAGCCAAGGTATACAGAAATTTGGGATGTCAGCATTATGCTTACTTTGCTTAGGCAATGGACTCCAATCACAGTTATGTCTTTGGAAAATTTAACATTTAAAATAGTAATGTTAATGGCGATGGTATCAGCACAAAGAGTGCAAACATTGCAAATGCTACATTTAGATTGTATGCGTGTGGCTTCAGATAACATTGTATTTTACGTTTATGATCTGATCAAACAAAGCAGACCAGGGAGAACTGGAGCTAAGGTAATGTTCAAAGCTTACCTTGTTGATCAAACATTGTGTGTAGTTAGACACTTGACTCAATATATAGAAGTAACCAAGAGTCTTCGAGGTGATGAAAAAGCGTTATTTATTACGCATAAAAAACCACACACAAAAGCATCAGTACAAACCATTTCTAGGTGGTTAAAACCGGTGTTAGATTTAGCGGGAGTAGACACTGATATGTTTAAATCTCACTCCACCAGGGCTGCAGCTATGGCCGCGGCGAAGTACAGGACGTGCCGCTCCACCAAGTTTTGGAAGCCGGAGGGTGGTCTAAAGAAGAAACTTTTTCAAAGTTCTACGATAAACCTGTTCTCACGATGCCAGGCTTTGGACACGCGGTGTTGGGTTCACTGTAATCATCTGCTTTGTTTCACTATCGATTTATATTATCGATTTATGTTATCACTTTTATCACTTTGTAGTGATTTTCCCCTGTTATAAAAGGGCTTATTATTTGTTCTTTTATGATTAAAAGACTTATTAAATAAACTGAAGCTGAATTTTGAAATAGGTTATTTACTCACTTATGTGTTGACTTAGCCGGACTGTCGTATGGAATGAATCTACGACATAAAAAACACAGAGCTACAAAATCTTCACATAGTCACTCACGTGACTCCGAAGTAAAATAGTAAGGTTAAACGAGAACTTACCAGTTCGAAGTTTGATCGTTATTTTATGAGGAGTAATGATGAGGGATTACGCGCCCTCCACTCCCGACCCTCATAAAATAAATGATCATCTAATAGTTCTAAATCTATGTTGAGCCTTACTATCTTACTCCGGCTATTAGGTTCTGTGTTTTTCATGCCGCTGCTTTGAAGTATGCCGATCATGCGCCAGGCGGGGCTTCTTCACGTAATCCCTCATCGTTACACCTCATAAAATAATCATCAAACTTCGAACTGATAAGTTCTCATTTAATCTTACTATTCTGCAGCAGTAGTCGTTCAAATGCTGGACTGGCAGATGTTTTTGGTGATGGTGCCCCCTCTGTGAAGACAGCTTCCCTCTTCCAGTTCGTTCCTTCTCTGTTTGGTTCTTTAAACCATTCATCTCCTATGCAATTTGACTCATCAACATAAATATGCTAAAGAACCTCAGTTGCTGAGGCATGATGGTGGTGAGCAGTGCTCAGGTCTGTGACTGTTGGATTTGTTTAGGAGAGCCCTGGTGACTAGATCCCAACCTTTACATGGTGAAGTGGAAGTTGCTTGTGCCTGGTTTCTGTTAATGTGGGGAAGCTCTCGTATGTCTATAAATACACCGATGGTGACTTTGACCTACATAATGACTGTGACTTTATACTACATACAGTGCTCTGAAATACCAAATAGGGGGAGCAATTTTCATCCTTCCAAGGAATACCTGCTTCACTTCTGCAGCAATCAATAGCTTATGTATCGTGCAATTGTGTAAGCAAAGCAAGAATTTCATTGTCCTATCAGGGACACATGACAATAAACTCACTTGAACTTGAATTGTGGTTGGGAACAATCATGGCTGCTTTTAAGTCCACATCATTTCAAGGATCGTATCACATAACGTATTGCTGTCTGTGGCAACATGTTTTGCATATGGAACATGAGTTTGTCTGCACTGTGGAAAATGCTCTCTGATGCTGTGTCCTTTACTTTTATTTCAATGAAATTCGATGATACTTCATTGTCACATGTACCTATGCACAGTTAAATTCTTTGTTTTTGCATACGATCCGGTAAAATCATACAGCAGACCTCACCTCGGCAGTACACAAAGAGTCGCCATGTTTCTGATGCCAACAAAGTTACACAAATTCATCAGTCTCCTCTTCTCACAGCAGCACACCATGGGGGCAGCTCGTCATGTTCCTTTTCCTTCTAGGCAAACTCCGTACCAGGTCCTCCTTTGTTATTGGCGGGCCCTCCTGTCGGGTAACTCTTCATTCTCGCAAGATCCCTGCTGGGTTCCCCTTTGTTCTCGACATCCCACCTGACAGGTCTCCCTTCATTCCCAGTAGCCCCCCCCCCCCCCCCCCCCCCGGGTCACTCTCGGTGACCCCCCTGATGGATCCTCCTTCGCTCTTGGTGCCTCCCCTGCTGGTTCATTTGGTTCCAGGCACATCTCGGGAGCCTTTTACTCTTTTTTAAAAATTTAACTGTAACACCGCTGTAAGTTTGAATTACCGACTATTTTCCAGTATCAACGAATGAACGGATGAAAGATAGAGACACCGTTTCTGAATCAGAGGATTGAACTTTGGGCAAAATCCCTCATAACTGTTATGACACTTGGGTATGCATCATCTACTGAAAGAGTATGTGATGGAACAAATGGACAGCACGTTGCTGGATTTCTGGGCAAATAGCTCATCTAAAGTGGAGAGACTGCAGGAGGAAGAGTTCACAGTTGTGTACTAATATCGCAGATACACCAGAGCAGACAAAAGTAAAGATGTTGTATCCCATTAGATACTAGGACGGTAACTGTACCATAAAGTCCTTAAGTGAGATGATGGAGAATGCATTGCAAACTTGTGGCTGCCTGTCTAGAAATAACTGGTTCTTTATATGCAACTAGGAGCAGGGAGAATCTGTTGATAATGACTTAATAGATAAAAGATTGTTAGCAGGTAATTTCAATTTCATAGAATTAAAGCATTCACTCATCAGAGATTGTTTATGGAATCCAGGAATCCAGGCTGAGGGAACAGCCTAAACTGTGTTAACTTTATTAAGTCAGAGGGTGGAGAATCTGTGGAATTCTTTGCCACAGAAGGCTGTGGAGGTGGAGTTGATGGATACTTGTCTTCCACAAGCCATGTCAAACTGACACTGGAAGCAGAAAATTAAATACTTATGACTCTATGGGCTTCTCACTTGTGGCTTATCAATAGCTTTTGTTTCCCTAATTCGGACATTCCCTCTGCTGTCAAGGCTGAGAAAAATATGAACAAATTCACTGAAGCTTTTCTTGGCTAAGGTCATAAGATCATAAGGAATAGGAGTAGAATTAGGCTATTCGGCCCATCAGGTCTACTCCACCATTCAATCATAGCTGATCCATCTCTCCCTCCTAACCCGATTCTCCTGCCTTCTCCCCATAATCCGTACTAATCACAAATCTATCGTTGCCTTAAAAATATCCATTGACTTGGCTGCCACTGCCCTCTGCGGCAAATAATTCCACAGATTCATCACCCTCTGACTAAAGATTAGGTATTCTGGAGAGAATTTAAGAGTTTCTCTAGTCTTTATTTGCTCAGAAACATCTGTGACTTTATGGTCTTGGAATGTACCAATCATGAGAACGATGGATTTATAACATTCTCCACTTATCAAATATTATTATTTTTTAACCAGACTGCATTGTACACATGATAATTCTTGGCTCAAAAGACAGCACAATGTAACTTGCAAAGTTCATCAACAAGAAATTGCAAATGGAAATGAAATTACTGCAGATGGTAGAGAGATGAAATCAAGATGGAATTTCTAGAAATATTCAGCAGATCAGGCTCAATTTGTAGAAAGAAATAGTTAACATTTCATGACAATGTCCTTTCTGATGGGACATTAACGCTGTTTCTCTTGCTGCAGATGCTGGATTAAAGAGGCAAGCGGAACATCAATTTGGATTTGTACCACACTGCCTTTTGATCAAAGAATCACAGACATTGCATGTGAGTAGTTTTACAGGCTAAGTCACACAGGCTGCCATATCGGTGAGGTTTTTGGATACTTATGGCCAATGGTCACAATTAATTCTGCAGAATGGATAGATTGTAATGATGATTTTGCAACTTTCTGGTGCTTTCTACAGCTCAACACTTAAAGATCTACAGAAAGAAGGTTTACCTGGCACTGGTGCCCTTTGTTCTGATTTCAAGGCTTCTGAACAAACCTTTCCCTCCAGAGGGTCAGGCAGCATCTCTGGAGAGAAGGAATGGGAAGCATCACCCATTCCTTCTCTCCAGAGATGCTGCCTGTCCCACTGAGTTACTCCAGCATTTTGTGTCTATCTTCGATTTAAACCAGTATCTGCAGTTCCTTCCTACACAGTTCCGTTCAGACATGGCTCTGGTAGTATGCATTTCCCTAGGAATAGAGCAATGACTGGGAGAATGAACAGGGGTACACATAAATGTTCAAGTGAGCCGTGAAGCTCACTGAGGAGCATTGTATTAGAAACCTTACCTTGGGTACCTTCACTGACATCTCCCACCTGCCGTAGTCCTTTATAGCAAAGGCTGTTTCATGTCTTCTACTGAGGAGTGCAACTACTTGACAACTTGGGAAGTGCTGGGTGCATATTGCATCTATTTTGTTTGGAAGGTAAATTGGCAGCACAATCTCTATGCTGGTTATGAATATATTGAGTCATGGAATAATAAAACACAGAAACAGGTCCTATGGCCCATTGAATACGTACCAGCCATCAAGTTCCACTTTATTCCTCTCTTATTCTTCCCACATTCCCATCAACTCCCCTTGATTCTACTACCGTAGAAAGCATCCCAGTAGGATGCATCACAACTTGATTTGGCAACAACTCTGCCCAAGACCACGATAAACTGCATATCCCAGTCTATCATACAGACTATCCTCCTAACCATTGACTCCAACTACACTTATGTAGACACATCTGCACCTTGGGAAAGCAGCCAACATAATTAATGACCATTTACATCCTGGTCATTTCCTCTTCCCCCCTCCCTGCTCTCAGGCAGTAGATACAAAAGCTTGAAAGTATGTATCACTGATTCAGGAACAGCTCCTTTCCCACTGCCCAACCTGCCTCATTGCCGCCCTTGCACATTTTTTTTGCTACATTTTCCCTGTTGCTGCAATGCTGTAACTCAGTAATGCCAAATTCTGCTTTCTGGGATTTTCCTCTTTACACTACCTGTTGTACTTGTGTACGGTTTGATTGCACTCTTGAATTGTGTGATTTGACTGGATAGCATGCAAACAAAGCTTTTCACTGTACCTCAGTACACGTTGCAATATCAATATCCCTACACACCAGGGGCTGCTCAACCTATCAATCCTCTTGTCTTTGGGATATGGGAGGAAACTGAGCACCCACAAGAAACCCAAGTGGTCAGTGACACAACATGCAAACTCCAGAAAGGCAGTAGTGAGGTTCTGAATTGAACCTGGGTTGCTGGAACTGCACCACTGTCATCTCCTTTTTATCCTGGAATTCTTTCGTAAAGCTGAAACATCTTTACAAGTGAAACATGATGGCAAAGATGCCTTTCAGATTCAGTTTTATGAAAAGATAGATTTAACATTTTTTTGAAACAATTCTGGGGAAGAAATATAATTTTGGTATTTATAAAGGCACGCAAGAGCAGCAGCCTCCTCCCTACAGTTCTCACCTGTACGTATCTGGTTCTCATTGAGCCGGACAGGATGGAAATAGGCCCTCAGTTTCATGTTACCCATCAACCACCCATTTATACCATATTATTCCCATGTTTTTATTCTCCCACACTGTCATTGAATTTCTCCCCCAGTTTTTCCAAACTCCTGCACATAAGAGGCAATTTGCAATGGCTAGTTAATTGACCAACCAATATATTTTTAATATCATCATCGTAATAATCAAAATCATAATCATACTTTATTAGCCAAGTATGTTTTGCAACATACTGTGGTAAGAAACCAGTGCATCGAGAGGAACGTTATGAAGGACATAGCAAGAAATGCAAACTTCAACAGTCAGCACCCAAAGTCAGGATTGAACCTGGGTCTCTGGGTCTGTGAGACTTCTGTTCTGTTAGCTGCACCACAGTGCTGCCCTTAACTCTGTTGATTTAGCAGAATTGAAGATGCAGAGGTGAATACAATTGGTTCTACTTAGACAGTACTTTTGGTTACTGTGAATGAGCAAATGACAAATTTGAATGACGCAATATATAAAAAGTAGAAACATATAGGAATGAGACACACCATTGTCTCATGCAGATATTCATGCACACCAAGGTGAAGGTAATGTTAAGTTCAGTGGTAAGTGATTTTAGTGGAGCCTTACATTGCCATGTACCTCAATGAGTAACTTTATAAATCCCATGGCTGGTTGAGTTTCCTACTTCTATTTTACCACCTACACCATCTATTTTCTCTTTATGGCCAAACTAAAGGTTTAAGGTGAAGGGGAAAATATTTAATAGGTATCTGAGGGGTAACTTTTTCACGCAAAGGGTGGTGGGTGTATGGAACGAGCTGCCAGAGGAGGTGGTTGAGGCTGTTATCACAATGTTTAAGAAACATTTAGACAGGTGCATGGATAGGAGGAATTTGGAGGAATATGGCACAAACACAGGCAGGTGACAAGTGTAGCTGGGACATGTTGGCCGGTGAGGGCCTGTTTCCGCACTGTATCACTCTTTTACTCTATGACTATTCCAGGATATCCTGCTCCTGCCCAGAGGCTTTATTGGCTACTGCTGCGACAAATCAATTTAAAATTCACATTACTACCTTTACATTTTCAGTGTTTTCTTTTATTTTAAATACTTGTTTGTACCTTTCACTCATCTATGACAAATCTATCCCTCAGGATATTTACCTTACATTCCAATCCAGGGTGCTCCACCCTAATTCTTCCATGTCAAGCCTTTTCCATCGCTGCTTTCCAAAGAAAACCTCTCAATTGTCTTTTTCAAACCTTAATCTTCCTCTTAATTATTTCCACTTAAGTCTCCTTTCCTTCAAATGTCTGTTCTCATTTATTCAACCCAAATTTTTTTGGTACTAAATAATACCATTTAATATGTTACAATTGTTCTTCAGAGATGTTTATTCCAAATTAAATCACTTGAATTAAATACTTCCTAGTGCAAAAAAAACATTTAACTTTATTGTTGGATTGCCTCAGAGATCTATCATAAAAGTCTCACAAAGTTGTCAGAGAAGCACTTAGCTAATGCAAATAAAAAGGCAGTCATTTGGCAACCTCTTTTTATTCAACACTCCAGATGTGAAGGATCTGCAACTGGAGATAGAGACCCTATTTTGAGACGAGTGTTACATTTAGTTTAGTTTAGAGATACACCACGGGAACAGGCCCTTCGGCAAACCGAGTCCGCGCCGACCAACGATCCCCCACACTAACACTTCCACACACTAGGGACACTTTTTACATTTACCAAGCCAATTAACCTACAAACCTGTACGTCTTTGGAGTGTGAAAGGAAACTGAAGATCTCGGCGAAAACCCACGCAGGTCACGGGGAGAACGTACAAACTCCATCCAGACTACACCGGTATTCGGGATCGAACTGCTGTGAGGCAGCAGCTCTACCGCTGCACCATTGAGATCGCCCAAGCCTCCTTTATCTCACAGGACGCAGTTTAGATTTAAAAATAGGTTTATTATATTTAGCTCTTAACAAATTTACACCTGCAAAGGAAATTAATGAATTAAGAGTTAATTTGCATAGTTTCACTTCAGTGGTAGACTACTTACTTTAGGCAATGGTTGGGCAGTGATGTAGTGTTGATTATTACTTAATCCTACAGATGTTCCAAGCTGAATGGCCATGTTATAAATGTTACGCCAGACATGGCTGCTTTCCATGTAGTTTGGACAAGACAAAGTATTTGATTTCTTCAATAAGGATTATTTAAAAAAAATGTCCTTAAATAGGCAGTGAGCGCAGCAGACAGCAGAAATCTTCACTATGCCAAGAGTTGAATCAACCCTACCAAGTAGCATAGTCAAAGAATAAGAAGTAATTTGCATTTGGTGAAGATTTATATCGTGAGATTTTAAAAAGGGTCAGGCTAATAATGCAACCAAAGTGACTCAAAATTCTGAGAAATCACAGAAAAATAGGCAATAATATGACAAATCTCTGAAGCCAAGTTGATAGACAAACAGTGGAAAGAGCAGTAAAACAGAATCCTTCTGTAAAATTGTAGTAGAGCTACTGCCATACATCGCCAGAGACCCTGGTTCAATCCTGACTACAGGTGTTTATCAGCACATTCTCCCTGTGACCTGTGCGGGTTTTCTCCGAGATCTTCGGTTTCCTCCCATGCTCCAAAGACGTACAGGTTTGTAGGCTAATTAGCTTGGTAAAATTGCAAATTGTCCCTCGTGTGTGTGGGATAGTGTTAATATGCAGGGATCACTGGTTGGCGTTGACTCGGTGGGCCGAAGGGCCTGTTTTCGCGTGTATCTCTCAACTAAACTAAACTTTAAAAGTTTTAGCTGGAAAATAATTCACAACTTGTAGTATGTAGTTCCAGAAAATGGATGAGAATAGATATTCATTACATAATATTCACACAGTATGTTTAGCTCTGCAGTGTATTTTCACTTACTTGTATTAAGCAGTATTAAGGTTTTCATGCATAAAAATTCGTCTTGAGTTACTTGAAGATGAATAAATTCTTGTGAGATTTGGCGCATTGCTATACACAGATCATACATCGCCGACTTTTGCATTCGTTGCCTAAAAGAGAAAATCACCCAAATAATCTTCATATAAAATATGCACAAAACTCCCAACGTTAACCTCCCCCAACATTCATTCCAATGGAAAACTACTTCCAACCACTTGCTTATTCTTCTAGTCAGGGGGATCTGGACCTTTTTAATTAGGTCTCTTAAATTCCCATGAAATTTAGGGATGCAATGTGCTCTTTTTGTCCAGCTGGCAGTCATGCATATGTAGAACAAGCCATGTGTACAGCTACTCTCATGACATACCAATCATTCCCATCCCCATATTTCCTGTGAGGATTAGTCAGTGTGCAGGGCAGCCAGGGTTGCTGAGTGGGATATGAAGCAAGTCACCAGCTTGTTACATTTGTTTGACTATGTTAAAGCTGAGTTTGGACTTCTTTGGGATTGAAAAATGAGACAGTGTGCTGAGTTGTGTAGAAGTGTATTCCTTTTGAGGTATTTAACTGTTGCTCCTTTTAAACTCACCCAGACTAATCCAATATCAACAATGTTTCAAGAATGCCAAATTAATGGACTTTTATTGTCTGCATTGATTAAGATTATGGCCAACAATGATCGCAGACCTTTAAAGACTTCATCTGTTCCCATCCATCTGCTAAACCATTCAAACATTTATTTGGATACCATTGGTCTGTGAAGCCAGGATTTGTACCTTTGAGGACCAGCTGCACATTGGTGAAATGGAATTCCTTTCCACTTCCAACTTTGGTAGAAATATTTAACCATGTTTGTCCAACAGCAACATTGAGAAAAGGTATAGAATAGAAAAGCCACAATACTCCTTCCCATTGCTGACTACTCTCTGTGAATGGGATGGCAGAGTAATCTATGATAGAATGGGATGTCTGCTCAACCCTTTGATTTTCCCAGTCATGATCCAAGGTCAGGTGAGTTTTTAGCTTTGAAGAAACAAGGGACGAATCTGGTGCAAAATAAATTGCTGGAGGAACAGTGGGTCAGGCAGCATCTGTAGAGTCAGAGGGACATTTCTGGTGGAGACGCTACATCAGAACTGAGGGTGTAAATGGGAGATGTATGTCTACATGAAACTGCCCTTTGTTTAGATCCTCCTGTGAATGGTTCAGCAGGGGTTTTTGGGTGCCCTTTTCTGCACACTCTTGGGTCTGCATCAGAATTAGATTTCCACACACAGGGACAAGACCTCATCAAGAAACCAATCTGTACTGAAACACATCAGTCCTTGATTAAATAATAGTTGAGTTCAGGTCAATTCAGGTCAAATGTTGCGTATATTCTATTGTAATGCATTGTAATGCATCGAGAATTTGGGGTAGGCCATTTAGAACAGAGATGAGGAAAAACTTCTTCACCAAGTGAGTTGTGAATATGTGGAATTCTCTGCCTCAGAAGGCAGTGGAGGCCAATTCTCTGGATGCTTTCTAGAGAGAGTTAGATAGAGCTCTTAAAGATAGCGGAGTCAGGGGATATGGCAAGAAGGCAGGAATGGGGTACTGGTTGTGGATGATCAGCCATGATCACATTGAATGGCAGTGCTGGCTCGAAGGGCCAAATGGCCTACTCCTGCACCTATAGTCAATTGTCTATTGAAACGTTGGATTAGGAGCTAAATGTTATTCCAAGGAAGTCTACTGATGATTTAATGAGGCAGTGACCCCAATGCTGGAACAATTCCACGTACCAAGAATGGAATTAGTAGTTGCTCGGGTAGGTATCAATTGATTAGAGAAGGATAACACTGATTTATTAAAGCCAAATCCGATCTAAACAACTTAAGAAGGCTTTAGAGTAAGCAACATAGATATTAGATTAGAGAAACATAATTGAAATGCAACCAATGGACTTTCAGAAGCCATTTGCTAAGTGTACAACCAATAGTGAGGTTCCCCAGGAGAGGAGGTGGGCAGGATTACTCAAATGAAAATCCCACTTCTATCCCCACTTTTAGTGGCAATTTTATGCTTGATATTTGTGGGCAGGTCATGACAGATTCACTAAGGGTCAGTTATAATGTAAATAATTATTCAGCATAATTATTTGGGACTTGCTCCAAGTTTGCTTGTCCCCAACCTGTGTGTTCATTTAATAGGATAATGACTTGTGCAAAGAAACGTTTCTGTGGCTACTTGTTTGAAGTGTTTACTGTACCTCATGGAGACAGAGAGGTCATACAGTGTTATTTTCATAAATCCAAAATTACCGTTAATATTTGTCTTGAGGCAATAATACTATTATTTTAGTCTAGGAAAAAAGATGATTCATCATGTTCTTGGCACCATTAAAAATTTCATAGTGAATGAAATAGAACTCAGAAGGATTGTACTGAAGTACTTCATATGTATATTTCTCTAAATCTCTGAGAATGAATCCCTCAGCAGGAGGCAGATGACAAACTTTTCTCATCTACAGCAAATTGACCAAAGCAAATTATCCTTTTAGCTTTATTGATATTTGCTTCTGAGTTCAAAGATGCCCTTAGCTATTATGTTTAGGATTGCATGAGAATTTATTTGCTATATTTCACTGACAAAAGTTAACTGATGCATAATTCACCATGATCAGCATGTTCCTTTCGTCATAATAAACAGCATTTCTAACTAATTCCTTTGCTCTGCTTCTGTAAGTATAAATGGTCTCAAGCTAGAATTTAACCAATCTGAAGCTTATTCTGGATATTCATCACCAGGCATGCTTCTTTTGCTGAGATAAATAAAATGTATTGAAAGAAGTATACGTTTCTGTAAGAGATTAGTATCAATGAGTGATAAATTCAAAAACAAGTTAATCAACAGCAATTCGTAACATTTCCATTTTAAATTCATTCAAAGGATTTGAGTATCATTAGAAAGGTCATCCTTTATTGCCTTTGAAACACTAATGGTGAGTCCCCATTTTGAACTAGTGCAGTTCATGCTACAAATGTTTTCCTACATTGTTGCTAGATAAGGACTTCCAAGATTTTGTATGGATGGTAAAGAAGTGATAACTTGTTCAGAAATAATTTGAGGTTGCCTTCTGAGCTGCAAAACACGGTTGCATTGTTTTATCCTGCTAGGATCCTTATTTTATACAATCTTCCTTCGAGGTTCTGTAAGTTCTGCACACATCCTTAAGCTACTTTGCTACTTTCGTATTGCTGTCCTATGCTGTGGACTCCATGAATAACATTGTTTCACACACACCCCATAGAATGCTATGGCCACTTTGTTAACCATTAAATGGGAAATGGATGTTGTAGGACCCGCTGAATGTTCAGACTCGATTCCATGCATATATATTGGATTGTCTTCCCCTTTCCTACAAGTTGCCTCTTTTTACACTAATTGGAATTTGGAAAGGCTTACATTTTTTGTCCAAAATTACATTCAATCTTTCTAAGATAGTTTGGCATTTCCATTCATTTAACTTTTCCAAGCAATCTAAAGTGAATGTTTTATTCATAGTTCTAAAGTGATAGTACTGTTTGTGCATGTTTCAGAATGAACAGAGACCAATTTCAATAAGAAATAAGTTTGGGTTTCTAAAATATATACAATATACCGGCACAATGTGGCCATTCAGCCCCTATTGATTGGATTGGGCTAGATCTGGCACACTGTCCAACTGGGCCGTGCGTGGTTCTGGTTAGTCAGCCCAGAATTATGTTTTCCACAATGTGATAAAATGATGCCCGCACCCAAGAGATGGAATAGGTGCCAAGCTGTGGAGAGATCTTAGGCAGTGAATCCTGAGTTCCATATCAGCCATTACCTCCCACAGCTTCGAAACAGTTTTTTTTAAAATCTTTCTGACATCAAAGACATTTTGCATTGAGATTCAAATATATTAAATAAATAAATACTACTTATTAATTAAAACATGCTGAAAACACCTTAAATATAGTATAAACTAAAGCGAAATATTTCAACCACTTACCTGAGTCAGCAACACTATTGAAATGAATGGGGGTCACCCTTCTGAAGAAAACTCACCCTGGTCTAATGTTGTGGATCAGATGCAAAGTGGATTCAGTTCCTGTGTACAGTATACTGTATGGGATTTTACATGCACCTACATTTGATCTCCAGGTGAGCAATCTGCCAATGGTTCCTTAGCAGTTTACAGCAACCAGGCAATTAGACTTCAAAGCATAGCCTACATTGATTGTGTAAGCTGCAAGTTTCACGATGACTATTGTAATGTATTTGTAAATATTCATGACCAGATGAGAGGATGCATATACTCACTCATTAAAAATCAGATCTGGAGCAAAGTACAGCATCTTTCCTTTGACGTGTTTATATGATCGCCATCCCATTGCAAATACCATCAGGCCCATCCAGGAGTACTGAATGAGGGTCATTTGATCATCTATGTGCAAATTCCGAAAACCTGTAAATATATAGGGCAATGTTACAAAGAAACATCCTTGTTAACACGATTGGCATAATATATAATATAGTGTGCACAGTAATATATTATCATCATACTTTACCACTTTCCTGAGTGTAATATGTTAAAACTGACAGTTTACTCACCTGCAAGTTAAAGTAACTGATTTTTTCTAATTAAAGGAACTATTGATCTGTGTCTGTATTCCCAAAGGCTGGAATTATGGCTCTTATTCCATTATGAGATCACTTTCAACTGTATTCCACCTTATTCTCACCAGTCATCAACGACAATTGTGAAAAATGGTCTAAAATAGCCTGGTTAGCGGTCATCATTACAATTGAGTGAACTTTACACTTTTCTCCATCCAAGGGGTTTGGAAGCAGAAAGATGCATTGATTTGTGTCCTTTTCTAACTGATTTTGAGTAGTTCCGAGGTAGGAAAGCTATCACATCTGGAAATTTCCACTGGGATGAGCAGAGTATATATTGTATATCTCCCAAACTATTGACATGTGTGCCCGCTGACAGCAATACATAAGGCACATTCCCTATTATCTGTGCCAGGACACTGTTGGATAATAAACATTTCACAAGTCTCTTTTGCAGAGGATCGTCATGGTGAACATGAAATGTGAAAGTTTTGAAGGGAGTGCAGTCAATCTTGGCTCCAATTAGGCCAGCAAAGTAATTGACTCATCAAATTGTAGAAAACAGCTGATGGTGCCATTTCACTTCCGTCTTATGCTTCCAGTTTGGGTTTAGAATTCCACACAAATCTCTTGAACATATTTAAATCACACTAAGCCTTAGAAATTAGTGATAACCTTTAAAATAGTGTTTGGCATGTTCAGCAAATAACATGCCCACAATTGCAATATAGACTACACGTGAGCTCCATGTTATTGCGGAAGTGTTTGCATTTCGAGAAAATGATCCAAACTGTGATTTTTTATATCTTGAAGCTGCATCATCTGTGCATCCACCAAAAAATGTGAGTTGAAATATATGTTGTTTATTTATTTACTACTTTTTCACATAGATTCTGTAAGAGGAAATTTTAATTCATCCCTCAAATTTTTGAGTCGAGTGATTTTATTGAATTTTTTAAGTGTGAATTTCCGTAACAGGAATGCGCATAACCCTGGGGTCACCTGCACCTAGGAAGCATCTTACTTTTAACTGGAAGTGTTTGACCATTTCTAGTTTAAGAAGTGTAACTTCTGTGATGATGTTCTCTTTGCCATTAGACAGAAGGTCAAGGAACAATGAATCTACCAGGCAGGATCACAGGGACAGTAAGATGCTTCTTAAATGGAGTGCTTTATTGGACTAGAACTATGATGATATACAAGGAATTTTATTGCATCTTGCAAAAATACCCAGCTGCTTACTCCTTCCCCTTACCCACCCTGGAAAAATTATACCTTTTAAGTTTCAGGCTTTCAAGTATTGGTTACCTGATAACATTGCTTTTATAATAAAAAAATTAAAGCAAATATAATAAAAAATAAGCACGGATTTGTCAATAAAATTAAGGTGATTATTTTTTTAGTCCAAATAGATTAAAATGATTATAATTTGTGAATAAGATTATTGATTAACAAACTGCTACTGCAACAACTGCAGCGAACTAGGATGACGTTAGTATGTTTTTTAGATAGAATCCTTGTGGAAATAACTTTGATCCATGCAGGATGTCAAACATAGTGCAAAGCGCACACATGTTGTTGATTTCAGAAGATATTTGTTAAAGTTGTGGAAGAAAGTGATATTTAGTAATTGGAAATGAGGCATGATGGCAAGTCACGAGTACATGATCCTTAATAATGTGAGAGACTAACTGGAAATTAGCACTAATGTGACTTTAGACTAGATATATAGCATGGGGTGTGCGGCAACATATAACCATGGGATGACACTGACTTGCTAGGTTGTGTCTTTACAGCACATTGGTATCTCAATGGCAACAGGGCTTGGAATTATCGTGGCATAAATTGATTTTTACATTTTTGAAGAATTTAGCATATTTTTCATTCATATGGCAGGAAAATTAGCCAAACTGGTGCTGTTTCAAATATTTTTGCAATGGAAAAGGAAGATTCCTTGCACAGTCCCCTCCCACACACATGGAGGCTACTTCCAAATGACTGAGCTCTTAGTCAAAATTGAACCCAACATCTGAAACACATTAGATTTCCATCAATGACATTTTAGAAATATTCTCTTTGAAGTGAGGTATTTGGTTTCTTAAGGGAGCCACAAAATTCCACTGAAAAGCAGAGTTGAGAGATAGAAAAATGCAGATTGGTAACAGCAAAGATTTAGCATCATCGTTGCCCTTAGTTGCCTCAGCAGTTGGATTTTAAAAGCCAGCCAAACTTAATAAAAACTATCCAGATGATTTGGTTATGTACATACTGAAAGGAAACCACAGTGCTGTGATTAAGACCTTGACCCAGAGTTAATCTCCAAATGTATACTGAGCATTATTGCTACAGAGTAGGTGCTTGCATTGAACATACAGCATCTGCTTCAGAACTCAAACAGGTGCAAAATATGGGTAGGAAGAAGGTCTCCTGTGATCACTCTCATTTCTCCCTTTGAAATTATTAAGAACCATAATGAAGGAGTGACCTCATTGGCCCAGTACAATGACCCAGCCTTTACTGGATTCACATATCTCATGGTTTATTATTGTTCTACAGTCATTTTCATCGTGCCTTTGCTTGGGGAAATATATCGCACTATATCGCACACTGCCATTTTTATAAACGTTTCCAGGGCATTTTGCAAAGTCTTCGAGACATTTGAAGAATCAACCGAATATAAAGAAATGGCCAATGAATCTCCTATCTTAACCGTTTGCCTTCCTATTGTTCTGAGGGCAGATACAGACAAAACAAAACATTTATGTCTCGCTATACTTCACATATCATTGAAAGGCAGTCGCTTTGCGCACAGATCAAAAGAGTCGGGCAAACAGCGTTGAGAGAAAGGAACAGTTAATTTGCAGGTAGACAAAAATGCTGGAGAAACTCAGCGGGTGAGGCAGCATCTATGAAGGGAAAAAAGAATCAATTGCATGTGTTATTGCTAATTGTGAGAGGAATGTTGGCAATCAACCCTCAGTTCATCGAACAGTACCACTTTTACCATTCAATTCAACATGCAGATAGGCTCTGCGTTTTAATATCTTATCCTAAGAATGGTATTTCCAACAATTTGATGTTGCCTTTTCTCTGCTCTGCACTGAAGCATTAACCTTCCATTCAGAATAATATAATTTGACACACAAAGCATCATGTGTTGTGGAAGAGCATGTCTTCAATGGCTTTAAATGGACAGTTACAAAATGG
Organism: Okamejei kenojei; assembly: GCA_035221665.1. Taxonomy (NCBI): domain Eukaryota; kingdom Metazoa; phylum Chordata; class Chondrichthyes; order Rajiformes; family Rajidae; genus Okamejei; species Okamejei kenojei. Next base: position 40,561,082 of record CM069136.1, on the reverse strand, counting down.
GCTCCAGCAACAAATAGACACATATCATCCTAAGAATGTGCAGCGTGAAACATAGCTAATAGATTTTTAAGTCACCCCCATTTAATAAAGTATAGACAGGCTCCAATCCTGAACATGTGCCTGCGAAGGCCTGTCATTATGGGGCCAACATGATGAAAGGAGATAGAGATGGATGCTTTACAAGGAGCCTAGAACCAGGGAAAGAGAAATGGGGATTGGATAGGACATAAATTGTGAATATAATGGCTTTCTGATTCAGATGGGACTAGCTTTCTCTTCTCTCACATAGGCAGGAATCTGGTACTATGTATCTATGGTAACAAAAATGGCAGCTGATATGTGATTTTCTTCGTTGGACACTGGGCTTTCAACTGTAGATTAAAATGTACCCCCAATTGACGTGGAGATCAGTGAGGAACAGGATTAAAGATGTCACCACTGAAAATCTGAATATCAGGAGTACTAGTAATTTACTAGTCACGGTGGTTGCAGCGGTGGAGTTGCTGCCTTACAACGAATGCAGCGCCGGAGACCCTGGTTCAATCTCGACTATGGGTGCAGTCTGCATAGAGTTGTTGTACTTTCTCCCCGTGACCTGCGTGGGTTTTCTCCGAGATCTTTGGTTTCCTCCCACACTCCAAAGATGTGCAGGTGTGTGGAGTAAATGGCTTGGCAAATGAAAAATTGTCCCTAGTGGGTGTTAATGTGTGGTCGGCGCGGACCCGGTTGGCCGAAAGGCCTGTTTCCGTGCTCTATCTCAAAATTAAACTAAACAAAACTCGACTGAGGTCATAGCGCAGGTCAATGTCATCAGAATATCTATTTTCCAGATTAAAACAACCCTGACGTTGCCATGCATTCAAAGAGAATAAATGAGTTCATAAAACCTAGGCTCAGCTGTCAAGAAAAATCAGAAGGAAATGCATTCTACATGAACATATATCAGCAGCATTATAAACAGCTTGAGTCAAGTTCAGCAGTTCCACAGCTTGGAGCAGACATGTGTTAGTTTAGCATTTTGCTCTTGTAAGATAGGTTCCTGTTGTTTCTCCTCACAATCCTGTCCTCGTTCCTAACTGTTTGCTGGTTGGGTTGGAGTTTGCCAGGAATAACTTGGAAAAATTGCATTCAGTTTTTAGGTTAATTCCAATGGGCATCCCTCACTGATGTCAATGCAGTCTTTGACATTACTGAGATGTAACTCTGATGAAGATAATTTGACTTCAAGATTTTATCTTTCAAGTTACCTGTAACAGGTCAAAGCAGCATTGTCTTATTTGTTTTTGCATATGTAACGCAAAGCAGCTCATCTGTGTAACTAGTTGTAATTAATTTTAGTTTCTTGCTCCTTCATTAGGACAATACCAGGAAAGCTTGTGTGAATTGAAAATTTAAAATCAGCTTAATAGCAGTGAGAAGGTTGGGATATTTCAGCTACACTTGAGCAGTTCAGACTCCAAGTGCGTTAGGTTTCTCTAACTGTTCTTCATTCCCTTTAACAATAATTGAAATGAACTTCAACACTTGTGCTTCCATTCCAATACAACATTGTTGATATTCACTCTATTGATCTTGAAGCATATTATACCCACAACAAGATATTTTATGTTATCTTTGCCTAAATCTTTTAAGGTCTTCCTAAGTCATTGGATTGCTTTTGGTTGAGGATCTTGAGATATCCTTGTGTCTCCAAAGTATTTTGGAGATAGAAGCACGAATGTTGGTGCACTGACAACGCCAACATACAGGGTGAAGAAAAAGATGTGATGATTTTTTTTTTTGCGCAGTTCTGCTTGGTGGAGTTGTGAAATGATTAAAAGTCACTGTCTTGCACAAAGACGATTTTGCATATTTACTGTTGCAAGAAATAACAATCAAAATAAAAACCTTCAGTGCCCAGTTAACCTCATGGTCAAATTGCTGATGTATGCGCTCAGTAGATGGAGCTGAAGATATAGCAGCAGAAATTCAAAATATTTGTCCAATTGCATTGGCATTCGTTTCCTCTTATTACACTTTGCTAAGAACTTGGTGGAGATTCTTTTGCATTAATTATATCAGACAACTGCATGCTGCTGTTGCATTGCGTTTCTCCATCCATGTTGGGAAAGGTTTTTATTGTAGCCATTACAATCACGGCAAAATACAAAAACACCAGGAAACAATCGTGCAATGTAACAAAGCTTTCAAAGAAATCTGAAAAATCATGTTATTGCTGACGAAGGCAGCCCGAACAAAATGAGGACAGGGAAATGGAGGACCAAGTAAGTGTGGTGTTTAATAGAATTGTCACATTGTGCCACAGTCAATACTATCAGAAAGTTATGGAATTCTATAAATATTTTCCTTATTTCCCTCTTTTCCTGTCTCTCACAGACATCATTTGCTGACATAACTCTCCGTTAGAGTCTGTCAACTTCTAACACGTTAGCCAAATATCCATTCATCATGGGTGGACAAAGACATTTAATGCTCTAGATGTCAGCTGCTCTACATCGGTGAGACCAAGCGTAGGCTTGGCGATCGCTTCGCCCAATACCTCCGCTCCGTTTGCAATAACCAAACTAATCTCCCGGTGGCTCAGCATTTCAACTCCCCCTCCCATTCCAAATCCGACCTTTCTGTCCTTGGCCTCCTCCATGGCCAGAGTGAGGACCACTGTAAATTGGAGGAGCAGCACCTCATATTTCGCTTGGGCAGTTTGCACCCCAGCGGTATGAACATTGACTTGCCAAATTTCAGGTAGTCCTTACTTTCTCCTCCCTTTCTCAGCTTTCCCTCAGCCCTCTGGCTCCACCTCTTCCTTTCTTCCTCCCCCCCCCACCCCCCACCCTCACATCTGAAGAAAGGTTTTGACCCGAAACGTTGCCTATTTCCTTTGCTCCATAGATACTGCCTCATCAGCTGAGTTTCTCCAGCATTTTGTCTACATTTAATATTGACAGGCCTTTTTTTTCTGCAGGGGTATTACAGCAAAGAACAAGTCTTATCCCAACCCTAACCGTAACTTAAACTTACCAACCTCAATTGACCTCACTCAACTCCAGATGTATTCATTCTTTAGAATAAGAGTTAATTCCTGACATTACTTCTCTAATTTTAAAGTTACGCTTGTTGGTTCTGTACTCACCACACTCCAGGATCAGTTTTACTCTATCTTCAAATGTGTCGACTTCTTTATTCACCACAAATATCTGCTCCCATCCATTCATTTGTGTGAGACAATTTGCTTTGGTCAGAAAACCTGTCTACATATAACTACCATAGGAAGGCTTAGGCCATGTTGGCAGCCTTCCAGTATTACCATCCTGTCAGTGCAGCGCCCTCCATAATGTTTGAGACAAAGACCCATCATTCATTTATTTGCCTCTGTACTCAACAATTTGAGATTTGTAAAGGGCTTGTCCCACCAGCATGCGACTGCATGCGGCGAGCGAGACCTTAGCAGTATGAAGTTGTGCGGAGCTGGTCCCAACATCGTGCGGGGCTCCGAAAAACTGACACTGTTCAAAATCCCGCGCAGCAACGGCCGACAAGCCCGTAGCCGCATCGAGGCCGTACGCAACGTCTCGATGTCATATGTAGCGTCATGATGCCGTACGCAGCCCATGGCATTGCGCGATGATGTCACCTCCCGGCATGCCGTTACGTGATGACTTCACCACCCAATGCCACGCGACGTCCAAATTCACTCGGCCCGCCTCCTGCCCAACTGATTGGTGAGTACGATGTCGGGACCAACTCCATACGCTTCCGCGGTTCGAAGTGGAAAAGGCCCCGCGAGGCCGTACGGCTGAAGCCCTCATGTTTGGTCGCGCTCGCTGCATGCAGTCGCATGCTGGTGGGACAGGCCCTTTATAGAAAAAATCACATGTGGTTAAAATGCACATTGTCAGATTTTAATAATAGCCATTTTTATACATTTGTGTTTCACCATGAAGAAATTACAGCAGTGTTTATACATAGTCCCCCCATTTTAGGGCACCTTAATGTTTGAGACACTGCAATGTCATGTAAATGAAAGTAGTCATGTTTAGTATTTTGTTGCATATCCTTTGCATGCAATGACTGCTTGAAGTCTGCAATTCATGGACATCACCATTTGTTGGGTATCTTCTCTGGTGATGCTCTGCCAGGCCTGTTTTCCAGCCATCTTTAGCTTTTGCTTGTTTTGGGGGCTAGTCCCCTTCAGTTTTTTTTCAACATACAAAAGGCCTGCTCAATTGGGTTTAGATCGGGTGATTGACTTGGCCACTCAAGAATTGATCATTTTTTAGCTTTGTAAAACTCCTTTGTTGCTTTAGCAGTATGTTTGGAATCATTGTCCTGCTGTAGAATGAACCGCCCGCCAATCAGATTTTAGGCATTTGTTTGAACTTGAGCAGATAGGATGTATCTATACACTTCAGAACTCATTATGCTACTACCATCAGCAGTTGTATCATTAGTGATGATAAGTGAACCAATACCTTCAGCAGCGGTACATGCCCAGGCCATAACACCCCCACCACCGTGTTTCACAGATGAGCTATGCTTTGGATCTTGGGCAGTTCCTTCTCTTCTCCATAATTTGCTCTTGCCATCACTCTGACATGTTAATCTTTGTCTCATCTGTCCACAAGACCATTTTCCAGAACTGTGGTTGCTCTTTTAAGTACTTCTTGACAAACTGTAACCTGGCAATCCTATTTTTGCAGCTAACCAGTGGTTTGCATCTTGCAGTGTAGCTTCTGCATTTCTGTTTATGAAGATTTCAGTTGGCAGTGGTCATTGACAAATCCACACCTGACTTCTGAAGAGTGTTTCTGATCTGTCGGACAGGTGTTTGGGGATTTTTCTTTATTATAGAGAGAATTATTCTGTCATCAGCTGTGGAGATCTTCCTTGGCCTGCCAGTCCCATTGCAATTAGTAAACTCACCAGCGCTCTCTTTCTTCTTAATGATGTTCCAAACAGTTGATATTGGTAAACCCAATGTTTGGCTGATGCCTCTAACAGTTTTATTCTTGTTTCTCAGACTCATAATGGCTTCTTTAACTTTCATTGGCACAACTTTGGTCCTCATGTTGATAAACAGCAATAAAATATTCCAAAGTTGATGGAAAGACTGGAGGAAAGAGTTGGTGCTGAAATCTCTCTTATATCTGCATTAAGGAGACAATTAAACACACCTGAGCAATTACAAATGCCGGTGAAGCCATGTGTCCCAAACATTTTGGCGCCCTGAAATGGGGGGACTATGTGTAAACACAGCTGTAATTTCTACATGGTGAAACCAAAATGTATAAAAATGGCCTTTAATAAAATCTGACAATGCGCGCTTCAGCCACATGCGATATTTTCTATTACAAACCTCAAATTGTGGAGTACAGAGGCAAATAAATAAATGATGGATCCCTGGATCCATCATCCAGGGATCCATACAGTCTTTCCCGTGATGCAGTGCACTTTTTTCAATCTAGAGTATTGCATTCGGTGTGGAGAATTGTAAGAGATTGTGTGGAGAAATGCTCTATATTTGAGAAACTAAATGCAGATTGGATGATCACTTTGCAGAGCATCTATATTCACTCTGCAGGGGTGACTCTGAGCTTTCAATTGCCTGTCTCTCTAATTCCCCGTTCCACTTCCACTGCAACCTATCCGACCAGCCTCTTATGCTGTTTCGATGAGTTCCAATGTAATCCAAAGGAACAAAACATCATCATATTGGGGATATTGTCGACTTCTAAACTCAATATTGAATACTCCCATTCATTCCTTCTTTCATTCAATCTGCATTGGAAATGGCCATTTCTGCCAGTCAATCACCTGTGATCTTGGCCCAGATTTTCCTCTCTCCCAGTATGTCTCACAGGCTTGCTATGCAACACATAATACAGACAAATTTATGGTGTGCTCCAACCATGACATTAATCCATTTGATCTCACCAATCAGACATATTCTCTTTGTTCTAATACCCATTCCCAATCTCTCCATCTCTGAAAATGAAGTTACTGAAAACTAACTTATTTTTCCTTTTTCCCAGTTCTGAAAAATAAAAGCAATAACTCATGTCGTTTCCCGCAGGTGTTACAACATAGAACAATACAGAACAGGAACGGGCCCTTTGGCTCGTAAAGTTTGTGCCCTGCACATCCACGTTAAAAGATGCTTGATCTGATGAATGCTTCTAGTTTTTTGTATTGTTTCAGATTACCAGCATATGCAGGGTTTTCCTGTTTTTCCATTTTAACTTTCTGTCGTGGGCCTCTGGTTCTTTGGTGCCAGGTGTGACTTGCGGGTGGTGGGCATCCTGGTCAGCCACTGGTTAAAATGGGTCCTGCAAACATTCTCAGATCTTCTGGTACTCCTGATGTATTCAAGAGAGAGTTAGATATAGCTCTTAGGCTAGTGGAATCAAGGGATATGGGGATAAAGCAGGAACAGGGTACTGATTCTGGATGATCAGCTATGATCATATTACATAGCGGCGCTGGTTCGAAGGGCCGAATGACCTACTCCTGCACCTATTTTCTATGTTTCTATGTGCATATGGTAATGGCTAGAGGACTGAGTCAGGCAGCTCTTCAGCTGTCTAAGATGGGCACCAATAGAACAGTAATGGCTAGTGAGATTTTGGAAGCAATCTTAACTCAGTTGCTGTCCTTTTTTCACCAGCAAGGTGGGTTGCAATCATTTTGGTACATTTATGAGTATGACGTGAAAGCAGAAAGTCTTATTATAAGTCTTATTGAAAATTCTGTTGCAAATGTGCTTTCCATTTTGTGATGCCTTTTATTTTCTGGTTAGAACTTTCCAAAACATTTGCTAACCTGAATCAAATGTCAATCAACTTTTAAGTTCTCTGCTGCTATACTGCATCTTCCATTTTGCAAATCATTGATTGATTGAAAGATACAGTGTGAAAGCTGGCCTTCGGAAAACCAAGTCCACACTGACCACCGATAACTTAATTCTATATTTTACCCACTTCTTCATCCACTCCTTACACATTCAAGCCCATTTACAGAGGCCAATTAATCTACAAACGTGCACGTCTTTGGAACATGGGAGGAAACTGAGCACCTGCAGTAAACCCATGCGGTCACAGGGAACACATGCAAACTCCACACAGACAGCATCCGAGATCTGGATAGAGCCTGGATCTTTGGTGGTGTGCGGCAACAGCTCTACCAACTGCACCCTGACCTCATGGCAAAGGATAAGTTCATTATTTTCCAATCTATTACCATTTATTTATTGAAATCAGTTATACTTTGCTAACCATAACCAGAGAAATCAAACTGCAAAGAAAACTGTCCTCATCCTCCTGTTCCATTATATGTTCCACAAATTGTTCCAATGCTCAAAGATATATACTACCAATATTATCATGCTGTGATTTATTTTTGTTGTCAGTTTGTCTTTGGCAGCATAATTAGCCAGATCTCATAAATCGTTGCCATAGTCTAGGGAGAGCACAGAGGCACAGATAGTAGAGCCTCTGCCTCACAGCTCTGGTGACCCCAGGATCAATACTGACCCCTAGTGCTCTCTGGATGGAACTAGATCTTCCTACTGTGACAATATGAGGTTCCTCTAGGCACATTGGTTTCCGCCCACATTCTAAGGATGTGCAGATTTGCAGGCTAATTGGCCATGTAAATTCCCCTAGTGAGTAGTTAAGAGGTGTAAACTAGCAGGAGAAAGTGATAATTGAGGAAGGTTCTATAATAGTGTTTGAAAGACACTTGGATAGGTACATGGATAGGAAAGGTTTAGAGGGATATGGACAAAACATGGGCAAATTGAACTAGCTTAGATGGGGCATCTTGGTCAGCATGGACAAGTTGGGCTGAAGGTTCTGGTTCCTGCTGCATGGCATAATCCACTTATTCTCCTGCACCTCCCATTGACCTATGTGCTGCCAGGCAGCAAGTGGTCTTGAAGACATCTCTTCCCTGTAGTTGTGACTGGGCATTGTCATCCTTGGGGTAGCTGGTTTGCTGGCTGGGGCCCCGTGCACCACAGAGCCTTTCCAATGAAAATTGGCAGGCTCCATCCTGTGTATTGTACTTAATGGCAACTGAAGGTTCATCGTTGCTTCTACCATTAAAAGCACAAACTAAATCTAAAAAAATATATAAATTAAAGATTCAAACAAAAATACTGGGAATCAGAGTCAAGTTAATTTTAATCAACTCCATAAAGTAATAATGAGGGAAATTTCCTTGAATATATTTTTTGCCTACAGCTGGTTCTTCTGATTGAATTTGGTTTATTGCCATTTCCCAGCCTAAGTGTTGAGAGATCTACAGAGGTCTGTGCACATCTCTTGACCACTTGCACCTGATTGTCCTGGGGACAATAATCAGCTGCGATGATGTTCAGGACCTCTGCCTTCATGTGTAAGTCACAAACCGCTACCTAATCAGCATTCCCATTGCCATTGTGTGGCTTTAAATGGATGGGCAGAATGGCCAATTACATGTTTTCAGGGAGCATGAGAATCTATGTAGTTGCAAAATCTATAGGCACCCAACCTACGTATCACTATGCAGCGTTGTTTCGGTGACTACACCTTTGTGATAGAAATGAACAATTGTGGAATCATAGCAAATTATTATGGAATTAATTTAAATTGAGGACCTGCTGCTCTCATGAACTAAAAAAGATTTAGTCAGAATAAGTAATGACGATATCTGCATATCAGTACATGTTTAAATTACAATAACCATGAATTAACTTAGGAAGCATAGTTTTAAGCAAACTCAGGAACATAACTTTCAATATCTTTTCTGCATCAATCCACTATCAATGGCATTTTCATTGGTGTTATTACCCCCTTGAGTATTTGATATTCATATCATAATTTTTCTTTTGAGCCCTTTGATAAAATCATATGTCTTGCTGTGAAAACTTCCAATGTTCTTGATAGCATCTGGCACTCTATACTTTCAAGAAATATTTTAACAGCTCCCTCCTAACCATATATTTTTTTAAATGTAATAATTCTTAAATGTTTCAAGGCACAAGATGCCATCTGGTAAATTAGGTATCTCTAACCTCCATCACAAAGTTTAAAAAAGTATTTTTTTGTTTGTCTTCAGTTTGATGTCAGTAATCCCCTCAACATTCACGCCTGTTTGTTCTTAGCTCAAACATAACATCTTAATGGGCGGCGTGGTGATGCAACTAGTCGAGCTGCTGCCTCACAGTTCTAGAGCAGGTTCGATCCTAACCTCGGGTACTGTCTATGAGTGGAATTTGCAAGTTTCCCCTGTGGCTGCATGGGTTTTCTCCAGGTGCTCCGGTTTCCTCCCACATCCCAAAGATGTGCAGTTTTGTAGGTTCTTTGTCTCCTGCAACTAAGCCCACAGCGTGACTAAACAGGCAAAATCTTTGGGGCTGGATTGCTGCTGGAAACCGCAAGTATTACTGTCATGGCTATTGTGTGAGGCAGTGCAGACTATGAATGGTGCACAAAAGCTCTGCCTACTGACTGCTCTGATGGGATTTTGGACAGGTTGTCATGGAAAAGATCTTCTCATTTGCTTCAAGTATCTCCGAAGATCAGGGAGATCTGGAAACTGTGAAAAAAAAAGCATCAGTATCAAATCTCACGAGGGCATATAAGCCCCCACTGAGGCTTATACATCATGAGTGCCATAATGCAACTCTCCTCTGGACCATCCAGTCTCCTGTCAGTGAAAACATTCCGCTGCATAGAGCTGAACAAGTTCGTGCTTGCTGGGAATACGAGAAGGCCACAAGAAGGACGATGGTGAAAGCAGACGGGCCCTGTTTTCCAAGTTGTACTCACCTTCTCCGTCAGTTTCCTCACCTCTGCCTGTGTCCTGATGGTCGAGTCTGCTCCCACACTAGTGTCATGTGAAAGAAGCTACAGTGGGACTCTCATGGGCTCAGAACCACAGAGGATGTCAGCCTAGCGCAGGTATGTGGTCCGAGCTTGGAGCAGTGCAGCCCCCTCAAAAGGGTTATCTTGGGTAATCTTGGGTTATCTTGGGTAAGACTTGAAAAATTAGGAAGATTCAAGATTTGTAGATTACAGAAATAATGTGCATATATGCACATTAGCATATACAAATATTTGAGAATTGTATTTCAATTATCTAGTTTCAAGACTTACTGGATAGCAACATTCCTGTTTAGTAACCTTTGTTAAACATGTTGTGATGCTGAGCAGTGGCAAAGGCAATGAATATGTGATAGTGTGTAGGTCCAACATGTGGTTCATGGAAGTAGGGTTTAAAAAGGAGGTTTGATCTCTTGGTCTCAGATTAAGTGGATTCATGGAGTCCAGGAGTCCTGGTATCATTGAGAGCATCTTAGCATCAACATGACCTGTTGCTCTGCCTCTGCCTGCATTTCATGTTCCTCCTCATCCAAAGAGGCCCTGTCTCAGGCTTGCACTTCTAACTCTCACTGCCAGGCACATCGGTGTTGCAGGAAGCAATACATCATCATACTGAAGACCCTGTTTGGTAAATATTAAAGTGGCACCAAAATTCATCAAGGCAGCACAAACACCTCCTCTGCATGCCGATGGCTTGCTCTATGAAATTCCTCCTTATTTCCCACTTGGATTCAGTTGTACTGTTCTTGAGTCTTGTTGGCTCAATTCCTCAAATCTATGATCATAGAACATAGAACAGTATAGCATAGGAACAGGCCCTTCAGCCCATAATGTCCATGCCGAACGTGTTTCCAAGTTCGACTAATCGCCTATGCCTGCATGTGATCCATATCCCTTCTTTCCCTAAAAGCCTTTTAAATGCTACTATCTAATCTGTCCCCACTATCCCAGCCAGCACATTACAGGCACTTACTGCTCCATGTTAAGAAAACAACTTGCCAGGCCCTCCTTTAAACCTAGCCCCTCTCATCTTACAGCTTTGTCCTCTCGTCTTTGATATCATCCCCCTGGGAAAATGGTTCTGATTGTCCACTCTACCTGTACCCCTCACAATTTTATATACTTCTATCAGGGCTCCCCTCAGCCACCGATGTTCTTGAGAAAACAATCCAAGTTTGTCATAACTCTTTGGATGGATCTATTAAGAGGTTAAGTGAGGGTGGATGGCAAAAGAAGGAAGGCATTGTGACAACTGTACAATAATCTTAGACAAATCTGCAGACTCAAATAACTTCTTGTTATTTGTTTAATAAGGAAATGGTAGATTTTTTTGCTGATGATGCATCTCTGTAATAGACCCAAATGCAAACCATCACACACGCTAATCCGGGTTGCTCTCACTTCAAGCAAAATTGATAGATATGGCTATTCAGTGTGTAAATGCTTTGCACTGCAATCATTGTGCTTTGTTAGTTACATTTAAGATTTTAGGATGGTGGATGGGATGCAAATCAAAAAGGAGTTTTATCCTGGATTGATTGACCTATTTCTGTGCTGTAGAGAGTCTTCCATCATATGTATAGGAAGGAACTGCAGATGGTGGTTTAAACCAAAGATAGACAAAAAAGCTGGAGTAACTCAAAGGGTCAGACAGCATCTCTGGAGAAAAGGAATAGGTGACGTTTCAGGTCGAGAATGTCTCAACCCGAAACGTCACCTATTCCTTTTCTCCAGAGATGCTGCCTGACCCACAGAGATACTTCAGCTTTTTGTGTCTGTCTTCCATCATACTAGTGGTTTGTGCCTTGTAGATGATTAGGGTGTCAGAGGGTGAGTCATTAATCAATGGATATTCAGCCTCTGACCAACTCTTTTTGCCACAATATGCCTGTAACTAGTTAATGATGTGACCCCATTTGGTGATGGTGATGGTAATAACCGTGAATGTCAAAAGTTGGCAGCTTGGACCCTCTAAACCTGATTTATCCATGTACCTGTCTAAATGTTTCTTAAACATTATGATAGCACCTGCCTCAATTACCTCCTCTGGTAGCTCGTTCCACACACCTACCACCCTTTGTATGAAAAAGTTACTCCTCAGGTTCCTATTAATTGTCCCCTTCTCACTGTAAATCTATGTCCTGTGGTTCTTGATTCCCCTACTCTGGTCCAAGGAGGTTTAGGTGAACGGTTCCTGGCAAAAGGGATTACTAAATTACTTCTCTCTGGGCATACAGACGAACATGGATTTATTTTTCCTTATAGCACGGAAGGCTAGATAGAGGGAATAGGATAGCTTACTTCTATAGTTCTTGAGGTTTGAGATTAGGAACGCATTTTTCATTAGAGTCATAGAGTCATACAGTCTTACAGTGTGGAAACGGGCCTTCGGCCCAACTTGCCCACACCTGCCAACATGTGCACAGCAACACTAGTTCCACCTATCCTGCATTTGGCCCATATTCCTCTAAACCTGACCTGTCCATGAATCTGTAATAGCAGCTTTCAAAAGGGACCTGAATAACTTATGGAGTGGAGAAAATAACAGGAGAGATTGACTAATTTAATTGTCCTTTGAAAGAGAACAGACTTGATGGTTTCAATGGTCTCTCTCACTTCTCTCCACCTATTCTATGTTATCCTGGTTCATGATGCTGCTATCTTATCTATTATCCTTTGCAGATCCTCCCCTTTTAAATAATTAATAATATTGATATATATTGCTCTATTGTATATGTGCTATATCTGGAAATTCTTCAGCTCTAGAGGAAACAATCTTGGCAGCCAATATCCAATCTAATATCCAATATAAACTATAACCAATAACAGACATGGTCCCCATCCTGAATTCCTTGGAATACCACCCACTTCCAACGATTCTGAAATACTCATTTCCTTTTTTTTCAGTAAATGTTTAATTTACTTTATTATTCTATGCTAATTTCTTACTTTTATTTTACTAATCTCCAAAAATATCCTCAGTCCATAAACACCACGAGGTCAGCCCAGGGGCCTGCCTTACTACTCGTCTTCTCAAGCAAATCACACTGTATCTGAAGCTGATGGCTAATGAAACAAAACCTTTCATGAGAATTAGAATAAAACTAGGAATGTTAATTTCACAATGAAAAAAAAAAACGAACTGTTGAGCTGGTTATTAGAAACATAAAGGATTTGTAAGGAATTGTACATTAAGAATCATTAGCTAGCAATGGCAAATAAAATAAACTAGATCTCATGAAGCTTCAGTCTGAAGAAGGGTCTCGACCTCAAACGTCACCCATTCTTTTCTCCAGCATTTGCAGCATATCTTCGGTATTTGTAGTTCCTTCCTACACACTTCTTATGTCTTGCAGCATGAAGATGGGGATTGCTACATTTGCAGAACACTTGTGAATAGAATTGAACAAAGTGCAATCATCAGCATCTATCTTCGATTTAAACCAGCATCTGCAGTTCTTTCCTACTCATGAAGCATATTCCTTCCTGGTAGTCTGAGGCCTGTAGATGATTACTGCATCTGAACCGCAAAAGCTAGTAATTTGAAATGAATGTCAGCAAGTCAGCAGATATTTTTTCTATCCTCACTCATCTTTCTAAATCTTCTTTACATGAGAAGCAGCAATCCTTTGTATTTCTTCAAATGTGCTGTATTGCTCACAATGTGGTCTCCACTACATGTGAGAGATCAAACGCAGATGTCAGAAGATCTTCCATGAGGGTGAATTCTTGCAATGTGTCCGACCCTGATAGTGTACCTGGTCATGTTCCTAAAAGTTGCATGGTCCAACTGGCTGGAGGTTTTGCAGACATCTTCAAGTTCTTGTTAAGCCCCTGTCACACTTGGGCGACCTAATTGGCTAGTTCTGGCGAATTTGCCCTCGACTCATACTCACAGCATGGTTGCCACGAGATCGTAGGAGGTCTTCGTAACTCTCCTTCATGCTCGTGAGTGGTCTCCACATACTCAAGGCCTCAAATAGGTTGCGGCGTTTTTTCCAACCTGATGAAAAATGTCGGCGAGTAAAAAAAGTCGCCATGTGAAAAATCAATACTTTTTTACCTGTAGGTGGGTCGTAGGTAGGTCGTAGTAGGTCGTGATGCTAGTCGTAAGTAATAGTAGGTACTCAAAGCTAGTCTAAGGTAACTGGCCCTTGAGAAAAAAAAGATGAGTAGAAAAAAAGTTTATGTAAACATCAGCATGAGACCTCTGTCACTCCAGGGCGTGTTCATTCATAGCTGGAGAGTTTTTGGGAGCAGACACTTGTGTAGAGATGGCACCTAAAAGACAGCAGCGTAGGGGAAGGGCACATGCAGGTGTTGCCCACCCAGGAGGAGGAGTGGCATGAGGAGATGCCACAGGAGGAGGAAGCCCTGCGTGAGAGCAGCCTGGAGTAGGAGGTCAGAGACATAGGCAATGTTCCTACCACCATCCCTTCTCCTGTGTCTGACACAGCATCAGAGGCAGATGCCCCATTGGTGAGGGAGGGCTGGAAGAAGGTTATGCCCTATACCTCAACAGGTAGCAGGAGGGAGGCCTTGTTGAATGGCACCAGCAGAATACCATTCTCTACGATAAAGGTACAGAGGAGTACAGGAATAGGGAAAAGAAGTGCCTGATTCCAATGCCTTTTTCAGAATAGGCAGGCACGGAAATCGCTATCTAAATATGGAGGGGACGGGGGACAGGGGGGACACAATTTTGTGGCGGCCGCGCGGGCATGACCACACTCACACACACGCGCGAGGCTTCGGAGGCTGAATCCAGTGCTAATTGCAGCTCAACTCTGCCTGTCTCACCGGGTTAACTACAGTCCTGCCTGAACTGTCGGGACACTACCACTGCTTCTCCGCGCTGGCCATATTTACCACAAGTCCAGGCAGGGCTGGAGGTTAACCTGGCGGGACAGGCAGAGTTCAGCTGGGTTTAGCGCTGCTTCTCTGCGCTGGCTGTGGGCCTGGGGGTACAGCTCCCATCTGACTCCCGACCTCTCTGGCCACCTTTGGGGGGGGGGGGGGGGGGCACTCGGGTGGGGACGGGACAGCGCTGGAGAGCCGGGATCGATCCTGGCTGCAGATGATGCGCAGGTCTGTGCCGAGAGTGTTTTGGCACGTCTCCCTCCTCCAATCACTGCACTCTATTCTCAGCCCCCCCCCCCCACTCCTCTCTCCGCCAATGATCTCGCTGAATCATCATGTCCCGCCCCATTGCCTGCTGACCGACGTCTCTCTTGCCCAATCGGCGCCCTCGATCAGCAGTCTCATCCCCACTTTCTTGCGGAAAGCGGAGATTTCACCGGGTTTTAAAATCCGGATTAAGAAAACTTGGGGGGGGGGGGGGGTGGTGGTGGGGTGGGGGGATGTCCCCCACCTCTCAAAACAGAAGAGGGACGTGTCCCCCATCCCCCCCCCCCCCGGGATTTCCGCCCCTGCATATAGGTGTCCTTTTTTTTCAGCAGTGTACCCACGTTTGTCTTCAGCTCATTAAACAGCTCAGGTGGTATTTGTGTGAACTTTCTAAAAGCAGACAAATCCTCCTCATGCAGCACATTTATCAGGTTCTCATACTGTCCAAGCAAGAACCATCTTTGAAAGAGGGGCTTCACCCACTGAGACCTCTTCTTGTGCTTCCTCTTCACCCTTGTTCTTTCCCTTCTGCCTTTATGCTGCAGAAGCAAAAGGGCTGCTGCATACAGCACTAGTACTATTTTCACTGCCCTCCTCCTCACTAGTTCCTTCCTTGCACACATGGTTCAGAATGATTTTTTTTTTAAACCTGGGAGGCTTTTTATAGTGAAAAAAAATGCAAACATGACATTTTATTATGTGATCATTTTCCTCTCGTAGCTAGTCGTAGTTGGTCTTCAGTGTGGTCGACTGAGGTCAAGGGGGGTCATCCTCACTCTCCACTATTCGTGGTCCAATTTGCCAGAGACTATCCTTGAGTAAAACGTACATAGTCAAAACTAGTCTTCAACATAGTCGAAGGAGGTCATAGACATAGTCGTAGGAGGTGGTAGACATAGTCGTAGAAGGTCGTAGACATAGTCGTAGGAGGTCGTAGAAGATCTTCTACTTCGGCAAGTCAACACGACCTGGTCTCGTAAACTTTTCAACTCTCCTATGGTCTCCTAAACTTGCGGATTAGGTCGCCCAAGTGGGACACGCCCTTTACTAATGTCCGAGGTTCCCATCTGCTTAAAAAGTATATTAGTAATACTGGTGTCCAATATGAGTATCGTGATATGTGTCAATAATTACTGATCGGTGGCACTGATGTCTATGGCGCTGAAGTGCTTTGAGAGATTGGTTATGATGCATATTCACTCCTGCCTTAGCAAGGACCTGCCCCCACTGCAATTCACCTCCCTCCACAAAAGATCAACAGGGGATGCAAACTTGCTGACTCCACCCTGTAGTAGACCATTTTGGACAATAAGAACAGGTACATCAGACAGTCGTTCATCAGCTATAGCTCAATGTTCAATGCCATTATCCCCTCCAAACGTATCATCAAACTCAGAGAACTGGGTCTCTGGTCATCACTACGTGATGGGATTCTAGACATTCTCAATGGCAGAGCACAATTGGTACAAATTGGCAAGGAACTTCCTCCTCTAATAACCATGAACGCAGGAGCACTTCAAGGCTGTGTGTTCAGTTCCCTGCTCTACTCTCTCTATATCTATGACTGTGCAGCCAGACGCAGCTCCAATGCCATCTTTAAATTTGTTGTTGATATCACCATAGTTGGATGAATAACAGGTAACAATGAATTGGGGTGCAGGATATAGAAAGTCTAATTGAATCGTGTTAGAACAACAATTGTGCTCTGAATTGTGCAAGACCAAGAATCCGATTGTTGATCCACAAACCTGTTTTCATCGATGGAACGGCAATGTAGAGAGTTGGCAGCTTCAAGTTCCTGGGTGTGCATATCATTGAAGATCTGTCCTGGGCCCAGCACAACGAAAGTTCATCAACAGCTCTATTTATTAGAAAGTTGAGGAGATTCAAGATGTTGATGAATACTCCATTGGACTTCTACAGGTGTATGGTTCAGAGCGTACTTTCTGACTGCATCACTGCCTGTTTCAGTAGCTTGAATGCACAGTAATGAAGGAGACTACAGAGGCAGGTAGACACTGCCTGGTCCATCACATACACTGTCCCCCCTTGCATCAAGGAGGTCTATAGGAGGTTGCTCACAAAGGCAGCTAATATCATCAAAGGTAAAAAGATATAGTAACCAGAAAAGCATGACCACCAGATTCAAAATCCCAACAACCATTATGCTTTTGTACAATACACAACAATAACAGGTTCTATGACCTTCTACGGATTGTGCCTTTGGTTACACCACGGACATTGGATTTTGCACTATTATGGTTACCGAGTATTATGGTTATTAATTTATTATACTTTTGATTACTATATATTATCAATGTACATTGCGTTTATGGATTTGTTAAGCTGCAGCAGATACGAATGCATATGTTACTCATATTGGACACCGCATCATATCCTTTCACTATTAGGTACATTTCAATGAGGTCTACCCACATTCTTCTAAATTCCAGGCCCAGTGCCGTCAAACGCTCATCATATGTTAACCCACTTTTTCCTGTGATCATTCTTGTAAACCTCCTCTGGACCCTCTCCAGAGCCAGCACATCCTTCCTCAGATATGGTGCCCACAATTGCTCACAATACTCCAAATTCGGCCTGACCAGCACTTTATAGAGCTTCAGCATTACATCCCTGTTTTTGTATACAAGCCCTCTCAAAATAAATGCTCGCATTAAGTTTGCTTTCTTTACTACCGAATTGCAGATTAACATTTTGGGAATCCTGCACCAGCACTCCCAGGTCCCTTCGCACCTCCGATTTCTGGATTTTCTCCCCATTTAGAAAATAGTCTACGTATTTTCTCCTACTACCAAAATGTATGACTCCACACTTTGCTACACTATATTACATCTGCCATTTCTCTGCCCACTCTCGCAACCTGTCCAAGTCCTTCTGCAGAGTGCCTGCTTTCTCTACACTACCTGTCCCACCTCCTAGTTTCATATCATCCACAAACTTGGCCACAAAGTCTTCCATCTCCTCATCCAAGTCCTTAATATACAACGTGAAGAGCAGCAACCCCAGCACTGACCCCTGTGGAACTCTGCTAGTCACTGGCAGCTAACCAGAAAATGCCCCCTTTATTGCCACCCTTTGGCTTCTGCCATCCAGCCAACCCACTCTCCATGCTTTTTAACTCAACTGTGTTCCTTGCACCATAACCCTTCTTATTATTCCATCTTAGAACTTTCTCTTTTTACTCCATCCTCTTCCCCATTCAGAGGACCAAACTGTCCTCTTTTTAAGGTAAAAACAAAGTACAGGACATTTTTCGGTGTTAAAGTTACAGGTCAAAGATACTTCATTAGAACTAAAAAAAGTTTTTAAAAAAACAAGCGCAGAGAGAGGGGCGATAGAGGGAATAGAGGAAATGGCGGTGTTAGATTGGAGACCAAAGTTGATGGAACATTTTTTTTAGAGCCAAATAGGAGAAGGAACTGAATGCTTGTTAATCACATCATCTCTGCCTTGTGGAATGCAAACAGAGGAAACGGTAAGGGTTAGAGCAGTTAGAGGAGAAAAAAACATGCTTGAACTGTGAGATGCAGAACTGGTCATCTGAAATTGCAGTTTAGGTAGAATTAATGGACAGAGAAAAAAAGAGTTGTCATGAGCCTTACTTTACAACTGGCCAATTTGACACGGATAGGAAAGGCTGGGTATTTGAAATTGTTTAATTCAACATTGAGGCTGGTTGATTGTAATTGCTGAGATAGAAACTGACATTCAGCTCCTTAATCTTTCCACCTCTGTAACTTTCTGCCGCAGCTCCAGGAATCACATTCTCTGCAGATATCTTTTCATCTCTCGATGCATTGCTGCTTCCACTTACATTCACATTATGCCTTTCTGTCTCTATATATCGCAAAACATCTCTGCACAGCTCCACCTCTGTACATTTCAGCCTCTATAATCTACATCTCCATGTGTGCTTCAGAGATCCACAGCTTTCTGCCTCTCCCTACATCTCTACTTTTACCTACATATCCACTTCCATCTGTCCCTATAAGGGCAAGATCCACCTCTAGATCTTTCCTCTCATCATCCTGTATCTCTATCTTTATATATCTCACCACCTCTTTCCACCTATATAGCCCTGACTTAAATCTTTGCTTCGTTTTTATTTCTCTGCCTTTCTAACTCTCTATCTTTCTGGCTCTATCCATTTTTCCTGCTTTTTATATCTCTCCAACTGTAACATGCACCTCTGTTTATAGATAGTGTAAGAAAGAACATCAGATGCTGGTTTTAATCGAAGGTAGACCCAAAATGCTGGAGTAACTCAGCGGGACAGGCAGCATCTCTGGAGAGAAGGAACGGGTGACGTTTCGGGTCGGGAACCTTCTTCAGTCTCAATAACGCTGTTACTTCAGCATTTTGTGTCTACCTTCTGTTTATAGATAGTTCTGCACCTTTATAAACTTAATCTATATCCTCCTTCTCACTTCCCTGCATCTCTGCCTCTGGGCGGCAGTATTCCTCTTCAGGCATTCCTGCCTCAATACCTTTCCTCCTCTGTCTACTCTCTGCCTCCATATAGATCTTTGACTCTATCTACCTCTCGTGCTCTTTATCTCATGGCCTCTTCATACCGACCCATATCTACCTACCTTTGTCCTTTAGAACACTATGTACCTGTCTGGCTCTTTACTGTTCGAACTTTCTATCGGTCTGCCTCTACGCTGCTCCACGGTCGGCCTCCACATGCCCTTAAACCTTATACATTTGCACCTTTACATAGCTCTGTCCCAAAACTACCCCTCTTCATTCTACATACATCTTTACTTCCATGTACCTCTCTGCTTTCATATTTCTCCACTTCTACATGCCTCTTTACATCTATATACATATCTACATCTAAACCTCTCCAGCTCTATGTTCCTCTTTGACTCTATAGTTTCCTACTGGCACCACACTGTCACCGTATCTTTAGACTTGAGACTTAGAGATACAGCATGGAAACAGGCTTTTTGGCCCACTGAGTCCGCGCCGACCAGCGATCAAATGCTGGCGGGTGGGACTATTGTCTGAAGAAGGGTTTCGGCCCGAAACGTTGCCTATCTCCTTTGCTCCTTAGATGCTCCTTCGCTCCTTAGATGCTGCTGCACCCACTGAGTTTCTCCAGCCTTTTGTGGATCCTGTAGCTGGGACATGTTGCCCTGTGTGGGCGAGTTGAGCCGAAGGCCTTGTTTCCACACTGTATCGCTCTATGACTTTGACTCCCAAATTTTAGTTACTTCATAATTCATACTGTTATGAATTCTAATAAATTCTTTGTATTTTCTTTTTATTTCTTCTCTCTTATATACACAATCTTATTTTTCCTCTTTATAGGCCTCTCGATTTGAGATTGAATTAACTATCCTATCTGTCACCTGATTCAGTCTCTGTCTGCAATTCTTGATTTGATTGGTAAAGTAGCAACCCCACTTGCCTGCTGTTTGCACAGTATCCAGTGAAAAACACCCTAAGGCTGTGAAAAAATGCAACTGCCGTAAGCAGCTTCTGCAAAATAAATCCAGCCATTGTGTTTTTTTTAAAGCAAAAGAAAAATAAATAGCTTTGAAGAACTTGGAACACATTTGTTAGAGTCTAAAATATAGTGACCAGAGGGTCAAAATGACCCAGGATTTTAAAAAAGCACGATTTTATACAGCAGTCACTAATTATACAAAACCTTTGAGTTCATGAGAACATTGTTAATCTAAGTAGATTGCCAACAAGAAATCAAGACTCAAAATGCGTCAGAGATTGAACAACAATATGTAGCTCTCCCCTTCTGATCTACATACCTCTCCACCCCTGCATACCATCATACCATCTGTCAATGTGATTCTTCATTAGGCCATATATGTCCAGGAAATACAAATTATTCAATAACTTCCCCATATTATTTCTTACTATATGAGACTTCACTTTCAGCTGACAAAGTAAATCACTTTGTACCTGCAAATAAGACACTAAACTTTATATTAAATTTTATATTCTGGGACAGAATATGGCAGCTTGAAACTGTTAAATATCCAATAAGATCTTCCGTGAATTTTGAATTGGAGATTATTATAATAAAATAATATAATAAAATGTTATTGTTTACTTTTTAATTTTTTTCTCTGGTGGATTTTTACTGCCTTTTATTTCATTGGCTCATACTTCACTATGTGAACTGGAGGAAGCAAAACGATTTTCTTCCAGGCTTGCACTGATTTTGTTCTCCACTCCGGAACAGTCAGCAGCACCATAATAGCACACTCACTCTCATTTCCCTCTCTCTTTTGTTGACTATCTCTGGGCATTATCAAATGTGGCGCACAGTATAAGATTAAGCTAACCCTTGATGATAATGGAATCAAAGCAGGATCACTCCATCTCCAATTCCATCTCGCTGTAGATAGGTGACTTGACAAACTGTATCACAGGATAAAGAACAAATTGGTTTTCAAAATCCATTCTTGGAGCTGAAGTTTGAAAACATTAACATAATTGGGACCAAAGGTATCTGGGCTGACTTTAACTGGCATCATAGCAAATGAATTACTTGATGAATTTCTTGCTGGTGTGGAATACCCAAAACGACACTTGTCTACAAGTACCAAGCTCAAATTGGGGACAGGGGAAATGTATTTAAATGAACCACACATTTGTTTTACTTAGCGCTGGCCATGCTTTACCTCATATCAGCGTATTTGATGGTGAGGCTCGGCTTCACAATAGGTTTCACTATCCAACAGGTTAAAACTATCACTGTAATGATTGTAACATCCTCAAAAAGGGGAACGAAAACAGTGTAGTGTGCACTATGTTCTCTAATGATTGGAATTTTTTCACTTAAACACATACTGTTACCTGGTACAGATTTGGCCCATTTAACAACAGCTACAAGCTGCCTTTCGCAAAGCCTATTCAGGCTGGTTAGCAGATAGTTAGACGAGTCCGGCTGACTGTTATCATAGCCTGCATAAACAACTTCGGGTTCAATTATCTGTAAA
Source organism: Okamejei kenojei (assembly GCA_035221665.1). Lineage (NCBI taxonomy): Eukaryota > Metazoa > Chordata > Chondrichthyes > Rajiformes > Rajidae > Okamejei > Okamejei kenojei. Next base: position 40,539,103 of record CM069136.1, on the reverse strand, counting down.
ATGGAAACGAGTGTCGGCGTGAACTGGACTCCCCCAGCGGAATGTAATGTGATCTTTGGCATTGCGACTGGACTGACACTTGAAAGTGTCATTTCGGACTGCAGAGAAGATGGGTTGTTGCCGATGTTCTTTAATTTACTGAATTTCCTTAGCTTTCGGGCTGAAAAACAAAAGATAATTTCCTGTTCAATGACTGGACCTTTAACACAGTATTTATCACTGTTCATTTTACAGACTTATACTGCACAAACCAACGCCTACATTCGTTGGTGTTTCATTTTGTTTTGATCTCACTTTTCTCGACTGCCTTGGTTTTCAGATTCAGTCTCCTTTGAACAGACAAATGAATAGTCTGCTATCTCTTAAACATAATGGTAAATCATATTTTGTGCGAAGCTATATAAAGAGAAATGAAAAGTGATGCTGCCAGACATCAGCACTTTGACTCCGACGAGGCAAAAAAATCATTTGAGACGATATGGCTGAGATCAAAAGCATTATTATATCAAGGAGGAAGCTTCATATAACTTTACTTAAGGAGAAAGAAAACATTGGAGAATCTCGCTTTCAATTTAAAATATGTTTCCTAACTAGGCAATTGTTAAAACAAAAGGAAATTTAAATATCTCTTACCTCTTAGGAGAAGTCCTTATTTTCATTTCAATTTTTCAGACCCTGATTCTGGGTCTCCCTTCTCTGCAGGGAGCCATTCTGATGAAGTCAGCTATGGGAGTGGCAGTGACTGCCTTCATAGAGAACACTGTACATCAGCATCCAGACCAGCCTTGATGCCATTTGGGAAGAATATGAGCTGACCAAAGTCACAGGCAGCTGGATAAACACGTGCACCCAGATGCAAGTGACTGTTTCAAGCTCAAATATCTTTTGAAAATTGCCTCTAAACTTTCCATTGCTTGGAATCCTTTCTGAGGTTAATTTTGATTTTTTTTTTTAAATAACGAAGAGGAATGTATTAGCTGATGAATGCAGGAATTAGGAAAGGGAAAAAAATCAGCATGGTGCTGTCAGGGAGGAAAACTCTCTGATGCCTGGCAAATCTTCATTGTGTGTAACATGTAGTTTGTGTAAACAGCTGTTATTTTGCGACCTCTGTAAAGCCATTCACTTACGATACACTCTGAATCTCTAAAGGTAGATTTTACAAATTCACATTTCCGACGCAAAATTTCCACGCGCCAAAAACCTGATTTGGTAAATTCCACCCTGGAAAATTGCGCAGTAATATTTTCATTCCATTTTCGATTTGAAAAAGCAAATATTTAATACCAATATCGTCTTAACTTCTGCATTCATGGCAATTTTCACAGTTGCTTACAATGCGCACTAGCCACTTGGGCTCCTTGCTCCGTGCACTGACATATAAGAACAAAAAAACATGGTTATCACTTTGCGCAGTTTCTTGATATTTAAGAGAGAGAAAAAAAATAAACCTATTTTTAATTAACTCTCAGTTGCCATGAAAGAAAAACATGGACTTCAGCAAGTCTTGTTTAGAATTATTTATTGATCCAGGGACATTATGGAAGAGGAGGCCTGTTTTTGTCTGAAACATCAAAAAAGTTGGCAAAATGCCTGTTTTGCTATTATCACACCGAAATTTGAGTCAAGCACACACATTCCTAAATGCAGAAAGTGAACAGTGCGATGTCGGAAGTGGCAAAGACAAATATCAGCCAATCGCGATCGATCTGCATGAAAGACATTTGCGCTTTTGAAGCAGTTAGAGCCACTTGACCCTCGTAGCTTTTGAAAAGCCGCACAGCACGCAATGCAGGTTAAAGCTAGTTAAATGCTAGTAGCGCAAAGCCAGTTTTAATGATGAGGGTCTGCGATTGCCTGTAGACACCATCATGAAGTGAAGCAACCACATTTTTTTTCATGGGGGGAGCCTAGCCCTCCAACTTGTAAAGTAGGCACAAAGCATGGCAGTTTTTCAGCATTGTCTTCACGACTCAGAGGACGACCTGGCAGAAGGTCTGGAAGAAGGTGGACAAAGTTAAGGCATGAATATTGTAGTCAAGAAGGAGCACAAGACATATCTGCACAAGAAGGAAAGTTGTAGTCGTACAAAGTATATGCAAAATGCTTCACGGACACAGATGTTAGCAAGAATATAGCAAGTAAGGTATTTCGGGAGAAATTAGCAGAGTCATGCAAATCACATTAGTTCATGCTGGGAAAGTGATGGTACTGAAGGAAGGACATTCCCTGGGCTATTTCATTAGTTCTCAATCCCCAGTGCTCCTATGTTTAAAGAAAAGCTGACACAGGCTGATAAAGCAACCATGTTGGAATCCAGACCGGCTGGGCTTTGATTTGCAGTGGAGCTAATGGGAAGGTCAATGGAAGGGATTGATGGTGGGCATGGTAAACACACCCCATCCATCATTGTGAGACTTTTTTTTTGTCACTACTTGTCCGCAGAATTACTGAAAACAAGTTTGATATTTTACATGTTGATCATGATCATATTGTAATTTTGTGTCAGATGTGAACTGCAACAAGACCCTGCAGGACGTTCTTTAGGTTATAAAAGATCAAGTAATCCAATTTGGAATGTTTATCCTAGGCCTCAACCCCCTTCCCCCACCTTCCAATCCTTCAACTCCAACTGCAGGTCAGATATTTCAGGGAAGACAGTAGCAGGAGTAATAAAATTGGCCTCGTCCATCAATCTGTGTTGTAGAAGGGAAGGGTCAGAATTTCCACCTGTGGTTGCTTTCCAACAAGTGTCTTTTGGAAATCATGTGTATGTGTAATAGACAAAAGCAGCATTTAGTCCATTTGATGAAAGTTTCTCTTGGATATTCTACTTTACTGACTATCAATATTCACAAGTAAGATCCATAAATCTACCCCTGGCCAGGCTACACAGTTCCAAAAAAGATTAAAAACTATGTTCTTCAGACAATAAAAAATATTCCACAAAACCTATGTATTTTGACACCTTCAAGAAGTTAGGTGGTAAGGTTGCTTGTATTTGTTCCCAATGAAATGACAATGTTATTTGTTTAGTGGTAACATGGGACCCTGAAAAATGGATTTCTGAAACCACACAGCCTTGCTCTTTTACAGATAACAACTTTAGGTAGAAATAAAGTTAAATGTGGGCGAAAGGCCATGATGCACATAATCTAGATCAGAATGCTGAAAACAAACACGATCATTCAGTTATATCCTACTGAATGGTTCAGTTCTAACACATTTACTCCATTAAGTACTCCCAGATACTCAAGTATCTTAGATTAAAATGGGGTGTAAGAAAATAGATGTACTTAGATGTGGTCACATGATTGAGCACTTTCTAAAGGACACAGAGAAGTCAAGGAAAGTGGGCTCACTCTATAAAATACTGGCGGGAAACCAAAAATTCATCACGATATAATACCTTTGAATACATTGAAGCAACTGGCCAATTGAGAACAAAGGTTTATTTTAAGCTTCAGTAAAATGAGTACAAGGTGCAACTAATGGCTCAATGAGTAAATGCACCACATGGTTCCTGGTTCAATATCTGATCTGTGCTGAGTAGGCATGGGCAGTGATACAGACATCACAGAAGATTGACTTTACAGAGGTAACTAGTTTGCATCAAATGTCTGGCACAGGCTATGGTACAATTATTTGCAAGAAGGGGAAAAGTGAAAGACATAACACTAATGCTATTTGGATCTGCATAGCCCCAGGTCTGCTGTCATGCAATAGAAGGTAAGCTGTGATATCAAGACCTTGCAGAGAATTAGACTACTGTACATCACAGGCATGATACAGCAATTACTACAATAACAGATTTTTTGCCAGCTACCAAAATGTTGGGTCGAAATTCATTGGTGAGGAGCGACACATAGTAAAGATCATTGCATGGAACACCAAGGACTGCCTCATTTGTGGGCCTGCAACAGCAACATTCAACAGTGACCAACGCCCAAGGGTCAGGAGGGTGTAAGAGACATAAGAAAATTTTGTCGTGTGAGGTGGCTAGTGAGAGGTGATCAGAAGTCGGGAATCAAGTCCCGTTTGGCGGTCTGGTCTTGGACCTTGGGTAAGATTCAGGACTTTAATGGGATGGCAGGTGCAATCAATGAATACAGGCATAATCAAGGGAGGAGGGAATCAAACTATTTGGGTGTGGGATTAATAGGTTTGGGGAGGGGGTTCAGTTCTGCGGGAAGGAGAGGAAGTTGGTAAGGGCAGTTGACTTGTTCAGAGGTGGTTGCTTTGTGAATGACCAACACCTAAATTCCCCAGCATTAAATGTTCTAAAACATGGCACCTAGAAACTGCATCACTCAGAGCACAATAGACATGAAATTATGTAATTGACACAATTGAAATTTGCAACCAAATGTGTCCAGTCAAATTTCAGAAGGGATACAATTTGGCCTGGAAATTGACTCAATTGCTTTGCACTCGGGACATGATTGGATGTGTAATATTCACAAAAAAACAGTACCACATGCAATAATTTGTAGCCCATTTTCTGTAAATACTGAAAGCAATAACAATCAAACCTTCAGCTATCTTAGTGGCTTTAGAAACCATATCAACTATTCAGCTGCGATGGAACGATATTTAAATAAATGTTATGATTAGTAAGCGGCAACGAATTACAACAAAGTAGTAAGGTGCATGAAACACTGATAATAACTGGATTGGACCTGTAAAGGGTAAGCCCCTTTAATCCTGACATCCGCAACATTTGACATTAGAAAAAAAAAATTACTCTAGAAAATGTTAAATCGAACAGAAAGAATCAATGAGGCCATTGTATCTGTGCCGGAATTAATTCTACATCACAATACTTGCTAAAAACCAACACTTCCCTCTTTCCCATATTCATCTGACTGAGACTTAGTGGGGAAATTAGTCCCGACGCACCTATGAAATGAATACTAACTGGATTTGCAAGACCATGAAATCTAAGAATGACCCAAGCACACAATGGAATCAAATTGGTGTGGGGCTATGAAGGACTCACATATCTACTACTTTGATTTTATCTTCAGGTTTAACCAGCTTCTACAAGTGTTGATTACATTCCTCCATTAGTCTCTAGGAAAAATCATTCTTCTGAATTTCACTGTCCCAAATAACGAAAAGTTGCATGACCTTGGTCATGAATGCAAAGGTTGTTTTAGTAGTTCTTGCTGTATGATTCATGTCAGCAAAGGAACACAAGAAAATGACAAGCATGAGGACATCTACATCTACCAAACATCTACCAACCACTTCATCAAATAAATCACTCTGACCTACAGTAGTCACTTATGTATGTGATGATGCTATTACAAAACTATAATATTAACCTGGATTTTAGTAAGAAATGGCAATGGTTGATGTGGAATTAAGGCGTTTCCTTTTACAACTAGCAGGAACTGTGGTGCCCATAAATGTCCCAAACACCCTGACAGATTCACAATGGTGCATTGTTGACTACTCTCCAACAATGGATTCATTATGATATCCAGCAGTTGGGAGTCTTCTTACTTCAGTTTCCCAACACCTATGCTGGAAAACACACCGGGTTAGAGGTGGCTAATAGACCAGCTGCCTCATTGTTCCAGAGACTCAGGATCTGTCATGATTTTGTGCATGGGAGATCGTGTCTGACAAATTTGATGGAGTCTTTTGAAGAAGTAATCAAGGAGGTTGATGAGGGCTTGACTATAGACAAAGTTTAGAAACAAAGAACTGCAGATGCTGGTTTATAAAAAAAAAGACATTGGAGTCATTGATTGGGTCAGGCAGCATCCCTGGAGAACATAGATAGGTGATGTTTTGGGTTGGGACGAGTCTGAAGAAGAATCTCAACCCAAAACATTATCTATCCATGTTCTCCAGGGATACTGCCTGACCCGGTGAGTTACTCCAGCACTGTGTGTCTTTTTTTTATAGACAAAGTCTATATGAACTTCAACAAGGCCTTTGATAAGGCACCACATGGTAGGCTGCTCTGGAAGATTTAATCTTATGAGATGCAGGGAGAGATAACTGGATACAGAATTGGCATCATAATAGAACGCAGAGCTCAATAGTGGAAGATTTTTTTTTTTCAGATTGGAAGCCTGTGACCAATGGTGTGCCTCAGGGATTGATGCTGGGTCTATTGCTATTTATCATCTATATCAATGACTTGAATGGGAATATACAAGGCATGACCAGTAAAATTGTAGGCGGCACTAAATTAGATGGTATCAAAGATAGTGAGTTGGTAATAGTAATTGCAATGGAATCTAGAAGGAACAGGTTTAAGGAGCAAGGGGAAAGATTTAATAAAAACTGAGGGGCAACCTTTTCAAACTGAGGGTGGTGGGTATATGTAACAACCTGCCAGAAGAAGAAGTCAAGGCAGGTTCAATAACAGCATTTGGAAAAAAGAAACATTTGGACTGGTACATGGATAGGGTGGGTTTAGAGGGTTATGGGCCAAACATGGGGAAATGGGACTCAATTAGATGGGATACCTTGATTGGCATAGATGAGTTGGGCAGAAGGGCCTGTTTCTATGCTGTATGATTATGACCACAACCAACTGCAGCCAACACAATACCAAAGTCATGAATGAAAACGTAGAAGGAATTATACTAATAAAATGCGGAATAATGAAAGGTGAACTGATTGACATTTTGATAGTTTGTTTATTTTTCATTGTCTGTAAATTAAGAAACACAGCTTGGCAAAGCACAATTTCAGATGAACTGGGCTCATTGTTTGGTAAAATGGGACCAGGAGGATGTGGAACTCTCATGGCCATATCACAATGAAGAACAGCTGGAAAAGTATTGGGCCAAAGTTAGATACAAAATGCCGGAGTAATTCAATGGGCTAAGCAGCCTCTCTGGAGAGAAGGAATGGGAGACGTTTCGGGTCGAGTCCCTTCTTCAGACCCATTCCTTCTCTCCTGAGATGTTGATGGTCCCACTGAGTTACTCCAGTATTTTGTGTCTATCTCCGGTTTAAACTTGCATCTGTAGTTCCGTCATACACAAATTATTTGGCCAGCTCTCCGAGCAAGTTCAGGACTTCTATGTTTACATCTGAATTTCAAAGCTTGCTGGCACATACATAGACAAATGTCAATAGTTCAGAGTGGAATGACCTGGAAAGTTCAGAAAAATTTGTTATGATTCATATTTTTGATATTTGATAGTATGCCTTGCAGCTCTGACTGTTGCTATGTCGATGAACTCATCACAGCTGAAGCTGTTACAAACTACTATATTACATAATTGCATAAAGTGCTCCCATATTCACCATGACCATATGTAAGTCAAGAAAGCTACCTTGCAATGCTACACAAGCTCAGCATTTGAAGGGAAACTGCAGAGACACATAGCAAGAAATAGATATGCTGGCAGAGGCACAGCAATGATGAGATGTCCAGTACTATAATCAAGGAGCTAGCTTTCAGAGTTAAAGATCTGGAACGTCACAGCAGCACCATCTCTCTCCAGAACCTGCAAACTCTTTTGGCAAAAACCAGCAGGGAATATGGTATAAGGGATAGAAAATAAAATTCATGTAGATCCCCGCCCCCTCCCTAGCCCCACAAATCTTTGCTAGACAAGTTCCAAAGCGTCAGGTATAGATGGAATTCCCATGCATTCTATTATCTGATGTGTCTGGAATAGGTAGGAGAGTGTATGACTTTGGCTCAGTTTCTTGCACACTCACCAATGGGCACGGAGGGGGCTGGGGTGGGGGTCAGGGGGTATGTGATGGGTAGACCAGTGAAAGAGAACATTGGGAATTGTCTAATTTTGTTTTCCTTGCATATGGAGTAGCTATTGTATTGGAATAATGCAAACAATTCAGAATATAGTGGGAGATATTTGGGAGCATATAGTTCAGGTATTTCATTCCTTTATGTCTATATGGTGAAAGGCTTCCCTTTTTCAGATATTTTTTCAATAACTGATATACTGAGAAGAATTTATTTTATTTTTTGCAATATTTTGAAATAAATATTAATACAGATTAGTCATTATGAATTGCAGTAAAAATTATGGATGGTGTTCGAATCTAAAAATGTCTCAGAGTGCATTGTGCTCGATGCTAATGATGCCTTCCAACTACATAAATTGTTATATGGTTATAATTAGTTGAAAAATGCATGGCATATTTATGGCTATGTATTAGTCAAATACACAGGAGTTATTAAACTCTTCTTCAAAAAATGTCCCACTGTGCAAGCATTGAGTAAATACTAAAATGAGGGAAATGACAGTCTGGCTTATTTTAATTTTCAGATTTGTGTTTAATAGTTAAGTAGCCTGTACCTTAATCATTATGTGCTTATTTCTTATGGATTAAAACAATGTAGAAAATATAAAGAAAAGATGATTATTCACGTAAAAGTATAGCAATAAAATGTATCATGCCAGAGTATCGGATAATATTTTTACATATAGCTGAGTTCTTGTCATATCGATTCCATGTTCATTTTGAAAATAATGCCAGGAGCAAACCTTCAGTACGTGGGTTTTGTTTGAGGGGTAGGCTAAAATATTTAAAATTCTAAATATGTGCACTTGGCGTTTTAAGAGACTTGAGATGCTGGGTGATAATTAATCCTGATTTTAGAGGTATGTATTTACCTCAGGCAGAACACCAACCATCTTAACATATTGACCATGTTTCATGGCTTTGCGAAATCTAACAAGTCAAAGTAAGTAAAAAAAAGCTGAATTATTAAGGATTTTTTTTCCCAGTAGAAATTGTTAATCCCTGCTCAGAAATCTCTATGAGCTGTTACTTCCATGATCACCCTTTACCAACAATCTTTGATTTCCAACCAAATCTCCAGCAACTTTTCCCCAGCCAATCTACCCCCAAATCCTGCATCCCAGAACTGTGTGGCCTAAGTATTCCAAAGATAAACACAAAACGCTGGAGTAAATCAGTGGGCCAGGCAGCATCTCTGGAGAGAAGGAATGGGTGACATTTTGGGTCGAGACCCTTCCTCCAGAGATGCAGCCTGTCCCGCTGAGTTACTCCAGCATTTTGTGTCTATCTTCAGTGTAAACCAGCGTCTGCAGTTCCTTCTTACACATTTGTCCTAAGTGTACTGTGGATTCGCCAATAGAAAATCTGGTGGCTAGCTCTCAGGTGGGAAAACAGGAAAAAGGCCTCTAAGGGCTGCTTCCCTGTCATTTTGATGCAGGCATTGGCCAAAATACAACTGCTAATGCTGGAAATCCAAAATAAGAGCAGACATTTTGGGGAGTTGCTGGAAGTTCAGAGAAATCCATGAGGTCCTTGTTATTGAAGATAAAGGCAGAGGAAACAGGGAGGATGGTTCGCAGGTGAAACTAAATTCAAGGGTCCTTTTTTGCATTCCAGGGTAATCCAAAACCTTGGCAATGAGAGCCAGATCTGATTGCACTTTACAAGGACTGAGCGGAAGGTTAATCTGCTGCATCCATTCAAATCTGCATCCGCTGGGCTTGGTGTGGAAATGAGGGTTGCAGTAGTGAGTGACCATACTAAAGGGAGGAGCTGCATTCACAGGAACTAATGTGTCAGAGGTAGTAGAAAGGATACTTCACAGTCTCTTTGGGACATTTTAAAGTCATACGAGGCACCAATGCGTGTTATTTCTTTCAGACATTTTTCAATATTTATCACAATCAGAATAAACTGAACTAAATAAAACTAATGCCTTATTCTGAATATTTGTAATATATACATTATTTTTATTTCTGGAACTTTGTTCAGTAATAATCTTGTCATTGAGTTGTGATTGGGCAGATATTCTTGGCCTCACCCTTTACTGAATCTGGAGAGGAACAGTGCACCAGTTATATGGATCAGGGTTGTGTAAATGCCTTGTTTGTAGTAGCCTAGCAACAACTAGAATTGGCAGGAAATAAGGTACAGGCATTCTTGGGTTGAATTGGATGTCTGGTATATTAATTTCAGCTGCCAATATGAATATCCAGACACACAAACATAGGGCATTAGAAGCAGGAGCAAGTCAGTCAGCCCTTTGAACTTGCTCATAGAGTAATAGCGTGATACAGTGTGGAAACAGGCCCTTCGTCCCAACTTGCCCACACCGGCCATCATGTCCCAGCTACACAAGTCCCACCTGCCCACGTTTGGTCCATATCCCTCCAAACCTATCCTATTCATGTACCTGTCTATCAGTTCTTTAAATGTTGGGTTAGTCCCTGCCTCAACTACCTCCTCTAGCAGATTGTTCCATACACCCACCAGCCTTTGAGTGATAACGTTACCCCTCAGATTCCTATTAAATCTTTTCCCCTTCACTATAAACCGATTTCCTCTGGTGCACTATTTAATAATATCTATAAGATAGTGTGCACTATTTAATAAGAACCTGGCTAATTTGGTTGTTATCTAAACTCTGCATTCCTATAGTACCCTCTCATCCCTTTGCTTAGCAAGAATTTACCTGTCTTTGTCTTTAAATTATTTTAATACACTGTTTCACCACCCTTTGAGGAAATAAGTTCCAAGGATGCAGTTGCACTAAGATACACTTTACCTCCTTTGTGTCTTAAATGGGTGAGCCCTTATCTTTAGACAGTTTCCTTTTTTTTAGTTTCTCCCACTAGTGGTGACATCATATCCATATTCACCTTGTCAGAGCTTCTCAATCAATCTAACAAATCAAGCAGATAAAAGCACAGCCTTCTCGACATTCCCTCGTAGTACAACACTCTCCTATCCCCAACCATGTTACCATCTTTGCCTTCATAATCTCCCACACTGCAACTCACTTCTTCGAGACCCTTCCTCCAGAAATGCTACATGTCCCTCTGAGTTACTCCAGCCATTCCTTCAATCCAGAGATGCTGTCTGTCCCGTTGAGTTACTCCAGCATTTTGTGTCTATCTCTGCTGGATCTTATTGTCCAATAACATGGTACAAGTAGGTAAACAACAAAGACTGCAGTGCTTGGCTGCCACCATCTTAAGGTCAATTTGAGATTAAAAAATAAACACTGACTTGCCAGTGACGCCACATCTGATAGGAAAATAAAGAAAAAAATATCACTCTGCCTACCAGATAGCTCGCCTCCCCCTCCCCAATCAAAAAGCATTTGGAAATACCAACCATTAATTCCAGGTTGAGAAAGGCTTTTGGAAATCCCCACCATTAAAAGGCTTAGGACAAAGATCTCATTAAGCTGGTTCCAAGACCCATATTACTAAACTTTGGATTGGGGAAACGGTGTATTTCCCAGGTTAGCAACCAGGAACTTGGACCCCGTTAAGTCCTAGTATAGTTGTTTTAAAGACTTGCCCTGGACTAGTAAAATGAAACCACTTCACTGCTTTGGGTTAATCAAACCATATTCAATGCCAAGGTGTTTTTTTTGTGGAGCAGCACTTTGTCTCTTTTCCCATATGAACTTCCAGGTGTGTGCACCAAACAATTGAGCGAAATGGGAGCTGATCTGTTCTCAGGCTCCAAAGCGGATGCCAGGACGCAGAGAGGTAGGGCTTGGCTCTTTATCCAGTTTATCTCTTATCCTGCGGGTAAGCACCTGGCCTCAACAGTGCTTTCCCAGAACAATATGCTTATAATTAGAGACTGAATAATTTGCAAGGCAGCAGGTGCCAGTCCATGACCACTATGGCGAGGGCCTTCATTAGCACTAATGTATTCTTGTCATAGTATCAATGCAGCAGAAGCAATGGTTTAAACCATAGAGTGATTTTTATTTATATGGAAGAAACCTTCAACTGTTTTAAAAAGAGTGCTATTTAATGTTACCAATGGTAGTCATTATCATGACAGAATCTGGAAAAGAGTGTCTGTTAAGGGAGTCTGTTGTTGGGTCTATCTGATTGGGGCTAATTAGGGGACATGGTGCTTTTGCTTATCCTTGGAGGATTTTGCAGAACACTGGATGGTCTAAACAAGCATCTGAAGGTGCTGGTATTTTTTCAAAGCTTGAAGCTACTGGCCATAGGTAGTCCAGGTATCAGATGTATATAGAAGGGCAGAGATCACTGCTCCATGGTAGACTGTGTGTTTGTGGCAGGCCTAATGATCTGTTTCTAAATCTTCAAAACCCATTTAGAGCATTGAACATGGAACAGCACAGCACAGGAATGGGCCCTTCGGCCCACAATATCAGTGTCGAACATGATTCCAAGATAAATTAATCTTATCTGCCTGCACATGATTACAATCCCTCCATTCTCTGCACATCCAGCCACTGCCTATGTAAAAGCATCTTAAACACCATTTCTACATTCAACTAAAGCCTGTGCTGCTATATTGGAGGCAGTGGTGAATTTCATCATCAATGTCCGCCTTCACTGAAAGTGGCTCTAAGATACCAGAAGTGGTACACCTGAGAAACATTTTCAAGGGGCTAGCTATGAAACATGGTTTTGAGAATCTTGAGGCCATGCATTGAAAGCACACAAAAGCCCTACATAAGCTGTGGAAGGAGTCAATCATCTCACAAATGAGCCACCTCCGACCCATCAGCCAATGCCTTATACTTTTACATTACAGTATGTACTTCCCGCATTGACCCCATTAGTTTAGTTTTAATTTAGTTTAGTTTAGTTTAGTTTAGTTGAGAAACAGCGTGGAAACAGGCCTGTTGGCCCACCCAGTCCACACCGACCAGCGATCCCCACACATTAACACGAGCCTACACACACTAGGGACAATTTACACTTAGACCAAGTATACAAACCCAAGTCAATTAACCTACTAAACCTATACTTCATTGGAGCGTGGGAGGAAACTAAAGATCTTGGAGAAAATCCACGTGGTCACAGGGAGAACATACAAACTCCTTACAGACAGCACCCGTTGACAGGATCAAACCTGAGTCTCCGGCGCTGCAGGCTGTAAGGCAGCAACTCTACCGCTGCACCACCGTGCCGCCATTTCAGAATCCACAAATCCAGAGAGAAAGCAAATCCTCCTCTACCTAAGGGGCTAACTATCAATAAATGGATTACCATTGGCTATTAGTCTATTGTTTGTCACTGGGTGTGGTGATTACAAAGTTGAAAGTTATTTATTTTATGTTTAGCTTTTTATCAACACAATTCTGAATCATGATTGATGGAAAAAGAACCTCCGAACTGATAAAGTATTCTGAGTAAAATGAGGAGCACGTGTGATATAATGTATTGAGATCCATTTTATCAGGAGGGACAGGCTTGTTTGATAATAGAGGATCAAAACACAAGTGCGAGAGGAACTGAAGAAAGGTCCTGACCCAAAAAAATGTCTGTTCGTTCCCTCCACAGATGTTGTCTGACACAATGAGTTCCTTCAACAATTGATGCTTTGCTCAAGATTCCAGCATCTGCAATTTCTTGCGTCTCCACAGTATCTGGGGACATTGTCTTTCCATGGCAGGTAATTGTTATAGTCATTCAAAGGCTCTACTAATTTCCTTGTGGCAACTTCATCAATTTTAAAACACTAACATATGGTGAGTGCAGAGGAAATAGGATTTCAATGGAAATATTGCCTATTTCTGATTTTCATTGAAAACAACATGGTGCCCAGGTTAGAACTCCACTCTATCTTTAGAAAATAGTGTTTCTTAGAAATTTGTTTTAAAGGAGTTAGTGGTTAACTATGTAGCAAGTACCGCCGACTCAGGAACAGCTTCTTAGTTTTCGGACTACTGAACAGTCCTCCCAGTTTGATATTCCAACCTAATTCAATGCGGATATTGGACTTTTTCTCTGGAACATTAATGTCACAGTGTTGTAAACAATATGCTACACTCTGGTATTTTCCTCTTTACATTACCTGTTGTGTATGGCTTCATTGCACTCAGGTATAGTATGAACTGATTTAATTGGATATCATGCAAACAAAAGCTTTTCATTATACCTCAGTGCACATGACAATAACAAGCTAGACCTAACTGAAAGATGTAGGGCCAGAAACAAAGATTGTCTAGAGCAGGAAAATTCTGACTTTACATTTGTAGCGGGTTTTTTTTAAAGGGAATTTATATTCACAAATGGCCATGGTAGGATTCAATATCGTCTTCACAATACATACCTATCATAGGCAAATTGAGCAGAGTACAGTACACACTGACAATTAGTAGGACAAATATTTTTTGGTGCTGTGGTTTCTAGTCCAAAGGTGAATCCATTGCAAAATATGTCAATGAAATATTCATCCAATAGACAATTACACACTTCCCAGTTGCTACCAGCTCAACAACCTTTAATATCTCAAAGTAGATTAATAATGTGGAGACACAGAGAATTACACTTTTCTTCTCACTAACGCAGGGAAGATAAGGGAGAAATTTGAAAGAGGTACTCAAAATCGTTAATGGAAAGAGTAAACAGTGCTGGGGCAGAAGGGGGTGGTAAGCAGAGAACATATATTTAGGATCATCACCAGAGATGACTCAAGGAAATATTATTTTACTGAGTAAATTGAAATGGTCCAAAATTCATTGCCTGAAGATTGATCGAAGCAGAATCAGTCAAAACAGTTGAAAATAAATCTCATGTCTTGATAAATTGCTAAGGAGATTGTTTTTATTAGGCTGCGGGGCAACTGCAGGAGAGTTGGGACAATTGGGCACTTTGTCAAAGAGTTGATGCCAAATAGCTTCTTTGAGTGCTGTAATATTCAGTGATTCCCAGTAAACAAACAATCCATCGCTCAATACACAAAGGGTGACAAAAAAATAATAAATAAGGAGAAAGTATATTAACAGAGTAATCTAGAAAACAATTAAACAAAACAGCAAAACCTTAAGGAAGAAGAGTGTCACTAAATACATGTTAGTGAAGGAGACTGTGGAGTTAATAATGGGAAATAAGGAAATGGCAGTGACTGCAATGTACATGCTGTAGAGGGCATGCAGAAAAGGTTCACTGGGACGATTTGGTAGGAAGGAACTGCAGATGTTGTTCACATCGTAGATAGACACAAAATGCTGGGGTAACTCAGCAGGACAGGTAGCATCTCTGGAGAGAAGGAATGGATAACATTTAGTCTGAAGAAGGGTCTCGACCTGAAATGTCACCCATTTCTTCTCTCCAGAGATGCTGCCTGTCATGCTGAGTTACTCAATTTTGTGACTATCACTGGATGGATTCCTGTGCTGAGGAATCCAGGATTGACACAAAGAGAGGTTGAGCAAATTGAGCCTCTACTTTTATCGTTGATCATTTGGAAACATCTGAGACAGAGCGCGTTTGATAGGGCGAATGCTGAGAAGATGTTTCACCTAGTGGCATTTTGTAGAACTGGAGTGCATAGTTTCTAATGAAGGTTTGGCCATTTACAACGCAGATGAGAAGAAATATCTTCTTTCAGAAGTCTGTTGCTCTTTGTAACTCTCTATCTGTGATGTTTGGTGGACTGTGTGGGGTGGGAGGACCCGTTGCTCCTCCCATGAGCAGGTGGCGCTGCACAAGACAAAGGGAGATGTCTCGTATATATCCTGTCGGCAGACAGTATGCGGGCAGCCATTTTGAGTTGGCTTGCTGCCAGCATTAAGTGAAACATGAAAGACTTCTGTTGTAAACTAAAGACTTTGTGCAGACCTAGGAAACAAACACAAAAGTGGTGTCAGGAGTGGGTTTCTTCGGATTGCGTCCAAAGACCCAGATATTTTTTGTTTAAAAAAAACGGAACTCAAACTAACCTATCTCGACAATTCCATCGTTTTGATTCCGAGCGAGAAAGGTGGTTGTCGTATTTAATGCGCGCTGAGTTTTATTTTGAAAGTATGGTAATTACGACTGACAGAGGAAGAACGCTCTCTTATGTTCGTTGATGTCTCCAGACACTTTTGCAGTGCTTCAAAATTTACTTACGGAAGAAGTAACTGAAGCCTCATATGCTGAAATCACAACAGCTTTGCAGCTAAATTTCGAAGAAAGTCGAAATTTCTTCGCAGGCCCTGCAACAGGAAGGGCAATCGATCGCCGAATTTCTTGCCGAACTTCACACCAAGGCAAAGGCATGTGATTTTTCACTCAATACTGGCAGCAAGACAACTCATAATGGCTGCCCGCATACTATCTGCCAACAAGATAAACTATATACAAGACATCTCCCTTTGTCCTGTGCAGCGCCACCTGCTGCACGGGAGGAGCAACGGGTCCTCCCACCCCGCACAGTTCACCAGACATCACACTATCCCAAGGGGATGTGGAGATGTAGTCATTAAATGTATTTGAGGTGAAGATTGACAAATGTTTAAAAACAACAGAGGCAAGGAGATGGGGGAAAGAGGCATTGCGTCTAAGAATGGATCAGCAATAATACTGAATGGAGGTACATGCACAAGAGGCTAGTTGCCCGACTCCTGCTACTGTTTTGTATATTTTTCTGATGTCCTTATGTTTCAATTTCCAAGTGCTTTCTCGATGAACTGAATAGGAGCTATTAGAACTGTGCTCTCCGCCTGAATGAAAAGCCTTCTGATGAAACTGTGCACAACCAATTAGCCCACTACACATGGATTAGATGTCTTCACGTATTGTTTATTCCTGCTCAGCAGCTCTTCTCTATACTACCCGCCCTTGGAACACATGATGTCCTAAAAGATGTCCTCAACAACCTGAAATGTTAACACTGTTTGTTTTTTTTCACATATGCAGCCTGATCTATCGAGTATTTACAGCCTTTTCTGTATTCATTTTAGATTTCTAGCACCAATTTTCTTTTTTATTTTCACACAAATCTTGTGCCATATCTTAAAAATAAGGTGAGTTTGCTAAACAACTGCATTGCTATATAATTTTTTTCCTATTTTGGCAACACCATACAATGGTGATGCCAAAAAAAGACTGTTGGAGGAACTCAGCAGGTCAGGCAGCATCAGTGGAGAGAACGGACTGGATGACATTTCAGGTCCTGATTCTGCTGCTGTCCTGAATGCAGGTATATCCAATACAAGCTCTCGCACCGTGGCTACTGGTCTAGCTCTTAATTTCATATTTCACAGCTTGCATTCATTGATATCTCTTCCACTTTGAGGGAATCACCCTGCATGATACTGTAGATGGTGCACAGTCATACACCACAGCTAATTATAGTAGCAAGACAAGGTCTAACCTTCACGGAAGAGACTTGTTTTCTGACACTGTAACATCTATTTTTGTGCCAGTGGTGAGCCTGAAAGCATCAGAGACGATGGACCGCTATGCCTAATCTTCCTATTGACATCTTCATCTGACTGAAGAAGGGTCTTGACCTGAAACGTCATCCATTCCTTCTCTCCAGAGATGCTGCCCATCCCACTGAGTTACTCCAGCATTTTGTGTCTATCTCCTATTGACATCTCATCTCATGCACAGTCCGTTTCTTTTCATTCACAACCAACTGTATGCGTGCAGTCCTCTCTTCTCTTGCTCTCCCTTACCTCTCCTCAAGACACCTTTACCTTCCCAGCTCTCAAAAGCTGCAACTTCCAAAAAAATAGCCAATCCAGATCAATTTAGAGGGTGGAATAGGTTGGAGAGACACACAGGCTCTGAGGGCCTTGCAGCCAAGCAAGGGGTTAGGGGTGACATAAGTGCCTTTGGTGTGAGATGTTGTACACACTTCATTGAAGGAGAATATGACTAGGTTTCAGTAGAAGGCTGTTGGGGGACAAATACTTTGTCCACTTAGAAGTATGCTGGGAATTCTACATTTAATATCAGACCATGATGGATTCTGGCACTGACCTGAAGTGGGCACTTAATCCTGGAGTTCAACCTTCCAAACATAGGAATAACAGCTTACTCCCCCCAACCAACCAAACACAATGCTGTGTCTCATGACCTATGCAACAACAGCTACTGCAGCTCAACCATACATACCCCCATGCATCGATGCTCTCCCTGGAGTCCAGAGATCTGACTCTAATAGATTCCTGGTATTGCTGAGAACTGTCTCAGGAAATGGCACTGGGTTTATGGAACACAAATTGTTAGCGTGCTCAGGATGGTGGCTTGTGGGACAAGCACTCTCACGCCATCAGTGAAATGGCAGGTAGCCCGTTCAGGCCAATGGCATTTGTAGCAAGGTGTTATAATTTAGTTTAGTTAAGTTTATTATTGCCAAACCGCATGAGGTACATTGAAAAACTACATGCTATCCAGTCAAATAAAGGACTATACGTGATTACAATCAAGCCTTCCCCACTCTGCAGATACAGGATAAAGGTTATACGTTTAGTGCAAGATAAAGTTGAATAAAATCCGACTAAATTAGCTTGAAATTCTCCAATGAGGTAGATGGGAAGTCAGGACGCACTCTAGCTAGTGAGAGGACAGTTCAGTTGTCTGATAACAGCTGGGAAGAAATTGTCCCTGAATCTGGAAGAATGCGTTTTCAAACGTCTATACCACTTGCCCGTTGGGAGAAGGGAAAAGATGGAGTGACTGGGATGAGACTTGTCCTTGATTGTGCTGGTGGCCTTGCTGAGACAGCATGAAGGGCAGATGGAGTCAATGGAAGGGAGGTTGGTTTGTGCGATGATATGGGTCGCGTCCGCATCTCTCTGCAATTTCTTGCAGTCTACGGCGCATATAATATGAAGCCTGGTTTTCCAGACCTGAAGTTGACTGAGAATGTCCAACAACATAATCAGTAGATAACATAAGATCATTAGTGGAATTCCACTGGCAAGCTTCACCCACTGGAAGAGCATCACATAACTGCTCTTTAAGGTAAAAACAAATGGAAGGCAGCCATATCTTTTGTATTGGATCTGGAATGATTCAATTTTAAAATTTAAATTGGAATCATTATTTTGTATAAGCAGACATAATGCTCTTCAGGGACACAGTCCGTAAAATACAGGACTGTCATAGAGAGGAAACTTCTTTTCAGGAATGGTACTTGTACAGACAGATAGGGGACTCTGAGTGCTTCTCCTCCTTTTCCCTTCCTGAATTGCAGCACCGCAGTGGTGCACCATACACTAAAATCAGTGGGAATACCATGCCCACTATTAGAAACCATTAATTTTACTATGTTTAAGAAGGAACTGCAGATGCTGGAAAATTGAAGGTAGAGAAAAATGCTGGAGCATCTATGGAGCGAAGGAAATAGGCGACGTTTCTTCAGTCTGAAGAAGGGTCTCGAAACATCGCCTATTTCCTTCACTCCATAGATGCTGCCTCACCCGCTGAGTTTCTCCAGCATTTTTGTCTACGTACCATTCATTTTACTATCGTGTCAACTGTAGATGATGGTGTTGGATAATGGACAGTAAATTGCATGATCCACTGGCTACCTCACATACCAACTGGATGCTGAGAGAGCAGAACTCCGTCTCAGCCAGAGCTGTTGTGTAGCAATCACATGTGATGCTTGTGGCAACCTGCACGTGGACGTCTGTAATCCTTGCAAATTGTAACAAAGCTGACCTGGAGGGAAAGCTAATCAACAAAATAATAAAATACCACTGGCAGCACATACCAGGCATCCCCTACTCTCCGGGTAAAAAGACCTGTCCCGTACAGCTCCTTCAAACTTTGACTCTCGCACCTTAAAGCCATGCCCGCTAGTCTTTGACGCTTCCACCCTGGGACAAAGATTCTGACTGCTTACCCTATGCACGCTTCTCTTAACTTTATATATTCCTATCAGATCTCCTCTCAGCCACCTAAGCTCCAGAGAAAACAATCAAAATTTGTCCAATCTCCCCATATAGATAAAACCTCTCTGATCCAGGCAGCATTCTAGTAAACCTCTTCTACACCCTCTCCACATCCTGGCTATAATGGGATGAACAGAACTGCACACAATACTCCAAATTATTAATTAACTTAACACTCAGAATAAGTCCTTATCTTCCTCAAAATAGTAGTTTTGGATCTTTTGGAAGACGGACATGAACTTGAGCATGAGATAGCACCTCCATCAGTCGTGGACTGCTGCTGCCAGGATTTTTGCAATCAACTCTCTAGAGAGAGAGATGAACACAATGTCTTGGAGACAAAGGTCCAATTATCTCACAATACGTCATTATCGTAAATAACATATGATTTTTGTTAACATAACTGAGATCAGCAAAACGTGGGTAGCTGTGCATATTACATGGAAGGAGCTGAATAAACAACAGAACATTACCACAGTAACTTCAAAAATCACCGACAATTCAGTCCTTGCCATACTTTGAAGTTGCATTTGTGGTTAAGGCAAGTGCTGATTTCATCTGGAGCCCTTATTACCCATGTTTTTTTTCTCACTATGGTTCCGCTGGGAAAATTGCTCACACAGTGGGTAAGGAGTGGGCACCTGTTGAGAGAGGTTTTCCTATTCTACCTCCCTCTTATCTGCCTTGGTCCATGGGGCCACTGCTCAAATTTTGGGTCACGCTAAATTTTGTGGGATGAAACACGTCCTGGAGTAACGCAGAATAATTTAAACTCCAACAGGACCTTCAGCTTCCATACCATTCCCTGCATATTTCTGCGTTGAAACAGTAATTACCCATTTTGGCAACAGCAGCAAGAAATCAGCAACTGACATGTAAGCATTTGATAACACAAAATGCTGGAGTAACTCAGTGGATCAGGCAGCAAATCTGCTGAGCAGCTGAGGTGCTGCCTGATCTGCTCAGTTACTCCAGCAGCATCTACAGCTACTTGTGTCTCTATGTAAGCATTTGATGATCTGATGGTGGAGGGAACTGGAATACAGTATTCCTCTTGCTGAAGACAACTGTTTGATTGTAAATTATTGTTAAGAGGTATTATCTGGTGTTCTTTGTTAATTCATGTCAACATGGTGTCTGTGCATATCAGGCGAGAATTCAGTGTGCTCTCTGAAATATGACATTCAGCACAACTTGGGGTAGAAGTGTGTAGAATCTTTATGTCCCTGTTAGGTTGAAAGGAAACAGTAAAAAATGGAAAGAGCCATGGTTTGCAAGGGAAATTAGACCCTTGTTTCGAAAAAAGAGAGATATCTACAATAATTATAGGAGGCGTGGAGTAAATGAGGTGCTAGAGGAGTATAAAGAATGTAAAAAGAATCTCAAGAAAGAAATTAGGAAGGCTAAAAGAAGATATGAGGTTGCTTTGGCAAGAAAGGTGAAAGTAAATCCAAAGGGTTTCTACAGCTATATTAATAGCAAAAGGATAACGAGGGATAAAATTGGACCATTAGAGAACCAGAATGGACAGCTATCTGCAGAGCCAAAAGAGATGGGGGAGATATTGAACAATTTCTTTTCTTCGGTATTCACCAAGGAGAAGGATATTGAACTCTGTGAGGTAAGGGGAAAAAGTAGAGTAGCTATGGAAACTATGAGATTCAAAGAGGAGGAAGTACTGACACTTTTGAAAAATATAAAGGTGGATAAGTCTCCAGGTCCTGACAGGATATTCCCTAGGACATTGAGGGAAGTTAGTGTAGAAATAGCAGGAGCTATGACAGAAATATTTCAAATGTCATTAGAAACGGGAATAGTGCCGGAGGATTGGCGTACTGCGCATGTTGTTCCATTGTTTAAAAAGGGTTCAAAGAATAAACCTAGCAATTATAGACCTATTAGTTTGACGTCAGTGGTGGGCAAATTAATGGAAAGGATACTTAGAGATAATATATATAAGCATCTGGATAAACAGGGTCTGATCAGGAACAGTCAACATGGATTTGTGCCTGGAAGGTCATGTTTGACAAACCTTCTTGAATTTTTTGAAGCGGTAACTAGGGAAATTGATGAGGGTAAAGCAGTGGATGTTGTCTATATGGATTTCAGTAAGGCCTTTGACAAGGTTCCCCATGGAAGGTTGGTTCAGAAGGTTCAATCTTTGGGTGTTAATGGCGGAGTAGCAAGATGGATTCAACAGTGGCTGAATGGGAGATGTCAGAGAGTAATGGTGGATGGCTGTTTGTCAGGTTGGAAGCCGGTGACCAGTGGGGTGCCTCAGGGATCTGTGTTGGGTCCACTGTTGTTTGTCATGTACATCAATGATCTGGATGATGGGGTGGAAAAATTGGATAAGTAAGTATGCAGATGATACTAAGATAGGTGGTATTGTGGATAATGAAGTAGATTCTCAAAGTCTACAGAGAGATTTGGGCCATTTGGAAAAGTGGGCTGAAAGATGGCAGATGGAGTTTAATGCTGATAAGTGTGAAGTGCTACATCTTGGCAGGACAAATCAAAATAGGACGTACATGGTAAATGGTAGGGAATTGAGGAATGCTGTGGAACAGAGGGATCTAGGAATAACTGTGCATAGTTCCCTGAAGGTGGAATCGCATGTAGATAGGGTGGTAAAGAAAGCCTTTGGTGTGCTGGCCTTTATAAATCAGAGCATTGAATATAGGAGTAGGGAAGTAATGTTAAAATTGTACAAGGCATTGGTAAGACCAATTCTGGAGTATGGTGTACAATTTTGGTCGCCTAGTTATAGGAAGGATGTCAACAGAATAGAGAGAGTACAGAGGAGATTTACTAGAATGTTGCCAGGGTTCCAGCAACTATGTTACAGAGAAAGGTTGAACAAGTTAGGTCTTTATTCTTTGGAGCGCAGAAGGTTAAGGGGTGACTTGATTGAGGTCTTTAAAATGATAAAAAGGGATAGACAGATTTGACGTGGATAAGCTTTTCCCATTGAGGGTAGGGAAGATTCAAACAAGAGGGCATGACATGAGAATTAAGGGACAGAAGTTTAGGGGTAACGTGAGGGGGAACTTCTTTACTCAGAGGGTGGTGGCTGTGTGGAATGAGCTTCCAGCAGAGGTGGTGGAGGCAGGATCGATTTTAACATTTAAAAGTAAAGTGGATAGGTATATGGACGTGAAGGGAATGGAGGGGTATGGTCTGAGTGCAGGTAGATGGGACTAGGGGAAAACAAATGGTCGGCACGGACTGGAAGGGCCGAGAGGGCCTGTCTCCGTGCTGTAATTGTTATATGGTTATATGGTTATACACTGTGGAAGCCATTTTTGCATCCAGACAGCAACAACAGTAAATCGGTGACACTAACCTGATTTTTTTGCTGAAGAAACTCCTTGTTTACAAAAAAAGGGAACATTTGTAAATAATAACTTTCATCTATTTTAATGTTAGAACTTATGACATGTTAAATTTATTGTAAATTACTGTTCAATGAAATAATGATTTGCAACATTTTATAGCTTTCAAATAACTCACAGCTTGAAGGTTGAATCAAAATAATTAGTTGCTGGGAGATAAACACCTCCAAAGTACTTTTGCAAATTATGTAAGAAAAAACTATTTAAAAAAATGTAAGACATTTTAGAGGTAAATAGCAGTGGATGAAGACGAAAGTAATCCCTCAAATGAATTTTAAAAAATAGCTTGCATAAATCTTGGTGTCTTCAGAACTACAGGAGCCTAAAATATTTCACCATCAATAATTTTTTTTTTAACTTGCATCCTTTGGGGATTGTATGCATTTGTATATTGCAACAGCCCTCCAAAATAGCAATGAAATATTTTCAACCAATATTTGTACTGGTTATAGATAGACACAAAGCTCAGAAGGTCCGGCAGTATCTCTGGAGCACTTTCTATCTATCTTTAGTGTAAACCAGTATCTGCAGTTCCTTCCTACATATTTTTACTGGTTATATTGGTTTAAAGATTTAAATATTGGATACATGAAGGGAATCCGTTATTCTTTTTAAAATAGAAAAAATCAACATTATCCAGGAGGGTTGCCAAAGCCTCGGTTAATGACTACTTTGAAGACAGCATCTCTGCCATTATAATACTGAATGCATTATAAGTCTGAAGAAGGGTCTCAACCCGAAACGTCACCTATTTCTTTTCTCCAGAGATGCTGTCTGACCCACTGAGTTTCCAGCTTTTTATGTCTGTCTCCGGTTTAGACCATCATCTGCAGTTTCTTCCCACACATTATAATACTCTCCCAGCATTATATTGACAGAACAGTCCAATGATGTGTTCATATCCTTAAAGGATTTGACCCTTGACCTCCAATTGCAAGACGAGGACTACACCATTGATTGAAGGCTGACTAAAATGTTAAAATGCACTTTCTTTTTATTGTCCATGACAATATTCTTTCTTTCTTTCCAACAGACTAATTTACTTATGATATTGTAGACTATATTTCTACAAGGAAACTTCACTGGAAAGACTAAAACCACTGTCTTCAGTACCCACCACAAACCCTGTTCCTCAATCATTGACTCCATTTGCTTTTTCTGCAAACTCTCGGAATCTAAGATATACTGTTCATGCCATCTTGGACCTCGATGTGAACATGAGCCTTCCTCATTATTCTATCCCTAGCTGCAAGAATACTTTGCCTTCCTACATGGGGATGGGTTATGGGGAGAAGGCAGGAGAATTAGGTTAGGAGCGAGAGATAGATCAGCCATGATTGAATGACGGAGTAGACTTGATGGGCTGAATAGCTTAATGCTACTCCTACACCTTATGACCTTACATCTGCACCATCATCTGCAGACTTCCTCTGACTTTAACCTTGGCTCCCAATCTTTTTATTTTATTTTTTCTGGTTTAAGGATAATAGATAAGCCATTTAGAACAGAGATGAGGCAAAACATTTTCGCAAAAGAAATTCTCTGCCTCAGAGGGTGGTGGAGACTGGTTGCTTCCAAGAAAGAGCTAGTCAGAGCTCTTAAAGACAGCGGAAGCAAGGGATATGGGAAGAAAGCAGGAACGGGGTACTGATTGTGGATGATCAGCCATGATCACATTGAATGGCGATGCTGGCTCGAAGGGCTGAATGGCCCACTCCTGCACCTATTGTCTATTGTCCATCTCAACAAAATTCTCAGAAAACTTTTTTTTCAATATCAGGTTTGATAATTTAGAGACCTATTAACCTACAAACCCGCAGGTATTCCGATATGTGGTAGGGAACTCAAATCCTGCACAGTCACAGGGAGAATGTGCAAACCCCACACAGACAGCAACAGAGAACAGGATCGAACCCGGGTCTCTGACACTGTGAGGCAGCACACAGCACTCTGCCGCTCTTTATGCTGTTGATGTCCAGCTGTATCTCATTGCCCGTTCTCTCCACCGTGCTGTACCTCTATGCCATGAAGTGCTTCAGCCAATTACACATGACCAATTGGACTGTTCAAAGCATCTGGCACAAACAGTTCTTCCTCCTCTGCATCTACACCTCTAACTCTCTGAGGATGCTTGATGCGTCAATGTTCACAAACATGTTTAGTCAAGTACACAGTGAGATGAATTTCTAAGCCTAAATATTGTTCCACAAAGATAGGCTACTCCCATATGAGGAAGATTGCAAATTATTGCCACTGTTTCATCCCTTCTGCTGTTGAAATCCTGATGAAGGGTTAATTATTCCAGTTCTCCCCTGCTCAGCATCCAATCCTCTATAAACTTGAATTCATGTGAAATTCAGCTGCCTGCCCCATAACCAACCCTACATTGCAGTCAACCAGTATCTATTTACTCAGCTCTATTGGGTTATAATCTGAAAACACAACATTTTCATCCTCACGTGCAAAAATATTTGTTTGGTCACAGCTCTCCTTATGGCCATGACCTCCTCCAACACTATAGAGCCTAAGAACTGCAGCTACCCCATTTATACAGTCACAGTTTCCTTCATCCCACCAGAGGTGGTTGGCCTTCAGTGGCCTTTAAGAGCTCGAATTATCCCCAAAAAACTCCATAGCTCTCTTCTCGTTCAAACCTACTTCTTGTGACTAAGCTCTTAGTCATCCATCCTTTTATCTTAATGCCTTCTTTGCTCAGCGTTGATTTTTGCTTGATTTTGTGGGAAGCACTTTGGGATAATGTCGTGCATTAAAAAGGCTCATTCTATGCAATATGTTGTTGATCTTTCTTCACAGTTCAAGTGAGAGGAAAAATGAATCTCTGGAAAACATGTTTAAGTCATAACATTATTGAGTGGAAAAGTTAATTTGAGCTGGAGAGGAGTTTTATTACTTGAGTAATGCAATTTGAAAAATAAGATTCAGAATGATAAATATTTGAATAACAAGCTTTAACATGCAATCATTTGTTCTGTTGACCACATGACATTTCTAGATTTCATTTTTAATTTCTAGTTGGCGTTGTCATTACCATGGGAATTGACATTAAATAAATCTATTTTCTAGATTCTAATTAGATATAATTTTAAACTCATTTCAATACTTGTGAGCAAACAATTTTTTAATAAGTCACTCTGTTTTCTTTAATCAGTCATCATGGAGATCGAGATGCTTTAAGATTATTTTTTCTCAATGCTCAGTGATTAAAACGTCACTTTAACTGGAATGAAATACACTAATGATAATCTCTAGGTCCTTATCACTCTAGAAATTCGACCATCACTTCCCTATGTAATTCACCCTTGCACATTTGATATAATTACTGCACAGGACATTTACGAAATTTCTTTCGGGGGAATATGGAGACCAAAATACTGCAGATGCAAGAAATCTGATGTAAAAAAGTCTGAGAATATTCAGCAGGTTAGACAACATCTATGGAAAGAGAAACAAAATGTCTCAAGTCAGAACGACTTGAAGTCTTATCTCTAATTCTCTTTGCATAGTTGCTGTCTGACCTACATCCAGAATTTTCTGGCTTTATTCCTTTTGAAGTAACGTGGGAGAATTGAGCCAAACTTCGCCCAGGCTGAGATTATCACGAGAACCAGGCTTTAAAACTGTAGTGCTGAATGGAGACTCCAAACAAAGTGTCCATGATGATTTTTGAGGCTTTGAGCCTGTATCTCAAAACATGCCATCAAATCCCAACTCCCACCCATCATTCTTCCCTTGTCCAACCATCATCAGCTCTTGGTGTTCTGAATCGCATTCAACATGACCACCCATAACTCTTTTGAGGCCAGGTCCTGCCAAACCAATCCAATACCCCACTGATCCCTATCAATCAGGGACAAGACCTTTTGATTATCCATGAGCACAACATCTTTCTGTTAACCATTCTTTCCTCAAACCATTGACTATCAAGAAGACTCTTTCAGAGTCCCAACCCGGATTTGTAATACATTCAACAAACTCTTCCCACTCCATTCCACATTCACTTCCCAGCCTCTTACCTTGCTTACCAACATGATTCCAGTTCACTACCCTTAGTCTATGACCACCGACTAATTCTCTCTGTCCCTCTTCATTCCCATTTCACCAACTCTCACCCAAATCCTCCATGTTATTCTTGGTCATGAGGACAACTTCTAAAAAAAAGTGCAGCTATTTATTTTCATTTTGGCCAAATGCTTCAGGAGTGTGAAATGTCGGAAATTTGCAAGGATGGATCCTTGACTGAAATAATTTTAAGATACAGCAGCAACGACCATCAAGCACACTCATTTGGGTGCACTTGAATGGGTGCCTTGGTAAATGTATCTTAATAAATATGCACTGCCATGTTATACGAGTTCATTTCTCATAGGGGGCTTCAATTCAGATGTAAGTCGAAAGTTTAACAATGCCATGCTGTCTCTTTCAATTCAATCAATACATGAGAAGTAGGCAGCCGTGTCACAAAGCACAATCAACTCCTACGTCCTTGTTTACAGACAATTTAATTTATTTTTCTTGGCAAGATAATTTCATTTTTCAGTCACAGCAGGAGTCAGCAAAATGTAATTTAGTACGGTGAGCTGGTACACGGTGCCCCAGCTGCAGTTCATGTTGAAAGTGGGGTCGTTAAGCTCTTTTGCATCTCAGACTCATGAAACAAAACACATTTCACGTATACCTGACATCAATATAAAATATGTCAGCAGCATTGCTTGCCTATCCTGCCTGATCTAACAATGAAATGACCTGTTGCCAGTGTCAAAATTGCGACACACACAGAAGAAACAAAGGTCTCAGTATTTACCGCTACTGCTCTAATGTTAATCCCACTCATCATTCAATTCCTGGGACACAGCCTAGTAACGTAATACACAAGCTATTGAAGTAGACATGCAGAGCCCAATCTGATGATCCAGTGAATTGGCCTCTACTGCCTTCTGTGGCAGAGAATTCCACAAATTCACAACTCCCTGGGTGATTTTATTTTTTCTCATCTCAGTTTTAAATTATTCTTAGACTGTGATCCCTGGTTCTGGACTCCCCCAATATTGGAAACAGTTTTCCGTCAGACAAAGGATCCCGACATTCCGGGTTGGGTTCCTTTGTCAGCTGAAGTGTAATAGGGGGAAGAAAGCTGGAAAAGAGGTGGGGCTGGGACAAAGCGTAGCAAATGTTGGGTGGAAACAGGTGAGGAGGGTTTGTGATTAGCAGATGGTTGGACAAAAGACGAAAGGTGGTGTGATGTGGAGAACAGAGGAGTTCTCCACATCACTGGGGGGGGGGGGGGGGGGGGGGGGGGGGGGGGGGGGGGGGGAGGGGGGGAATGGGATGTTGGTAATTCAATGTTTACACCATTGGGTTGTAAGCAATCCAAGCGGAACAAAGTGCTTTTCAACCAGTTCACATGTGGCCTCAATCTGGAGAAGGCCCAGGACAGAAAGTTCAGCATGGGAATGAGAAGACAAGTTAAAGTGGCTGCTTGTGGGAGATCCAGCAGCCCTTGGAGAACTGTGCAAGCGACTGGTGAAATGCTCACTTAGTCCACACTTTGTCTCGCCAATATAAAGGAGGCCACGTTGGGAACACTGAATGGAGAAGATGAAGTTGGAGGAGGTGCATGTGAACCTTTATTTCACCTGGAAGGGCACATGCAAACTGGAGAAACAGCACCTCATATTCTTACAATCAGTAGCTTACAATCTAACAGTATGAACATTGAATTCTCCAATTTTAGGGAACTAACATACCCACATCTCGCCATCCCCAACTTTTCCCCACACTCTTCCCTGTGCCCCACCTGGATGGACACCCATTTCTCCCTTTCCATGTCTCCCACACCCTTCCACCTATATTCCTTTCTCTTGTTTCACATTTGGTGGCCGCTCTATCCTTACCTCACACGTTTTGTCTTTTCACTTCTGGCCTTTGTCCAACTCATCTGCCAAACTAAACCACTCCCATCTGTATCCACCTATCACTTGCCAGGCTTTGTTCCACGTCCACTTCTCTTCCAGCTTTCTTTCCACCCCAATACAATCAGCCTGAAGAAGGGTCCTGACTTGAAATGTCACCTATCCATTTTCTCCAGAGATGCTGCCTGACCTGCTGAGTTGTTCCAGCATGTTGTGCACTCAGTATTTGATTATATTTCCCTTTTGTTCTGTATTGGTTCTTTTCTACTTCTGGCTTTTGGTAGTGTATGTAAATACTATCCTCATGGATCTACTCTCCCCTAGTGAAAGATATGTGTTGCCTTTACTTGCTCTGGCCAACATGTGATTTTAGACGTAGTATTCTGGTTGATCCTTAACTGATCTTTAAAATAGCCTACCATGTCATTCAGTTCAAGACCAGTTTTTTTAGTTTATAGAAATAGCGTGGAAACAGGCCCCTTGGCCCACCGAGTCTGCAAAAACCATTGATCTCCCAATCACACTAGTTCTATGTTTTCCCACTTTCTCATCCACAAGCTACGTACTTGGGGGCAATTTACAGAGGCCAATTAACCTACAAATCCGTAAATCTTTGGGATGTGGGACGAAACCAGAGCACCCATAGGAAATCCACGCAGTCATTGGAAGAATGTGCAAACTCCACAAGACAGTACCTAAGATCAGGATCGAACCTGGCTCTCTGGCACTGTGAGGCAGTAGCTCTACCAGCTACACCTATGTGTCTCCCAGGTTGAGGATTTATACAATATTCTTGGCAGTAATACTGCAAAACATTTTTCTCCTTTCAGATTACATTAAAAAAAAACTGTATGAAATACCAAGAGTGAATCAAATCATTAAACAAATTATTGAAGCATGTGACTTTTCATCTTCAATGTCCACTAAAAGTGTTTATTTTATGAACAGGTCACCCAAAAGGACAGAAAATGAGAATATTCACAGTAAATCTCCAACCTGTCAGACTGACAGGGAAAGAACACCATAAGCTTCATTGCCGTATTAAATCTTACCCTTAATTTTTTTAAAGAATATTAAGAGATGATTTCCCGTTTCCAATTCTGAGTGCATCTTTTTGGCAGATTAAATTTTTCCAACTAATTCTCTGAAATGGTTGAAAAATTGTTTGCAGTGCTTACTAAAACCTTAAATATCTGTCAGTGAAATTCTTACTGACAATTGAAAATGGAACATTTTCTGTTTTGTTTAGTTTAGTTTAGTTTTGAAATACAGCGACCGGCGATCCTAGTACACTAGCACTATCCTACACACTAGGGACAACTTACAATTTTACCAAGCCAATTAACCTACCATGAGTACATCTTCACTCTTATCCCAGTTTGAAAGCAGCTATTTCTCAGGTGCTTGGGAATTAATTCACGATGAGGTGATTTGGATATGCTGCAACTGACAATTCCCATTTGTCTTTGTGATCATACCTGATAAAAGTCATGGATAATGGTGATAATTCAAATGAAGTGACTGCATCCAAACTATAATGATGCAAATGAAAAGATTTTTAATCAAAATTGTAAGCTGCACTCTTACAATTAAGTCATTACATTTAACTGTTCACTCTTGATAAAGCACATTTATGTTCTTCCTGGACAAGATTGAAAGAAACTCCACCAAATTTGACATTGACATGATCTACTGTCAGCAAAATCCACGTGGAAGAAACCAAGATATGAAAAAAGAACTAGATTCAAAAGTACAGTGGCACGACGATAGACTAGTTGCCTAACAGCGTCAGAGACCTGGGTTCAATCCTGACTAGAGGTGCTGTCTGCACAGAGTTTGTACCTTCTCCCTGTGACTGCATAGGTTTTCTCCGGGTGCTCCAGTTTTCTGCCATATCCCAAAGACGTACAGGTTTTTGGATGAATTGGCTTTGGTATAATTGCAAATTGGCCGTAGTGTGCTGGATAGTGCTAGTATCTGAGGTGATACCTGGTCGACGTGGACTGCGTGCCGTGAATGGCCTGATTCCATGCTGTATCTCCAAAGTCTAAACTAAAAGTTCATTATTTTAATTTTTAATATAATTAGAGATCTTCATGAAGTCATAAGCCAAAAATGTTTCTGCATTCAGTTAGTGACACCAGGAACTGCAGATGCTGGAATATTGAGCAAAACACAAAGTACTGGAATAACAACCTGAAGTAGGGTTCCAACCTGAAATGTCCACAGATGCTGAATGTCCCACTGTGTTCCTCCAACACTTTGTATTTTGATCTTCATTTAGTTGCTTGGTTAGGTATGGAATTTTCCTCCTGTCTCAATGGGAAATAAAATTCTCCATGTGCAATGCTCTGAAAATGCTGCCAGCATTGCTCAATAGCTGGGAATGCTTTACATCATTGCCCATGCTGCTTCCATTGTTTATTCACATTGTTAAGTCAAAGAATGCGAAGAACCCAACCTGTGTTAACAACATCCTGAGAGGAAACATTTCCATTGCCATTTACTTTTCAATCATTAAAATCAAAATGATGACAGAAAAGGCCACCAGAAGTTGGTTTTTAACCTTAAAACCTCAGCTTTTCTGGCTAGGCTTTGACGGTTACTTTCATGCTGCAGTCAATGCTCATTCTTACTGGTGCGAAACAACCTTTTGATTGAGTGTTCATTGATGCATATTTGCCAGCATAATTTTTTTTGAGTTGATTCCATGCCAAGAGGACATGACATTAGCAAAATTGACCCGGCCTGCCTTTGGTGCTGACGATCCTGTTACTGACCAAGGGAAATTAGAGCACAATAATGGACTATTTATCCCTTTGAGCTTCTCCCAACACTCATAAGGTCATAAGGAATAGGAGTAGAATTAGGCTATTCAGCCCATCAAGTTTACTCCGCCATTCAATCATGGCTAATCTCTCTCTCCCTCCTAACCCCATTCTCCTGTCTTCTCCCCATACCCTCTGGCACCTGTACTAATCAAGAATCTATCTATGCCTTACAAATATCCATTCTCTTGTACTCCACAATCTTCTGTGTCAAAGAATTCCACAGATTATGCATGTGAACAGGCCCTTCAGCTCACCAAGTCCATGCTGAGCATCAATCACTTGTTCACACTAATTCACCATTATCCCACTTTCACATACACTCCCTACACACCTGGGAACAATCTACAGAGCCCAACTGACCTATAAATCTTTATGTCTAGATTAGTAAAGGTGTCAGTTATGAGAAGGCAGGAGAATGGAGTTGAGAGGGAAAGATAGGTCAGCCATGATAAATGACGAAGCAGACTCGATGGATAGAATAGCCTTCTTCTGCTCCTCTGACTTATGACCTATGAAGTTGATAACTTAGGTCTATATCATTATGCCATTTGCTTGCCTTTAAGCTATAACTCCTTATACTTTAGGGTAGCAAGAAACTATCAGTCTCAATATTGATATTTCCTATTAATCTAAGCCTGTCAGCTTTTGGGGGCATTATGTTCCAATTTAACAATACAATTTTTGTGGGAACTATAACCTGACATCACCCCTAAACAAAGAAGCACTAACTTTTAGTCCCTATCTCTTTGCACAGGACTGTCTACTTACATAAATATTTTATCCCTACATACAGAATTGATCAAATCCATCAGTCATGCTACCTCAAATTATCACCTATTAATCTAGTAAATGAAATATAATGCATCCAATTGTTCCCATAATTTAACTATTTTATCCCCAGTAAACATAAATATTGCAAGTCCAAACTCTCCTCATGTTAAGTTCCCAGAATGTCTATGAACATGAATCAGAAACCTGGTTAGCATCATGACTGACGGAAGAGGGAACTTCAATGACAAAAATTTTCTTGCAGACTCGAAAACACAGGAAGAAAAGGTTTTGGGTCTAAACAAGTGAAATGTTCTGAAGCAGAAATATGGGGAAATATCCCCGTTTCTTCTGAGGAAATATTACAATTCACAGAGAATGCTCCTTTTTGCGGCACCCCATTCCTCTGCCCAATGAGCAGATGGAGGGGGAGAAGGACTGAAGTCTACTAGTCGTACAACCATTGAAGGATATGTTTATCAGGCAAAATGCTGGAATGCATTTATCTAGCACAATTTACTGGCATGCATTGTCTGCGGCCAAAATAAAATTAGTGAGCTATGGAAGCTAAGGGACATTCTCTTTTGCCCTTCTATTTAAAGAGAGTCTGAAAAGTAGGTATTGAATATGCTCAAAATTCACAATCATGGAAGGACCAGCTGAATTAGAAGGCAAATAAATGAGGAGTGATGCAAAGTGCTCACAGAAATAAATGGCACTGCACTCAAAAACCTCTGACATCTCAGCATCCCTCACTCCTCCATTCATCTGGAAGGCAGTTTGGAACCATTTGAATGGATGAACGCTTTGTGAGGAGATCAATCAATCTCCATCTGACTCGGCCTGAAACGCAGAGTAGTTCTAGTAATTTTTGTTTTTGTTGCAGATTTTGAGCATTTGCAGTTTCTTTTTGCTTAGATTACTGGATTAATCAATTCCACTAACTGCACTGCTTTTTCCTCTGGGCCCTCCCTCCCTCTGCTCCTTGTACTGCCAGAAGATATTCCAGGATTCAAAATACAGGCATTGTAAGACAGTGAAGATACTGTGAGAGAAGGTACTGTAAGTAAGAAATTATATATTGCCCTAGAAGGCATACTAAGTTGGCAGCATGCCTTAGTCGACAGATATTTTGTTTGAGGGCTTGGCACTGCTAAATACTCTGATGCTTGACCTCCATGATGCTGTGCATCACAGAATGGGCCTTGGGCATTCCATGCACTCAGAGGCCTTACCTTCAGGTGCTCCAATGTAAGGAAAGTAAGTGACCGATGAGTCAGGGGCATTAGAGGAAGAGGAGGACACGGGGCAAGAGGTCAGGGTGAAGGGAAGGATTGGGCATCATTGGAGGGGAAACAGTAGGACCTAAGTGTTGAGTTTGGTTATTGTGGGAGGGAAACAGCTACCAGGGAGGAGGTTACAGTGTTTGGTGCAATGTTTTGGTGGATTGGGGGAGTAGAGATGTGATGGGTTGTAGGGGGAATATCAAGTTGATGGTCATGAACCAGGGATGTGGGGAGAATTTGGGGTCCCAGTGAGGAGCTGCAGTGAGGGCTGAGTATGTAGCGAGGGAGTATTCCGGGAGTTGGACTCAGGGCAAGGGAACTGCTCAGAGAGGTTTCCTTTAAAAACAAAAGCCTGTTTCTGCATGGGCCAAAATCATGGAAGAAACTTCCAGGGATGCTCTGCGGTCAATGGGACAAGTCTGTATGCATAATATGTGTGGAACAAGAAAATCACATATTGCATGGACTTCACAGTTGGTCCCCATGTATTTCTTTCATTATCTTTCTTCAAATGTACCTACGTCACATTGCATAAGTAAATATTATAGAGTCATAGAGTCATTGCGCCATACAGCGTGGAAACAGGCCATTCAGCCCAACTTGCCCACACCGACCAACATGTCCCGTCTGCACTAGTCCCACAGAACTGTGTTTGGCCCACATCCCTCTAAACCTGTCCTATCCATGTACCTGTCTAAATGTTTCTTAAATGCTGCAATAGTTCCACCATCAACTACCTCCTCCAGTAGCTCTTTCCAGACACCCACCACCCTTTGTGTGAAAAAGTTACTCCTCAGATTCCTATTAAATCTTTACCCCTTCACAACAAACCTATGTTCTCCGGTTCCTGATTCCCCTACTCTGGGCAAGAGACTACGTCAACCCGATCTATTCCTCACATGATTTTGCACATCTCTATAAGATCACCCATGTGCTACGTCATACAATTTCTCAATTGAAAACCTTCCTCATTTAGATGAGTATTTAAACCCTCTTTCAAACTGTATCCAGAACAATGATGGACCAGAGAATATTATAATAACGTTCTGCTGCAGGGATTTCACTGCTTTACTATCGATTATGCCACTGACTTCCCAGTCCCTAAATGGACTGAGTCAGTCTAGGAATAATTTTGCCATTGTTAACTTAGGTATCATAGCTATTTTGCGTTTTTACATGCACTATCTATTTGTTGTCAAAACCAAATGAACATTAATTGAAGGGGGGCTATTTTTATATATTTGCAAATAATGTTGAAGTGAAGAGCTCACATTCACATATTTGTTACTTGTGATGCACTGGGGGATTGATAAACTAACTCTTCCTTTAAAAATATAAACCATCATTAGCTATTGCCTTGATTCCATGCAGAATATTCAATATTTCAAATATGAGATATTCTGCATGATTATTAGATATTCAAATTTCAGGTCCCCACCAATACAGACACTATCTGCAGTTCATTATGCTTCCACTCTGGATAACCCTCTCTAAACCTTCTCTTTTTGAACATTTCTTAAAATCAATACATTTGAACAAAGCTTTAGTAACAACTTCCCGAATGTATTAATTTTTGGACTGATGTCAGTTTTTGCCTGATATAAGATTTGGGAAGCATCTTAAAATATTTTTCTACATTTAAAAGTTCTACAAATTCAAGTTATGCTTAATGTTCCTTTCAAGCATACCATCGGTGTTAACTTGAGTAGTTCACGGATGACCTGGTGAATGTGTCCAGTGGTGAGTTTATCAATAGAAAAATGAACTGTTACCATAATTATGGCAACGTTCATGATTAAAATACCGATAACCTTGTTGGAAAAAACTCCTGCAAGCAACTAGCATGGATTTGTGACAGCCTATCCAGTAATCTAATATGAATCTAATTAAACAATTAATCTCCTATTTTCTATGGGAAAATCGAGGCCTTGGGCAGAGTCCAATTAGAAAACATGACCTTTGATCTGGGATTTCACAGACTGAGCTAACAGATCCCAATGAAACTCACGCCAGGGTCAAACCTTATTGGCCTCCTCAGCACAAGGTATAAAGCAGTGATGTTCAATGTGTAATCCTGATCTACTCTGATTCCAGTGCAGCACTACTGGCACCGTATAGTCCCACTAAATCAGTATAAAACATTAAATAAGTAGGTTAGTGTGCTCACACAGTTAAATTCCTCTGTCAGTAGATCAGGATTTATGAAGTGGGCTATGATTATTTTAAATTATTTGTAATTTGAGGTTCGAAGTGGGTTTGGCAGGGGAAGCAGATCAAGTGTGCGATGGTCTTAATTATTGTGACATATGTCTCAAATAATCTGGTCAAAGCTTATGCATACAGGCTATTAACATAATATACTCCTTACCACTGAGCATATAAAAAAAGCTTATTTATGTTATTGGATAATAATATATTCAACCTACTACAAAATTACCTACTATAAACCTTGGTCACTTTGTATTTAATTTACCATACCAACAGGATTATAAAGCATGTCCTACAGATAAGATATTCTGATCGTTGCTCTGATCTCCTTTCAGAACTGCTATTTTCAGCAGTATTTTGTGATTGACAAAGCAAAACATTACTTCTAACAATTTTGACACAATAAGTAATGTTATGGATATACATAGGAAACGTGATCACTGGAAGCAGATGTTAAGAAATGGTTAGTATGTTACGTGATTTTCCATCATGGCTCTGAGTCACATTAAATTAAATGATTAAATTAATTTTCAAGTGCTTTGCAAAGAAACTATGGGTTCCGATAATAAAGAAAATGACATCTGTAAAAGGTGGCAACAAAAACACACGCACATGGCAAACTGGTCAAAAACAAACCTGGGACTGTATTTGATCTTATCCACCCAGAATACTAATCCATTTTCCATGCCTAGAATCCATGGTGCAGGGCACCATTAATAACAAAGTGTGAATGAGTTTAATTAAGATGCTCATGTTTTATAATGTAACAAGGTGATGTTAAACTTCGGATTATAGTTAATGTTTGGTCAAAAATATAAAGATATCAGAAAAGGGTATCCCCTGGAACTATACAAATTTTGATCTAGTTCCTGAGGTTACATTTTGCTAAAAATGTTTGTAATTGATTTGGATGACAAATATATGGCAGATTAAGAGGGACAGACATGAAGACATTGAAGTACCACTGTCATGTTAATCAAGAGGAATAATATTAATACTAAATTATTCTGCATGAAGGAATTAACCCTCTTTTATCCACTATTCTCTTTACTAGATGTATTATTTGCAAAGATGGCTCTGTTCTGTTGATTGAAAATGAACTGCTTTTTAAATAATTCACTGTTAAACATTAACACATGGTACACAGTGCTGTGTGTTTGAAGCACACTGTGTTCATCTTCTGCAATACAAGTTTGAGTTTAGTTCTTTAACCCTGAGAAAGGGGATAAAGTCTCCCTCTGCTCTCTCAGCTGTTTAGGTTTGAGAGTACAGTGTGTGCTGGCAGTCCCAATCCAAGCCGCATAACATCAAAGAGCTCATCTCTGAGAAACACAAAAAAGCCAGTGCACTGGAGGCATCGTGTTGGCAAGGTGGGAGAATGGATACAAGTCTTAGTAAGAGTATAAATGAGGATCCTTGCACTAGTGAGGCATCTTGACTTTTAGATGCAATAATTTCCCTGGTATGGATTATGAAACATTCCCTTGTCATTACAAAAATTCAGCACAGGTCAGGAATTGATTTTGCATCTTGTAATGGCTACTTTGAGTGGTGCCTTTACTCATGGGTCATTATGAGTTAATCATTAACATTCAATTTGAAAAAAAAACTGTTTTGTAATTTGGTACCTTTTCACTTCTCTCAATAGAAAAGTATAAGCTGGTTTTACCTTGTAGAAGGCGACTGGCACATGCATCCCTCCAGATTACAACAGTGAAAGTAGACCAGTATCACCATTGTTGCTCACTAACACCCCTCGACTGTGATTGATGAAATGTAAGGGGGGCTGATATAAAATGCAATGAGTCAATCTGATGAACTGAATCTAAACTTCACCAGATAACCAGTTAACTCAAGCAAAGACCCCCTTTGGACCCGAGCAGAACTACTGAACATAAGTGGAAATGCATAGATTTTTGGAGTTTTTTTGTTAAAAGGTACCTACCTATTCACTGCCAACCTCTCTCTTCCAGTCACTGGTATCATCAGTTCATGCAAAAAGGAGGAGCATAAACAACTGCCATGATTTCCAAAATGGTATTTCATACATGTACACAAATAATACACAGGAAAATGTTCACCTTGCACAATACAATTCACTTCTTTTTTTTTTAAAGGCCATTCTAACCCATGAGACCCAAATGAGCTAGGTTTTCTTTCAACAGACACTAATTGCAAGAATTATGTCCAGTTTATTCTAAGTGAGCCACAAGCCACCTTCTGGAAAATGGTGTATAAATTGCAATCTCTCTGAAGTTAGTCTGATCTGATATTGAATATTCTGAGGTGAATTTGAAAATTGCAATATTCAACCAGATTTACTTTAACATCAGAATCCAGGCTTAGAAGAGGGCAAACAATTATATCTACAGATCATAGAGAATGCATGGAAAAAAGTCTGTTTCAGAATTTCATCAATTTTGAAGAATACCCCCCTCAAAATGTAACAATGCCAAAGACCCATTTAGATCCCTCTTGTTCATGCAACATTTTTGTTCTAATTTTATTCTTAGAAAATGGAATTGTGAAAATATTGAAAATGCAATGGGCGGCACACCCTCATTTTTCTCTAAGTATGTGCCCTCTGAGTAATGATATAGCACTGGTATTAGGTGATAGGGCTTTACCATGTTAGGGTGCAATTTGTTTGTCATGTTGTTAATATTTATGCTGCACTTTGTGACCATAAATATATTTACCTTATTTGTACAGAACACCCTTGAAAATGTGCACTATAGATGACATGGCACACTGGAGAACATTAGCAGAAAACGTTAAACCATTCAGTGAAATATACCACTTATTACCAATACCAGTTTCCATGTATAAATTACAGGATCACTGGACAAAAAAGGATATAATTTTAACATCATAAAATAATACGCATTCGCTTATAATTCTATACATATACATCAAAGTGTTCAATACAATCTTGATAGGATGCAAAATATATTAGATCAGATTTACCTGTTTTGACTTAAATCGAAGAACTTTTTTCTCTTACCTCCCAACACCATTCCAGCTTGATAGCACTTCCTGAGGCGACAGGCTGGACAGTTCTTCCTGCGAATTTTGTCAATGATGCAGTCATTTCTTCCTGCACATAGATATTTATGTTGCCCTGTAAGTTAAAAGATAATTGATGTTATTATTTGGAAATCTAGTGAAGCATACATTTAAGTATATCAAAGGAAGAAAATGGGCATGAAGCAGATTACATTTAATAACAGATAAAGGGTAGATATTTACTTGTCCTGCCTTCTCTGGAAATAAAACTTGAAACGGATAAGTTATTGTTATTAGTGAGAATGTAGAGAACAGGACGGCACAGTGGCGCAGAGGTGGAGTTGCTGTCTTACAGCACTTTCAGTGCCAGAGTCCCGGGTTCGATCCCGATGACAGGTGCTGTCTGTACGGAGTTTGTACATTCTCCCTGTGACCGCATGGGTTTTCTCCGAGATCTTCTGTTTCCTCCCACACTCCAAAGACGTACAGGTTTGTAGGTTGATTGGCTTTGTATAAATGTAAATCGTCCCTTGTGTGTGTAGGAAAGTGTGAATATGCGGGGGTCGCTGGTCGGTGTGGACTCGGTGGGCCGAAAGGCCTGTTTCCGCGCTGTATCTCGGAACCAAACGAAATGAAACATAAACCTTGTTTATTAGCAATATGCTTTTTTCCCATGTAATTCGATTCGAAAGAGGGTAAAAATTAGGCAGTGGAAAATCAAGTACAACCCAGAGAATCCTGCACCATTTGTGTAATACTACTGGACATGTGGGCGTGCACTCCAAAGGGAATGGAGCGATTCTTAACTTCAGCACCCCTATGATAATGTGACAGAGCATTGGCAAAGACTTTGATGAGAATATCATTATTTACCCACATAACTGTTGACATTATTCTATTTAACCGCCAGTTAAATACCAACGTTGTGGCAGGAGTTGATGTCTCTCTGCTGACTGCACTGTAACGCTAGAATCCATGGGGAACTTAGGGGGAGAGTGTGAACATGTAACAAGTTATCTCGCTTTTGGTGGGGAATCTGTATGAACATCTTGTGCCTGCTCCATCAATTACAATGCTTGTGCTTTATTTCAAGCTTCCAAGGTGAGAATTAGCTAAATTGCCTCTTGTTCAAATTTTTCAATACAGATGTTTTCAAGCGTTTTGTGCCTTTTTACATTTTTCTAAAATCTAGAGTGAACAGTTTACAGTTTTAACGGCTCTTAATAGATATTTGAATGTTGTCGAATGTAGACAGAGATAGAAGGAACTCAGATCAGTTCAGTTTAGTTTATTGTCACGTGTACCGAGGCACAGTGCAAAGCTTTTGTTGCAGATGATGGAATCCTGAGCAAACCATAAAGTGGTGGAGGAACTCAGGACAAGGACAAAGGACAAAGGACATTTATTGTCACGTACACCCATTGGTGTAGTGAAATTTGAGTTGCCATTTGCAGCACACCAATAAAAATAGGACACAACATTAAAGAAGAATTTAACACCAAACATAAAAACTCAGCTGATCAGGCAGCATCAATGGAGGGAACAGCCAGGTAATGATTTGGATGGGGAGCCTTGTTCACACTGCAAGCTCTCGTGGGAGGAACAACTCCATGTATGTCCAGACCTTTATGGAGGTAGGCAGCGAGGGAGGGTGGTTCGGTCCCGACTGCTAACCTTGCCCATGAATTCTTGTGGGTTTGTACATTAATTTGCTTTGTGAATTGTCCCTAGTTTCTAGGATTGAACTAGTGTGCGGGTGATCGCTGGTCAGTGTGGAAACGGTGGGCCAAAAGGCCTGTTTCCATGCTATATCTCTAAGGAGACATGACACAGAACAGCATATTTCTGCCCCATAATATTTGACACAAACTATCAGCATTTTGTTTTCGTGCAAAAAGAAAGGAAATAATTTGAACCCCAAAACCAGTGTTTTCACTCATTTGGAAAGTTAACATATAAAAATTCGAGAGGTGCTCATTTTGGTTTTATTAGATATGAGATCGACAGCCCATGACTAACCCACTCCCAGGGGATGTGCCCTTCACACAAGTATTTTAGTGAAGCCATTTGTCTAAAGATCTTTTCTGTGCTGGGGTTGTCGTTGGCTTCCTGACGGTACAGCAGCATAGTAAATCTGGCATGTGAATGTGAATTTGGACTGCTGATGGAACAGATAAGGCCCTTTCAATGCTAATGGGTCTGTGTTCAACATCTTAGCCCTCTAATTGCATTGTTAACTTCCTCAATGCTGAGCCCAGCCTGTTGCGACTCCAGAACCTCAACAAGTCATGCACATTCACATCACGGGCTCCATGCAGTTTCTTTTTCACCTGCGCCCAATTTCCATAGGTTCCCCTCCGTATTATTCACCAGATCTCTCCCGTACAGCCTGTGGCCCAAAGACACATGGGTTTGTAGGGTTAGAGATAGATAAATAGGGTAGGCATAACGTGGAATTACTGTGAATGGGTGATCGATGGTCAGCATGGACTCGGTCCTGAAGGGCCTGTTTCCATGCTGTACCTCTGAATTGACTGAAACTAAACGTACATTCACAACAATCAGCAATCTTTCAAATTGATTGGCTTTGGCTGAGAAATATAATTAAAAAAATGCAAATAAATTTCTATTATACATTTTGGGGATGGGACGATTGCAAAACTTCACTTTCGTAAATGCCTGCGAGAAGGTAAGTGAATCATGCAGTCTTCACAGACGAGATTTGCCCATTTTGCTTTTGGTTGGGCAGCTACAGTATTTCTGCAATATTCAGCGAGAAAATCTGTTTTTCCCATTCAAGGGCCCCCACTTCATTCCTTTCTGCCTCCCTGGAAACATCAGGATCATTACATCAGATATCCAGGTGTAACACAGTTATGGGGCCTTCTATTTATTAATTTTCTCAGGATCTAGATGAGGCTGCCGAGGCCTGCTTTTACTGCCCGTCTGTATCTGCCCTTGAGAGGGTGATGCTGACCAGCCTTCGTGAATCACTGTACTCCTGATTAAGATACTGACTGAGTACTATTGAGTAGGGAATTCCAGAGATTTGAGGTGTGACGCTGAATGACCGGTGTTATATTTCCTGGTCAGGATGCAATGTGATTGTGCCTTAAGGATCACAAATTCAAAGCATGCACACAGTCCATGGCCTTTCACAGAATGAGCCTTCATAAACATTCCTTAGCACACCAACCTCCCAAAGACATTCACGTGTAGTATTTGTTGTCATTAAATCGTATCACCATACCCCAGTTTGAAAGTGTCAGGCTGTGTGCACTTGTCTATGTTGGCAGACAAATAAGCATTCATCTGCTGATAACTGGATATGCGTTTAGATTGCCTGCAAGAATCTGACTAACTTCTCCCACATATTTGTCTGTTCTGTTCTGGGATCTTTAATCCCACTACCTCCTGCTCCGACACTCTACTCAGTACATTTCTGCTGGACCACAGTCATGGCACATATCTCTGAGCTTGGGGAACATTTTTCTAATGCTCCATGGGACTACAAACCCCCAAATCAAGTATATCCAATGGCAGCCTCCTTGAGGTTATCTTTCTCTCAGCCCCGATCTCTTCTGCGTGATTGTCATTCACTAACAGGATGTCTGTTTCGGAATACAATCCGGATTACCAGACTCGTATATCTGTGTCTATTTACATGCATTACTTGGCTGTTAAGGTAAGCTGACACTTCCATTTGCATGTTCTTCTCTTTCTTCATATCTTGTGGCCATCTCTCCATTTCAGATCTTTAAAAATACATTTGAACAGATAAAATGTGTAGGGAGGAACTGAAGATGCTGGTTTACACCAAAGATAGGCACAAAATGCTGGAGTAACCTGACGGATCAGGCAGCATCTCTGGAGAACAAACTTGGATATGAAGGATTTGAGGACTGTGGGCCAAATGCAGGCTGAAATTGGAACTTGAGAAAATTATAAGAAAGTTGAGCAGTTTGTAATACGTTTCATTCATGACTTTACATACTGGGGAAGCGTGATGGGAAAAGAGACTGACATAGTGATGGGAAGTTAAGGATGTTAGGAGAGGCAATAAAAATATTAAAATAAACATTGTGTTTTGTAAACCAGGATGTGGGCAATAAAACTGATCAGGAAATAGAGGTGTCCTTTATTGCACCCATTTGTTGGACAAATGGAATAATGGTTTTCTAAATATCAGGAAACAGAAGGTTAAAGATAAATCTGGGGGAAAAAACAGCATTAATAGGTTGCTAAAACATTGATCACTGAGTTATTTAAAAATGTAAATTCCGCATGTAACCATTGTGTCATGAGAAAAGGCTGCGGGTGCTGTGAATCACTTAAGCACTTTGGGTTCTCTCAGAGTGTTTCCCAGTGTGTATTGTTAAGGCCTTGAATATAATGTTGTTTGAGAAACTCACCGCTGTTTGACAAGATGATCTTTGTCTGGTCCTATCTGAGCTTTAATTCAAAGGTCAATTGCGCCCAAGCGAAGGCCAGATTCAG
This sequence comes from Okamejei kenojei, assembly GCA_035221665.1. Taxonomy (NCBI): domain Eukaryota; kingdom Metazoa; phylum Chordata; class Chondrichthyes; order Rajiformes; family Rajidae; genus Okamejei; species Okamejei kenojei. The sequence goes on along the minus strand of CM069136.1, from coordinate 40,495,573 downwards.
TGTACAGTTTAAACACAGAATACGAGAAAGGGAATGAGACCAATATGCCAACTTGGACTGCATAGACAAGGTGGGCCGAAGAGTCTGTTACCATGCTGTACAGCTTTATGACTGTATGACCTCTCTTTCTCGTGACCATCTCATTTTGCTACTCCCTTACCAGTCTCCACTCCAACTTTTATTGGTCTGCCATTGGTGATTATATCATCAGCTGTCAAGAATCTAAACTTAAACCTGACTGTTACTCCCCATTTGCCTTTTTCTTGCTGTTTACCTTTGTCCCAGTCTTTGCTCATTCACTCTAGTATTTCAAGAGGCTTGCTTTAAAACTTTGATTCATGAACTGCCTTGGGTTGTTTTACAGTGTTAAAGGCACTACATAAATGCAAGCTGCAGTAGTTGCGACTGCAGGAGTTGTGCAGGCTCTCCTTTAATTTTATCAAAGGAGTTCAATGCTGCCTTTCACATACTTTTAACTTCATTACTGTTGGTAATATGGAGGACATTTTCCTTTGCAAAGTAGGATAATTTGGAAAGAACAGAAGTAATACATTCAAATTTATATCTGACTGAGGCATCTTCAAGCAGTCCCAGATGCTTGAAAGATATAGCATGGAAACGGCCCACCAACTCCACACCAACCATCCATGTCCCATTCACACTGGATCTACTGTACATTATCCCACTTTCTCATCCACTCCCTACACATTTAGGGCAATTTACAGAGGTTAATTAACTTGCAATCATATAACCATATACCAATTACAGCACGGAGACAGGCCTTCTCGGCCCTTCCAGTCCGTGCCGACCATTTGTTTTCCCCTAGTCCCATCTACCTGCACTCAGACCATACCCCTTCCATTCCCTTCACGTCCATATACCTATCCAATCCTGCCCATCTTTGGGATGTTGGTGGGAACCCGAGCAATGGGAGAAAACCCACGTGGTCACAGGGAGAATTTGCAAACACCACGCAGACAGCACCTGAGGTCAGGATTGAACTTAGTCTCTGGCTCAGTGGAGCAGCAACATTACCTGTTGTGCCACTGTGCCTCCCACTCAAAATAATGATCATAGATTAAGCCCAGGTTCTGCAGTATTTAATTTTACTCAATCATTACAAGCCTATTTTATCAGAGGAAGTGATAAGGGAAATATTTGAAGAGGAATGTGTCCCGCTCTGTTGGTATGGAATGAGGGTCATTGGGTGCCATTCATCTGTGCATATTAACTGCTTCATGGACAGCATCACTTTCGGTGGGTAATTTTTGTGTTGTCTCCCAAAATTGCTTTGCTTCCTTGGCCTTACCAAACATTACCAGAATCTAGTGCCTTTGAAGCAGCAGATAACGTTGTTGCTTCTCTATTGTCCATCATCTGTAGGTGCAAAGGGACTTGGAAGTGGTAGTGTGGGGAACCTGGGAGAATTAGGTTGAGAAGGGAAAATAGAACAGTCATAATCGAATATCAGAGCAGGCACAAAGGGCCGAATGCCCTAATTCTGCTCCTATGTCTTATGATCTGTACTTTTGGTCTATTTCCCCCACTCGCATGTAAGACCTGATGTGTCTCCAGGATCCCAAGGCTGGAATAGCTTCTTCATTGCTGCAGCCACACCTTGTTTTCTTTCCTTCAAGCAAATCAGCAGAACTCCCGATTTAACACTAAACTGCATTCTTAATTTGAATCCATATAGGTGGGCCCTACCATCCTAATTAATCGGGGAAATTCCACGCCATAGCTAATTATTAACCAATATTTACCCTATTCTTCCACTTCAAACTACCACTTGGATGGAATTTCAGAATGAGAATTGCAGAAGGCTGAATTGTTCACTTTGTTGCTAGGCTGCCCACAACGACAGTTACTATGTTGTGCTGAAAGCTAACAACGGTGCTGTAAATAACAGTAATAGCACAGCATTCACTATGATTTAAACAACTGCAAGATTCAGTAATTAGTCTGAAACAATAAAGGTATTATTCTTTCAACCAAAGGCATTGGAAATATAAATTTTACAATTCTCTATGCAAGCACTCATTTATTACATTTTGGATTGAATGTTTAATGGCAAAACACGAAAAAGATTCAAGTATACCTTTTATATTCATCCAAGACTTTCCCCTTTGAGAAATATTTATTAGGGATGGAATAATTTGCAATTATTACCTTTGTAATTGAATTATCTTAAAAGCATATTCAAGTATTGAGGTTATTATATATTTTGCACCACTCTTATGTTCTGTCGTGCACTGCGAATTATATGGACAAAGGGTTGAAGTTATTCATCTTGGGGATTGTTCTGGTTCATAGAAGGGAGGAGATGACCGAAATTTAGAAGGATGAGAGGGGATCTTATGGAAACATATACAATTCTTAAGGGATTGGACAGGAAAATGTTCCCGTTGTTGGGGGAGTCCAGAACCATGGGTCACAGTGTAAGAATAAGGGGTAGGCCATTTAGGACTGAGATGAGGAAAAACCTTTTTCACCAAGAGAGTTGTGAATCTGTGGAATTCTCTCCCACAGAAGACAGTGGAGGCCAATTCATTGGAAGAGAGAGTTAGATATAGCTAAAGGAGTCAAGGGATATGGGGAGAAAGCAGGAACGGGGTACTGATTTTATATGATCAGCCATGATCATATTGAATGGCGGTGTTGGCTCAAAGGGCTGAATGCCCTACTCCTGCACCTACTTTCTATGTTTCTATTTTCTAAATACTAGTGATGATGCTGATCCAGTTCACTTTGTCCTTGGCCACGGGGGACCTCTCTTCAGACCTGGTGTGATCTCTACTAAGTGATCCTCTGGATAAAGTGGTTAATCCATGAGTTCCAGACAGATGTACATGGTTCACAGGCACTCAGGGAAGGAGTTGGTCATTCACCACTTTGACCTTGACCTATCAAGTCATTTTACAACTATTTTGATTTTAATATTTTCAATTACATTTATTGGAGAAAATTTCAGATTTCCACACTATATATTTTGCATGTGATTGACTTTTAGTCCAGACTTTCCCATAGTAAGTATTAAGAATGAAGACGATGTGTTTGTTACATGGAAATATTGCTTATCAAAGAGTAATTTGAATGAACACCAATGGCAAAATGGCAGGATGACTATAATTGTTGTGCTCTCCTTTGCACAATGGCAGAATGCTGGGATTAATAACAGAAAACACTCAGCAAGTTGGGCAGCATATGAGGAAATCCCTGATGTATTAGCACCCTGACATGTTAAGTGTTTCCAGCATTTTACTATTTCAGATTTTCAGCATCTGATGTTTCTTGATTGTTGCAACAGTAAAACAAACATCTGGCTCATTTCAACATGAAAAGTTATTAATAATTACATATATTTAGTACACAGAATATATTGCATTTTGTTCACCCAGCCTGGATTTCTCTGGACCCGACATATGATACATATCATCAGAAGGCCTATGGACCCACAGAACAATCCTAGGCTTAAGAAAGCCAATATCATCCAATAAAATAAAGCATACAACAGTATATGTGTGGTAAGGAACTGCAGATGCTGCATTACATTGAAGATAGACACAAAATGCTGGAGTAACTCGGCGGACTGGTAGCATCTCTGGATAGAAGGAATGGATGAGGTTTTGGGTTGAGACCCTTCATCAGACTGGTCTAATTTACCCCAATGATCCAAAAAGAGTATCACACAATTCCTTCTATCCAGAGATGCTGCCTGCCCGCCGAGATGAGGGCTTGTCCCACTTGGACGACTTAATCCACGACCTCTACGACTATGTCTACGACCTCTACGACTATGTCTACAATCTCCCACGACCCCCCCCTCGACCTCAGTCTTCCACACCTAAGACCAACTGCGACTACCTACGAGTGGAAAATAATCACATGATAAAATGATATCATGTTTGCATTTGATTTCTCGGGCCAGTTACCGACCTACGACTACTATCACAACCTACTACGACCTACCTACAAGCAAAAAGTATCAATTTTTTCCATTCCGACTTTTTTTTACTCGTGGACATTTTGTATCGGGCTGGAAAAAACGACGCGACCTACTTGAGGCCACGAGTGAGTGGAGACCACTCACGAGCATGAGGAAGAGTTACAAAGACCTCCTACGACCTCGTGGCGAAAGTGGGACAGGGACTTTACTCCAGCATTTTGTGTCTACAACAGTAGATACCAACCTAATTAAGAAGACTTCAGAATCAAAAGCCTTGTTATTAGGATAGGTTTTGACGGAGTGTTTCAGGGAAAGAGAGCTGCAATGATTAATGCAAGGAAATAAGGTGTGTGGAGTGCAAAGGGCCTGTCCCACTTGGGCGTCAGTTGCGCGTCATTTACGCGACGGGCTGGTAGTGACTGACTCGCAACTGTCGTGCGCAAATCACGCGTCATCATGCGTCAGCACAGCCATCTGGTGCGCGTGACGTCATTAGAATACCCTGCTTCCCAATTCTGCATCATGTAAATGAGGCGCAAATGAGGCCCAAGTGGGATATGCCCTTAAGGAGCTGGAGGCTGAGTTGCCAGTGAGGAGGGCTTTGGTGATACGCAAGACTAGAGTAGAAGAACACAGATCATAGAGGATTTTATCAGAATTTTACCAGATTACAAGGCATGAGTTTGTGAAACGATTTAATCATTTTAACACTGATGTTTGCTCAAAGTACTCAATGAGGAGCAAAGTTTCCTTGAAGCAAACAAGCCATCTCAATTCATAATACCAACTGCAGGAAAGTCTAGGCTAAAAGTCAGTCACACACAAAACATATAGTGATGGAAATCTAAAACTATCTCTTAATAGATTAACGCAACCGAGAATTTTATCTTTGAGAAATTGCAAGAGCTGGTAACCAATGGGTAATGGTGAATATCGAACTGATTGTCTCAAAGGGTGGTTGAGGGAGAAACACTCCACATTTAAAAAGTATTTAGATGATAAAGCTGGAAGTGGTGTAATTTAAAAGGGGGACATTGGGCTAAATGGTTTGGTTTTGGTTTTGATATCGGTCTGCATTGTGGACATCACCGGAGGGTCAGAGGCAGACATAAAAAGTAGAATCAATAAGGCTGCGTGGTGTTTAACATGCGCTGGAAGATCTGGAGCTCAAAACACATCTCAATCAACACCAAAATATGCATCTTTAACTCAAATGTGAAACAGGTGATGCTGTATGGAACAGAGACATGGAAAACAACAAAACACACTACAAACACGCTGCAAACATTCATTAACAGCTGCCTTAGGAGAATACTTAACATATGGTGGAGAGACAAAGTAAGCAATGTGGACCCATGGACAAGAACAAGCCAGGAGCCCACTGACTTACAAATTTGAAGGAGAAAATGGAGTTGGATTGGACACACCCTCAGGAAACCTGCAACAAACATCACCCGGCAAGCCCTGAAATGGAACCCTCAAGGAAAATAGGAAAAGAAAATGGACACCTCTTCTCCAGCCATAGGAACAGCTGGAGAAGAGGTGTCCAGACAGAAATGTCTGAGAGTGGGCTTAACTGGGGAGATCTCAAAAGAGCTGCCAACAACCGAGTGAGGTGGAGGACATTTGTCAATGGCCTAAGCTCCCTAAAGGAGCAAAGGCTTAAGAAGGTGACGAGAAGAAGAGTACTGTCTTATTAATGTCATGTGCACCAAGAAACAGTGAAAAACCTTATTTTGGGGTTACCCAGGCAGATCATACCATACATGAGTACAGCAAGAGGCGCAAAAGAGAAAATAAACAGAGTGCTGATTACAAGGGTTACAGCTGCTGAGAACATGTGGATAAAGAAAAGTACAATGGCCGTAATGAGCTAGATAGGAAGGTCAGGTATTCATCCTTAGCATATCACAGGTCTGTTCAAGAACCTAGAACAGGCAGGGAAGAAGCGGTTCTTGGATCTGGTGGTATGTGCTTTCAAGCTTTAGTATCTTCTGCCAGATGGGAGAGGGGGGAAGGGAGAAGGGTGTGAGTGATCAATTTCTGTGATGCTTTTCCAGTTTGATTTAAGGTGAATGTGGGCATTGGCGTATGAGAATGTTGTGGAATAGGGGTTGCAATTGCGCAGCCACTACAGCTTATTAACAGGAGGCTGGCCAGGAGGACATTGGGAGATTTACATGGAAAATCTGCCGTTGCTGAAAATCTGAAATTAAAGCAAAAATGCTGGAAGCACTCCGTGGATTATACAGCACTTGTGGAAAGGGAAAGAGGGTTAAAATTTCAGGAAGGCTCCTTGTGAAAAACTGGGAAAATGAGAAACCATGATGTTTTACTGTGGTAGAGTAGACACTTCATCCGGAGGTATCGATTCAATAATAAATGTAAGAATGCAACATTTAACATATGTGGAATGCTGTCCGTTATTGCCGAGTAAGGTATTAGCATTGTATATAATTGAAACAGGGAGAAGTCGAGTGGACAAAGCGATGGGAGAAGGAGGAGTAGGCAGCAGTGGAGTGGGAAGCAGACAAATTGACGGCCAACAGGAAGAAGCGGCAGCTGGTAGAGGGGAGGCACTATGTTGGACCAGATTAATACTTTTCACAGAAACTTCTTCTTTGGCAGTCTCTTGGGATTGGGATTGAGGGTGTGGGTACTGATGTGTCTGATGCGACCAATGAGGGAAATACAGACTTCCATAGATGGGGCAGTAGGACGCTGACTGATCATGTGAGTAGGTAGATGTTATGTGGTCTGTTCCTTTCACTGTATGCATTGGGCATCTGTGTGCTTCCAATGTATGTATTTGAGGTTCTCAATAACATATCAAATGCTCCGACTACACCTTGAGCTGTCATGGACCACAGCCTCTCAGGGGACAATTGTATATCTCAAGAAAGTCGAGCACTTCCTTGAATGTTTTCCTCTCTCCGTGTTATAATCTCTTCATGTGATGGAACTTGGGAGTGGAATGTCTGTTTCTGGTGTTGGGGAGACAAGTGATGATGCCTGCCCAACTGAGTATAACCTTGAGCCATTGGTCAGAGAAAGGACACTGCTGTCGATGTCCTTATCCTAGTGAAGTTGTTGGATTTTCCAGGGACAACATCAGTGATAGCTTTCCCATGTATTGAGATATTCCATGTGTGAGAAGCATAGAAGCGGGTAGGGATTACTGCTGCTAGGTTGAACTTAAGTTTTGTGCCAGGGCTGAGGTCTTGAACAGCATATCTACAAAGCTAATTTCTAAATATGTTAGGTAGACAAAAATGCGGGAGAAACTCAGCGGGTGAGGCAGCATCTATGGAGCGAAGCAAATAGGCAACATTTCGGGTCGAAACCCTTGTTCAGAATGATGTGAGGGTGGGGGGAGGGGGGTGGTGGGGGGGTGGGAGGAAGAATGGAAGAGGTGGAGCCAGAGGGCTGAGGGAGAGCCTCCTGGTGGGGGATGGAGGTGTAGAGTGACTGGACACCCATGGTGACTGGACCTCGTGCACCCACACACAACTCACTGAGCCAAGCAGTCTTTCCAGGTGCGGCAGAGGTTCACCTGCACCTCCTCTAACCTCATCTATTGCATCCGCTGCTCTAGATGTCAGTTGCTCTATATCGGTGAGACCAAGCCTAGGCTTGGTGATCACTTCGGCCAACACCTCCGCTCAGTTCACAATAACCAAACTGATCTCCCGGTGGCTCAGCACTTCAACTCCCCCTCCCGTTCCGAATCCGAACTTTCTGTCCTGGGCCTCCTCCATGGCCAGAGTGAGGACCACAGTAAATTGGAGGAGGAGCACCTCATATTTCGCTTGGGCAGTTTGCACCCCAGCGGTATGAACATTGACCTCTAATTTCAGGTAGTCCTTACTTTCTCCTCCCCTTCTCAGCTCTCCCTCAGCCCTCTGGCTCCACCTCTTCCTTTCTTCACCCCCCCCCCCCCGCCCCACCCTCACATTAGTCTGAAGAAGGGCTTGGACCCGAAATGTTGCCTATTTCCTTCGCTCCATAGATGCTGCCTCAACCCACTGAGTTTCTCCAGCATTTTTGTCTATCTTCGATTTTCCAGCATCTGCAGTTCCTTCTTAAACATTCTAAATATGTTATTTGACTTTGAAATATAATTCTGTTTTCATGGTGGTGAGGGTATGTATTCAATGAAGTTTATTGTTTGGAGTATATTTTGCACTTTGAAAGTACTAATTATTTTTTCCAATTTTAGTTTAGTTTTGTTGAGGGATACGGCATGTAAACAGAAACCTCAGCCCACCGAGTGCATGCTGACCAGTGAGTGATCACCCATACACTACTTCTACCCAACACACTGGGGACAATTTTTACAGAAGCCATTTAACCTACAAACCTGCACGTCTTTTGAGTGTGGGAGGAAACCGGAGCACCTGGAGAAAACTCAGGGAGTCACTAGGAGAACGTGCAAACTTTGTACAAACAGCATCCATAGTCAGGATCGAACCCGGGTCTCTGGTGCTGTGAGGCAACAACTACACCTCTGTGCCACTGTGCCACCCTAGTATTGATGTTAACATCTTACATATCACATAAATTCGATCATTTACTGTAAACCTGTTGGAAAATAAATTCCTGGGGCCTTACTCAAAGTAGCTGTGCCCAAAAAGCATATTTGGACACGAAACAGAGGCCTGTGGTGGTAAAAGCCAGTGCAGATGTTGCTGCTGACGCCAGTTTGAAGGAGTGGGAGATGGGAGGCTGCGTTGGAAGAATGTGACCTGAACACAGACTACACCTTTTAAAGGTGAGGTGCATATACTTTGATTTGAACAATAATTGTCACAGTAAAGCCGTTACTTCTTGAAGGATTGTGTCATGCGACTGCTCTCAGGGCAGCAGCAATGTTGAAAGAAGGTTCCACAAAGGCAGCTGTGAGGAGGAGCCCATGTGTAAAAACGACACACCTTCTTTTGTGCTCCTTGTGTGTTTGTCCACACACTCTGCCTGAAAAACATTCAGTTGGGTGCCGGGGGTTATAGACAATAGACAATAGGTGCAGGGGTAGGCCATTTGGCGCTTCGAGCCAGCATCGCTATTTAATGTGATCGTGGCTGATCATCCCCAATCAGTACCCCGTTCCTGCCTTCTCCCCATATCCCCTGACTCCGCTATCTTTAAAAGCCCAATCTAGCTCTCCCTTGAAAGTATCCAGAGCACCAGCCTCCACCGCCCTCTGAGGCAGAGAATTCCACACTCACAACACTCTGTGTGAAAAAGTGTTTCCTCATCTCCATTCTAAATGGCTTACCCCTTATTCGTAAACAGTGGACCCTGGCTCTGGACTCCCCCAACATCGGGAACATGTTTCCTGCCTCTAGCATGTCCAAACCCTTAATAATCTTATATGTTTCAATAAGATCCCCTCTCATCCTTCTAAACTCCAGAGTATACAAGCGCAGCCACTCCATTCTCTCAGTATATGACCGTCTCACCATCCCGGGAATTAACCTTGTAAACCTACGCTGCACTCCCTCAATAGCAATAATGTCCTTCCTCAAATTAAAACAAAGAAAGGTTCAAAGAAAGCAATTATCCCACAAAGCTTGACTGCAATCAGCCGTCATCAATGGTTTTCACAGTGCCAGGCAAAGAGGAAGGCACAAGATCTTTTTGGTTATCAGAATCTGCACTGGAGATATTGTGGGAGGTAGTCAGAAAATGAAGCTTGCCATCTTAGTAACTCTAAAATTACCTTCTTTTAAAATGGCTTAGTTATATGTAAGCCCAATGCAACAACAATAATCCTGCTTAGCATGTAGAATTCCAGTTTACTCATTAATCCATCAACTAGATTACTAAATCAATATCTTATCCTATCACCCTTACAGAGACATTCCCTTTGTTTCATCTAGCCCACCCCCACTCCCTCTGCAACAATACACATTTATTTTTCTCTCTTTCATAGAGTCATAGAGAGATACAGCATGGAAACAGGCCCTTCGGCTCAACTTGTCCACACCGGCCAACGATGTCCCAGCTACACTAGTCCCACCCGCCTGCGTTTGGTCCATATCCCTCCAAACCTGTCCTATCCATGTACTTGTCGAATTGTTTCTTAAGCATTGGAATAGTCCCTGCCTCAACTACCTCCTCTGGCAGCTCGTTCCATACACCCACCACCCTTTGTGTAAAAAGTTACCTCTTTAGATTCCTATTAAATCTTTTCCCCTTCACCTTAAACCTATGTCCTCTGGTCCTCGGTTCACCTATTCTGGGCAAGAGACTCTGTGCATCTACGTGATCTATTCCTCATGATTTTATACACCTCTATAAGATCACCACTCATACTCCTGCATTCCAAGAAATAGAGTCCCAGCCTACTCAACCTCTCCCTATAGCTCAGACCCTCTAGTCCTGGCAACATCCTCATAATTACCCAATTCTAACAAAGGGTCTTGACCTGAAACTTTAACTTCATTTCACTTTTTACAGATGCTGTCCAACCTGCTGACTGGCAGGTTGTGTCTGGCATTTTCTGTTTTTACTTCAGGTTTCCAGCAATTTCCACTTTCAGGCCTCCAGTTAAGTTGCAATAATCATTAATCAAACTATTAACAATGCACTCCATGTTTCGTCTTTTCCCACAATTTGACGTTCTTTAAAAATCAAAATTAATAAAATTATGATCAACTTTAATGTATATTTTCATCTCATTTTGTTGACATCACCGAGAGAACAAATATAGTTGTATTAATAGTGAAATGTCTGACAAAGAGTCTTTGACCTAAGGTGTTCATTCTGTTTCTTTTTCTACAGATGCTGCCTGACCTTCTGAGGATTTCCATCATTTTCTGTTTTTATTTGAGTTTTGCAGCATTTGCAGATTTTTTTGATATTCAGCATAATACTGGTGGAGTTCAATATAAACTCAATTAAGCTGCTATGGTTAGTGAAATACCCAAGAGACTTAATGACTATTCATTTAGTTCTATCATTCTGCCAGTCTCTGTTGAATTAATCTAATGGTATCATCTCAGTTATGAATGTATTAATACAATTCATTCAGAATCACTTTACTGCTCTTATTCAGATGTTAACCCATTCACTGCCAATTAACTGATCAGTGTGGGGATCAATTGAATTATGAGCAATTGCATTCTGTCTACTTAATCAAGAGATTTCCTCCTTATGAGCTGATCGAGGCAAGCAAACCTCTACTCCGCTCCTCCCTCCCCATAATGTAATCACTGAATTTTCTCTTAAACAAAAATTTCTATTTTGTAAAGAACAATATGAACTAAAATTGAAATAGGATTGTAGGATTGGGCATAACAACATATTGAAAGCCTCGACAAAAAAAATTGGGTTCAAAAATATTATTTGATCTGGAAACTATTTTAATTCTAAACTTGACAGCTTTGCATAAATGTTGTTCGATGCCACAACATCCATGATGTTGAGTGAGCTAAAACCATAGTGTGTAGCACGGAGGGAAGTCTCCTTCCTGTGCACCACCTCACCCAGTTCTCCCACTATCGCCCCCTACCCATGCCTCCCATTGTCCTGTCCCACTTCCATCTATATTCCTCCCTCTGGCTTTACTTTTCATTCTTTTCTTCATCTCTAGCCTTTGTCCACCCATTTGACAAACAAACCCCCCTCACCAGTGTCTACTTATAACTTGCCAGGCTTTGTCTTGCCTCCACGTTTTTTTCCAGTTTCTAACCCCCTTCACCCCCTCCCCCCCACCCTGCTACAATCAGTCTGAGGAAAGGTGTGTATCCACATTCGCAAGAAACACAGCCGGGTCTACTGAGCTACTCCAGTACTCCGTGTTTTGCTCAAGATTCCAACATCTTCCTTGTGTCTCTCTCTGTTTCCATTCCTTGCGGTGTCAACTTCTGTAAATTGCAACGTTCCCAAGGTGGCGAGTGGCCACGGATAACATGCATGCCATTCTGTGGGCATTCCATGTCAGTTTGGAGGTTTATAGATTGTGAAAGAGAATGAACAGCCAACTCATTCGGTCTGCGTGTGATCCCCGGGTCACGCACAAGCTGAATAATAATGCAGACCCTTCTCTGCAACAGTCTACTGTGAAATCTTTTTTTGATCCATCAGTATAAACCAAGGATGAACAGGGATATCTCCTGCCATCAGGAAAATTCATTTGTTGGGAAACAAAAGCATCTTTTCACTGGGTTCTCACATTGCCTAAATGATGTGTCTTTAAATTTCAGTGCCGTGATTTCTCGCCATTTTATGCGATACACTTGGCCACTGATCATGGTTCTTGGAACCAAACCGCAGTTTGCCCATTGTTCTTTCAGGTTCTAATAGAATTAGGAAATATTTTTTCCATTCGGTATGTCTCTCAGTAAAATACATTTAAATGTGTGTCCTGCGTCACATTATCACAGGGATGTGAATGCCAAACCAAAGGAAGATTATGACACAAAAATACAATCAATGTTCCCATAAAAAATATTAATCCTTAAAAGTGGAGATGAAGTGCTAAAACCATACGTCATGGAATGTTATAAATACAGGCAGCCCCTGCATTACACAGGGATCTGTAACTGAGAACTGTCCCAAGGCTGATTTCATACAGATAGAAATGTCCATCTTACACTTGAATTAATTATTTCATATCATTGACTAATCACTACCTATTATTAAACTAGTAGAATATTTTCTGTATACAATCATAAAGAATACCGTGAAGCATTTTATTATTGTTGCTATCTTTAAAAATGCTTAAACATTGTTTGGGAGAATTTGCCTCAAGTCAGATGTCTGTAGGTCAGGTAATTCATAACCCAGGTAAAGCTGATTATCTTATGGTGTGAATTAGCTTGAGGGGATAGGACTGAGGGAAGGGCAGAACTGGCTCAAAGTTCCAGAGCAGAGATGCTACAGATGTGATAGAGATGCTGGTAAGAGGGGGGTTGGGGGTACATGACTACAATGCCTAGAGAGGATATTATTGGGGGAATCAGAACTTAGAAACAGGAAGAAATTATCACTTTGATGGAAATGTGTTATGGGACTTCCAACAGTCATTGGAAATTGGAGAAGTAGCTATCTTGGGTAATTGGAGATAGCTGTAAAAATAATAGTGTCATCGAGTCATAGGGCATAGAAACAGGAACTCAGGCCAGTTCGGCCTTGCTGACCAAAATAACCCATTTAAGCCAGTCCTATTTGCTCGAATTTGGCCCAAAGGGAAGTATTAATTAAGGGCAGACTTCAACTCCCTTTATATTGACTGGGTCTTCCTTGGGAGAGCCCAAAGGACTTGCTGTCAATGAGATGCAATGTTCCCAAGAAACCTTTGTTAATCAAAATATAGAGGGTCCTATTTGAGTGGGTGCAACTGTGGAATTCCTCTTCGGGAACAAGGGCGGGTAAGTGACTGAAGTGTCACTGGGAAAGCACCATCATGCTATTAGTTTTAAAGTCATTACAGAGAAGGGAGGAACTGTGCAAAGGTTAAGGTCCTAAATTAGGGCAAGGCCGATCTTAAAGGTTTAGTTGGGAACATGCAGAGGTCGATTGGTTGAGTCTTGTTTGCAGGTAAAGGGACACTGAAATATGGGAATCTTTCAAAATAACATAGCAGCAGGTTCTGGTTAGGAGAAGGGCAAGGCTGTCAAGTTTAGGGAACCCTGTTTACACGAGATGTTGAGGCTCTGGTCAGGAAAAAGGAAGTATATATCAGATTTAGGCAGTTGGAATCAAGCAAACCCATTTCTGAGTATGAGAAATGGAGGAGTATAGTTAAGGGGGACAAACATGAGGACAAAAAAAGTACATGAAATAGATAAATCAGACAAGGCAAAGGAAAATCCAAAAAGACTAACTATTAGTTTATGAAGATTAAAGGCTGGCTAGGAAAAGTATGTCCCTTTGAAGGTCAGCAGGACTACAGTATCTTTGTGTGAAGCCACACGAGATTGAAGGGACATTAAATTAATATTTCTCATCCATTTTTACAGATGAGAAGATTGTTGAAGCAAAGGAGTTGAGGCATACGAGTTGTGGTGTCTTAAACCATATACGGGATGCAAGCAGAAGCCTCCACGTGGCGCATCCATGGCAATGCTGATGACAAAAACTGTACCACAGTGACTGACTGAAGTAACCAATTCTGCAACCACCGACCGTCAACCATCACTGACCGACCGGAAAGACGTGATATAAAAGATGGCCGGACACGAGGAAGAAGAAGACCATATATGAAAAACAAAAAAAGGACGCCATTATCTGTTTTAAAGTGCATTAAGGTGAATTGATCCCAAGGCCTGATCAAGTGCACCATGGGAGCTTGGGGAATGTCAGGGAGGAGATTGTACAGGTCTTTGCATCATCGTTAGGCACAGGGAAAGGTCCAAAAGACTAATGTACTGTTATTTAAGAAGGGCAGCAAGGGCAAGCCAGGGAACTACAGGCTGGTGAGGCTGTTGCCTTCATTAAATTGCAAAGGATGTACAGTTGAGACTCATCCAGATGTTGCCTGGACTTGCGGGCTTGAGTGACAGGGACAGGCTAGGACTATTTTCTTTGGACTATAGGAGACTGACTTTATTGAAGTGTGCAGGATTTTGAGGGGCATGGATAAAGTGAGCACTTTGTCTTTTTCCCAGGATAGAGGATGCTAAAACTAAGGGAAAGATTTAAGAGGGACTACATGGGCAACTTTTTCACTCAGATTGAAGTCTGTATCTTGGATCAGCTGCAAAAGGAAGCTAGAGAATTGGATACAATTATGACTGTCAACATATATTTGGACAGATGCATGATATGGATAGGAAGGGTTTAGAGGGATATGGGACAAATGCAGGCAAATGGGTCCAGCCCAGAATGGAAAAAATGGTGCAGAAGGATCAGTTTCTGTGTTGTTTTGCTCTATGACTCTAGGACCCCATGACATCTTGTATTGTGAAACAAGATAACACATGATTCCACTTATTGCTGATATTTTATTGTCAGGGTGTTTTAATACTCACAGACACATTGAAATTCAACAATAATAGTCAACTATTAATAACTTACCTGGCACAACTATTATCCTCCCTATTTATTAATTTCAGTCATCAGATATAGTTGTATTTTCAATAATGCATTAAATAACAGTAGATTTTGAATTAGTACAAATTTTCTTGGCAGCTGCTCTGTTTACATTTTTTCTCACTTTCTGTTTTTGCTTATATCAGATTTGCCTACTGTTTCTAGTTTCTTGCATATATTGATTTGACAATTGGGTTTAAACTTACCAATCTCATTTAAAAACACCAACGGCCCCATTACCTTGTTGGGCCAAGTTACTTTCACTGGTGGAATTTATCTTTCCAATTTGAAAAGAATTTCAATGACTATAAAAATCTTCTACAAATTCTTATATGAAGAGCACAAATTAAAAAAAGAACTTTACCCTTCACCCTTGGCCTGATCAAAAGAATAATATTTTTACTTTGGCTGTAGCCTTAACTTATTCCAAGAACATTAAACAGTTTAGATAGGAAACAAGCTTATTTTGTTGTTGAAACTGTGTCACTGTGCAGCAGTTATCTGCAAGACCTTCCATTGCATCATTGCCCTTGATATTGAAAACAACACATCGAAAGGCCAATTCTCCCTGCTGTCCCTTTCATGATATCTCATTCTATCTTTCTAGGTACAAAGTAAATCAAGGGATGTGCTATACCAGGAAAATAACACCAAGATAAAAGGTCAGTCATAATCTCAGGGCAGGATTCAGGCCCGAATGACCCACTCCTGCATCTACTTCTTATCATGCATGGTTTTATTCCAGGTAAACCTTAGAAATATATCCTCAACTTCTCTAAAGCAGAGGAAATTCATTGCGAATATTTTGCCCCTCGACGATTCAATGACTTGAGAATGTGAAAAGGAAAAGTTGTACTGTGGTGCAATATATTTTCATATAAATCGCACCAGTCTGAAGAAGGGTCGTGACCCGAAATGTCACCAATTCCTTCTCTCCAGAGTTACTCCAGCAGCATTTTTTGTCTGTTTTTATTTGAAGCCTGATCAATGTTCATCTGGAGTCATAGAGACATGTGGCATGCAATCAGTTCCTGTAGGTCCATGTCAAAATCAAGCATCTATTTACATTAAATCAAATTTTCATCTCCCCATACTTTCTTCAACATGAACATACCATGTGGGTGGACCTTGTAGAAACACACTGAATAGTGCAAGGCTTGAATTGAGTGGGTGTGGAGAGAATGTTTTCATTAGTGGGGGAGTCTAGAACTAGAGGTCATAGCCCCAGAATTAAAGGACGTTCTTTTAGGAAGGAGATGAGGAGAAATTTATTTAGTCAGAGGGTGGTGAATCTGTGGAATTCGTTGCCACAGAAGACTGTGGAGGCCAAGTAAGTAGATACTTTTAAGGCAGAGATAGATAGATTCTTGATTAGTACATGTCAGGGGTTATGGGTAGACGGCAGGAGAATGTGGTTAGGAGGGAGAGATGGATTAGCAATGATTGTATGCCGGTGTAGACTTGATGGGCTGAATGGCCTAATTCTAGTATTCTTTATGAATCACCAAGTTTCTACCACTCAGCTGCACATTGGGGACAATTTGTATTAGCCAATTAATCTAACAGCCCAAAGGTTTTGGGGATGTGGGAGAAAACTAGAAAAGCCAGAGAAAACCCATGGGTTGACTGGGAGAATCCACAAATTATATGCAGACAGCATTGGAGGACACAATTGAAACTGGAGCTGTGAGGCAGCAGCTCTATTGGCTGTGCAACCTCCTATAACTATTATCATTAAGCTATTTTGTAACATTCATAGATATTAAAAATGTATTCCACAGAGCTGAGTACGTGATTAAGGGCAGAGGAACATCTCCTGACACCACAGTCCACTGTTGTCCAAACCATTGCCCCCTCCCCTAAAATTGCTTACCTTTGGACCTACTGTTTGTGGAAACACAAATGCTCCCAGTAAGATTTCCTCAGTTTTTCATGAAAGGCCAAGAACATTTCTATCAATTCTTGTTACAAGCAATGTCCAACAACTCTCACCAACTTTTACAGATGTGCCGTAGAAAGCATTTTATCAGGGTGCTTCACAACATGGTTTGGGAACAGCGTCATTCAAGACCGCAAGAAACTGCAGAGTATTGCAGGCCGGACCATCACACAAACCGACCTCCCTTCCATTGACTCCATCTACGCATCACGCTGCCTCGGCAAGGTCAGCAGCATAATCAAGGATGAATCACGCCCCGGTCACTCCCTCGTCTCCCTTCTCCCATCAGGCAAGACGTACAGAAGTGTGAAAACCTATACTTCCAGAATCAGGGACAGTTCTTCCCAGCTGCTATCAGGCAACTGAACTGTGCGATCAATAACTAGAGAGCAGCCCTGAGCTACCACAGTATCTACCTCAGTAGAGACCCTTGGACTATTTTTAATCAGACTTTACTGGACTTTACCTTGCTCTATACATTATTCCCATTAGAATGTATCTATACACTGTGGACGGCTTGATTGTAATTGGGGATGTGGATCGGGTATAGTCTTTGTGCTGACTGATTAGCACGCAACAAAAGCTTTTCACTGCACCTCGGTACACGTGACAATAAACTAAATAAATTCAACTGAACTAAACATCCTTTGACATTTTATTAAACTATAATATGAGAACCTTTGTAAATCTGTAGCCAAATGGTTATGTGCCTGTTGCTTTTTCAATAGTGCACATTCATTAGCTGGTTGTTAAGAAATCCAATATGATATAAATTATTTCTTAATAGCCCCATTAATTTTACTTCCTCAAAGTACGAACATAGGTACTGTGTTTGGGGGGTAAGGGAATCAAATTGCACTCTGCATAATGCTCTGTCTGTCCAATCGTGATGAGTTCAGTGTTGCTCATTTCTGATAAACAATTGCCCAAATATTGTTCTGATTTAAATCACTCTCCAAGTTCATTCACTTTACTTTCTTGGATAGAGGAGACTTTGCAGTCATTTGAGCCATTGTTGTTTCTTTATTATCTTGTTGGACTCACACAGATGCCACCACCCCAAGCCTTACATCTCCACCTCGCAATCTGCCAGCTATTCAACTGCAGGAGACAAAGTACCCAGATGTACTGCAATAAACACTTTCAGCAGCTCTTGCCTGAAATGACAGCCTGTGGGTGGTGCCAGTAATTTCTAACCAGTGGGGGATAGTTTCACTCCAAGTTCAGACTAGAAGCTGACTAGTGTTTAGAGGCATGGTGTTATCGAGCGTGGAAATAGGCCTTTTAGCCCAAATCATCCATGACAAGCAAGATAAGCAGGTGCTATCTGAGCTAGTGTTCAGAGGAAGCCATGTCCTTCCATCAATATTTTGCCTAAGATTACTGAGAAACTAACCCAGTGAAAAGGGAGTAACTTCATGGAACCACAATTAGCTGTTCCAGTCAAAGTATAAAATCATTCACACTCTCACTGTTGTTGCTCCGGTATCTTGGTACAACCTGCTGCTGCTCATGAAGAGTTGATGCAGTCTATAGACTTGGTGATCGTTGCAGAAGAGCCATCTTCCACCAGACATTCTGCACCACAGGGAGTGGCATAGAAACATGGAAAATAAGTGCAGGAGTAGGCCTTTTGGCCCTTCGAGCCAACACCGCCAATCAATAATATCATGGCTGATCATCCAAAATCAGTACCCCATTTCTGCTTTCTCCCCATATCCCTTGATTCCATTAGTCCTAAGAGCTATATCTAACTCTCTCTTGAAAACATCCAGTGAATTGGCCTCCACTGCCTTTCGTGGCAGAGAATTCCTCAAATTCACAACTCTCTGGGTGAAAACATTTTTCCTCATCAGAGTCCTAAATGGCCTAACCCTTATTCTTACACTGCTTCTGGTCTCCCCCAACACGAGGAACATTTTTCCTGCTTCTAGCCTGTCCAATCCCTTAAGAATTGTATATGTTTCTATAAGCCCCTCTCATCCTTCTTAATTCCATTGAACACAAGCCCAGTCGATCAATTCTTTCATCATATGTCAGTCATGGCATCAGAGCACCGAGGATGACAGTAGATAAGATGCATTTCATTTTCCTTGAAGATATCGTGTCAGTGCCACCAGGAGATGTTGCAGATGATCCCTAAACCATAACAAAGAGCATTCCTTCAAATCAGTCACTAACAAAGCTCCTGGTTATTGATAATAACCATATAACCATATAACCATATAACAATTACAGCACGGAAACAGGCCCTCTCGGCCCTTCCAGTCCGTGCCGACCATTTGTTTTCCCCTAGTCCCATCTACCTGCACTCAGACCATACCCCTCCATTCCCTTCACGTCCATATACCTATCCACTTTACTCTTAAATGTTAAAATCGATCCTGCCTCCACCATTTCTGCTGGAAGCTGATTCCACACAGCCACCACCCTCTGAGTAAAGAAGTTCCCCCTCACGTTACCCCGAAACCTCTGTCCCTTAATAATAATCCCTTTGAATAGCACAGGTGAAAGGCTTGGATATGTGTAGCGAGGGGAGGGTACCTCAGTATTCCTTTGTGCTGTGAGGATCTGCTATGAGCTAAATTATTGTCATTAAATTCAACAATGCCAGCATCCTGTATGAGGACTGATGTTATTATTTACCCACTACATATTTCTGCTGGATGTGAACAATGCATGTGCTGTTATTAGCACAAGATAAGTAAATGATACAACTGACACTAAAGTGGGTGATAGTGGATGGTTAACAAAGATTATAGCAGGATCTTGATCAGTTGGACAAATGGGCAGAAGATTGGCTATTGGAATTTAATGCAGATAAATGTGAGGTTGTGCATTCAGAACAGATCCTTCACAGTTAATGGCTGGGCTCTGGAAGTGTTGTAGTGCAGAGGGACCTAGGAGTGCAGGTACACAGTCCCTTGAAAGTGGTATCACAGGTAGATAGATGGTCAAGAAGGCTTTCGACACATTGGCCTTCATCAGTCTGGGCTTTGAGTATAGAAGTTAGGATGTTATGTTAAGGCCACAGTTGGAACATTGTGTTCAGTTTTGGTCACTCTGTTATAGGAAGGATGTTGTTAAGCTGGAAAGGTTGCAGAGAAGATTTATGAGGATGTTGCCAGGACTTGAGAGCCTGAGCTATAAGGAGAGGTTGAGCAGGCTAGGACTGTATTCCTTGGAGCACAGGAGGATGAGAGGTGAACTTATAGAAACATAGAAACATAGAAATTAGGTGCAGGAGTAGGCCATTCGGCCCTTCGAGTCTGCACCGCCATTCAACATGATCATGGCTGATCATCCAACTCAGTATCCCGTACCTGCCTTCTCTCCATACCCTCTGATCCCCTTAGCCACAAGGGCCACATCTAACTCCCTCTTAAATATAGCCAATGAACTGGCCTCAACTACCCTCTGTGGCAGAGAGTTCCAGAGACTCACCACTCTCTGTGTGAAAAAAGTCTTTCTCATCTCGGTCTTAAAGGATTTCCCGCTTATCCTTAAGCTGTGACCCCTTGTCTTGGACTTCCCCAACATCGGGAACAATCTTCCTGCATCTAGCCTGTCCAACCCCTTAAGAATTTTGTAAGTTTCTATAAGATCCCCTCTCAATCTCCTAAATTCTAGAGAGTATAAACCGAGTCTATCCAGTCTTTCTTCATAAGACAGTCCTGACATCCCAAGAATCAGTCTGGTGAACCTTCTCTGCACTCCTTCTATAGCAATAATGTCCTTCCTCAGATTTGGAGACCAAAACTGTACGCAATACTCCAGGTTTGGTCTCACCAATACTCTGTACAACTGAAGCAGAACCTCCCTGCTACTATACTCAAATCCTTTTGCAATGAAAGCTAACATACCAGTCGCTTTTTTCACTGCCTGCTGCACCTGCATGCCTACTTTCAATGACTGGTGTACCATGACACCCAGGTCTCGCTGCATCTACCTTTTTCCTAATCGGCCATCATTTAGATAATAGTCTGCTTTCCTGTTTTTGCCACCAAAGTGGATAACCTCACATTTATCCACATTATACTGCATCTGCCAAACATTTGCCCACTCACCCAGCCTATCCAAGTCACCTTGCAGTCTCCTAGCATCCTCCTCACAGCTGACACTGCCCCCCAGCTTAGTGTCATCCGCAAACTTGGAGATATTGCCTTCAATTCCCTTATCCAGATTATTAATATATATTGTAAATAGCTGGGGTCCCAGCACTGAGCCCTGCGGTACCCCACTAGTCACTGCCTGCCATTGTGAAAAGGACCCGTTTACTCCTACTCTTTGCTTCCTGTTTGCCAGCCAGTTCTCTATCCACATCAATACTGGACCCCTAATGCCATATGCTTTAAGTTTGTATACTAAACTTTTATGTGGGACCTTGTCGAAAGCCTTCTGGAAGTCCAGATATACCACATCCACTGGTTCTCCCTTATCCATGCTACTAGTTACATTCTCGAAAAATTCCACAAGATTCGTCAGACATGATTTACCTTTCGTAAATCCATGCTGACTTTGTCCAATGATTTCACCACTTTCCAAATGTGCTGCTATCCCATCTTTAATAACTGACTCTAGCAGTTTCCCCACTACCGATGTTAGACTAACTGGTCTGTAATTCCCCGTTTTCTCTCTCCCTCCCTTCTTAAAAAGCGGGGTTATGTTTGCTACCCGCCAATCCTCAGGAACTACTACAGAAGCTAAAGAGTTTTGAAAGATTATCACTAATGCATCCACTATTTCCTGAGCTACTTCCTTAAGTACTCTGGGATACAGCCTATCTGGCCCTGGGGATTTATCGGCCTTTAATCTATTCAATTTACCCAACACCACTTTCCGACTAACCTGGATTTCACTCAATTCCTCCTTTGACCCCCCTGCTATTTCCGGCAGATTATATATGTCTTCCTTAGTGAAGACGGAACCAAAGTAGTTATTCAATTGGTCCGCCATATCCTTGTTCCCCATGATCAACTCACCTGTTTCTGACTGCAAGGGACCTACATTTGTTTTAACTAATCTCTTTCTCTTCAAATATCTATAAAAACTTTTGCAGTCAGTTTTTATGTTCCCTGCCAGTTTTCTTTCATAATCTATTTTTCCTTTCCTAATTAAGCCCTTTGTCCTCCTCTGCTGGTCTCTGAATTTCTCCCAGTCCTCTGGTATGCTGCTTTTTCTGGCTACTTTGTACGCATCATCCTTTGCTTTGATACTATCCCTGATTTCCCTTGTTATCCACGGATGCACTACCTTCCCCGATTTATTATTTTGCCAAACTGGGATGAACAATTTTTGTAGTTCATCCATGCAGTCTTTAAATGTCTTCCATTGTATATCCACCGTCAACCTTTTAGAATTAATTGCCAGTCAATCTTGGCCAATTCATGCCTCATACCCTCAAAGTTACCTTTCTTTAAGTTCAGAACCATTGTTTCTGAATTAACAATGTCACTCTCCATCCTAATGAAGAACTCAACCATATTATGGTCACTCTTGCCCAAAGGGGCACCTACAACAAGACTGCTAACTACCCCTTCCTCATTACTCAAAACCCAGTCTAAAATAGCCTGCTCTCTCGTTGGTACCTCTACATGTTGATTTAGATAACTATCCCGCATACATTCCAAAAAATCCTCTTCCTCAGCACCCCTGCCAATTTGATTCACCCAATCTATATGTAGATTGAAGTCACCCATTATAACTTATACAGGTGTATAAGATCATGAAGGGAATAGATAGGGTATACAAAAATAGCTTTTTACCCATAGTAGGGGAATCAAGAACCAGAGGACATAGACTTAAGGTGAGAGGGGAAAGATTTAATTAGAATCTGAGAGGCAACATTTTCACATAGTGGATGGAGGAAATATGGAATGAGCTGCTCGGAGCCAGTAGTTGGGCAGAAACTTTAACATCATTTAAAAGGCATTTGGATAGGAGCAATGATAGGAAAGGTTTAGAGGGATATAGGCCAAATGCAGGCAGGTGGCACTAGTGTAGATGGGTCCTCTTGGTCTGCATGGGCAAGTTGGGCATGTCCCTCGTTTATGAACTGTATGACTATAAATCTATGAGCCAAAGAGCAAAGAAAAACTGAAAATGGAAAATGCTGGAAAAACTCAACAAATCTGTGGAAATGAGAAGCAAGGAATATTTCTGATGAGGGACCATTCATCAGAAAAAAGAAACAAACAAGGAGAGATGCAAGAAACTACACATGCCAGAATCTTGAGCAAAAAACAAATGGCTGGTGGAACTCAGCAGGTCAAGCAGCATCTGTGGAGGAAAATGGACAGGTGACGTTTCAGATCAGGACCCTTCTTCAGAGAGATAAACAAGTTAATCAAGATGGGAGCAAAGGTGGGAAAAGGTGATGGGTGCTGGTCAGACGGAGCCATTTTGATGCACCCTGTCATGGACATTGCCTTTTTTCCATGCATCTCTCCCCAACCTTTCCTCCCGTAGAAACTAACTTGGACATTGTTCTTTCCTAGTTCTGATGAAGGCTGGCAGACCTGGAACTTTGTTTTTCTTGTTATTATTTGAAGGCAGCATTTAATTGCCCATCTCTAATTTCCCTTGAGAAGGTGGTGGTGAGCTGCCTCTGGAACCACTGCATTCCTTGAAGTGTGGGACTAGCCATAGAGTTGAAAGGGAGAGAGCTCCAGGATTCTGACCCAGTGACAGTGAAGGAACAGTGATACGTCTCCATTAAATGATGGTGTGGGTCTAGGAAGCAACTTCCAGGTTGTTGTCCTTGTCATTCTAGCTCGAAGAAGCCATAGTTTCCACAGTTGCTGCCTGACCTGCTGAGTTTTTCCAGCATTTTCTGTTTTTATTTCTGTCTTATTATTAAATGGCTTGTTGGAATATTGACACAGTCAACGCTAATAATTTATCAATTGATCAGAGTGGGTGCTAACATTGCAATTCCAGGTTAGAAATTGAAACTGAAGATATATTTGTTCAAAAATAAAAACATTTCAAAAGGTGGAAGCTATCCATAACCAAGGATTAAAATGGAAAATGGCAGATGGTCTGTTGATGAGATGGCGAGATATGTCTGTTTTATGTTTGGGTTGATGTAGTAATAGAAGGAATTATGCTTTTTTACTAATGTCAGCTTATGGAAATCAATATGTCTGGAAAGATGTGGCCTCCTTTGAGATGAATGTTATTTTGTGGAGATTATTACAGTTTCCTTGGTGAATAGGTTCAGGTAAAATCCATAAAGGATTTATCCACTGTTTTTCATTCTGAATCACCACTGACATTTACTTGGTTGCACAAGGGCTCTCGACTATTTCCCATATGGTGGTGTAGCGATAGAGTTGCAGCCGTACAGCGCCAGGGACCTGGGTTTGATCCTGACTAACGGTGCTTGGCTGTATGGAGTTTGTACGTTCACCCTGTGACCTGCATAGGGTTTTTCTGGGATCTTCAGTTTTCTCCCACACTCTGAAAACGTGCAGGTTTGTAGATTCATTGGCTTAGTATAATTGTAAATTGTTGCTAGTGTGTGTAGAATGGTATTAGTGCGCGGGGAACACTGGTTGGCACGGACTCGGTGGCCAAAGGGTCTGTTTCCGCACTGTATATATAAACTAAACTAAACTAAAAATTGTGGAAAATTTTAAGATGTTGCCCTCTTGTTTCCTGCTGTCAAACTGTATCTGGCAGTAGGAAACCTGCCACAGCAGTGGGGGGAAGATGGGTATCACAGGATGCAGGGGGTGAGGGTATGGGTGAACTGACATGGAAATTCGACATTACACAAATTCTCCCATGTATTTTTAAAGTATTCTTCAAGATTATATTAACAATAGTCAGAAGTGTCATGGAATTCATTAATGAATAGTTGCATTATGTATTCTATCTGTTTAATTGAGTTTATTTCATTTATCACGTGTACCGAGGTACAGTGCAAAGTCGCATGAATATGGGTGGTATTAGGGAGATTATTCAATGAACCAAAATAATTATACCAAGTCCATATTGAGCTATACAATATGGATACAATATAGAATATAATATACTAACTTCAGCATAAATGGCTCCCACAACTATAGATCATGGACGTTTTTGACTTACAGAAAAATCAGTTTACAGACCATTTTACTCTACAACTTGTTTAACTCAACAACTGCATAAGTACAATCAGAGGTGCAGAATTACTAAGGCAAACTTAAAGCAAATGGGCTGAAAGTGTGCTGCTCACATTTGGCGGTTGACACCCTGAGCTGCCCTACTTTAAATGGATCTCGCTGTCGCCTGCACCACAATGCAGAGTGAAAGAGCTCCGACCGTCAATGTGAAAAAAACAAGAATCCTGGCGCTGTCCCGATCTGGTGTCCTCCAGGATCAGTTCCTAACCCCCTACTCCCAGACCCAGCCAACTTCCTGCTCTCTCACAAACTCAAAATACCTCCATGTGCTTCCAAGAGCAATCAGACTGCACGATAAATGAATCTTCCAAGGCTATATTAAGTTCCTGGGGATTTTGCGTAGTTCTGCCTGCTTTGCTATTCTGAGCCGTTAGTATCTTTTGTTGCAGGAGATAAAGGTAACATTTGTGGCTTTGAAGGGAGCTGCTGTGCTTATAGGATCCACGAACGCGAGCTGAAACTGTCTTTTCCTTATTTTAAAACAGAACGACAAATATTGATCGTGTGTCTATAAAACAAATGTGACAGCTGGCTCCAGCGGGCTCAATTCCAGTGAGAACTTGGGATATGAAATGCTAAATGACCCACCAGGTGTCAGCTGGTGTTCAAGCTAATGACATCATAGCTTTGAAACTTTTCTGCCTGCAGATATGGAGGTTGTGTTCTGCTGATTGTTGCAGATATTGTGCCAATACTGGATGCCCAGAATGCAGGTATTACATTTGATTGTAAGATCACGGGGGAATAACTGACTACAGGAATAGGCATGGGATGTGTGCATAGCCAAAAGATCGTTTGCCAGCTTGCAGACTAGGAGGTCAACAATGACATATGTCTACAGCCAGTTGTAACATAATTTGTCCAATGCATCAGAAGCACGGGCAAAATATAATGTGCAGCTAAAGGGACAGTGTTTTCTGCAGGTCTTTCCCGTTAGTCTGGGTGGGTTATGGCTGAATACCTAAGAGAAGGTGCAGCAGCACTTTCAAAAGGTCATTGTGCATAAGCTGTAAAGCAGTGGGATATCCTGAATCCCCCGAGGGGAAGGAGGCTCTCAAACATATGCTCAGCATCTAATGGGAAGAAGCTTCTGCACGCATCAATGTCAGGTGTGTTGCTCCAAGGTGATGGATATAATGTCGGAGGAATCTTAATGAGTTGATGCAAGTCTTGCCTACGATAAAGTAAGACGACTTAGTTTATGAACTGCAATAATTGTACGAGCCTGAAACAATGATTTGAGGAATTATAATATTCTGTGATGCATCATGCCAATTGCAAAGAAAATAAATAGGAAAGACTTTCATTTATAAAATGCATTCCATGATCATTAGATGCCTCAAAGCACTTTGCAGGCAATGAAGCAGGTTTGAGGGAATGTGAGAAATGTAGCAGTTAATTAATGCACAAGAACGTCTTACGAATGCAACAATGGGCAGACAATGAACGGAACAATTGGATCTGTTAAATGGAGAGTACGAGAGGGTGGTTTTTGAGCTTGCGGTGTTGCTCACTCTGGCCCGGACTGAGCTCGGGTTGGTTATTGCGGAGGTGTTCGGCGAAACCGATATAGATCATCTGGCATCTGGAGCAATGGGACTGCTTGGGTCCCTGAAAGGGAAAGTGCAAATCCGGCAACTATGGAGGAGACCCTGGTGCGAGCCTCATCAATAGTGGGGGAGGGGAATCCCCGTTCTCTGAAGAATGAGGCCATTTGTGATGACCCCTCGATTCTCCAGCATCTGCAGTTCCTTCTTTAAAACTGTTAAATGGAGATACTGATTGAGGGATACATTTTGACCCGGATAGTCCTTGGCCAAAATCAGCATGCAATAGTTTCAAACATCGGCAACTAAACCATTGTCAGACTGCTCTTGAAAGACGTGGCAGAGTTCAACATGAAGCATCACTGATTCAGATTCTCCTGTCCACAATGCAGTTCCTGTCCAGGGACCACGAGGGCAGCTACATCCCTGCATCATTGCCAGCACTGTTGTCACTATCAAGCTTGATTAAGACACCAACAGCAACTTTGATGTTCTTTCCCATAAAAGTTTAGTGATTTTTTAAATATCAGATGAAAAGGCAAAGAGAGCACTTGTATAACAGCTCCTCTGAAAGAATTACCTAGATCTAAACCCATAATCTTCTCACTCAAACGTCAGAGTACTATCACTGACTGATGGTGATACCTCCACGAAGAATGCAGTAAGTTCATGTTCATAAGTGATAGAAGCAGAATTAGGTCATTCGGCCCAAGTCTACTCCGCCATTCAATCATGGATGATCTATCTTTCCTCCTAACCCCATTCAAAATAAATAAATGAATCTTTGTGGTCATAAATGTAACTGTTTGTTAGATACTGTAATGGTGTGATGCTTTTATGCTTGTACTTCTGTTACTTTAGCCAAATAAAGTTCTGAGCTATGGGGTGTTATTTCAATGAGAAGATAATTTCCACCATTTACCAAAAACCCATAGAGTGATTTTGTTCTAATTAGGAATAGTTCTGCCAGAAGACCAGTCTCAATAGAAATAGTGCTTCCAGAGCATTGCAACAAAGTCTGCTTACAGGAAACACTGAAAGAGAATTGAAAGAGAAAAAATAAATAAAGTTATGGTCATCTTACCAAAAGTAAATGTTTCAGCATGCTAATCCAATTGAACTATGAAGTACTGCATCAGTAAAAGTGATTCAGTTAAGAAGCGTGATACTTGAAACCCGGAAGATGCCTGAATCCTTTCTTTCTAGACATCTGGTTATTTGTTTTAAATAATAATATCAAAATGTTAGGAGTAGTTTAATTAAAATATTATCAAATTATACAAAAGCACATTAAGCATTCATACGCAGAGTTTAACTGCACATGATCTCTCAGATTTTTTTTTAATTTGCAAGGGAGAGTAGTTTCTCCAAAAACACTGATGGCCATGGAAATAATTTTGCACCGCATGCAAAATAATGCACTTTGCAAGGTAAAAGGGGAAGAAAAAAAATGGGATAATACATTGTTGAGCTCATATTGTATAAATTCTGTGTAAAGCTAATTTCAAATACATACATCAATATCTGATATTTTATAGTAATGCTACATTTTTTCTGGTTTGGTGTCACTCCACAGGTGATATATAAAGGATGAAAGCTCTATTCATTTGCTTAACTAGCTTTCTCTATTATAACTTTGATTTTAAAGATAATATGATTGGGAACTATTCTGTCTTGCTGTTTTTACTAAACAAAAACAATGCTTATATCCAAACTTTGTAATATGTTTTAATTCATATTTTGCTCTTAACTTGCTTTTCTTGGCAAGCTTTTACAGTTTAATGCAGTTTTCCTGCAATAACAGCTGCGTGTGATGCTAAAAATCTGCACTGGCACCACAGCGACATTCCTGACTGGTACTGTTTGTGCTCGAATGGGAATACAAATACTAGAGATAAGTGCTGACTTGCTACTAACAGCCTATAATGAATTTGGCAGCCAGGGAAACCAACATTTTATGCGGACATATTTTTGGGGGCTTAAAAAGGATCGAGTCTGTTGCTGTCCCTACATCCCATTGTGGAATATAATGTCAAGACACCAGAAACTGGCAAAAAAAAACTGGCAAAAAAACCCCCAACACTGTCCTTTCTTTTTCAGCAATTATATAGAAATTAAAATAAGCACATAATTAATATGACCGCAAGAAATTGCAGAGAGTTGTGGACGCAGCCCCGACAATCACACAAATCAATCTTCCTTCTATTGACTTCAATCTATACCTCATGCTGCCTCTGCAAGGCCAGCAGCATAATCAAGGATGAGTCACACCTTGGCCACTCCCTCTTCACCCTTCTCCCATCAGGCAAAAGGTGTTGAAGTGTGAAAACTCACATCTCCAGATTCAGGGACAGTTTCTTCCCAGCTGTTATCAAGCAACTGAATCATCCTACCAATCCCAGAGAGCAGTGCTGAACTACTATCTATCGCTTTGGTGGCCCTCACACTATCCTTCATTGGTCTTTGCTGGCTTTACCTTGCCACTAAACGTTATTCCCTTATCATGTATCCATACACTATAAATGTCTGAAGAAGGGTCTTGACCCGAAACGTCGCCTATCTCCTTCACTCCTTAGATGCTGCTGCACCCGCTGAGTTTCTCCAGCCTTTTGTGTACCCTCGACTCTCCAGCATCTGCAATTCCTTCTTTTACACTGTAAATGGCTCGATTGTAATCATGTATTGTCTTTCTGATGACTGCATAGCACGCAGCAAAAAGCTTTCCACTGTACACCAGTACATGTCACAATAAACTAAACTAAATTGAACTGAACTGACACTTTTGATGCAGGACTTTGGTTGCCAATAAGAAATATTAGCAAACACTCAATTTGCAGGAATCACAAGTGGAGTATTCAGAAAAGTTTAAAGTTGTTAAGGGCCTGTCCCACTTGGGCAACCTAATCCGCGAGATCTGGCGAGTTTGCCCTCAACTCATACTCGCAGCATGGTCAACAGAAAGTCGTAGGAGGTCTTCATAACTCTCCTTCATGATCGAGAGTGGTCTCCGCTTTCTCGAGGCATCAGCTAGGTTTCGACATTTTTTTCCAATATGTTAAAAAATGCCCGCGAGTAAAAAATGTTCGCTATGGAAAAAAATTAATACTTTTTTTACTCGTAGGTTTAGTCGTAGTAGGTCGGCATGTTAGTCGTAGGTAATCGAGGGTAGTCGAAGGTAGTGGTAGATAGTCTTCGTCATAGTCGAAGGGAGGTCAAAGGGAGGTCGAAGGTGATCAAAGGAGGTCGTCTTTACTCTCCACTATTCGGTGTCCAATTTTCCCGAAGTTAGTCGTAGCTAGTCGAAGCTGGTCTTCAACATAGTTGAAGGAGGTCAAAGGAGGTCTTCTACACAGTCGAAGGAGGTCCTCAACGTGTCATTTTTTCAAACTTGTCTAAACTCGCCAATTAGATCGCCCAAGTGGGATAGCTCCTTTAGCAAGTGCTCCAGCTGTATAGAATAACAGGAACCCTTCAAACTCACATCTCAAAATTCACAATAACATTTTACCCTCTTGCTAGGGTAAGATGTTATTGTGCAGAATGGAAAGACCCAAATAAGATGTTGGGTCAGGACCCTGCAATGCATGGATACAATTGACATAATTGAGTCATGTTGGAACTTAAATGATGACAAATTCAATTTAGTTTAGAGATACTCTGTGAAAACCAAGTCCATGCCAACACCACACTCATGACCATCCACTCACACTAGTTGTATCCTACACACTAGGGACAATTTTTATATAAGCCAATTAACCTACAAACCTACATGTCTTTGGAATGTGGGAGGAAACCGCAACATCCAAAGAAAACCCAAGTAGTCACAAACCGAACATACAAACTGGGTTCAGACAAGCACCCATAGTCAGGTTTGAACCTGGGTCTCTAGTGCTTACAATATTCTGTTGTCTACAGCAAGCAAGAATTTCATTGTTCTATCTGGGACACATGACAATAAACTCTCTTGACTTGACATTCAGCATGTTTGACATTCTCCCTGTGACCACCTGGGTTTTCTCCGAGATCTTCGGTTTCCTCCCACACTGCAAGTTTGTAGGTTAATTGGCTTGGTATAAGTGTAAATTGTTCCAAGTGTGTGTAGGATAGCTTTAACGTGCAGGGATCGCTGGTCAGTGCGGACTCAGTGGGCCGAAGGGCCTGATTCCGCACTGTATCTCTAAACTAAACTAAACTACCGCTGCATCGACCTTTCTTCAAGGAGACGAAGATAAGGCCTTTCGTCAAGGACACATTGCCTCTTTAAATTCATACCCAAGCATCGACATATTTTAAACAAAATTAACAATGAAAACAAGCTTGTAATTTGCAAACAGTTTGTAGTTTCAGAGAAATTCTGTTTTTTTTAAATCTTGTTTACCATACACATATTGTGCTACTGACATATATCACAGTTATTAAATAAAGGCTTTATATGTTATCTGTCGTTTGGTTCATTTCAAAGTGTTTCCTGCTTTACCCTTATGTTTAGAAAAGCCAGCTACTTACAAGCATCACCATAATGATCTGGGAAGATGTTTAATTGTTAACAAGATGCTTCAGCTATCTGGCTCTATAAAGTGCAATTAAATTAAAATCAGCACATTAGTTCAGGCTAGACATTACCTACTTCTTAATTTTTTTTAAATGTATTCATTTTGGTTTTCACTTCATTTCTGCTCATTCTCCTATCTTTTGGCTATTTTCAACAACATTAACCCTATAGACCAGCAATTTTATTTGTGCAAAAACTCTTACAGTTTCTGATTTTAATGCTCTTCGTGATTCAGATACAAATGGCCCCCAAAATTGTGCTGTTCCTAATTGATGACTTTTTAATTCAAATTTCCCCTCAAATGCTTAAGGAGACCTTTGCACAAAATTAGCAACAACTCGTGT
Organism: Okamejei kenojei; assembly: GCA_035221665.1. NCBI lineage: Eukaryota > Metazoa > Chordata > Chondrichthyes > Rajiformes > Rajidae > Okamejei > Okamejei kenojei. Next base: position 40,464,040 of record CM069136.1, on the reverse strand, counting down.
CACAAGCATTGTTTTAAAACTGTATTATTTCGAAGAATTGTTTTGTAAAAATGCCCGTGATTATATCTGTGCGGATGTGCAACTGAACAGATGTGTCTGGATCAACTTTGCTTGAGCCCAGATTCCAGAGTTATATTTTAAAGTGGGAGGAAGCCACTTTGAAAACTTGCAGAAACTATTGCAGAAACTATTATATCGAACATAGTTACTATGTAAAAATCTGCTGTTTTCAATAGGTTAAACTAATTTTTGGTTAACAATGCAAATAATCCAGCCAAACAGCAGAAGTTCGTTGGCTTGGCATTTAATAAGCTACATTATGAACCATTTGAGTTTAAAATGGAAATATATATTGTGAATATTAGGGCGCCAGGCTGGCGTAGTGGTAGAGTGGCTCTCTTACAGCACCAGAGACCCACGTTCGATCATGGCTACAGGTACTGTCTGTGCAGAGTTTGTATGTTCTCCCCATGACCGCGTGGATTTTCTGTGGGTGATCTGGCTTCCTCCCACACACCAAAGACATACAGGTTTGTGGGTTAATTGGCTTAGGTAAAAATTGTAAATTGGCCCGAGTATGTGTGTGTGTGCAGGGTGGTGTTAATGTATAGGAATCGCTGATCGGCGTGGACGAGGTGGGCAGAAGGACCTGTTTCTGTGCCGTATCTATAACTAAACTAAGCTAAAGTCTTTGATTTCATTATCATACAACTGGGAATGGCCCTTCGGCAAAAACTTGTTCCAATAGAAGTTTAATATGGACTACAATTTCTAGGGAACATATAACACAGAACAGTAGAGCAAAGAACAGACCGTTGAGCTAATGATGTCTGGCTAACAATGATGACAAATTAAACTAATCTCCTGCCTGCACATGATCCATACCCTTGCATTCTTTGTGTATTAATGTGCCAACCTGAAAGCCTCTCAAAGACCACTATCATGTATTATTCCACCACTATTTCTGGCAGCACCTTCCAGGCCCTTACCTGGAGATAGATGTAAAATAAATAGGCTCACGCATGTCTTCTAAACTTGCTCCTAACCAAACTTTTATAATGCTGCAGCACGATTTCCTGTTGCTTACACTCAAAACCCTGACTGATATAAGCAAACATAAAATAAGCCGTCTTTACCACTCAATCTACTGGCGTTGCTACTTACAGAGAGCAATGCACTTGGACCCCAAGTTTCCACTGCACATCAATGCTGTTAAGGGTCTGATCATTATACTTTTTCCTTACATTTGTCCACCCAAAAGGCAACACCACACACTTGCCCCAATTAAACTCCACCTGCCATTTCTCCACCTATATCTGTAACTGATCAGCCATGATCACAATGAATGGTGGTGCTGACTCGGAGGGCTGAATGGCCTCCTCCTGCACCTATTTTCTGTGTTTCTATGATCTATATCCTACTGTATCCTTTGATAACCTCCTTCACTGTCCACAACTCCAGCATTTTTGTGCCCTCTACAAACCTATTAAAACCACAGCTGACATTTATGGTCAAGTTATTTAGAAATACCAAGGACAAGAGAGTTGAGTCCCAACATGGGCCCTTGTGGAACACCACTGGTCATTGACCTCTGACCTGAATATTGTCCTCCCACCTCTACCCTCTATCTTCTATGGTAGATCAGTTCTGAATCCAAACTTGCATGTCGCTGGGGGTCCCAGCTTCCTCAATCTGGATCAGTTTACAATGAGGGTTCTTGTCAAGTATTTTACTAATTTCTATAATGCCTTACTAAATGCTGGGAGAGTCATGTCATTATTAAATACTGGCTTTTGCAGCATTTCATTTGTTCACAGTGCTGTCCTCAAATATCCTTAAGTTCATTTAGGGTGCTCAAGATAGATATTTGGCATAATGAACTTTAAAGGACAATACCAAACACTTCTTTTACCATAAATACAACTTCACAAAAACAATCTGAAAAATGAACTATTACGCCATATCAAGAAGTTTTCGGGCCTTTAAAATAAGCTAGTGCGGCAGAATAAGACTTCCCTGATGCCTGTCACAGAGAGTCAGTTCATCTTGAAAGAGCAGTAGACATGATGATTTTAATTATGTTGGATTAGATTTTCAGACTTGTCATTTACGTTACCCATATTGGCCTTTTCAATATTTTGGAAGAGCAAAAGAACTGATTCTCCTGGCATTTCATTGGCACCCCATAAGATGGGTAGTTTTTTAAATGGCCACTGTTAGGCAAAATTGTCAAAATGGATTTAAGTCGTGAAAAATTGCTTATGGAAACTGAAATATATGAATCAAGTACACATTATCATTTCCTGTCTTATCATCTCTTCTACACGTATCTACACTTCCAGAAATAAATTATCTACACTTATCTAAACTTCCAGAAAGAAATAGTAAGATTAAACGAGAACTTACCAGTTTGAAGTTTGATCTTTATTTAATGAGGAGTTACGATGAGCGATCACGTGAAGAACCCCACCAGTCGGCATGCGCGTCAATCTTCAAAGCAGCGGTGTGAAAGCACAGAAAACAACACTCAAAGTATTATAGTAAGATTATAACTCTAGAACTACCAGATGAACTTCATGATATGAGGGTTGGGAGCGGTGGGCACGCAATCGCTCATCGTAACTCTTCATAAAATAAAGATCAAACTTCAAACTGGTAAGTTCTCGTTTAATCGTACTTCGGAGTCACGCGAGTGATTCCGTGAAGACTTTAAAGGTGTGTGATTTCACGCTGATCCAAATCCAGGCGTACCACACTGCAAGCAGTTGACTCAGGAGGAGTGAATTAGTACATTGATTCCTGATACTGATTAACATGTTAATATTTTAAATCACAACTAACAAAAAATATATACAATAGCAACTCTGCTCTCCCAGGGAGAAGCTATGAAACAAAAGTTAACACAGAGTGGGCGAACATCCCAGATTCAACAAGCGGCTTGTTGTAGAACCTCTGAAAAGTCGATTCATTTGACCATCCTGCGGCCACGAGGATGTGGTCTAGAGGGACGTCCATTGCCCTTGCCGTTGATGTCGATGCTGCCCTGGTGGAGTGTATTAACTCCTGCACATCCCAGGACTTGCTTCAGCCATCGTGGGATGGTCTGAGATGACACATGTGGATTATAAGTAGTGCTCCCTCGGAGGCTCTTCGTAACATCAATACAATGCTTCAAATGCTCCACTACACACAGGCGTTGTCGTTGAATTTGCGTGACCTGGTGTCTGCCACCATATTGAGTCTGCCTAGCAAGTAGACCGCTGAACTCCAAATATTCTTTTTTATGCACCATTGCCAAATAGTGTTTGTCAATCCATCACATGATTTCAACTTGATTCCACCCATATGATTGACATACGCCACTGCAGTAGTGTTGTCAATCTGCAACTGAACATGTAAGTGATGCTTAGTGGTACAATAAACTTTGAGCCCATAGAATGCTCCTAAAAGTTCTAAATAATTAATTCCATGTGATTGGAGAATCTGTGCCTCATGCATATCCCATCTGCCTCCACAACTAGATCTGGTATCAGTAGCACCCCAACCTAGGGCACTGATATCAGTCTGTAAAATAAGTGATGGTGCTTTTGTCAACATTGTGCCATAACCATTTAATATGTTTCTAATCCACCACTGCATCTCTGCAATGGCTTCAGATGGTAAGTGCATGGGCCGATTGTAATGGTTTGCATGTATTCTCAGTGCCTGTACCTTTGCTCTCTGTAAATGTTGATAATGCAAAGGTCCATATTGGCCTGCTGGAAAGGCTGCTACCAATTTACCAATTGAGCTCGCAACCTGTTTAATTGAAGGTGATTTTCCCTTTAAGAGGATGATACAGCCTTCAATTAAATCTACTCTCTTGTCCTGGGGCAGAGTTACAGACATGTGATTGGAATCAACTGTGAAACCCAAATAGTCAATTATGTTAATAGGCACCAATTTCGATTTAACTGGGTGGACAATGAAGCCTAGCCTCTGCACCATGAGTTTAACAGCTGAGACTGATAATTCAGCTTCGTCAAAGGTTTTTCCATTGATTAGAATATCATCTAAATAGGCCATGATTATATGGCCTTGTGATCGTAATAACCCAAGTACTGGTTTTAGCAATTTAGTAAATAGGCTGAGGTTAACCCATTAGGTAGAGCTCGAAATTGCCACAATTATCCCATCCAGTTACATTTCAAATATCTGCAATAGTCTTTATGAACAAGCACTGAATAATACGCATCTTGGAGATCTATACATGCCATATAACACCCCCTGGAAAGCAGATGCTTGGCAGTAACAAAAGTTTCCATTTTAAAATGTTAATACCGCACAAACGGAATAAGTCCTGTTAAATCCAATGTCATTCTACACCCACCATCCTTCTTTGGTCTAGGGCACACATTAGACATGAATTGATGGGTCTGATAGACTGTTTCCTCAATTAATCCCTTGATGCATAGTTTTGCTATTTCAGCTTATATCATCAAATTCTCTTTTTGTGAGAAGATGAGTGCCCGTTTCGATTTGTGCTGGGTGGGTGGACACAGGGTAGGAATAAATTATATTTTAAACCATTGAATACTCTGCAGTATAAACACATTCAAGGTTATTTTACACCATTCTCCCAGTAAGCTGTGTAACCTCCCTCCAACTGGTAGGCAATTCTCTCGCAATATGTTTCGACAGGAGCCAGACCCACCTACCTCCATGGTTACCGGTGCTCTTTGCCTGGTCCTGGGTTGTAAAGGCATGTTTCCTGTTGCTCCTGCTGGTGAGCACCAGTTGCGGGCATTAAATGGTCGGCTTGGTCCTTACCCAGCCCTGGTTTCTGCAAACTATGGCTTATAGGGGTATTGCCATTGGAGAGTTCTGTTTGTTACTGGTGCCTTGATAAGCCTGATGGTCTTGGCTTCTAAGTCCAGCTCCTTTACCCTTTTGGCCAGGTCTTCTCCAAATAATAGATTAGGCGGCTAGACGGTACCAGGCTTGCATAAGGCAGAAAACCTGGGATTAATGGTGGGGCGGATGGAGCTCTTTCTGAGACAATTAATCTCAAAGTGCACATTGTACATAAGAGCTAGGGCATCCTGCTGAACTTCAGTCAGAAGCCCACCACCCACCGACCTACCAAAAGCCGTTATTCCAGACGGCAAGAGCTTGAGCACCCGCTGCAGTTTAATCTCCTGTGCTCGGATGCTTGCCCCCATATGGCCCCAAATGGCATGATTAACCGTCGGCACCTTCAGCAGGATACAGTTCTCGGGGGTCTCATACATTTTGGCATTAGTGTCCATAGCCTGCTCTTGGAGCTGGTGGGAAGCCAGGTAATTTATGCTGGCAGCCAGCTCCTCTCCAAGCGGCTCGCCAGAGTCTGTAGGGATGGCAAACCTGGCCGCCAGGATGGGACCTCTGGCGCTTGCAGGTCATCCCGTGGGGCAGCCTCTATTGCTGACCCCTGTGAGTCGGCATCAGATTCCATCTGACCTGGTATACTTTCCTCGTCCTGGAGGAAAATACTTGGCAGCCCGGCAGGTGCTGCTGGCGCGGGCTCTTGGAGAGGCCGGCACTCTGGATGGAGCATCCTCTCCAACAGGAGCTCCATCCTGGATACCCGTTCCACGGTATCCATTTCTAGGGTCGAACCCTCTCGGCCGGACTCGTCTGAGTCTATCGGCCGGACAGACTTTTGGGTAGCCTTACGCCCCTCCGGCGTAGGCACAGTGTTCTCCGACACCAAGTCTGTGGTCGTTAGTTTAACAACCAACGACTGTTGATGAACTAGACGGCCGCCCGCTACCCGCACTCCCGTGGGGTTGAGACATTGTCGGCACGGCTCGCCTCGCTGTTCCGGATCTTTTCATATCTGCACTTGTCCTCCTGCAACAAGAATTACCAGATGCAGAGACCTTGGAGAAGTTAAACACTTACCTGAGGCTTTTTAAACTTACCGCTGGAGAAGCACGCTCGTCCCAGCACTGTGCCCGTCAGACGTAATGATGCGCATGCCGAATGGCGGGGTTCTTCACGGAATCACTCACGTGACTCCGAAGTAAAATTAGGGTTTACAGGATATCTGTTCTAAGGTATCATTAGTATAAATTGAAAATGTGGTAAACTTCATTTAGGGTTTACAAAATGCTGGTGAAACTCAGCGGGTGCAGCAACATCTATGGAGCGAAGGAGATAGGCAATGTTTCGGGCCGAAACCCCTCTTCATTTAGGGTTTGTTTGGGGGAATAATAATCATAAGAAGATAAATAATGAGTAATATCATGCTATTTGGCCTTTCAAGCCTGCATTGCCATTCTTCAAGATCATGGCTGAACTATCTCAGTGACGTTTTTCCATTCTATCCCCATGGCCCTTGATTCCCTTAATATCCAGGAATCTGTTATATCTATTTTGAATGACACAATGACCGAGTCTCCACAGCTTTGCTGGATAGTGAGGTAAAGATTCACTTGCCTCTGTATGAAGACATTTCTCCTCATGTCGGCCTTGATCTATCCCTTAATTTGAGACTGCTGTTTTAGACTCAGCTCCCCACATCCACTACCGCTGAGACCTGAAATCATTCTGTAAGTTTCAATAAAATATCTAATTATTTTAAACTCTGGAGAACACAGTTCCAGAATCCTCAGTTTCTCCTAATTTGCTAAACCCACTGTACCTGGAATAATTGAGGACCTTTGCTGAGTTATGTCTATGGTAAGCATATCCTTTTTTGGCTAAAGAGGCCAGAACTGTACGTATACTCCAGCTGCATAAACCAGGAAAGCCGAGCAAAATTGCAGGAAGATATTTTTGTTGCTGCGTGCAAACATCTCATAGCAAAAGCTAGCATAGCATTTGACTTTCTAAATGTCCGTTGGACTGGCATGTAGGAGAACCTTGTATCTATTTATTGGTTTGTTTGAACGTTAATATGATAAAGAGACTGCACATTTAATTTTGTTTCGACACAGTGAAAGCATAAGAACTGGAACAAAAAGTATGATTTTAAAGCAATCTCTAATGCCATCTTTAAATTCACCAACAACGCCTCCATCATTGGATGAATAATGGGCAATGGTGAGTCAGAGTACAGGAGGAAGATCAACAATCTGGTTAAGTGAAACAACAATTTTGCTCTGCATCACCAAGACCCATTGATCAGGCATCTGTCCTTATTGGTGGCATGGCGGTGCAGAGAGTCAACAGCTTCAAGTTGCTGTGCATGTGCAACTCTGATAATCAGTCCTAGGCCCAGACCCCTTAAACGTTTCTGTACTTACATCTGTTCCATGGCACCTAGATTTAAGAAAGGTCCTCAAAATAATAGCAACTTTTTAACATTTATAACATTTAAAAAAAATTAAGGCCATTCACAGGAGGTCATCATACAAAATAAGGAGCAATGCTATATTTGAACAGATTACCAGAAGGTCGGTTGAAGAGGTTGGGTTTGAAGGATCATCTCAAAAGAGGAGAGTTAAGTGGGTGAGCTCAGAAGGAGAGTATGAGACAAGAGGGTAATGCAGTTGAGGACCAGTGGTGTGGTAATTAAAATTGGGATTGCATGCAAGGCCCAAACTAGAGGTGCAGTGAATTCACAGGTTATGGAAGAAAAGGTCACAGTGGTCAAGGGGTTGAGGCTAGGAGAGGCTAGGGTCAAACGTAAATCAGCATCTGCTTTCCATATCATCAGTCCTTTGACCCATGCACACTTTTCCTGTTCGTCCATCACCCATTTAACACAATGATGTTGCCCTCTCATTAGATTCCTACAAACCAAACCAGACCACATGGTTCCTCCCTCGCCATTGCCACATGCCAGGCCTGACACAACTGTCTACACACACCAAACCCCTTGCACTAATACAACGATCAACTACATGCAAATCACTGCCTCTGGTTTGCAAAGATTAAGTTAAGAATCTATATATCATATGAGAGAAATGTAGCTTTTTTTTCTAGTAAAACACAAAATCCTTTGTATTTAACTGTGCCTACACCATCAATGGTATTATTGCCTTTAAGACTGTTCCTGACTGGGAAGGACCTCATGTTGGACAGTTTGTTTCTAGTTTGGCATTGAGAGCCTTATGAAGCGAAAGGAAATAGGCAACGTTTCGGGTCGAGACCCTTCTTCAGTCACACATTATACACCTGTGTTTTTGTTCTGAAAGGCACCTATTGAGATATTAGACATTCGTTTCTCAAAATGGAAATGAGGAAGTATGTATTTCAAAGTTCTCTGCAAGTCTATTTTCCAATATTCTCTACATCTAGTTGATTCAGACCTCATATTTAGGAATATCTCCTTCAGGTCCATACTGTCTGGTAAAACAAGTTCAGAAGACCGTTTACAAAAAGCAAATGTAACCCTTGTCTTCGTCAATGAAGGAATAGTTTACGAAAACAAAGAATGCATGCTGAACCTTTGAAACAACACCTCCCATTTGAGCACTGTAGTTTGGGAAAGGAGTCAGGGCCTCAGTGAATAGAACGATGGCTCAGCTACTTCACATATGTCGAGAGACTGAGGAGACTGGTGTTGTTCATCTTAAAGCAGCTAAACTTAAGAATAAATATAATGTGTTCAATATCAGAAATAAGTTCTATAGAAGGGTCGGTAACCAGGCAAATGGGATTTAAATTCATAGGTGGAATAACGAGTGCAGCAATAGAACACATCTTCCTCTGCTCCAGGGTTTCAGGCAGGGCAGTCCAGATAATGATGGCGATCCAGACACAGTGTTTGAAAACATAGGAGCAATAGTTTCAGAGGGGTCTATCAAAAGATAACTTGATGTATAATATATGGGGAAAAAAAGAAGTATGGGGTAGGAGGATGGGTACTGATTAAAAAGCTCCTCTGAGAGACAATGTGCCAAATGTATCTTTCTGTAGCAGCATCACTATTGGAGATGCCGGAAAGGTTCAGGGATGATGGGGGTTGTGGAATAGGAGCTCCAATGAGTTGGGGAGCGGGTCTGCTTTACGATTGGTAAATTAAAAAAATGAGGTTTCATTTCATAGGGCGGCACAGTGGCACAGCGATAGATCTGCTGCCTTGCAGCACCAGAGACCCGGATTTAATCCTGACGATGGGTGCTGTCTTGTACGGAGTTTTACGTTCTACCTGTGACCATGTGGGTTTTCTCTTGGTGCTGCAGTTTCCTTCCACACTCCAAAGACAGGTCTCCAGGTTAATTGGCTTCAGTAACATTGTAAATTGTCCCTAATGTGTGTACGACAGTGTTAGTGTACAGGAATCGCTGGTCGGAGCGGACTTGGTGGGCCAAAGGGCCTGTTTCCGTGCTGTATCTCTAAACTAAACTAAAAATGTGGATATCGATGAACGTATTTGCTGTTTCCATCTCTGTTTCCCCCTGATGTCCAGGCAAGATTGAGGGGTTGACTGGTTGGCTACAGGATGGAAAGGCTCAGTAATACAAGGCACACTCCCAGAGCAGAAAAGCAGAAAGGCAAGATCGTGGGTCAGGTGGGTGTGGCGGGAGATGCACATAAATTGAAATCCGGAAGGAAGTTGATAAGTTGAGGTGGGCAATATCGGTGTTGTTGTAGATGGTGGCGGGGTTGAATGAGGACGGCATATAATTGATAAGAGCAGAATTAGGCTATTTGCCACATCAAGTCTACTCCGCCATTCGATTATGGCTGATCTATCTCTCCCCTCTAACCACATCCTCCTCCCTTCTCACGATAACCCCTGACACCCGTACTAATCAAGAATCGATCTATATCTGCCTTATAAATATACATTGATTGGCCTCCACAGCCCTCTGTGGCAAAGTGTTCCACAGATTCACCACATCAACAAGGGGCAGCATGGAAAATCAAGGAGAAACTCAGAGAAGACTTGTGGTTGGTGAGATGGACACTGTTCTTGGAGGATGATGGTTACCTGGAGTCTTAACCATGTTAATGAACAAGGGAAAATGTGAGGCATGTTACAAAATGTAAATGTGTGATCTATGCCTGCAGCGAGCCAGTTGATTACCTTCCCTGCTCCCCCAACCCATGTCTCAAATGGGGTTGCCATGTCTGAGAAGTGAGTTTTCTGATCAGGCTGGAAGCACTCAGGGTAAGATTCCAGTCGACCGTGTTGGCGGATCTGGCAGAACATCAGTTACACCGCAGTTGATCTTCAGCCAGGCTACTGGTGCAAGCATAGAAATTTCAATATCAAAGCTTGAGAGATCAGAAGACATTGAGTCTAGATTTAATGATCAACAGGGAGGAGGAGCAAGGTATTGCAATAGGGTAGACTGTGAGAATGAAGCACTACAGGTACGCACGCAATGCCACAAGATTTGGTCAGTGTTAATAAAGACCTTCTCAACTTCTAACCCCCATCTTGATGCTGGATATACCGACCACCTTTATCAATTAGGACACCATGAACCACACTAAAACTTAAACAATGACTCTGCATTCCAGTGGTTTCTCTTTGCACTACCCATTGTATTGTGTATGGCTTGATTGTACTCATGTATAATGAGATATGGCTGGATAGCACACAAACATAATTTTTCTCTGTATCTCGGTACAAGTGACAATGATAAACTAATACCAATATTATTCAATTAAGATGTTATTGTAAGCTAATTCTATCTTCTGCTTTTATAGCTATAAATATTTTGAAATATATTAACTGTGGTACAATTATCTGTTGATTTAGTGATCCATTTTGGACAACAGTTGTGCTGAAATAATTACTTTAAAATCCTTTTTAGGGTAATTTTTTTCCCCATTGAATCGACAAAGGCATGTTGTATGATCTGCTTCTTGTGCTAAAACTAAAATTTAAATTGAAATTAAACCTTCTTGTGAACTGAGGCATTTGGGTTGGTTGTGTTTGTGTGCGATGATGGGGGTGTAGTGGGAGTGGGGTAGATATTCTGTGCTCAGTTGCTGTATAATTTGGGGGTGGATGGAAGATTAAATTAGTAGGTTGGAAGATGGGGGGGGAGGATAGGTCTCAAATGATAGAGGGCATCTAATGGTATTTACTTTGATGCAATACCAATCTGGCAGAGTGCTGGCAAAACCATACGTTTCTTCGAGTGATCGACGGTGAATAGGTATAGGAAGGAACTGCAGATGCTGGTTTAAACTGATGATAGACACAAAATGCTGGTGTAAGCGGGACAGGCAGCATTTCTGGAGAGAAATTTCAGGTCAAGACCCTTCTTCAGAATGTTCTAATTTACCTCAACAATCCAAAAAGAGAAGAAATGACACAGAAATTGCATTACCTGACATTTGTCCAATATGGATATCATGCCAGATGCAGGACCATGATGCACACTGAGATGTGTTTGCTCAGATTTACCAAGAGAGTAAAACACATCCTTGGATTGTTTGTCTCCTCTAGGAAGTGTGCGTTTTAATCATGAGCTGCTGAAATGAATTACACACCTTTACTTTTAAGGAAAAAATATTCAAAGCAGTCATCAAAATTAGTGAATCATAATAGTGAACCTGTAAAAAAAAATAGTATAAGCAGGTCCATTGAGATTTATTATGTAGTGTAAATGAATATATGGTTTTCTATTTTTAAAACCTAAACCCTCTTACCTTTAAATTCAGTAAATGACACTAATATTTTCTGCAGCTTAACCCAAAGTAAACAATTACCACTTGAAAGAAATAAAGCTTACTGTTCCAAATAATGTATAACTCTATTGTCTCTGCTAGCTATTGAAGATCTTTAGATCTTTACTTTTGGTAATTCCATCCAAGTATTGATTGAACTTTATTTTCAGCTCCAGTGCCTTTTAATTTACTGCCTGCTATGTTAAACCTCTCTTGACTTTTGACGCCACGGTTAACCGTGTCAACAAACTGTGAAGCAGCGCTGAGATCTCTATAAGTAACCGAATTATAACACTTGCCAGAACTGATTGGAAAATGGTATAACTAACTTAAATATTTTTTTTAATAAATCAATGGCAAGAGATAGAGCGGATAACAACTTAAGGTGCTGTTATACTTGAATCTGTTGACAATTCCACACATCTACAACATCCCAAATCAGGAGATAACTTAAAGTCTAAACACAGTGTGCTGGAATTTCCTGTGAAGTGGTAAGTGGGAAGCTACACCCAACACTTGCGTCCATCTGCGTGCCCATTTTGCTAATATCTATTTACTCCTAAATTTCCTGCTAATTTCTTGACTATATGCTGGAATGTGAAAATTGAATTAAAAAAATAGGGTAAACAATCCGGACATGTGGAGGCCCAAGACCTCCAAGAAGATTTGGAGGAGCCCTGAAATGTCACCATTACACAGGGCCTGAGTTAGACAATACCCGAGTACAATGTGCAGTTTTTGTCTCATTATCTAAGAAAGAATGTTCTTGCCATAGAGGGAGTTTAGACTGATTTGCTGAGATAGCAGGACTGTGGTGTAAGGAGAGATTGGTTTGACAAATTCACTAGAATTTAGAAGGATCAGAGGGAATCTCAAATGAAACATTTAAAATTTGACCAGGCCAGACAGACTAGGTGTAGATAAAATATTTCCCATTGCTGTGGAATCTAGAACATGTCTCAGATTGTAGGGCAAGACATTTAATACTGAGATGAGGAGATAGCTCTCCACAGAGTTGATGAGTCTGATGGCAGTGGAGGCCATATCACTAAACATTCTTTAGAAGGAAGTAGATGGGCTTTGAGACACAAAAGGCATCAGAAGATATGGAATTAAGAGAGGATTAGCCATCTTCACATCAAAGGCTCAAAGGGCTGCATGGACTCTTTCTGCTCCTATTATCTGTGCATGTTCACGATGCAACTGTACAGGGATGGGTGGGTTAGGTTGAAGCTCCAATAGCTGTCAAGGATTTGATATGTAGGAGAGCAGATAAAGAAACGATGTCCTGCAAGCAGATTTAAAGAATTAAGATAAAGCATCCTAAAGTGATAATTCCTAGTGACTGTAAATGAATACAGATAAATGAGGATTGCAGAGATAAATGCTTGACTGTAAAGGTGGTGCAAGAATGGGCTTTAGAATTGCAGGTCTAGTTCTACGGCAAGTAGGACTTGTAGAGGTTGCTCTCGAATATAACCAACGCAATGTCCTTACAGGTCGGTTCACTTACATAGAAACATAGAAAATAGGAGTAGGAGTAGGCCATTCGGGCCAACACCGCCTTCAATATGATCATGGCTGATCATCTAAAATCAATACCCCATTCCTACTTTTTCCCCATATCCCTTGATTCCTTTAGCCCTAAGAGCACTTGGGGAAAGTTTCAATAAATGTGGCAAGGTTTCAACAAAGAAGTAGCAAAGAAGAGAAAAAGGAGTGGAAAAGTTTGGCAAAGATAAACAGCAACTGGAATTTAAAAACAACTTTTAGTTGGGAGAGTACACAAAACTTTATAGATTTATGATGGATTCAGATAATTGCATTCGGCACATTAAACACAGTTGGTGTAGGTATTGGGTATTATTGTCATGTGGACTAAGATACACTTAGTCCACATGACAATTGAAAAACTTTGTTTTGTGTGCTATTCAGGCATATCACATCATACATATGTACATCAGGTAATGCAAACGCAAAAATAAGTGTGCAGTACATAGTGTTGGGGAGCTCTGGAGAAAGTGCAAATTAAATAGAAGTGCAACATGGTAGATTGGAAGATTGGGATATTCATCACAGGCATATGAGAAGTCTGTTGAAGAGTCTGACAACAGCAGAGAAGAAGCTTTGCCCGACGGGAGAGGGGAGAAGAAAGAATGACTGGGATGTGAATGGTAATGGGAAAAAGCAGGAATGGGGTACTGATTTTAGATGATTAGCCATGATCATAATGAATGGCGGTGCTGGCTCAAAGGGCCGAATGGCCTACTCCTGCATTTATTTTTCTATGCTTTTGATGCTTCAGATTTGCCAAATGTTCCTTGAGAATGTACACCATCACTTCTAATGTTAACCATCTTTGTCAAGATAATGCCTCAAAGGCAGTCACCTTTATCCAACACATTACTGTCACTCCTCCCTGGCTTTATCTCCCATCAGAAGATGTTACATTATCTTTTATCACCTCATCTGATCCATATAACTTTAAAGTGTACAATACATGTAACATACATCATATCACTTGATTTCCTGTCCTGGTAATGTTACATTATCTGTGTCAGGTAACTACATATGAAATGATTTATATGTTGGCTGGCTTCCTTTAAGTGCTAAAATCACTGCTGATCCCTGTATAAGTGCTGCCTGCGTGACTAGAGTGCAATAATCTGACTCGCCTGCGAGAATAAGTAGTGCACTTTTGAAGTGCCGATCATGGCCCATGTAAAATATCAAAGGCTAATTCAAGATTTATTGCCAAAACACCAGTTGCATATAATTTTGTTTGCATTTATAGGAATTAACAATCATGTAGCAATGTTATTATTTTTAAATTATATCAACATTATCCATGAAACAGATAATTGTCAGATTAGTGGTAATACTTGTCATATCAGCCTCTACAATCCAACAACAATGAAATGGCTGTCCTCACTTCTGCCAGTGTTTGCCCATGAAGTGAGGTGTGTTGACCCTCACCCCCTCGCCTGTCTGCTGGCTTTGAATGTCCATACAAGATGCTCCATGTTACATTTCATCCCATTGTGGTGCTTGGTGTTTTCTGGACATTTGATACCTCAGAGCTGGATATGTATGAAGCATTAAGGGGAGTTATTGTAAGTTGCCATGAATGGAAGACATTTGGGTCCAATGAAGACCATATGCCAGGTGCTGCCCAACATGCATGCCATTCTGGTAAATGTATGGCATGAGTCTACAGACATGTTGAACCAGAAAAATATCACCATGCAATAGATGGATCTAAGCAATGACAGACCTCTGCACTCTTGCTTTGTTCTCATTTGCACATTGATGGGCAATTAAAAGTTATCAAGGAGATAATAAAACTACTAATATCATTATCTTGAGCAATAGAAAACCCCAGAAAATGCACAAAACAAAACAGCAAACCCTTTGTATCATTTTCAGGCAGAATTACAGCCTATTGCCCATCTCAGAGTCTAGTTTTTAGCCAATGATTTCACGCCATGTGACATTAAGCAATAGCTGACTGCACAGAGCATTAGCCTTCACCACATCCTCACTGTAGGGTTGAAGACTTTTGCTCCAGACCGAGGTATGCCTCGAGGTAAACAATTCCATCACAGCCACAATATTGGCATCTTTCCAACAAAGTTCAATCCTGACTACAAGTATTGGCTGTACAGAGTTTATACATTCTCCCTGTGACTGCATCCTCTGGTTTTCTCCCACATTCCAAAGATACACAGTACAGGTTTGTAGGTTAATTCGCCTCTGTAAATTGTGTGTTGGATAGAACTATTGCAGGGGGATCACTGGTTGGCACAGACACAATGGGCTGAAGGGCCTGTTGCCACATTGTATCTCTGAACTAAACTAAGTGGAAAATCAAGTCTCTGAAAAAAGCAAGGCAAATCCAAACAGTCTGATTACTGATCTGTCAGTCTCCTCTCGTTCATCAGCAAAGTGATGTTATTCTTTAGAGAATGTTAGTCCAACTTTAAAGACCAATGTTCAGTTTGGTGCTCGGACTGTCTAGCTCCAAACCACACCATCCTTTGTCCCTGCATTGATCAAATAACTGAAGGCGAGGTGACAATGACTGCCCTTAACATCAGGGTGGAATTTGATCAAACATGACTCTAGAAAACCAGACTAAAATTTAAGTTTGTAGGAAGGAACTGCTGATGCTGATTTAGACCGTAGATAGACACAAAATGCTGGAGTAACTCAATGGGACTGGCAGCATCTCTGGAGAGAAGGAATGGGTGACATTTCGGGCCGGGATTCCTGCATGGGAATGCGGAACAGTATTCTGTACCGATGGGATTCAAATCTAATGCAAAAGAAGGTGGTGAGTGCTATGAAATGATCAAGGTATGTCCAAGTCAGGATGGGGTGTATCTCGGAGAGGAACCTGCAGGTAATGTTCAATATACCTGTCTCCTTGTTCATCTTGTAGTTAAAGGCCATGGGGATTGGGATGGCCAGTTTAACCAAGGCAAGTAACTCCAATGTATTTTGTAGATGTTATACATTAGCGCCACTGTGCATCACAATGGCAGTAATAAATACTTTGCTTGAAAGATGGGGGTCTTAAACAAGTGAGCTCCTTAACCCCGGATAGTATTGAGTTACCCGAGAGTCAATGAAACCGCATTGCTCTTAGAAAGTGACGGGTATACATCATCTTACTCGTGCATTGTTGGTGGTAAAAACCGTTGAGTCACTTCATGGTGAGTCACTTCCTACATGATGTGTCATCTCTTGCCTCCACTTGTAGCCATAGTATTTATGTGGCAGATATTGTTGAGTTTCAGGTCCATGATGGCCACATTGTTAATGGTGCAGGGTTTGGGAATGTCAACGGCATTGATAGTCAAGGGTAAGTATTTGACCTCGGTCTTTCTGGAGCTGGTCATTGTCTGGCACGTTTGTGCCACAACTTGCCACTTTCTGAAGAGTTTCTTCTGGAAACATCACCTATTCCTTCTCTCCAAAGATGCTACCTGTCCTGTTGAGGTACTCCAGCTTTTTGTGTCTATCAGCATCATTAAACCAGCATCTACAGTTCCTTCCTACAAACTTCTTAAGTCTTGCGGCATGAAGATGGGGATTGATACATTTGCAGAACACTTGTGAATAGAATTGATCAAGGTGCAATCATTAGTAAACATCCTGCATTTCAGTCGTTAAGATCAAAGGGAGATTGTCAATGAAGCATTTGATGGTTGAGTTGGACACATCCCCAAGGAACTCTGCAGTGACTTTCTGGGACTGCAATAATTGACCTCAGACAAGAGAGGCAGCATCCATTGGAACTATCAGGAAGGATTTTGATTAATATAAAAACAGGCTCTTTGGCCCACAGAGTCCACACCGACCAGCACTATCCTACATTTTGGGACAATTTAGAATTTACAAATTTTACCAAAGCCAATTAACCTACAAACCTGCACATATTGGGAGTGTGGGAGGAAACTGGTGCACCTAGGGAATACCCACACAGTCATGGGGAGAATATAGAAACTCCATACATGCAGCACCCATAGTCAGGATTGAATCCGGGTCACTGGCGCTGTGAGGCAGCAACTCTACCGCTGCACTACCATGCCACCCTATAAGGTGTGGAAAAATGTGCAAAGGTACAGAGAGGAATTAGGGGCTGAAAAAAATAAGTAGCTCTGATGAAGAGCTGGGTGAAGGGACAGATGGCCTCATTCTGTGCAGGAACTATTCAATGATTCAACAGTTCTATACCCACACAATCTACCTTTGTGCTTGGAATGATTCCAATTATTGGAATATCTTTTCTTCGTATTGACCATTTACTGTATTTCAGCTTTACATAAACTCATTGGTGCCAATTTGGTCACATGCTGCCACGATGTCTGAACTTGTATCTGGAATTCATCTCCTTGGTTCATGTTTGGATCAAGGTGAGATGTATTCAGGAGTTGATTGTTCCCTGAAAAACCCAAAATGGACATTGGAGATCAAGTGAAGGTGAGCAAGTGGATCTTAATAGCACCGTTGGTGGCATCTCCCATCACATTGCTGATGATTAAGAGTGGATTACGTGTATAGACAGTAAATAGGTTTATTACATCTGCCCTGTGGTTTGTTCAAAAACCCATGCTGGGCAGTTTTCTACATTGCTGGGAGGCTGCCAGTATTGTTACCTTATTTTATCAGTTTTTCTGGAGACATGGATAGTTTTGAAATGCATTTACAGTGCTACAGCTGGGATGTAGTCAGGTCTTATTCCTATTACTGCATTAATTGCTCTGTTGCTTCTTGCTGACACGTTGAGTAAATCAGATTGGCTGCAGATTGGCTTGGTGGGAATAAGAATGTCGGAGGAAGCTCAGAAGGATCATTGATTTTGGCTCATTTGGCTGAATATTGTTATGAATGCTTCTTGATTCTCTTTAATACTCACATGCTGAACCCCATTATCTCAATGTCAGCAAGACAAAGGAGATTGTGATCAGCTTCAGAAAGTGAAGCAGTACACATACGCTGGTATACATTGATGGCATCCAAGTAGAGATGGTTGAATGTTTCAAGTTCCTTGGAGTAAATATCGGCAACAACTTGTCCTTAACCAGCCATATCAAAGCAATGGCCAAGAAAGCACACCAACACTTCCTGAGAAGGCTTAAGGGCCTGTCGCACTTAGGTGACTTTTTAGGCGAGTGCAGGAGACTGCGCTCGCCTCATGATCGCCACATGGTCGCCACATGTTCGCCGGTTGTCTCTGGTAGTCTCCTTCATGGTCGCAGAGAGTTCCGGCATTCTGGGAACTAGTTTTGGCCTCGGTATGGTCGCAGAAATCTTTCAACATGTTGAACATTTTTCTGTGACCAAAGATTGGTCGCCATGGAGAAAATCGATACTTTTGTAGTCGTAGGTGCAGTGCTGGTGGGGTTGCCATGTCGTTGTAGGTAGTTGAGGTAGCCGTAGGTAGTTTTAGTTAATCTCTTTTGCTGACCGGGCATTTTCATTGGCTCATTGGGGAAAAAAACATCGTAAGCACGAGTTTTCAGAACCAAGGAAAACCAACCGGTAATGTTAAATGCCCGCCACACTTCGCAGCTGTGTATCCCTGGCTTATTAAAAGTTGTCTGGCTTCTTAAAAGTGTCTCCACTCCTTCTTCCCCCCCCTCCATTCTTTTAAAGGACTTACCGTACACTGTGTTAGCCATCTTAACCTTCCTGTTCATCGCGGTGTGTGTCTGTATCACCTTGGCTTTGCACCATGTGAATTTCAGACAACACTCCCCCCGCTTTCCCTGGCCCCCGCCTTTGCGGGGGGGGGGGGGGGGGGGGGGGGGTTGGGGGGTGGTGTGTGTGTGTGTGTGTGTGTGTGTGTGTGTGTGTGTGTGTGTGTGTGTGTGTGTGTGTGTGTGTGTGTGTGTGTGTGTGTGTGTGTTCCACTCTTGACACTCGCCGTTCCACTTCCCGGTTTACTGCAGTCTGCAGTCCGCTGAAAAATCGGGAAGTGGGGCTCCGAAAAACTGACCGTGTTCAAAAATTCCGTGCGGCAACGGCCTGTCGGCCCGCAGCAGCCTCGACGCATTACGCATCGCCTCGACATAGTGCCTCTGTGACCCTCTCTATATGTGCCTCCGTGACCCTCTCTGTGTGCCTCCGTGGCCCTCTCTCTGTGTGCCTCCGTGCCCCTCTATATGTGTGCCTCCGTGACCCTCTCTGTGTGCCTCCGTGACCCTCTCTGTGTACCTCCGTGACCCTCTCGCTGTGTGCTTCCATGACCCTCTCTGTGTGCCTCCGTGACCCTCTCTGTGTGCCTCCGTGACCCTCTCTGTGTGTCCCTCTCTGTCCTTGCGAACTTACCACGGACTTTGTTCCAACTTCGCGCCACTCACCCGACCTCCGCGCGGCCCCCGCTTCCAGTTTGGTCACGCTCACCGCATGGAGTCGCATGCTGGTGGGACAGGCCCTATAGTGTGTTGAAAACCTCACCCGTTATCAACACCATTACCTTAGGTGTTCGTGAAAAAAAACTTTGCAAGGCATCTAGACTGGGAGCAGTTTAACCCATTCACTGCCAATACTGTTGGCCATGATCTGAATATACTCGGGGTGACACTGAACAGGTTAACATTGTCCAAATATGGTGCCTCGATCAATGCCAAGCGGTTCATGTGGTTTTATACCTTCACTGTTTCAAAACAGCTTGACTAAAATGTTTGTCAAGTTGTTTTAGAGAGCATTTAGAAATCAACTGCATTGACAAATCTGGAGTCATGTGGAAGCCAAAATGTGTAAAAGGATGGCAGATGTCCTCCCGTCAAGGGCATTGGTGAAACAGATGGGTTTTTACAATGAAGTGTTCTTTTGCGACAAATGACTAATAATGACCAAATTACTAAATTAACTTACATTTCAGTGCTGCCAAGGATGAGCTGCTGGTCTAATAATTTAACCAGTGCACTAGATCATTTTATCCATGCTGATTAAATCCCTTCCCATCTCCCTTTGTTTCTGAAAAAACTATTCAGCCAGATTATGATATAACGGAAACACCATGCAGGTCCGGCAGCATCTGTGGAAAGAACAACAGAGTTTCTTTGTTTCTTTATCCACAGACACCCCTGATTTGCTGGGTGCTTCGTGTGCTTTCTGCTTATAAATCAGAATATCAGCAGTTTTATTAAAATTCTCTTCCATCCTAACCAATTTTTCCTCATGGCTGACCTCTGCCTTTGTAATATATTAATTGATCTATTTTTTACTGCAGAATGATCGGACCCGTAGAGCCTCAGCATAGGGGTACCACAAGGCTGCGTACTCTCCCCTCTCCTCTACTCTCTCTACACCAATGATTGCACCTCCAATACTCCTCTGTCAAGTTCTCAAGTTTGCGGACAACACAACCCTGATTGGACTGATCCAGGATGGGGAGGAATCTGCCTACAGACAGGAAGTGACACAGCTGGCGTCCTGGTGCCATCGCAACAATCTGGAGCTCAATGCTCTTAAGACAGTGGAATAGATAGTAGACTTTAGGAGAGCTCCCCCTCCCCTCACCCCACTCACCATCATCAACAGCACAGTCACATCTGTGGAGTCTTTTAAGTTCCTGGGAACCATCATCTCTAAGGACCTTAAGTGGGGGGCTACCATTGACTCCAGTCAAAAAGGCACAACAGAGGATGTACTTCCTGCGGCAGCTGAGGAAGCACAATCTGCCGCAGGCAATGATGGTCCAATTCTATACGGCCATCGTAGAGTCTGTCCTCGCCTTCTCCATCATGGTCTAGTTTGGCTCAGCCACCAAGCACGACATCCGGAGGCTGCAGCGAATTGTCCGATCAGCTGAGAAGGTTATTGACTGCAACCTTCCCTCCATTGATGAACTGTACACTGTAAGGGCCAGGAAGCGAGTGGGTAAGATCATCTCTGACCCCTCTCACCCTGGCCACGAACTATTTGAATCACTTCCCTCTGGAAGGCGACTCCGGACTGTCAAAGCTGACACAGCAGACATAAAAACAGTTTTTTTCCCCATGAGTAATAGCTCTATTCAATAACCAAAAATCTGTAGCTTTCTTTTGCTCTGGTATTTTATTTAATGCACATGTTTAATCAATAATGTTTTATTATTAATGTTTAATGTTTTATGTGTCATTCCTAACGGTCACTGTATGTCATGTTGTCACTCGCGGGCGGAGCACCAAGGCCAGTGGGTGCCTGGAATGAGCTGACAGGGTTGGTGGTAGAGACAGATACAATAGTGGTGTTAAAGAAGCTTTTGAATAGGCGCATGAATATACAGGGTATGGAGGGATATGGATTATGTGCAGGCAGACAAGAGTTTGGTTTTGCATCATGCTTGGCATGGATTTAAAGGGCCGAAGAGCATGCTGCACACTTCTGTGTTCTATGTTTATACCTTTCCCATTCAAATCTGACAGCCATTTTAAATTGCACATACCTAGCAGGTTGGGCATTGTTATTTGAATCTATTCATTAGGTTCAGATGGTGCAAGCAGAATCTAATCCTTAATGCCACATGAGGCCTGAGTGAAGGATATCATTATTTCCTCACAACAACAAATCCATTGGCAACCGGAACCAGATGGTATTCTTTTCGATATATGTTTGGTTGTGAGTGGTCACAAATTGTTTCCCATGTTACATGTTTAGCTTAGTCTCGTTTATTATCAAATGAACTGAGGTACAGTGAACGATGAAGCTTCGGCACCAGTGCAATTAGGCGTTAAATGGTGGCCTTTCCAATGATGCCTAATCTCACATGGACTTAAGCTGCCTTGTTCTGGCTTTTCCCCCTTCACCACTTAGGATTCCCTGAGCATAGACACAAAGTGCTGGAGTAACTCAGTGGTACAGGTAACATCTCTACTAAAAAAAGGACATGTGACATTTTGTGTCGGGACCCTTCTGGAGACTACAGGATTCCCTGAACATTTGTCTTCCA